>JAJHZJ010000397.1:4032310-4621316 GCA_023548195.1 Bettongia penicillata ogilbyi | reverse complement strand
ATCTCTTGTCCCTTCTTACTCCCTCCAAAATACCTTTAGGTGGTACTTCATGGTTATGTTCTTTGATCATGGCAAGTCTGTACCATAATCAATACAGATAAGAGTATATCCCATTTCACAGATGAGGAAACCGATGCTCAGGGGATTAATGGGTAAATGAACTGCTCGAAGTTATGTTGAGGTCAGATTTTGGGAGAGCGGTTCAGGTGTGAAAGAATTCACTTAGACCTTCTCTGTAGCCATTGGGAGCTTTATTATGTGAAGCAACTCAGGTATCCTTAGCAAGAAAGTTAAATGAGACCCTGATATTTGGGGGAGTTGTATTTACATAGAGGTTTCAGAATGATGATGTTGTTAGGTTTTTATGGGGGTTAAAGATTAAGGACACAGGACAAGAAAGGATTTTATGACTTGGGATGGGGGAGACAAAGGGAGTTCTTTATGGTTTAAAGATTTAGGGACAGGGCAGGGGACATAGGTTAAAGATTAAAGGACAAGGGTGGAGAGATAGGACCATCTGGGAAAGAATTCACAGACTCAAGCATTGTTGAGGTCAAGGAAAAGATTTGTTACGTTTTTCAGTTGGCAAGAATTCTTAGGGAACCTGCAATTTGAATGGGGTACAGGTAAAGTTTATATAGGATATTATATAGAAAAACATGTGCCAAACATGATTCAGGGCGGGATTAGGGAGTGGTGAAGGAATGATTAGTTCTCAAAGGAACAAGCACTTTTAGTATCTAATGCGCAGGTATTTTACCCAGAGTTCATTGTGATATAGCCCAAGGTGGGGGGTGTTACATGGAGGTATGGTTTTAGGCCTGAAACAACACTAAGTCAACTAGCAGTAAGGACTGACTAAGGAATACCAGACTACTCTCACTAATGTCTTGTTAGACAAGATAAAAGTAAGGGAGTATACATATGTCTAAGTCTAGGATACATATGATTGGTCAGTGAGTAGTAAATGTTGTTATGACTCAGTACACAGCCAGCTCAGTCAGTACACAGCTGGTTCAGACTAATAAGTTCTATAGGTGCAACTGGCTACTGTAGTAGGAAGGGAGATAACAGTTGTTGCTGGGGCAGGCTGTTTCCTTGGGCTGGGGAAAAACTGCCTGGGATAGTGTTTTGAGACTAGGGAGAAATGTGATTTTTAAAGGGAAATGTGATTTTTAAAGGGAAATGTGATTTTAGGATTGGGGTCCAAGCACATGCACCCAAGTATCCCATCAAGAAGAATCCTTGATAAGTGAGATAAAGTAACTCTTTTGGTACAATTTCAAAATAAAGGGGAAAGGACTTTAGGATGCCCTCAAGTTACAGAATAAGCTATGGGACTTCACAAAGTACTGGAAAACAACCCTTAATATTCTTTTTAGCCATTAGGACACCATTTGTATCCACATCAGTTACACAAATAATTAATGGCAGGCCAAGTTTCCAGGATCTGCCAGATTCCAAGTTCAGGGTTCTCTCAGCCTCCCCTGCTCCCTTCTCAACTTTGCCTTGGATTGGGGTTATGTGGATCTATGGGAACACAGTTGAATAGGAGAGAATTAGGTTTAACTTCAGAAATACTTTTGAACTTTGAGATACTTGAGGGGCTGATGTAAAAACCTTGATTGATAAATTAAAAAAAATAAAAAAGTAAAAATCTTGATTGGAAGCATCCAGTAATTAGAAAGATAGTACCTAACATTTTGGCAGCTAGGTAGTGCAGTGGATAGAGTGCCAGGCCTGGAGTCAGGAATATTTCTCTCCCTGAGTTCAAATATGGCCCCAGATACTCATCAGCTGAGTTACCCTGGGCAAGCCACTTAACCAGTTCATCTCAATTTTCTCATCTGTAAAATGAACTGGAGAAGGACATGGCAAGCCAGTCCATTATCTTTGCCAAGAAAACACCAAATGAGGTTACAAAGAGTGGGACACGACTGAAAAACAACTGAACACATGCAACATTTTTACATGAGCTTGGACAGTTTCCCCCAAACAAATTTTCCCCTCCTGCCAAAGAAAGAGAAAAGAATTCTTTGTGGGTATGAGGGACTATGAGTGTTAAACACTGCATCTACTGTAGAACTTGGTTATCCTCATTAAAAGAGCTGTTCCCTGGGTGGAAGAGGAGGAGCAAATGTATTAGAGAATGAAACAAAAGTTATCAAGAAAAAGAAAGGAGAGTGGAGAAAAACCTAGAGGGGAAGTCAGGAGATCAGTTCTAGCTCTGGCTACTCCTCCCTGGACCTCTGCCACCACACCTCAAAAATGGATCGGACAATCCCTGTCCTACCTTCATCTTACAAGTATAGCTAGCATGTGGCATTGTGAAGGAGAGGCTATTATTTATTCCTTAATCCCTCTTCCCAACTGGGAAAGGACCAAATCCTCAGAGACTATCTCTCTGCACTCCCTGGGGTTTGACTTTAGATGGTGTTTCCCCTGTCTTCTTTCTTTTATCTCCTCTCCCCCCCATTCTCTCACATCTAAAGGGAGTAGTGCGTAGCCTTAGGCTCCCTTACTCCCTGCAAAAAAACCAAATCCTCAAACTAGATTAATCCAGAAACAATGGCCCAGATCCATGGGCATTCTTTCTTTTGTTAGTTGAAAGAGTTTACCAAAAAATTGATTATTAATGCTAGTTATTAATAAAATTGTAATCACTCAAACCTAGTTGGAGATGAAATTTCCTAAGAATTGGCCAGAGAATGGAATTTCTGTCATATCTTAAATATTGTGTAGATTGCAGTTAGCCATAAACTTTCTTTAACCCAGGGATAGAGAACTTGTGGTGGTCTAGGTCCTTGGGTGCAGCCTTTTGATTGACTTCAAGTTTTAAAGAACATACCTTTTCATTGGGGGATTTGTTCTGTGATGTTTGGATTCAGTCAAAGGGCTTGAGGACCTACATGCAGCCTCGAGGATGTAGGTTCCCCATCCCTGCTTTAAATCCCCCTTTTCAAATCCCAGCAAAGTATAAACACACACACACACACACACAAACACACAAAGCTTTCATGATCAACCATCATTTTGTAAAAGAAAGAACAATGGAGTCAGGAAAAAATGATTGAGTTAAAATATAATGAAGACATCAGAAGCAAGCACCAGATAATCGTCCAGCTGTGGAAATGGGGAAGGAATTAGAGATAGAAAACCTCTCACTGCTTTTCTTCAGTTTTTAAAAAGATGTTTACTTCGATACTACCTAAATCAATTTATTTTTTCAGTATTCTACCACACAAACTATCAAAGATTTACTTTATAGAATGAGAGAAAAATAATTATGAAATTCATCTGAATGAACAAAAGGTCAAGAATCTCCAGGGAAATAATGAAAGTGAGTAGGAAGGGGGCCCAGAAGTATCAAATTGTACTACAAAGCAGTAATCATCAAAATAATCTGGTACTGACTGAAAAAGAGAGAGAGATTAAATCCACAACATGCAGAAGCAAGTGGACCTAGTAGCCTAGTATTTGATAAACCCAAAGACCCTGGCTATTGAGATACGGAGATTATGTGACAAACTATTGAGAAAAACAGACAACAGTCCAGCAGAAATTAGACTTACAACAAAACTTCATGTCATATACCAAGATAAGTCTCAAATGGACACATGACTAAGATCACATCATAAATTAGAGGAAAAGATTATTGGAGAGTTGATGACCAAGCAAGAGTTAGAACACAGAAGAGAATATTGGTATTATATAAAATTTAAAAGCTTTTACATAAGTTAATTGAATGCAATTATGATTAGAAGGGAAATAATTAACTGGGGAAAAAATCTTTGCATCAAATTTCTTTGATAAAGGTTTTATTTCCAAGTTATATAAGGGAAGTATTCAAATGTATGAGTAAGCCTTTCTAAGAGGAGCCAAGATGGCAGAGTAGTGCTAACAACTACTTACAGACAAGTTGTACTGCATACCTCCTCCACACAGATCTGAAAAAATGCCCCAGACCAAATCCTGATCAGAAAATACAAGAAAAAGTCGCAGTAAGTCATTTTTTCCAGCCCAGATGAGCATAGGGAGGTAGACAATGAAGTCTGTTTACAGTAGGAACAGCATCTAATCAGTAATAGCAGTACAGAGCACTTCCGTACAGGAACTTAAAGAGGACCAACACTGTGTTCCAAGGAAAGAAAGGTCCTAGAGCCAGTGCATAAGTGTCTGATCTTCTTCAGGATACAGGAATGGTACCAATGGGCAGCTATGTTTCTCACTCTGCAATTCTGGGGCACTCGGTGCCCCAGATCCAGGGTGTACCGAGAAAAGGACCAATGCCTAGGGGCAGTAGCTGCAAACACTAGGCTATATATTGAGTAAGAAAAAGGCTTAGAAGCAAGGAGCTGCTGTGTAACTATGAATCCAAGAGCTAAATAGGGTCTCAATTCCATATTCCACCCCAATCTCAAGCCTGCAGAAAGTTTAATCATAGCAGGAATCCCAGACCAAAAATAGTTCTGTCACTTTAATTCTGCAGAGCTTTCTAGTTGGTTGATAGTAGCTGAATCCAGCAATAGTCTACTGGAACTCTAATGGGAGCAGGGACACAACAGATGTGTTGCTCAAACTCTAATCCAAGTCAAGAACTTGAGCTCAAACTAGAGTGGTAGCAATCAGATTTTCCTCTGTATCAGATCACTATAGGAGCATTGAAAGCTTGTAGGTCCCCAGCTTCAGGCATCCCTACACTTCTGAAATAACACAACACTCAACACATCAAGAAAGCAGCAGGACCTTCAGATCAGACATTCCTTGCAGACATTCACAGAGAACAACTCTATCACAACTTACAAAGTCAGGAAGGATGGTTGGAAGAATAAAAGATTCTCACCAACCTATTATGGTAACAAGAACATTTGAGAGGCAAACCCTACAAAAAAGAATGACTAAAACATTTAGAGTCAAAATCTCAAAGAAAAACACTGATTTGAACAAAGTTCAATTAAAACATCTAGAAAAAGTGAAGCAAGAGTTTTAAAATGGCTCTATAAATGAAAAGAAAGCACTAGAGGAAAAAGATTAGAAATTAAATGACAACTATGGAAGAAAGAATAGGAATTAACAGAAGAGGTAAAAAGGTATGAATGGCACAAAGTACAAAAAGGTACAGGAGGTACAAAACTTTACCCAAGCAACAAACTTACTGAAAATTAAAATGGACCAAATAGAAGATAATGTTGGCTAAGACAACAAAATCATAAGTCTGAAAAAATAGAAGAAAATGTAAACTATTTCATAGTAAAAAGAACTGATCTAGAAAACATATCAAGAACAGATAATTTATGAACCAATGGACTATTTGAAAGACATGACTAAAAAATAGCATAGTCATCATATTTCAAAAAATCTTAAAAGAAAGTTGCCCAGATTTTTTAGAACCACAGGGAATAATGAAAACAGAAAAAAGTCACTGGTGTCAACCCCCAAAAGCCAGTGTTTAGTCTAAGAAAGACAAACTAGATTTGGTTAGGTCCAGGTTTTTATTTCTCTCAAACTAGCTTGACATGCATTGCATAAGAGTTCTAGTCCAGAACTGGCTAATTTTGGGTGTTGGAGATACAGTTATATGCCCTTCAAGGAGTAGGTGTTCCTTCCCAAGGAGTGCAAATCAACTCTGATTAGTCAACACTAATTGGGAGGTGGGGCTATATTAAGATGAGGGCCTTGGGGTACTGACTTAGGTCGTTTAATCTTGGTCAAAGAAACATCAATTTCCATGTCATCTGTCTTGACAATAGGGAGGAATTAACACTTTCCCAGTCCTGTCTTAGCAACAAAATCAGCAGGAATAGGGCCATTTAGATTAATGTCCTTCTGAAGAACTGAACTTTGAAAGAAAGAAGGATGGGGAAGCCCTGAGTCTCCAACATAATGATTACTAAGGAAAATAATATTTCATACTGGTCTCTTCCTGAAAGAAATCCAAAAATGGGGGATAGAGCCAAGATGGTAGAGTAGACAGATGGACCAGTAGAAGCTCCCCTATGTAGCCCATAAAATACCTGTAAAAATGACTCTAAACAAATTCTAGAGCAGTAGAAGCCACAAAGCAACAGAGTGAAAGAGATTTCCAGCCCAAGACAGCCTGGAAGGCTGACAGGAAAGGTCTATCACACCAGCCGTGGAGCACAGCCCAGCGTGGGCCATGTGGCATGGCAGGAACAGGTGTCAGAACAGGCTTCAGGAAGACACCAGCAGCAACAGTTCCCAGATTGCTCAACCCACAAATGCCACAGACAGCTTCAAAGATCAGTGAGAAAGCTTTTTAATCTGGATGAGAGGGAAATCCTGTCTAGCCCCACCTGCAGCAGCCACTGCAGCAGAAGCTGCCATTTTCAGAACACTCCCCCTAGACTCCTGGGGGAATTGAGCAGCTGATCTGAATCTCAATCCTGAGTAGTGGCCCTGGGGTGAGAAGGAGGAGCACTGGTGTGGTGGAGCTGGAGGCGACTGTGGAGAGGGAATTCTACTCACAGATTCTGGGCAGAAAAGTTTTTGGTTGTTCCTAGATCAGTGCACAGACCAGGAGAGGAGTAAACTGATTGTGCCACCTTGGAAGAACTGAGAACTTGCAGGTTCCCAGAGTATACCCTACTCTTGACAAAGGAATCAAAAGTCAAGTAACTGGCTGGGAAAATGCCCCAAAAAAGGGGAAAAAATAAGACTATAGAAAGTTACTTTCTTGGTGAACAGGTATTTTCTTTCATCCTGTCAGATGCGGAAGAACAGTACATACCATCAGAGGAAGTCAAGGCTTCCAAAATCTCCAAAATAAATATGCAATGGTCTCAGGCCATGGAAGAGCTCAAAAAGAATTTTGAAAATCAAGTAAGAGAGGTGGATGAAAAATTGGGAAGAGAAATGAGAGCAATGTAAGAAAATCATGAAAAGTGAGTCAACAGCTTGCTAAAGGGAACCCCAAAAATGCTGAAGAAAATAACACCTTTAAAAATAGGCTAACTCCATTGGCAAAAGAGGTCCAAAAAAGGTCAATGAGGAGAAGAATGCTTTAAAAAGCAGAATTAGCCAAATTAAAAAGGAGGCTCAAAAACTCACTGAAGAAAATAGTTCTTCAAAAATTAGAATGGAGCAGATAGAAGTTAATGACTTTATGACAAACCAAGAAATTACAAAACCAAACCAAAAGAATGAAAAAAATAGAAGATAATGTGAAATATCTCATTGGAAAAAACAACTGAGCTGGAAAATAGATCCAGGAGAGACAATTTAAAAATTATGGAACTACCTGAAAGCCATGATCAAAAAAAGAGCCTAGACATTATCATTTGTGAAATTATCAAGGAAAACTACCCTGATATTCTAGAACCAGGGGGCAAAATAAATATTGAAAGAATCCACTGATCATTTCCTAAAAGAGATCCAAAAAGAGAAACTCCAGGAATATTGTATCCAAATTCCAGAGTTCCCCACATCAAAGAGAAAATATTGCAAGCAGCTAGAAAGAAACAATTTGAGTATTGTGGAAATCAAGATAACACAAGATCTAGTAGCTTCTACATTAAAAGATCGAAGAACTTGGAATATGATATTCCAGAAGTTAAAGGAACGAGGATTAAAACCAAGAATCATCTACCCAGCAAAACTGAGTATAATACTTCAAGGGAAAAAATGGATATTCAATGAAATGGAGGACTTTCAAGCATCTTGATAAAAAGACCAGAACTGAATAGAAAATTTGACTTTCAAACACAAGAATCAAGAGAAGCATGAAAAGGTAAACAGGAAAGAGAAATTATAAGGGACTCTTGAAAGTTGAACTGTTTACACTCCTACATGGAAAGATAATATTTGTAACTTTTGAGACTTTTCTCAATATTTGGGTAGTTGGAGGGATTATAAACACATGCACACAAACACATATCTATAGATAGAGAGTACAGGGATGATATCTAAAAGAAATAAAATTAAGGGGTGAGAGGAATATATTGGGAGGAGAAAGGAAAAAATGCAATGGGGCAAATTATCTCCCATAAAAGAGATAAGAAAAGCTTTTCCAATGGAAGAGAAAAAGAGGAGATGAGAGAAAAAAATGAAGTTTGCTCTCTTCACATTTGACTTAAGAAGGAAATAACATGCTCACTCAATTTGGTATGAAAATCTATCTTACACTACAGGAAAGTAGGGGAGAAGGGGACAAGTGGGGTGAAGGAGAGATGATGGAAGGGAGGGAAAATGGGAGGAGGGAGTAATTAGAAAGTAAACACTTTTGGGGAGGGACTAGGTCAAAAGAGAGAATAGAATAAATGGGGGGCAGGACAGGATGGAGGAAAATTTAGTCTTACACAACATGACTATTATGTAAGTCTTTTGCAAAACTACACATATATAACTTATATTGAATTGCTTGCCTTCTCAGTGAGGATGGGTGAGGAGGGAGGAAAGGAGATAAGTTGGAACTCAAAGTTTTAGGAGCAAGTGTTGAGAATTGTTTTTGCATACAACTGAGAAATAAGAAATACAGGTAGTGGGGTATAGAAATCAATCTTGTCTTACAAGAAAAGAGAAGATAAGGGATAATCAGAATGCAAGGCATCATGGGGTGGGGGAGATGAGAGATGGAGAGAAAAATTGGAACACAAAATTTTGTGGAAATGAATGTTGAAAACTAAAAATAAATAAATAAACATTAAAAGAAAAGAAATCCTAAAATGAAAACTCCCAAGAACCTTATAGTGACAATTCAGAATACCCTGGACAAAGAAAAATAATATTACAAGCATATGAAAAGAAAGAATTTAAGTACTAAGGAACCACAATTAGGATCACACAAGATTTAGCAACTGCCTCTCTAAAGAAGCAGAGCAATTGTAATGATATTCCAGAAGGCAAAGGATTTAAGCTTATAACCAAGAATAATTTACCCAGTAAAATTAAAAATAATCCTAGAAGGGGAAAATGCACTTTCTATGAAATGGAGTATTTCTAAGAATTCCTAATGAAGAGGCCAGAGATGCATAAAAACTCTGATGTGAAAACACAGCTGTGAAGAGAAAGATAAAAAAGCAAATATGAGACAACAATAATGGATTAAACAAAGATAAGTTGTTTACATTCTAATAGAGGGAGATGAAATATGTGTCCTATCATCAGAGATCATCGAGGGAGTCTAACTAGCTGAGCAGCTAGCTGAGAGTGAATATATTGATCTTAAAAGAACAGGAAAAAAGAAGGAAAAGTAAACCCTGATGATATACAAAAATACTCATAGCAACTCTTTTTGTGGTGGCAAAGAATTGGAAACTGAGGGAATACCCATCATTTGGGGAACTGCTAAAGAAGTTATGGTCCACTTTGCATGTGCAACTCTGCCTGATTTCAGCTCTGGAACAATATGTCCCTCCCAGGATAAGCTCATCATTTCTAATCTAATCACCCTACTACTAGCTCAAGCTTTGATATCAGTGCACCCAGCCTCCTCTCCCTTCTGATTGGAGAGCTGGAGGGTGGAGCATTAAACTCCTCCCATCCCAAAGTCTTTCTTTATATGGGCAGGAATTGGACTTTCAACTTACTCCATTTTACATATGCCTGGGTTCAACTGTCTGACACAAGATTCCCTCCACTTCTGGCACCAGGGTTCCACTGGTGTTCCCGCTGCTATAGTCCCTTCTTTTGTGTTTCCTTTATTAGATTATAATCACTTTGAGTGAAAAGACTGTCTTTTTCTTATTTTTATCATCAGTGCTTAACATAACATCTGGAACATAGTAAGTGCTTAATAAATGTTTATTGAATTGAATTAATACATGAATACAATGGAATGCTATAATGCTCTAACGCAAGATGAAGGGAATGATTTCATAGAAAACTGAGAAGACCTGTATGAACTGACATAAAGTTAAATAGGGGAAGAATTTCTATACTAACAACAATACTGTAAGACAAACAGCTCTAAAGACTTAGGAATGCTGTTCAATGTAATGATCAACCATGGTTCCAGAGGACTTGTGATGAAATTTGCTACTTATTGCCTTACAGAGAGCTACAGGACTCAAAACACAGACTAAGAAATGCTTTTTTTCTCCAGATATAATCAATTAAGAAATATGTGTTGTGTGATTATACATATTTGCAACAGAGATTTTGTTTTTCTTTCTTTCTCAATGTGTGTGTGTGGGGGGGTGGAGGTAGTGGGAGTGAGAAAAGACAGGTTTGTATTAATTAAAAAATAAATTTCATTTTTGAAAAAGAGTAAGAGCTATTCACTAATTGATAACTAGTTAAAAGGTATTGATAGGTAATTTTTAAAGGACTACAAAGTATCTATAGCCATTTGGGGAGGGGGGAAGTGCTCCAAATCACTAATAATCATAGAAATGCACATTGAAGCTCCTCTGATGTTCTATATAATACCCATCAGGTTGGCAGAGTAGCCAAAAAGAGAAAATGACAAATGATGGAAGGAGTACAGGGAAATGGGTACATGGATACACTGCTGGTAGAGCAGTGAGTTGGTCCAGTCATTCTGGAAAACTATTTGGAACTTACACCTAAAAAGTCATTAATCTGTGCTTGCCCTTTGTTTCAATAATACCATTATTTGGCCTATGACCCAAATAAGGCAAAGCAAAAAGCCCTATGTATCTACAAAAATGTTTACAATAGTTCTCTTTGTTGGGGCAAAGAACTGGAAATTAATGGGGTGCCCATCAATAGGGGAATGACTGAATAGGTGATGATATCTGCGTGTTCGTCCTTCATTGCCAAAGAAGACCATGCCATCAGAGAAATAATGACATGACTTACACTTGACTTTGTTTTGAGTGAGGGAGCACTGTGAAGGTCACCAGCCTCACTTCTCCTCCACAGCCATCTGAATCCACTGACCAGATATTCATCAGGATGACTGGAGATGACCCAGGATGAGGCAAATTGGGCTTAAGTGACTTGCTCAAGGTCACACAGCTAGTGAGTGTCAAGGTCTGAGGTGAGATTTGAACTCAGGTCCTCCTGACTCCTGCACTGTTGCTCTATCCACTGCACCGCCTAGCTGCTTGATGGTCTCTAGCACAGCCTTCCCTCACTCAAAACAAAGCCAAGTGCAAGTCATGTCATTATTTCTCTGATGGAATGGTCTTCTTTGGCAATGAAGAACGAACACACACACACACACACACAGAAGTGATGATATATGAAGGGGATGGAATATTATTGTGCTGTAAGAAATAAAGTGAAGGTTTCAGGGAAATCTGGGAAGACTTGAGTGAACTGATTCAAAGTGAAATAAGCATAACCAGCAGAATAATTTAAACCCTATTATCGATATCAAAAGGGACAATTCTGAAAGACTTTAAAATTCTGATCAGTTCTGATTCCAGGGAACCAATGACGAGGAATGTGTCTGCTTCCTGACTGAGAGGTGGGTGACTAAGGTACAAAAGGAGACACACATTTTCAGAGATGGCCAATGTGGGAATTTGTTTTGCTTAAATGCACTTATTTGTTATAAGAATTTTATGATTTTATTTCTCTTCTCTTAATAGAGAGAAAATACAAATGTTTAAATAATTGAAAAAAATTGTTAAATGATCCTTTCACCTCACCCCAGAAATACGTGGTCGCTTGTTCAGATTAGTCCAAATTCATTAATCCATGGAGCAGAGGCTGTCTTGAGACTTAACACTTAATTGCCAGATGTGAAACACTGCTAGACTGAGGTCATCTCTAGGGATCTAATCTCCATATTCCATGGAACCCTTCCAAACATCCTTTAAACCAGGATCAAAGAAGAAAGATGTGTATGAATGGAGTTCTGTCATGCCGGGCCTGAAGTTAGGAAGCCCTAAATTCAAATCTAGTCTCAGATAGTTACTAGCTATGTGACCCTGGGCAGGTCACTTATTAGTTTCTTCATTTGTAAAATAGTGATTTTTTTAAAATGGGGTGGCTTCCTCCCATGTTGTGAAGATTAAATGAGATGAATCTAGTGCTTAGCACATAGTAAATATTATATAGATATTAGCTAGGACTAGTAGTAATAAGATCAATTTGAAGCCCATTGTACATGATGCCCTGCGCTATACTTCACAGATATGTAGATTAATCTGGATTGTTCATCTGGTTGAATTTTTCTGTATTTGACTTGTGGGAGGAAGATGATGATTACAAGGAAAGAAGGTAAAGCCAGTGATCTTGTGTGAAACAAAAAAACATTGGATATGTGTACTGGATTGGGTCCCTCCTCCATCTCCCTCATCTCCATTTCCAGACCAGGATCACTGAGGATCAGAAGGAAGACCTGAGACCCTGTGAAGTGCTCATCCCCAAAGAAAGATTTCATCATTCTTTCCCTAATCAATTTCCCTGCAGCAGGGACAAAGGTGGAGAACCACAAGGTTTGGAAGAGAAGGGATTTTCCACTTCAGTTCAATCAATAATAATTTTATGAAACACCAGGGAGGTGTTCTGTTCCTAGACCTTTGTAGGACCTCAGAGATCATATGACTCTACCTTTTCATTTTTTAAAGCTGAGGAAACTGAGATAAAGAGAGCTGTGATAACTTGTAAACAAATAGTGGAGTCAGGGCTCAAACCCAGACCCTGTGATTTCAAATCCAATGTTCTTCCTGCTGTACTGTATGGTTTTACCTTTTTAAAATTCTTCCGAAGATTTCATGGTTGAATTATTGTCTTTACTATGCAGATAACGTAGTTGGATTCAGAGGAGATGAGTCACTTGTAGTAAATGTACTTGGGACAGTAGACAGGACTTTCAGGAATATGTACCCTATCCCTGGCTTTTTTTTTTAATAGAAGATGGTAGCAAATAGGACTCCAGTGTCCTCAGTCTCCTTTTCATACCAGATCAGTTGGAGATCTGTTTCAGGAAGAAATCCATGACTAGAACTCCAATCAGTGATCAATCAATAAGCATTTCTTAAGCACCCACTAGATGCCAAGCACTGTGTGAAACTCTAACCTGGAATAAACATCTGCCTCCCCAGTAGAGGACCAGTGGTTGCCCAGGACCATGACTGTAACCACTGAGCAGTCAATCACTGAGCCTTTTTGGTTTGTGTACCCATAAGTCCATTTCCCATTTGCTTTAATCTACTCACAAGAATAGGGGAAATCCCTAGATTCAAGTTGCCCAATGGTTTACCAAGAAAGCACTTAAAATAAACCCAGGAGTCCCAGGGTCATGGTTTCTGCCCTGGTCAGTGTTTGCTTTCAGTCCCAGGAGTTAGGCCCCCACATGATATTCAAATTATTACCAGTAAAGGCAGCTTAGGCTAAATGAAAACGCAAAGCTGGTACATCAAGAAAACATTGGATTTAAAGTCACGGAACGTGACTTTGCTACTTAGTCAAAGGAGACTGCAACATTAGACTCTGAAGGGACCTTTGGGAAAGATCTTTGCCCAGTAGCTGAATTGGGTCTACTCAACCTTGGACAAGTCATCTTACCCAACCCCTGCAGGAAGTACTCTAATATGTACCAGACACTGCTAAGAGCTTTACAAATATTGTTTTGTTTGATCTTAATAATAACCCTGGTACTATTTTTATCCACATTTTTACAATCATGGAAACTGAGGCAGATAGTACCTAGGGTATAAGGGTGGATTTTAACTCAATTTCCCTGTCTCCTGACTCAGCAAAACCCACTATACCACCTAGCTGGTACTCAGTGTTCTCTTCTATGAAAATAAGGGTATTGGACAAGGTCAGTTCTATTGGGGCAAAGTCAAAGTGAAAGAGTAAAGACAAGCACTCATTTGGGCTCTTCCAAATTTCCTTCTGAACAACTTTAAAATAATGCCTCAAAACTGGAATGGCAGAACTAGCAAAAGGGTGGGGTGAAACAATTTTCAAGTTTAAGACAACTTAGAAGATCAGTGGGAAAATTCTATCTTACTGAGGTCAAGGTAAAGTGCAGTCCAACCCTGGCCATATCCCAGCAGCAGGCCTTGAGGACAAATAACCTAGAAAATAGATCAAGGAGAAATAATTTAAGAGTTATTGGACTATCTGAAAGGCATGATAGAAAAGAAAAGAGCAGACATCATAGTTCAAGAAATTATCAAGGAAAACTACCCTGATATCCTGGAAACAAGGGCAACTAGGCGGTGCAGTGGATAACTTGCCCACCCTGAAGTCAGGAGGACCTGCGTTCAAATCTGACCTCAGATACTTACTAGCTATGTGATCTTAAGCCAGTCACTTAACCCTGTTTGTCTCAGTTTCCTTATCTGTAAAATGATCTGGAGAAGGAAATGGAAAACTTCTCCATTATCTTTGCCAAGAAAACACCAGGTGGGGTTGCAAAAAAACTCAACAACAACCCTAGAACAGAAGGAAAAATAAAAATTGAAATAATTTATCAATCAATCACCTCCTAAAAGAGATCCCAAAATGAGAACTCCCAGGAATATTGTGGCCAAATTCCAGAGTTCCCAGGTCAAGAATAAAATATTGCAAGCAGCCAGAAAGAAACAATTCCAATGTTGTGGAGCCACAGTCAGGATAATATTAAAGGATAATGGGACTTTCAATATGATATTCTAGAGAGTTAAGGAGCTAGGATTACAGCTAAGAATCACTCATTATATTCTAGGCACTGTACTAATTGCTGGGGATACAAATACTGAAAAGAAAAACAATCTCTGCCTGCAGGTAGTTTACAATCTAATGGGAAAAGACTAATGACAATAATAATAGCTAAAATTTATATAGCAGAAAGAGAGAAGGATAAATGGAGGAAGGGGTGAAATAGAAACATACAGCAATCATATCTATGCAAAAATTTACAGCAAGTTTCTATGATAAAGGCCTCATTTCTCAAATATATAGAGAACTGATTCAGATTTATAAGAGTATAAGTCAATCCTCAATTGATAAATTGTCAAAGGATATGAACAGGAAGTTTTCAGATGAAACCAAAGCTATCTATAGGCATATGAGAAAAATGCTTTAAGTCACTATTCATAAGGGAAATGCAAATTAAGACTACTCCAAAGTACTCCCTCATACCTATCAGATTGGCTAATGCAACAAAAAAGGAAAATGACAAATGTTGGAAAGGATGTGGAAAAATTGGGACACTAAAGCCCTCCTGGTGAAGTTACGAACCTTCCCGACAATTCTGGAGAACAATTTGGAATTATGCCCAAAAGACTACAAAACTATGCATATATCAATGCTGCTACTAGGTCTGTATTTCAAAGAAATAAAAGAAAAAAAGGAAAGGACCTATGTGTACAAGAAATATGTATAGAAGTTCTTTTTGTGGTGACAAAGAACTGGAAATTGAGGGGATGCCCATCCATTGCAGAATAACTGAACAAGTTGTGGCAGACGGTTGTGATGGATTACCATTGTGCTATAAGAAATGACAAGCAGGATGATTTCAGAAAAACTTGGAAAGATTTACATGTGCAGTCTGAGAACTGTGACTGGGAAAAATTTGAGGAGATAACCAGCATGGCCTAAGGTAGAATCCTCTTGACTCAGTTTCCTTTCTGAATAGAACATTTTCCCACCTGTTTAATCCTGAGCCTTGCTTTTGAAACCCTGTGACTACACGATTGGCTGTCAGATATTACCTACGCCTGAATCACCAAGAGCTAAGGGACTTTTTCTTCTGTTACTGTACGTCTCAGGTCAGTCCCCGTTGAGGGGACAAGTCTTGACATTGCTAAAATTGTGTCCTTCATTTTCCTTTCATAGGTAATTTCTATGATAAGATCAGGTGAGCAGTAGAAGCAAAAACTATTCATTGATGGATACTGAAATATCTCCAAGTTATTATAAAAAGATGCAAGTATGAAAAGTCTTACAATTTTAATCTTTATTTGTGGTCAAGTTATAATATAGGAATGACATCTTCCTAAAACAAGAATTAGGCAAAGTAGTAAGACAAAGATGTAATGTAAAAGTTTTCTAATTAAATGGAATAGAGAAAGCAACAGGATTAGACTTTTTCTCTAGGAACTATGCAATATGTATATGACTGTCTTCCAAAAGTATCTAGCATGAAATTTCAGACTTTTGATCATGTTGTAGTAATAAATTCTCAAAATTGGATTAAGGCTTTACATATAAAATTGCATTGATAATTATAAAGAAAGTGGCATTATTTTTCCATTTTAAAGTATCTGATATTTTTTAAAAGATGAAATCATTTTACAAGTTGGATGATCATGAATTTTTTTAAAGATTCTTGCGTCAAGTGCAGGGTTTAGGTAATATAAAAACAGAAAGTGGAATATAAAAACTGAAATTCTCTGAAGTTTCAGGTTGGGAGAAGAAAATTTGAGAGATTGTACCAAATTGTATCAAGTTTTGCTACTGGAACATTTTACCAGAACTATCTAGAAAGAACCAGAGACACATAGCACCTTCAGAGTTGCCCTGAAATGAAGTCTATTCCAGAATGTCCAGAGATATCTGTGACTCAAAATGTGCTGATTAAATGGATATTGGGAGGGATGACTAAGATACAAGGGGACTCAATGTTTGTTAACAGTGATGATCATAATTATATTGCTTTGGCCTTTTGTTTCATGGTGTTTGTGTTTAAGTTTTCTTGGTTATCTTGGCAATATGTAAATTTCCCTCCTCAAAATTAGTCCATTGTGAGTCTTAAAAGTAATTTAATCTGTAACTTAATTTATATAATTCTGCTTATGAATATATGAAAAATCTTATAGGTAAGTGATGTATGAGAGGGAGGGTGCCCACTTCCCCACAAATTTCATTAACTGTGGGAATTGAGTGAACCACACTGACTCCATCCTATGACTCAATTCTGGAGCCAGCCCAGCTCTTTTTCTATTATTTTTTTCTGTAACCTTTCTATTCAATTATAGATTTAATCCAACTTTTGTCTTGTGAGAAAACTTTGTTCAATTTGGAGAAATTGTGGGAATTTGAAGAAAACCTTATTGTTTGAACATACCCCTGCATGGCTAGGAAGCTGAATTATCTTTACCTAGTGCTTAGAGACCCTTAACCAAAGACCTAGGTTGTGCTGACCAGAAACTCGGTCAAATCCAAAGATTGATGCAAGCAGTTTTCTCACAATTGTATATTTCAAGGAACCTATAGGTCTTATCTGAGAACTGACCCCATACTAATCAATCAGTGATTGTTTCCATGTTTGCAGACACTTGAGGGGAGTGAGACACCTCTTTTTCTGAATTCAGGGAATTGCATCCTCCTCCTCCCAACTTGGAAAGTCCCTAATCTTTCCTCCAATTAGGAATCAGATTACCTAATGTTGCATTGTTTCCTTTTAATTAATTGGCTTTATTTTATTAATTGTTAAAAGTTTGTATCTCCCTGTGTTTGAGATCCAGGTCTAAGCTGAGGAGGTCTGGTCCCAGTTGGTTGGACAGTTGCCACTCATTGCTTAATAAATAGATATGTTCAGAAGATGGAACTTTTGTTTTTTCAGTCATTTCATCTTTCACTCACTACACATCAACTGATACAAAGTGAAGTGAGCAGAAGCAGGAGAACATTACACACAGCAATGCAATGATCCAAGTCAGTTCTGAAGGACTTATGATGAGAAATGCTATTCCCCCTACTCCCCAGAGAAAGAACTGAAGGAGTCTCAATGCAGATCCAAGCATACTTCTTTTTTTACTTTATTTTTCTCATTTTTTGCATCTGTGTTTTCTTTCACAACATGACTAATATGGAAATATGTTTTGCATGATTACACATGTGTTACCTATATCAAATTGTTTACCATCTCAGGGATTAGGGGAGGGGAGGGAGAGAGGGAGAAAATTTTGAACTCAAAATTCAAAAAAACAAATTTTGAAAAATAAACATTAATTATATATGTAATTGAAAAAAATTCTACATACACACATATATAATATGCATATATATAAAAGATCAGTTTTAGCTAAGGCTCTACTCAATTCTATGTTGTGCTCAGCTCTTGAGGTGCTATAAATATGACAAAAACATTTAATGATGCCTCCCCCACTGAAATATTTAAATACATAAAAGAGAATAGAAAAAAGTTTAGGAGACAGACTTGAAATTAATGTTTATTATATATTTTTGAAAAATAAGCTATGTATAATAGATTTATCACTTCATATCCATATCCTCTTTTTCTGTTTCTTACATATAGATATGATCATCTTGTTGGTATTTTGAGTTCTAAATAACAAAAAAAAATATTTTTAAAAGAAAGCAATAACAATAATTAAAGGGCTTTAAGATTTGCAAAGCATTTTATATATTAACTCATTAGATCCTCACAAACACTCTGTGAGGTAGGTGCTATTCTCATCTGCATTTTGGTCTTATCTCATTTTACAAATGAGGAAACTGAGGCTAAAAAGGAAATGACTTGCTCCTAGTCACAAGACTAGGAAATGACTGAGGTAGGATTCAAATTGAAGTCTTCCCCATTCCTGGTCCAACACAGGTCCTCTAGGCCAGTGGTGTCAAACTTAAATAGAAATGAATCCCTCCAGGTACATACTGACATAGAAGACCACAAATTAACATAATCAATGTTATGCTGTATTTTTCTTTATTTTTATTAAATATATCCCAATTATATTTAATCTGGTTTGGACTCTCTCTCTGTCTCTGACTCTCTTCTTTGGTTTCCTTTACTTCTCAAACCTCTGCAGGAGTTTTTGATTCCTGTCAAATCTTGCGCTTTGTTCTTCCCTGCTTTGCCCCTTTATGATACTTTTGATCTTTGGTTTTTTTTATACCCAATTGCTGATGGAGGGAATCTTACGTTTCAGATGTACTTCTTTGTTTTCTGAACGTTCTGCAGATTTCTTGCTTTTAATTGAGCAAAACAATGGTCAAGTTTTCTACTGCCTGGAAAAACCACATTTTGATGTGATTTTCAGTGCCTTTCCTCAGATCTTTAATAATTCTTTCATGTCACTTCTGCCATGGTGGTGTTTGACACTTGTCCATAGGGATATTCCCTTAATTAACAGGGAATTTTAGCCTGTAGTCCTTGTTTTCTGTATTTCAACGTATTTGGTTTCCTTTGCTGTCTTGTGTATTTCATTCCATACATTTGAAAACTTCATTCTGAGAAGTGGTCGGTCCTTAGCCTTCCCCAGATAACCAGAGGGGTCCTTGACATAAAAGGTTAAGAACACCTGCTAATAATTCCATCTTTCTTCCTGCCGTTTTCACCATGGCAACAGCTGCTGTATATACTGTGCTATGTAGGATCTGAAATGTTTTTTGCCTTCTATCAAACATTGTGGAAGAATGCACTTGTTCATGAGGTTTATTAGCAAATACCAGCTTTTCAAAGTTCATCTATTTTGATGTCATTGGTCTCTTACTTGTATGCATGCAAATCAAACTCAATTTATCATGTATATTTTGTTGGCATATTGGTTTTCACAATTGTCTCTGCCATTAGACTGTTAGCTCCTTGAGAACAGGGACTGTTTTTTTTTCCTTTATTTTCATCAATCGGTCAACAGGCATTTATCCAGCACTTGTTCTGTGCCAGGCACTGGGCTAAATGCTGGGGATATAAAGAAAGGCAAAAGACAGCCCCTGCCCTGCATGAGCATATGATCTAAAGAGGGAAGCAGCAGGCAAAGAAATATGTACAAGCCAGCTCTA
Organism: Bettongia penicillata ogilbyi; assembly: GCA_023548195.1. Taxonomy (NCBI): domain Eukaryota; kingdom Metazoa; phylum Chordata; class Mammalia; order Diprotodontia; family Potoroidae; genus Bettongia; species Bettongia penicillata. The sequence goes on along the minus strand of JAJHZJ010000397.1, from coordinate 4,601,705 downwards.
TACAGGATGAACAGGGGGGAAAAAGCACAAGGAAGGCTTTAGGATCAAGAGGAAGTTGGAAAGGCTTTCTGTTGAAGGAAGAATTTTAGCTGAGACTTAAAATGCCCCCAGTGCTTAGCACAGGGCCTGGCACATAGTAGGCCCTTCAGTAAATAGACTTGTTAACTGAAAAAGGGCCATTTGGAATCTTAGTCTAAGTATACCATCTCCCTTTCAAAATACATCTATGTTGAATGAATGTATTTTGATGTTGTTTGCTTCATTTCATAATTTTCAGGAGATTACATTAAGCTTTTTGATGACTTCAGATTTTTCAAGTTGACTTTCACACTTTGGTTACACCTCAGTGTCATCCTTTATTTTATTTAATCTAGGCAAAGAGATTGTGGGGCAGTTAGGTAACACAGTAGATAGAATTCAGGGTGTAGAGTCGAGAAGAGTTGAGTTCAAATTTGGAATTCATATGGCTGGGGAGCATAAAAGAATGGGCACTCGTGACAAGAATACACGTGGTCATGGCAAGTCACATTGCTACCACTTCCCAGACCCTGATATCATCTGGCTATGTTGTCACAGTGCTCTGTGCCAGCACTATGTCTCTCTCTTAGGGTTCAATGTTGTCTGTCAAGCGCAGATGTTTGGTAGGTGCCCTGTCCCCATTTTCAACCATGGTGTCTCTGCTGGGTACCTGAAATGGTGTTGCTGAATGATTCTTCTCTATCATCTCCAGGTCTTCAGCTTCCTTGAAGTCCTTTTTGTTACTACTTGCGGTGGGGGGATTGCGGGGGGGGGGGGGTAGGAGCTACTAAACTGGCCTCCTTCCTGCCCTATGGACCCTGACACTGCTACTGCACCCACCAAATCAAGCTTTCAGAGACCAGACCCTGGAAGAAAAACTGCCACCTTGGGGCTATGCTGTCCTTACTAATTCGCATAGCCCATTATGTGTCACCAGCAACAGACTTTGACCACATTTTACCCCAATTATCTTCCTAACAGGGAGCCCTCCCATTTCTGCTGCTGCTTCTCCCCTCCCCTCATCCCAATCAAACCTGCTCCCACTACCTCTTTCCACTTCATATTTTGCTGAATAGAAATCAAATCTTCACTACTATTATACCTGGAAATGGTTTGCCAATCAATTGCCCATGACTTTCCTAAATAATTCCTGTGACTTCTAAGACCAAAACACAGTCACTTCTCTATGTTTTTTTTGTCTTGCCTTGTAAGAATACAACTTCCTCAAGGGCAACAACCACTAGCCAACAGAAGATTCCAAACTAATAATGAATCTATTATTTCAACTACTTTCTTCCTTATGCTAACTCAGAGTCCTTGGTCCAAGTCAACTATTTGACTTAAGGTTAAGAACACTCCTTTTAACTCCTGTCAAATTTCTGAATATTGGTTTGTATTCTAAACCTCCCTCCTCCCTCCATTTTTGGAGCTCTACCTATCAAAACTCCACAGAAACTGCATAGAAACAATGTTTCCTGATCAGCAGGGAAGTGAACATAGATGCAATAACAAAAGAGAGAGGTGGAACCAGTAGGACCATTGGCATCAGCCTTTTTCCCCCATAGTCACTGCCTTGTGCAATATTCCTGATAGCTCATCTGGCTCTTTTCTCTGTACTATTTCTTTCTATTTTTCAAGGTTGTTTTGAAAAAAGTTCTTTATGAACATTAAAGCACTATAAAAATGTGAACCATTACTCATTATAACTAAAAATTATCATTATTTTAATTATCATTATTACTGATAAATGCAAGCAGTCTGGTACAAACTAGGTATATACCGACACCTTGCATCATATACTAAGGTAAGATGGATATATAACATACATAAGATGAATACAAATGGATACATAATTTAGACCTAAAGAGTAACAACATAAACACTGGGAGAGCAAATAAAGACATTATGCATCAGATCTATAGATGGGGAAGAGTTCATGACCAAATAAGGGACAGAGAGGATTATACAAGATAAAATGAACAATTTTCAAAATGTTTGTGCACACACACACACACAAACATATTAAACTAAAATAAAAATAGAAGCAGGTAACTGGGGGAAATTCTCTTGAAGAAAAGTTCTATAGTAAAAGTATAATTTCCAGATATAGGAGAAACTGATTCAAATTTATAGGAATGAGTTTTTTTCAATTCTCACATGGTCAAATGATATGAACAGGCAGTTGTCAGGAGGAAAAATTGAAGCTATCTATCTGAAACCACATAAAAATGCTTCAAATAACTAATAATTATTAAAATGCAAATTAAAACGACTCTAGCATTCCATTTCATATCCTATTATGACATTGGCAAAGTTAGCAAAAAGGGAAAATAAAAAATTATGGAGGAGCTAGAGAAAAACAGTAACGTTAATGTACTGCTGGTGAAGCTGAGAACTGGTCCAGCCATTCTGGAAAGCAATTTGGTACTATCTCCAAAAGTTAATAAATTATGCATATTCTTTAACCTAGTGATACTATTACTACTAGTTACCTAAAGAGATCAAAGAACACATAAAATGACCCAGATACAGGAAAACATTTATAGCAGCTTTTTTTTTAAGTGACAGAGCTAGATACTAAAGTGTTTATAAATTGGGAGCTGACTGAACAAATTATGATATATGGGTATAATAGAGTACTATTATATATGAAAGGGATAGTTTCAGAAAAAATGTGGAAAGCATCTTTTGGGTAATGGCTGAAAAAATTGTTTTATTTGATTGTGATGGAATATTATTGTACTATAAGAAATGATGAGCAGGATGATTTCAGAAAAACCTGGAAAGACTTATGTGAACTGATACAAAGTGAATTGATCAGAACATTATACACAGTAACAGTGACATTGTACAATGAACAACTGTGAATGACTTAGCTGTCCTCAGCAATGCAATGATCCAAGACAATCCTAAAGGACTCAAGATGAAGAATGCTATCTGCCTCTGATGGCATCTGAATACAGACTAAAGCATACTATTTTTCACTTTTTTTTTTTATTTGTTTTCTTCCACAAAATGACTAATATGGAAATATTTTACATGATTACACATGTATAACCTGTATCAGATTGCTTACCATCTCAGGGAACAGGGAAGGGTACAGGGAGGAACAGAATTTGGAACTCAAAACTTTATTTAAAAAATGAATGTTAAATAATTGTTTTTACATGTGACTGAAGAAATTTTTTTTCTTTGTATTTATTTATTTATTTATTTATTTATTTAATTTTTTTACATTCATTTTCACAAATTTTTGGGTTCCAAATTTTCTCCCCTTTTATCCCCTCCCCCCACCCCAATACCCCAAGCAATCTAATTTTCCCTATCTCCAATCTGCCCTCTCTTCTGTCATCTCTCCCTTCTCTTGTCTCCATCTTCTCTTTTCTCCTGTAGGGCCAGATGACTTTCTATTCCTCCTTAACTGTATGTCTTCTTTCCTAGTTGCAACAACAATACTAAACAGTTGTTCCTAAAACTTTGAGTTCCAAATTCTCCTCATCCCTCCCTCCCCACCCATTCCCTTTGGGACAGCAGGCAATTCAATATAGGCCATATCTGTGTAGTTTTGCCAATGACCTCCCTGATAGTCGTGTTGTGTAAGACTAACTGGATTACCATCCCTCCTAACCTGCCCCTCATTGTTTCTCTTCTGTCTTTTGATCCTGTCCCTCCCCAAGTGTTGACTTCAAATTGCTCCCTCCTCCCTTTGCCCTCCCTTCCATCATCCCCCCCCCCGCAATATCTCTTTCTCCCCCACTTTCTTATACTGTAAGATAGGTTTTCATACCAAAATGAGTGTGCATTTCACTCCTTCGTTTAGTCAAATGTGATGAGGGTAAACTTCTTGTTTTTGTTTTTTGTTTTTTCTCAGCTCTCCTCTTTTTCCCTCCACTAAGAAAAAACTCCTACCTGCCTCTTAAATGACATATAGTTACCCCCTTCCCTTTCCCTCCCCCTACATTTCTCTCTCACCATTTACCCTAGTTTCTTTTAAGGTATGGTCCCATCCTATTCAGTTCAACCTGTGCTCTCTATCTCTGTATGTGTGTGCATGTGTGTATGTGTGTGCATGCGTGTACATGTGTATGTGTGGTCCCACCAACTACCCAGATACTGAAAAGTTTTAAGAGTTACAAATATTGTCTTTCCATGTAGGAATGTAAACAGTTCACTCATGGTAAGTCCCTTAAGACTTCTCTTTGCTGTTTACTTTTTTATGCTTCTTCTCATTCTTGTGTTTGAAAGTCAAATTTTCTTTTCAGCTCTGGTTTTTTCATCAAGAATGATTGAAAGTCCTCTGTTTCATTGAAAGACCATATTTTCCCTTGAAGTATTATACTCAGTTTAGCTGGGTAGGTGATTCTTGGTTTGAGTCCTAGTTCCTTTGCCTTCTGGAATATCCTATTCCACGCCCTTCGATCCCTTAATGTAGAAGCTGCTAGATCTTGGGTTATCCTGATTGTATTTCCACAGTACTGGAATTGTTTCTTTCTAGCTGCTTGTAAGATTTTTTCCTTGAGCTGGGAGTTCTGGAATTTGGCCACAATGTTCCTAGGAGTTTCTCTTTTTGGATCTCTTTCAGGTGGTGATCGATGGATTCTTTCAATACTTATTTTGCCCTCTGGTTCTAGAATGTCAGGGCAGTTTTCCTTGATAATTTCATGGAAGATGATGTCTAGGCTCTTTTTTGATCATGACTTTCAGGTGGTCCCATAATTTTTAAATTGTCTCTCCTGGATCTATTTTCCAGGTCAGTTGTTTTTCCCATGAGATATTTCACATTCTCTTCCATTTTTTCATTCTTTTGGTTTTGTTTGGTGATTTCTTGGTTTCTCATAAAGTCATTAGACTCCATCTGTTCCATTCTAATTTTGAGAGAACTATTAAATTCAGTGAGCTTTTGAGCCTCTTTTTCCATTTGGCTCATTCTGCTTTTGAAAGCATTCTTCTCCTCATTGGCTTTTTGAACCTCCTTTGCCAATTGGGTGAGCCTATTTTTCAAGGTGTTAATTTCCTCAGCATTTTTTTGGGTCTCCTTTACCAAGGTATTGACCTGTTTTTCATACTTTTGTTGCATCTCTGACATTTCTCTTCCCAGTTTTTCCTCCACCTGTCTAACTTGCTTTTCAAAATCCTTTTTGAGCTCTTCCAGGGCCTGAGCCCACCCACCACCCCCCCTGGGGTGTCTGGGGTACTGAGGCCCCGCCCTCCACCATCTTTCCCTGACGGCAAGGATACGTCCTCATCATCAGATCCAAAGGTCGGATCATTTGCATTTGTTGGAAAAAACTCTCTAAAGTCTTATTTTTCTTCCCTTTTCTAGGCATTTTCCCAGCCAGTTACTTGACTTCTGAGATTCCTTTCCACCCCCCGCCTGGATCCGCCCAGCTAGTGCTTGGCCTCTGAGATTTAAATGGGCTTTCCTCCTGCTGGCTGTCAATCAGTGAGCTTTAGTTCAGGTGCTGGGGTGGGGCCAGGGCTGCCTCTGAGACTCTGATCCCTCGGGGGGCTCTATGCAGAGACTCTCAGGAATGGAGCGGGTGGGGGCGGGGTGGGGGGCCCGCCTCCCAATCTCAGCTCCCCTGGGGGTCCCGAGCAGAAGCCTTCAGCAACAGAGCGGGGTGGGGGCAGGGCCGTCTTCCAGGCTCAGCTCCGTCAGGTTTTATGTGGGAATCTTCCGTAATGAAGATCCTGCCTGCTGCTGGGGGATTCCTGAGTCCTGGGCCGCTGCCACCTCAGCCGCCGCCCACCACCTCTTGCCGCCGCCGCTTCCTGCCCCCGTCCCTGCCGCCGCCACTTCCTCCCGAGGGGGCCCGAGTCACGGAGACGCCCCGCTTCCCCTCTCCTTCAGCCCGGCCTCTCTCACTGACCTGTCACTTCTGTGGGCGGAGGGGCTTTCCCGGTTGCTGGAGCTTCTGTCTCTGAAGCCTGCTCGGATCAGCTTCTCTGCGGCCCCGGCCAGGGCAGTGCTGGGGGTCGGGTTTACTTTCCGGGGCGCGCCGGACCCTGGGGACGGGTCTTCAGGGCTCCCCGGAACGGAAATCTCTTCCACTCTGCTTCTGCACACCCAGAAGTTATGGGGGACTCTTTTTACATTAATTCTATGGGCTTTGGTTTCGGAGCTCGTAAACGTGCGTCCTTCTACTCCGCCATCTTGGCTCCGCCCCAGAAATTTTTTTTAAAAAAGAAAAATGTGGGAATAATTACGAGAATTGCAAGATATAAACAGAACCAGTAAAACAATTTATACAGGGAAAACATTGAAAAATGAACAACTTTGAAAGACTTAAGAACTCTGAACAATGCAATGAACAACAGGGATTCCAATGATGAAACACAGTCTATTTCCTTACAGAGAGGTGATTGACTCAAGGTGTTGTTGAATTATTTCAATTGTGTCTGACTCTTCCTGACCCAATTTAAGGTTTTCTCAGCAAAGATACTGTAGTAGTTTACCATTCCCTTCTCCAGCTCATTTTACAGATGTGTATCTGAGGCAAACTGGGGCAGGGGAAGTGACTTACCCAGGGTCACACAGTTAGTTATGTTTCTGAGACTATATTTGAACTTAGATCTTCTTGACTAAAATGAGGCATATCTTTTTTATTTTAGCCAAAAAATTTTGGGACATCATTTTGTTTGACTATCCTACTTTTCTCTGAGTCCCAACTAAAACCCCACCTCTAACAGGAAGCCTTCCCCAACCCCTCTCAATCGCAGGGTCTTCCCTCTGTTAATTATTTCCTATTTATCCTGTACATAGCTTTCTTTGTATATATTTGTTTGCATGCTGTTTCCTTGAGCTCAGGGACTATCTTTTGCCTCTTTTTGTATCCCTAGTCCTTAGCACCATTAGTGCCTAATATGTTGTAGGTACTTAATAAATGCTTATTGAATTGATTATGCATATTTGTTACAAGAATTTTTTCCCTTTTTTGTATCAGAGAAGAGACAAAGTACATTTGTTAAATGAAAAAATAAAGTTGTTAATTGACAAAGAATATGACCAGAAGTATTACCATATTATGTACGATATGCCTGGGACTGAAATCTATTTTTATTTCAAAAGTATCCCGTTGCATCTTCTTCAGTTTCCTTATCTGGAAAATGGGGCTAAATAAGATTTACAGTAACTGCCTTATAGGGCTGAGGTGAGGTTGAAATAAGATGATGGCTAGAAAGTGCATTGTTACTGTAAAATATGTAATATATAGACTATAGAAATACATTTCAAGTATTGAATAACCATCATAAGACTATGTTGATAAGAGCACTTCTTTATTTATTAAATGCTGCTAATTCCCGAGTGTCTGTTCAACTTAAAAAGTATTTCTTTACGAAGCTCCTCTGTGCCAGGCATTATCAGCAGCACTCCCTCTCTTCGCTTCAACATTTGAAGGGAGAAGCCATGAGTGAATGTCAATTTCAGCTGTGAGGGAAGGCAAAAAACACAGAGGAACCCTAGGTTTGAATCCCAAATGTTTTATTGGCTTGTTAGCTTTGTCAGCTCTGACATGTCATGACTTCTCTGTGGTTCAATTTGTTCAAAGAAAAGCATTGGTAGGGGTCAGCAAACTACAGGCTGAGAGCCAAATCCAGCTGTGGCCTACTTTTGTAAGGCCCTTGTGAGCTGAGAATGGTTTTTTATATTTTTTAATTTATATTTTTAAATGTAAAATAAAACTTTATTTAAAAATGTAAAAACTCTTCTTAGCTCATGGGCCATACAAAAATAGGTACCATGCTAAATCTGGCCCTTGAGTTATAGTTTGTAGCTCAAGGAAAGAGTGGAAAGATCTAGAAAGCAGAAAGATTTAGAGTCTGGACAAGCCTGGGTTCAAATCTAGTCTTTGACCCTGAGTAACCATATGCTTACAGAACCTCAGTTGTATCACCTGTATATTTTTGTCACAACCCATCTCATAGTGCTATTGTGAAGAAAGAGTTTCTAAAATCTTAGAGCAAGATAGCCATGGGAGCTATTATGACCTCCAAGGCTTTTATGCTGATCTTTGGAAATAATGGATATTGACTTAATTCAAAAAACATTTCTTAAATATTTTCCAGATGAAAGGCACTATGAAAGTATTTTCTAAACCCTACAGTGCACAGCACACTGTCTACCATTATTGTTATCATCCTGAATACTATCCATTATTAGAGTAGTTGTCAGATCTAGGCTTTTAGATATTGCACAAGACTCAGTCTAGGGAAAGAAGATATTTTTTGAGCCCACAGTTTCCCAAACATATACCTGATTGCTTCATAAAGGGGCCCAGAGCAGGGCTGAGGTCAATGCCCTCCCACTAGCTATAAAGTCAGACTCTGTCCTAGTTCCTCATTCCCCTGAGACTCAGTCCACGGTCATGGTGCTCTACTGGGTCTTTTTTGTCCTGAGCTTTGCGCCTCTGCTCATGTGTCAGCAGCCAGACTGTGCGGATCTGAATCCAGTCCTCAATGATACTCTCATAGACCAGGTGAGTACTCTCTTCACTGCTGATGTTGAACTATGCATAAAGGTCACCTAGCCCTATAGAAAGAGAGTGGACAGCCAGTCAATGGCTAACCGTGAATCCTTAGGCCATTGGTGTGACCTTTCTAGATTTCATTGATATGGAGAGTTGTGTGCCCTACACCCATGGGGACCTTGAGTTTTTAACTCTCCTAGTTACTGTCTTTTCTCATGGGCTTTCCAAAGTCTAGATTGGGTTAGAGACAGAGAGATCTCTCTGTAGCTACTGATCCCGACGCTGCTCTGTCCTTGGGTCACAACTGAGTGCAGTCCAGCACACATGTCTTGCCACTGAGGATAGCCTGGTCCCAAACTCTAAACACCCTAACTGATTGGCAGGGAGATGTGATCAGCTACCCATAGCAAGATGGCCAGGGGTCATGTGCAGTGATCATAGCTCACACTTACGTTGCACAATGGGATAGTATCCAAGTGATCTCATGGGGTAGGGCATAGGAAGAGTACTTTCCTATAATTTCTGACATCTCAACCTATCCCAGACTCTATATTAACCACCAATGCTTTTTGTTTCTCCAGTTGTCTGGCAAGTGGTACTACATTGCCTCAGTATTTGGCCACATTCCATACCTACGAGAGGCCAAGACAATCCAGTCATCCTTCTACTACCTGATCCCCAATAAGACAGAGAATATATTCCAAGGAAAAGAGTACAATACCATGTAAGAATACTCAGTACAGCGGCGGGCCAGGAAATTGGAAAGATGCACATTTAAGAACCATGTTGCTTCCCCTCCTTTACTCTGTCTCACCCTGTTCTTTACTCTAGGTCTTCTAGTAGTGTGGCAGAAGGAGCACTAGTATTGGCATCAGATGATATGGTCTCAAGTCCTTGCTCTGTCACTTATCAGACACATGAAACTGAGCAGGCCACTGCAAGTCTCTGAACCTCAGAGATTTTCCATAGTTTTGGGTGTTTATTCCTCCTGCCTACATACCAGTTCTAGGTAGCTTTTCCCTATTTTTATCCCCGCTGTCTCTCCAACTTCCTTTGTCCTCCTCCCCTTTGAATCTCCTCTCTCCTGCAATGTGTGATAATTAAAAAAATTTGAGAGACATGTTTTTTCAGTAGTTTAATAGTTTTGTTAATAAGACCAACAGGTTAAGTATAAAAGGATAGTCATTCTGCCATCTCTCTTAGACCAAAAGGACCCCTAATGGCAGGGGGATTCATAGTTTATATGCCCTTCAAAAAGTAGGTGTTACGGAGGGATGGAAATCCACTCATAATGGAAGGTCTTGGGATACATGATTTAGGGTCTCAAGTCTTGGTCAAAGAGACATCAATTTCCATATCACCTGTCTTGATAATAGGAAGAAAATCAACCTTTCTGCCAGACCTGTCTGAGCAAACACAGTGAACTAGAATATGCCCATTAGTCTAAACTTAGAATTTCTAATGCTGTCTAATTAGATCTTGGCCTGGGTAAATCTCAAGAGAGATTTCCCACACTGGTTGGTTTCTTAATGAGAGAGTAGAAAAGGGGAAAAACCTTGATCCTAATATAATAATTAGTTGTTAAATATAAGAGAGAAATGTTCATTTCTTGCAACTGGGAGGAAAAAGACCCAGTATCTAGTCTGAGTTTCCTTCACTAACAAGCTATGTCTCTGCTCATGACTCTCTCATACTTTATGGAGGCTTTGGATAATATGACTTTGAAGTCCTTCTCATTGGATGACATTATATGGAATATCTCTTGTTTTAGTGGAGACAAGTGTATGTATGAGGAATCTCCAATCTTCCTCAACAGAACCAGTGGAACCATTTTTAAGAATGGTAAGATACTCCCAGGAGAGTTTGGGCTTGGGGAGAGATGGTGGGAAGGCAAGATTCTGTTTCTGATTAATTAGAGATGGTCAGTGGACATTCCATCTCTCCCACTAGAGTCAAATCAGCTACATGTTAGTCACATTGCACTGACCCCGGACCCGAACGTGTTTTTGTCCTTCTACTTTCCAAATGACAAAAATCTTCGAGGAGCGGCTCTTTCTGGTATGTTTCCTCCATGGAACCCAAATGAAAGCAAATGGCAAGAGACAGAGGTTCTGGTCCAAGCTCTGATATTTAGTACATGTGTGGCCTCAGGATCCATCATTTCCTTCTCCATCATAGCAAGCAGTCAGTCTAGACAGTCTGAAGGGCATCCTTCCATGATTATCCAGACATCCAGCTTACCATCCTCTCTCCTCATGGGATTTCTTTCCATGGGGCCCCAAACTTTAACCCTCCCTGACTCTAACTCTGCCCATGCACCAGACCCCACTCTCCCTTTCCAACCTTCATTTCTTCAGTCACCAGTCCCAGGGGCTGCTCTAATCTGAGGATGATGCCCACCCTCCCAATACCATACTATTATGGCTACTACAACCTCCTCCAGCATGGCTTTTGGCTGTTTCTTGACTCTCCTCATTTTCTTTTCCAAAGTTCGAACCCAGAAGGCCTCTGAGGAGCAGCTCAAAGCGTTTCGGGAGGTTGCCAAGTGCCTGGGCTTCCAAGAGGAGGAAGTTCTATACACAGATTGGAGCAAGGTAAAGTTCAGGGGCTAGTACAGAGGCTGAGCAAAGTGGGTAAGAGGGTAAGAGAACCTCTGAAGAGCTTTGAACAGAGTCAATGACATAAACAATGCTTTGGATCTTTGGGTCTGACAATTTATTCTGTTATGGGATGGAGGGTGATCAAACAAGTAAGCAAAAGAGAATTAATTAAGTATTCACTACATAGTAAGGAAAAATGACAATAGTCCTTGTCCTCATGAAGCTTACTTTCAAAAGCAGGAGACCACATGCACCGATATGCCAAACACAGACACAGGGTAACCTAAGAGAGGAGGGGACTAGCACCTCTGGGGAAGAGGAGAGGCCTCATGAAGAAGGAGATGCTTGAGCTGAGTCTTGAATAAGATCCAAGAGGGGAAGAGCATTCTGGACATGGGGTACAGCCAGGCCAAAGACAGAGAGGGTAGACAAAGTATTAAGAAGAATATAGCTGGTTATAGAGTGTGTAGAGGGGAATCATGTTGCAGAGGATCAGGAAAATAGGATGGAACCTGGTTTTAAAGAAGTTTAAAAACCCAAAGGAAGAGTCTGTATTTGATCCTAGAGGTTAACAGGGGAACCCTTGGAGTTTGCTGAATAGGGGAGGATTGTTACACTTCAAGTTTAGGAAAATCACTTAGGGGGCTGTGTGGAGGATGGATTGGAGAGGGCAGAAATTAGAGGCAGGGCAACCAATTGGAGGCTGTGACAGTAAGGCCTGGACAAGGGTGGAGAGAATGGAAGGGAAAAGATGGAGCAGATGAGAAAGATTCTATTGAGGTAGAGCTGGAAGATCTTGGTGCCTCAGGGAGGTCAGGCAGAAAGAAGAGCTGAATATCCTCAAGGTCCATTATGAGTGGTCAGCAGACTGGTCAGGCAGAGGTGTCCTGGAGTAACTGGGGACAGGGGCCTGAACTCCAAAACCCTCAGGATGTAGAAGGATGTAAAGAAGGTGGCACTTGAACCTTCTCTACTGACCAAGAGATAGATGCTGCCTAGGGAGACTGGTTTGGATGGAGCCAGTGATCCAGCCCTCCCTTGTGCCTCCATGCTGGCCTGGTCCACATGGCCAGTTCCCAGGCTATAGTTCCTAACCTTGCTTTCCTACTTGTCCCACACTCAGGATAAGTGTGAGCCATTGGAGAAGGAACACAATCAGAAGGAAAACAAGGACAAGGACAAGGATGTCTCCAAAGCGGAAGAGCTCTCCTAGAACAGAATGGCCCAGTGCCCCGGTGGCATCCCTTGTCAATCAATCCAGAGGCCAATTAAATAAATAAACATGGTCACTCTATTCAAAGCCAAACCAATGAACTTTTATTTATTCACACTGACTTGGTCCTCAACCAATATTTACGTTCTATTTAAGGAAGATTAGACCTGTGACAAACCTCCTGCCAGGAGATACACGAGTGGCATAGCGTCAACAGCACTGGATTTAGAAGCGGAGAAACCAGGTTCTAATCCTGCCTCAACTTCTTACTAAGGATTTGACCTTGGGCAAGTCCTTTTCACTTTTTGCATCTCAGTTTCCCCATTTATACCATGATTAGATGTAAAAATCATGAGTTGCTTTCTGAGACTATTCACTTCCAGTTCTGAGTCCTATGACTAAGGCCATGGTCCAGCTCTAGGCCAGGACTTGGAGGGAAATTTTGGTCAGTTTCACAGGATAAGTGGCTGAGTTCTTGAAATCAATGAGTGGCAGATTTATAGGGGCAAAGTTAGGCCTGATGTAAGAAGAAACTTCCTAATATTTAAACCTATCCAAAAGTGGAATGAGATGCATTAGAGGGAATGGATTCCCCCTTCCTGGAAGACTTCAAGCCAGTCTGGAAGACCACTGGGTTTGTTTTAGTGGGACTCTTTTCAAGTATCTGCATTGGTTGGTCTAAATGGCCTCCAAAGTCCATTCTGCCTTGGAAATTCTGTGGTTCTAGGATCTGAAACCTGAGCTGGTATGGTTGGGGCACCAACTCAGACTTCAAGTTTGGCCACAAAGTAGCAACAAAAATTCTATCCTCTTATAATTTGTTATTGCTGGGATTTTTAACTTGAAAAATCTGAGACTCAAGAGAAGGAAAGAGAATAGGTAGCTAGGTAGCCCAAGGGATAAGAGGGACCTGGAGTCAGGAAGGCCTGACTTCAAATCCAGCCTTAATTGCTTACTTGTTTTATGACCCTGGGCAAGTCACTCAACCTTTATTTGCTTCAGTTTCCTCAACCGTAAAATGGAGATACAGCTGTACCTACCTCCCAAAATTGTCAAGCACCTAACATGGTGCTTGTGTTTAAGAAATGCTTGTCCAAGGTCACACAGCTAATGGTGCTAAACTGGGATTAGAAGTCAGGTGTCATGACTCTCAGGCTCAGGACTTTGTCCCCCTTGTCCTCTCTTGGTCTGTTGTGTGTATCAGTCTATTTCTTGTTCTTAGTCATCAGGCCCTACACTCTCCTTCCTCCAGGGGATGCTCATAGCCCCTGTTGTTTGGCCCCTTGACAGAAGGACTCATGGACTTGATCTGAAAGGGGTGGTGGAGAGGTCATGGAGGAGGAGCAGGAACAGCTCCAGACGGGGGACTCTAGGGTCATTCAGTTTGGAAAGCAGGGATTCTTTTATTATTCTTGTATTCATATAGTATCCTAGCACCTAGCATTGTGCCTGGGACAGAGCAGACACTTAAAAAAATGTTTGTGAAATGACTGATTAATCAGGCCTTAGTTTCCCTAGATATAACATGACTAGATGTAAGAGCCCTCACTAATCTTTAATGCCCCTCTCAGCTCTGAAATCTATGACTATAACTTTGCCCAAGGTTTTGTCAGGGCTCTGAGTGAAATTTTTGTCAACCTCTCAGGATTACTTTGGATCTTGGGATCAATGGTAGGGGTAAATTTAGGCCTAATGTAAGGGGAAGCAGAATGAGGTGGAGAGTCTGGTTTCCCTTTCATGGGCAGGGGGTGCAGCAGGGGAGGTTTCAAATCAGTATGGATTACTATTGCTGTGAGTTTTAATAGGCAGTCTTTTCTGATATAAATGGGTTTTGATTCATGCCCAGCTCACTTAAAATGGAACCATACATAGGAGATGCTAAGCACCTGCTTCTGGGAGAAGATATCCTACGTCCCTCTACTGAGTGGGTGGGAGAAACCTCTTTCCATTGGCTGCATATCTGGAACTGGCTGTGTCTTTAAATCTACCTTACAGAGATGCAGTCCCTTACAGAGATGCTCCCTCTCCTTGTTTGGTGGCATTCGGGGATAATATACACAGTGTAGGTGCCATACACTGAGCCCAATGAGTGGGGGTGGGGACTGGGGGAAGAAGTCTCCCCTCCCCTTCCCCTTCCCCATAGGTGCTTCAGCCCCAAGAATAATGCTTGAGGTTTTTTGTTTCATTTGTTTTCTTCGATTTCAGGAGCAGGGGGTGGTGACACCCTCCCCCCACCCCCTGCCCACACAGAGGGGTTCATGTTTCTCTCCTTCCCAGATGTTGGGGCAGAGAGAACGTTTATACATTTGTTCATGGTATGACTTTGAAATTAATATACCTCTGTGAAAGAGAATCTGATTAAATGGCTAAATGGAACTGTGATGCTAGGGACCCCTCAGGTTGAGGGATTCCAATCAATGGGGACTTGAAGCAATGACAGATAGTCCTTAATTGAGGCAGAGGACCCTGGGGGAGGGGGAAAATGTAATATCCTTGGCCTTCAGAGGGGCCCAGGTGAATACTACTGTACTGATATTGGTTGGATTGAATTACTTCCAAGCATGCTTGCACCTCAGAAATTCTGGGGTTCTGTGACCTCTAGGCTGTCCCTGCCCCATACCTCATTTCCATCTATTGAAATGCTCCTCTTCCCTCAAGGTCTAGTTTAGGTACCACCTCCACAAGCCTTTTCTAATCCTTCCAGTTGATTAATTGATGGCATTGTGGTCTCAGTCCCTGCCCCCACTGGGTAGATCCCAAACGTGGTCAGAACCAGCAGCACTGTTGATTCACTGCCCTGGCCAGCTTAGCTTTGAAGAGTGGCTCAAATTGCATCCCCTATCTCCCTCCTTCAATGACTGGAGGCTTTGTGCATACCCCTCACTAGGAGTCCTGGAGACAGGCGGGACGACTCTGTGGACACTGCCTCCATTCCCAGCAATTTGTTGGAATCCTGAACTGGAAAGCCTTTCCTACCAAAGAGGTGCAGTCTGGTCAGTGGCCAGCAGGTGGAGGCACAGGGTCAGCTCCACCCCTTCTTTACCATCACCACAGCTCCACATGAACCCTGGGCAAATATTGATTCAACCGTTCATCAATGGAGAGTGAAGTCTCTGTGGTCTGTGCTGGGGGAGGGGTTCAGAAAGCAGATAAATTTCAAAGTATAAATGTAAAATCATTTAGCATTTGTAAAGTGCCTGGAATACCCGCCCTCCTCCTTTCCCTGTGTTAATTAATGCTTTTTGCTTCCTCAGTTCCTCCAGCTCAGGCTTCACCTTCTCCATGAAGCTGGTCCTGATTCTCTGCCATTAAACATCTTTCTTTTCCTTTGATTTTCCTACAGGATTTTGTATTTCTTCTTTGCCCATATCATACTTTTATCTGCATATATGCCTTATCTTCATGCCCTTTCCTCTCCAAGTAGAAGTTAAGCTTCTTGAGGGTAAGGACTAAATATATTTTCTTTTTATCTTTGTACCCCCAGCACCTAGCATAGTGACTTACACACAATAAATAATTAGTTAATGTTTATGGACCTGAACTGAATACATTGCCCTCATGGAACTAAGACACAGTACTCAAACCACCATACCACTTGAAAAGTGTATACAAGGATAGGAGTTGACTGAGTCAATCAATATATTACCTACTCCTCCCCACTTAAAATGGCAAGATGCCCTGATACCTGTGTCAAGTGAGACAGTCAAGGGGTCAGAGATGTCAACTCAATATGCATCTCTACTGAATCCTTCAATCAATCATAGGTTTTAAACTTAATGAGGAAAGTCTTTGATTAATTTAGAAGTTCTTGAAAGTCATTGGATAAAAGGTAATGATGCTCCACAAGAAGCATATTGTATTGGCTGAGGAAACTTGGTTGTGCCCTGTGAGTTGTCTATAAAATAGCAAGCCAACATGGAACCTAGATTCGAATTCTTAGCAACTTGGTGATGGAAAGTCCAGCCAAGCTCCTGAGACATTGTTTATCTCAGTCAGTCTTCTTCCTTGGTCTCTGATCTCAGGGTCCTGATGACTCTTTTGACTCTTCCTTAGGTTCTTTCCTAAGTTTATTTGTGCAACAACTCGATGGATTCACAACTAAACGAATCATCTCCCTCTTCCTCCTCCCTGCTAACCCAGATATAACAGACAGGAGTTTTGCTGAGGAGTCTATTTATGTAAAGACAAGTTAAATGAAAGGCCTTTCATGGTTTCAGACATGTAGTGATCTCTGCCTGAACAGATGCCAGAATCCCTTTACTTGATTTTATGTGTTGTATAATACCCAAGGGCTAAGCCATGTGGTGATATCTGTTGTTTGAGGTCCATTTGGGAGATCATTCTTCCAAACTGAGGAATCAATTTCATATAAAAAGTACAGGCATACTTCATTTCATTGTGCTTTGCTTTATTGCACTTCATAGATATTGCAGTTTGGGATTTTGTTTGTTTTATAAATTGAGGGTCTGTGGCAACTCTGCATTGAGCAAGTCTATCAGTGCTATTTTTCCAACAGCATGTGCTCACATCATGTCTCTTCATCACATTTTGGTAATTCTCATAGTTTATCAAACTTTTTATTATTATCATATCTGTTATGATGATCTGTGATCAGGTGTCTTTGATGTTACTGGTGTGATTGTTTTGGGGCACCACAAACAGTGCCCATGTAGGACAGAGAGCTTAATGCATAAATGTTGCGTATGTTTCCGTCTACTCCACCAACTGGCTGTTCCTTCATCTCTCTCTCTCTTCTTCAATCTTTCTATTCCTTGAGATACAACAGTAATGAAATTAGGCCAATTAATAACCCAAAATGGCCTCTAAGTGTTCAAGTTCAAGGAAGAGTCAATTGACGTAGCAAACTTCATTGTTGTCTTATTTTAAGAAATTGCCAGAGCCACCCCAACCTTCTGCAGCCACCATCATTCTGTCAACATTGAGGCAAGACCCTCTACCAGCAAAAAATAGATTACAACTCACTGAAGGTTCAGGTGATGGTTGGCATTTTTTAGCAATAAAGTATTTTAAATTAAAGTATAAATATATATTTTAAAAAAACATAATATACTTGCACACTTAATAAACGGCAATATAATATAAACATAACTTTTATACGAACTGGAAAACCAAAAATTTTGTTTCTTGTTTTATTGTGATATTCATTTTGTTGCAGTGGTCTGTAACCCAGCCCATAGTATTTTCAAGGTATGCCTGTACCGCAATGGCCTATCTCAGACAGGCTTCTATCCAGTTCAAACCCATGCTGCTTTCGAAGGCAGCTGTCTACAGTTGTCCTGAGCTATATCTTGCCAATGGATCCAGATTGGTTTTGGAGCAGAAAGTGAAGCTGGTGACTGCACCCTGACTCACTTAAGTCCAATGGATGCCTTGCACATCATGGCATCACCTCTCTGATGTCACAGTCCTCTTTCAGAATGAAGGATAAAGATCGACTGTAACAGTGCTGCTGGGAGCTTTGATACAGTGGGCCCACTCCACAGGGATGTCTTCAGGAGCTCCCCCTGTTGTTAGAAGCATAAGCTTTCCCTCCCTTATCTTTTCCATCATTTGAATAAAATTCTTGGGGTGGCCACCATCACTGTGAGTGCTCAGTGATTGAGCTTAGATCCTTTGGGGTTTACACCACCTTTTTCCGAACTTCCCTGTTTCTAAGAAGAAAACCACCACCATTTTTGTCTCCCAGGTTTGCAAACTCAGAATTATCTTCCCTCCAAGGTCTCCCTCATCACAACTTTCTAATCAGTTGCAAACCCTTGTTGTTTCTACTTCCACAGTATCTCTAGTACTCACACCCAATAGGGACACTCCCCTAGCTCATCACCTCCTGGTTGGACCATTACAATAGCCTTCAATCTGGTCTCACCGCATCAAATATTCCTCATCTCAAATCCATCCCCACAAGGATTTTTCTCAACAGGAAAGTGAGTCAAACATAGTGGTGGGAATTTATTTTTTCCCCAAGATACAATCTGGGGATTGATTCAGTGGATCTCCAGCTTAGAGTTTGTTTACTTTTTCAGGCTTTCATAGTCCTTTCCCCAGGCCTCTAGTTTCCTCATCCGCCAGACTATATTGTCTGAGCCTCAGGGACCTGCTGGAATGGCTCCTCCAGAAGCAAAATGACCTTGGCATTCTTCTTCTGCTCCTTGTATTTCCTATGAATTTTCTTTGGCCGTTTCTTATTCAATATTTCCTCCTTCTTCTCCTCCTCCTCCTCCTCCTCCTCCTCTTCCCCTTCTCTTCACACCCCCTCTTCCTTCTCCACAGGAGTCAGTTTTGCCCAGGGGCAAGGCATGGTAGAACTTGCCCTCCTGACCATAGGTGACCTGGGATTTGAGTACTATACTATTTTTCACCAGTCTTTATGTGGACCCAGTTTCTTGTTGCATGTGTTGTTGACTACATGGCCCATCTTCATTTTCTCAAACAGTGCTTTGAGCCCTATAACAAGCGGCCCACATCCAGCCTCAGTATTCAGGGCTGACACCTCAGGTTGTTGACACCTCGGATTCCTACTATATCTATTCATGGAGAGCCACAAAGAGAGGAGAGGAACATTATTAAAGAATCCACAAAACCCAAAAATCCTGGTTCTGATATTTACTACCTGTATGACCTTGGGCAAATGTCTCTTAACACACCAAAACCCCAATTGCCGCATCTATAAAATAAGGATGTTGGACTCCACAACTTCTGCTGTTCCTTCTAGCTGTAGGTCTTTGATCCTATAATTTTAGTTTTTGAGTCCCCAGTGCCCAGCACAATGTCTAGAACATAAAAAGAACTCAAGAAATAATCAGGGATTGATTCTAACATGTGCTACTAGCACTCCTGATGTGCTGAAATAAACTTCCTTCCTTTGGTTTCTAGCCAAAGGTAGGCATAAGCGTGGAGCAGACCATAAGGAGTTCTTAAAGCAAATGTCTACACTTTGCAAACCGGCAAAACTGACAAAAGATATTTAATGCTGGTGCTGTTGTGGAAAGCCAGACACATGGTGGAGCTGTGGACTGGGCTAACCATTCTGGAAAGCAATTCAGAATTATGCTAAGAGAGAAATTATGCTAAGACTAAAATGTCCACATTTGATCTAGCAATCTCACTGATAGACATATATGCCAAGGAGGTCAAAAATAGAATGAAAGGCTCCAAATACCCCAAAATGTTTGTCGCAGTACTTTTTTCTAGAAACAAAGAGGTAGAAAGTCAATGTCTATTGAGTGAGGGATGATAAGCAAAAAAAAAACTGTGGTACATGAATATAATAAAATATTACTCCTAAGAAACTAGTACTCATTAAAGAGAGTTCTCCTAGTGTGGGCTGGGATGGAGGGGTAGGGGCACATAATGATCTAGGATCTGATGGGATTATCCACATATACACACCTTAGACCAATGAGAAGGAAAATGATACAGTTCTAAAAGGGGAGAGAGAGTTAACTCTCTAAGAGACAGAAAGAGTTGGGAAATGACCCCAACATTTCTCCTAGTTTTGAGTGGTACACATGACAAATAATGTTGTCCACTTGTTTTACAGTGCCTACTTACAGAATAGGGTCCAAGGTCATCCATCTATAAGATGAAGTCCCTGGGGTGTGCTTGAATTAGCTCCTATATTCTCTAGCTGATTTTTAGTTTGAGCATTTACACCTTTTAAAAGGGCAATTAGGTCAAGCAGACTCAGGGAGACTCATCTTTGTGAATTCAAATCCAGCCTCAGACACTTACTAGCTGTGTGACCCTGGGCAAGTCATTTAACCTTCTTTGCCTCAGTTTCCTTATCTACAAAATGAACTGGAGAAGGAAATGGCAAATCACTCCAGTATCTTTGCTAAGAAAACCTCAAATGGAGTCACAGAGACTCCAACAATTACATCTTGGAAATCAGCAAATGGTGCAAATCAGGGCTTGGTTTACTGTTTTATTGATTTCCCAAACTAAGAAAATATTGGAGAAAATGTGAATAGTGCAGATTAAACTCAGAAGTGTGTTTCTTGTGCATTTGGGGGAAGGAGAGAGATAGTCTTCCAGCATGTCTCTGGATAAGGCACATTCCAGAAAGCCCCATGAGGGAAATATAACATCACAGGGTAACTCCATAGGTAAGTGCTCAAGCTCTGGGAGCAAATGGGCCTAACTGTTAACAGGTTGTGAGCCAGCTTGGTATCAGGTTTGATTCCCCCTACAGTGTCTTTTCATGCCACTAGGGGGCAAGAGGGAAGCATAATCAAAAAGCCTTCACAGGTAACTGCAGGAAAACCTCCCGAGGAAGTTACAAAACTAACATTTCCTCTAGTTTCTAAACAATCCTTCTTCTTAAACATGATGGATTAGCCTCTCTGATTCTCTAGCACCCTGTAAAGTTTCCTTACCTACATTCTTGGTATAGAGGAAATAGTACTAACACTGAAGTCAGAGGGATGAATTCAAATGCTGCCTTGATGCTTAAGATCCATGAGATCATGAGTCAGGTAGCCACCCTGGCCTCAGTTTCTTCATCTGTAAAATGAGGGAAGTGGATCGTTAGATGATCCCTAAAGTCCCTTAAAGTTCTAGATTTCTTTTCTTTTTTTTTAAAGCATAGACACTGAGGTGTTTAGAAAACCCAGTATTTTTCACTAATCTGTTGTTGTTTTGGAGAGGTTAAGTGACTTGCCCAAGGCCACACCTCTAATAAGTGTCTGAGAGTCAGATCTGAATCCAGGTCTTCCTGACTTCAGGGCTGGTGTTCTATCAGCTCTGCCACCTAGCTGCTCCAGGAGTTCTAGCTTTTTGATCCTATCATATTGATCCCCTATCATGGGAAGAAGTTTTTTCCCAACATATACACACATTGCTTGGTTGAAGAAAAGTCCCATCACTACAGTGGGGGGCGGAGTTCTCTGCTTCTCCTGAGTGCAAGGAAGGGATCAATTTCCTGGAAAGCCCATTTGTACAGAAGGTAGCCAGCATGGGCACCTCGTGGGTGGGCCAGAAATCTCAAATTCTAATCAATAGCAACAATGGAATAAAAACTCTCATTCATTTCATCTAGTAGAAAACAGAACTGTGGGAGCACATCTCTGTTCTCATGTGCAATAATAAATGTAACTCATACTTCTGGAGTGACTCAAGGTTTATCAATGACTTTCTTCATAGCAACCCTATGGTATAGGTAGTACAAATATTATTACCTTCATTTTATAGAAGGGGAAATGGATTCAGAGAAGGGAAGTAAGTATAGGGCCATATAGCTAGTAAGCAGCCCAAGTAGGACCCAAATTCAAGTCTTCTCATGATAAAACGTTCTTTTCCCTAAGATCTCCTCCACTTTATAGATGGTATAGCCATTAGTGTGCCAGGCCCAGAGTCAAAAATACTTGAGTTCAAATCCAGTCCTAGATACTTACCAGCTGTGGGACCCTGGGAAAGTCACTCAGCCTCTGTTTGCCTCAGTTTCCTCTTCTGTAAAATGGTGATAACAATAGCACCTAACTCCTAAGGTTGTTGTGAGGATCAAATTAGATATATTTATAAAGTGCTTAGTCACAGTGCCCAGCACATAGAAGATGGTACATAAACGTTATTATTACAGGGGGAGAAATAAACAAAGCAACTTGTGCTTAGTGGTTTCTTGGAGAGATAGTCTTCTTGAAAAAGTCATTAGATCACAGTGTAATTTGGGCTCTGACAGATGCACAAAGGAGTTCTTATGGGGTCTTCCCAAGTGAAGATGCTTCCAATAGAGGTGTGAAGATATGGAATGGAAGAGCCTGGCAGAGTATGGAGCATGGGTGAACATTCTATAACAAGTTCTGGTTGGCTCACCATGATGAAGATGAGGCTACAAAGGCCCATTAGCCCCAGTCAACTCCTCTTTGCCTTCAAGCTCTTGGGGGCGATTAGTGACTTCTTTTTACCCATGGCAGCCGGGGAAGGAAATGGAGCCCATAGGGCCACCAGAAAGCCTTCCTGAAAGAAGTGGCATTTGGTTGGGTCTTGTAGGAGGAATTTGAATGTAACAGACCATTTAGGAAAGAGAATTCAGGCCATTCATCCAGAACGTTGTGAGTATTGACCTGAAACTTTGGTTAAAAGAGACAAACAGGCTAAATTCATATTGTTTATTCCCTTAAAGTTAGCAGATACATGATCATGGAGTCAGAAGGAAGCTTTTGACTGTCTAATACAAGAATGATCAGGCTTAAATCTGTTTTAGGACAATCCCAGGATGTCTGTGTCCCTCAGATTTGTGATCTCTATATGTGTTCAACTATACCATAGGAAAGAAATTTTCTTATGAATAAGTTGTAAATTCAATAAGATTAGAGAGTCGACAACATTTCAATTGAAATTATGACCCAGGCTACCTGTGTTTTCTTTACATTTAACATGCCATAACATAGTATATGTCCACAAAATATTAAGAAAGTCCCATTAAGAGTCCCAATTAATAAGTCCCAATATTAAGAAAAAATCCCATTATTCAAGACAGTATTTTGGGTTAAGGGTCTCATAAAGAATACCAAGTCAGCCCCATCTAGCCTTGTTGACATAGGAAGAGATATTCTGAGTTTACTTCAGAAAACGAAGAGGCTGTTAGGTCCAGGCTCTTCTTCTGATTGATGAATTCAGGCACTAGCCTGAAATTAAAGTCCAAAAATGATATTAAATGACTATCATGAGAAAAAACTGAAAAGTTGGAGTAATGCCTGATTATGGACTGCCTTAAATACTAAGCCAAGTCATTTGAATTTAAGAAACAATGAGGGGTATAATAAGGAACAGGAAGTGCAATAAAGATATTTGAGGATGGAAATAACATGACCAAATCTATGCCAAAGAAAGGTTGACATGGCAATAGTATAAACGGTGAATTGGAGGGGAAAGAGTGGAAAGACCTTCACTAGTGCAATAGTTCTGCCAGATGCTCATGAGGGTCTATGCTTGAGTGGTTGCCATGGGAATCGAGAGGCAGGATAGATTAGAAAGGTATTATGGAGATGGAATTAACAGGACTAGGTAAAAGATTGGGTATGACAGGTGAGAGAGAGGGAACACTCAAAGATAATCCAAAGGTCATGAACCTGAGAGGGACATGGTTCCTTAGGACATGCTTCTTACAAAGTAATGAAGTTATAAAGAGGAGTAAGTTTAGAGAGAGAATTGGAATGCATCTCCTCCTTATCTCTGCCTCTTCCTTTAAAGGTCAGTTCAAACATCACCTCCTTCGGAAGGATTTCCCTGATCCTCCTCCCCTAGCTGCTGGCAACTCCCTCCCCTCCCCCAGAAGAAATTACCTGGCATTTCTTTTGTATGTAAGGATTCCTTTCTTCTCTCCATCTCCCCCTTCCCCCCCCCACCTCCCTACACACACAAACACACACACACACACACACAGCATGCACAGAAATTCTTTGCCAGGCTCTAGTCTCTCACATAGAAGCTTCGGGGAAGGGAATCTACTTCTGGCCATGTGCAGGGGCTTGTATTGTGTGATGATGAAGAGCCCCCTAATTGGAAGCTGAGCTGAAATAGCTGATGCCTATAAGGATATACAAAAGCAAACTAATGGATTCTTAAGAATTTCTCTTCCTTTCTGGTTGTGAAACATGACAACTCCTTCAAGCTGTACCCAGATAGGTGGGGGAAGGGGAGGCTGCCCCGTCTCCCACCCAGCCTCTGTGTAGTCCTACACATGCAGCTGCCTCTGTCTCTGTTTATTCTTTCCTGCCTTAGGTTAGCATCTCGAAATGGAAGTATCCAGGCAACCTAGTGAGTTTCAAAAGGTCTGGAGGTATGCTGCTATGGCACTGGTGACAGCAGTACAGTGCTCACCACAGCATCAGTGGAGAACATTAGGGAAAGCTTCTGCATTGGAGAGTTCAGCCATCTCCAGGGGAGGGGCTAAGCCTGGCCCATTTTACCAACAGAGATGATCAGAGTGGGCCAAGGTGAAATGTGAAATGGCTGACAAGTAGCCGTTCAGACAGTCTAATATATTGGTGAGTCTTAACCATCAGCCTCCCAGAGGATTGTAACCAGTTATAAGTTGTTGAATTCTGTTCTAATCATTCTGTTAATTCATGCAAGTATTCTCTCAGGCCTAGTATTCCTTTTTGGAAACAGAAATAAACAACCTGTCCCACACCTGTTTCATGTTTATAAAATTGTGTACCTCATTTCCTTTCCCCTTCGGGAAGACCTAGATACAAACCATAAATCAATCTATAATTAACATTGTCCCTGGGATGACAGGGTGAGAGTTGGTAATGAGCCAATGGGTATGGTCATAGGGAGCCTAATTTCCTCAAATCAGGGGTTCTTAACCCAAGATCTATGAACTTGTTTTTGAAAATATTTTGGTAACTAAATTTCAGTATAATTGGTTTCCTTGGTAATCCTATGTATTTTAGGCTATGCATTTAAAACCATTATTCTGAGAAGAGGTTCATAGGCTTCGCCAGACTACCAAAAGGATCCGAGATACCTCTTCCTCTCGTTAGAGGCCAGGTTTCCCCTGACACTGAAAGAGGTCCAGGATCACAAATAAGTCTGGGTATAGGTCAGGGAAGACCTATATGTAAAGCAGTGGTTCCTCAATGTTAGGTGTATTACATTTTGTATTTGGAGTGTATGGGGTGTTCAAGGAGGACTAGTACCTCTTGTTTGAAGGCTACTGAGCCCTTCTCGGGGCTTCTCATCTTCTTCTGATATCTACTTGGCACTCAACTCTCACCTGTGGCTCCAAGAAGCTGGAGCATGTGCAGTGGTCACACCCCAGTAAATCACCTTGGCAGATAGGCTAAGCCAGTTTGAAGGTAATTGATGGGTCATAAATCCAACAGTGATTTGGGGGTGGGGTGTGTCTACTTCAAGCATCTGAAGACTTCCCCTGGTAGAATGAGTAAATGAGAAAAATTCATTCCAGTGGCCTCGAAGGTGCCGAAGCAGAGCTCAGGTCAGACATCAAAGACATTAAGGTCATCTACTGCATCCTAGGCCATCATGCCATCCTGACCTTCGTCTTGCCATTAGACTTTGATGACTCTGGAAGAGAGAGTGAAGTTGATGACTTTGTGTGACTCTGCCTCACTTAAATCTAATTTATTCATGAGTCAAGACTTCACTCCATGATGTCTTTGGTCCTTTGCAAAAACAAAGGACAAACAACAAAAAACAACGCTCTGTATATACTAATCATTAGACATGTAGTTTCCCCCTTAGACTGTAAGGTCCTTGAAGGCAAGGGACAGCTTGGTGTCCTTGTATTTTCACTTCCTACTACATAGCAGATATTTAACAAGTGCTTGCTGATTGATCAAGAAGCGTGACGACTGAGGCACCAAGGGACGTGTCTCTAGGGATGGCTGAGCTCACACACGGTATGAACTATTATAGGGAACAAACATCGGTGAGGCTGTAAGATCAGATCCACACCAGCCCTGCTTCTCTGATTCTTATCGGCTGAAAATGCAGCCACTTCTTTCCAGCAAAATCCCAGTTGTGGGGTGGGGCCCAGTGTCTGCCATTCAGCTGCTCCTTTGATTTTTTCTGCCCCCTGATTGTCGCTCTCCCCTCCAAGTCTAATCTCTCAGGAAGGGCCAGGTCAGGGCAGAAGGCGACTAGGTGACTTTTACTTGAATATCAGTGGGATTCTCTCCCAGAGACATCAACCTGACATGGTTTAAGAATGGGAATGAATACACAATGTCCACTAGGCTATAAAGGTAAAGGACAAAAAAAGAAATGGAGCACTGTACTGTGTAATTATAATGAGCAAATTTGGGCAGTAAGCCCAGAGAAGGCTTGAGGTAATATATCTCCCCCTCTTCTTTGCAGAGGTGGGGGAATCATAGAACAGTGCGTAGAATCATAGAATATTACACATACTGCCTAGAACTGCTGATATTTAAATTGGTTTTTGCCAATCTAATTTTCTCTTTAGCTAGGTGGGACAATGGATAGAGCACTAGACCTGAAATTAGGAAGATATGAGTTCAAGTCCAGTCTCAGACACTTAGTAACTGTGTAACCCTGGGTAAGTCACTGAACCTCTTTGTTTCCTCATCCATATAATGGGGATAATAATAGCACCTACCACCCAGGGAAGTTGTGATAGAAATGAGATAATATTTGTAAACTGCTTTGCAAACCTTAAAATATTTTACAAATGCTATCATTATTACTGGTAATAATAATGATCTTTATTACCACAAATCAACCAGTGCTTAGGAATAGAAGGAAAATATACTATAAATACACACACACACACACACATATACAAACGCACACATATATTATGTAAATATATAAACATAAATTTGAGTGTGAAAATGAAGGTAATATAAAAATAAAATATAACCAATAAAAATAAGATTTTAAACAAGAACAGAAACAGTCTGGTCCTGAAGTGAGTTTTGAGTTGTAAACATATCCAGGAACAATTAAAGATCTAGACTTATCTCTCTGCATTGGCCAGCTATTATAGTGTCCTGTCCACTATGAAAAAATAAGAACCACCACCTGCAGGAGAGTGACAGAACTGCAGAAACCATTGGCAGGCAAAGTTAGAAGGGAAAACCATAAAAGGTGATGGAATGCCAAGCAAACTTGTAGAGAGCTGGGGGGAGAAAGGAGGATGTAGTATGAAAGAGAGCTGCTTTAGGAGTGGCAGGACCATTGTTCAAATCCTGAGTCTGCCATTTACTTCCTGTTTGACTTTGGGAACTAATTAATCTCTCTGGGCTGATGTATCCTCATCTGTAAAATGGGGATGATCCCTGAGGATACTTGCAGTTCTAAGGTCGTGATCCTGGGATGGCTGCTGATTGATTTGCTCAGCGCAGCTACAGAAGATGGTGGTAAGACAGAGACAGGGAAGAGCAACTCTGCCTGCCCCCTCCGCTGAAACCCAACCCAGAGCAGTGCTGTAAGGTATGAAGACTCTATGGGCAGGTCACTTGGAGGACGGCCTCACTGAAGAATGGGATGGGGGAGGATTTCTTGGATCTCCAACATCTCAGATATGAGTTCTTCCTTCTGCATCTATTATTTGGTAAATAAAATTTTTAAAAAAGAAAGGAAAAAGAAAAAAATAGCCTGGGAATGAGCTCCCAAGACCAGCTGCCAGACTAGCATTTCTCTTCTAAAACAGTATCTGATATGGTGGCACCAGTGATACATTCAGTGCTGTTTACTATGGGAGGACTTCCCCTCAAAGCCATTTCTGAGGTAAGGCAGAACATATAACAGAACCACTATTCTCCTCTACCCCTGACCCCACCCTGGCCAATGGGGAACAGTTATTTCCTTGTACCCTCAAGGAAAAGAAGAACCAAGCCCTAGTTCTGAAAGATTCTTGCATCACACAGAAAAGTAAGATAAGCGTCAAGTGCTTCCTAGGTTCCCCATCATTATGCTTTCCACAAGCAAAGTGTGAGGAATTTCTAAGTCCCTGCTGCCCCTCCCACCAGGTTCCTGCCAGAAAGCTGTAGTCCTGCTTTGTAGGGACACAAGAGGTTCTGCCCTGGACATGTAAAGGCCAAGGTTGTGTTTTTGTTTTGTTTTGATTTTTTTTGCTGTGGACAGAAATATATGATAAGGGCAGGACGTGGACCAGGAGGGTGGAAGAAAATGACCTTGTAGTCTTCTTCTAACTTTTGTGCTTGCTCAGATTCATTTGTATAGCAATCTGAAAAGGAGTTGGAGTTGGGGTAGGAAGTGAGTTTTGTAGCCTCAGACTCCACCCTGCTCCTCTGGGGTATCTTTAGCAGAGTCTCCTAACATGACTTTCAGATCCCATGATTCCCAATAAAGAGTTGAGTAATTCTAAGGAATTTCTAAACCTATGATGCAGGCTTGGCAAAAGTGTTTGCCATTGTCATGGGAGAGATCTCACAGAGTCCAAATTGAAGAGCTTTCCTTAATCGACAGGATTAAGATTTTCCTATTTGTGGATGATGTGCTGATTACATCATTGCAGAGTGTCCTAAATATGATCCACCATCACATGGCTTAACCATTCATGCCAGAAAAAAACAAGTGGCCAAGGCATATCTATAGTACAGACTAAGATAGGCAGTTGGATAGACAGCTTACAGAACTTATCCCTCTCTTTCTCTAGATAAATATAGATACATAGGCAGACACTGCAAATGATCATAGAATTGTAGATTTAAAGTTGGAAGAGACCTCGAAGGTCATTGGTTCTCACCCTTTCCCTTTATAGATGTGAAAACTGAGGTAAAGAGAGATTAGGAGGCTTGTCATGAGTCACATAGCTTGTAAGTGTCTAAGGGAGGATTTTAAAATGAGTCTTCTCAACTCTTAAGTCCAATGTCCCATCCTCTACATCACAATGCTTTAGGATCTGGGTTACACATTAGAGAAAAGCCTTTGGCAAATTAAAACGCGCCTTTAATAATCCCAAACTTTGCCCTGAAACAGAGGTCCACTTAAAAAAATACCATTGTTCTCTTGGTGCTGAGTCAAAGAGTATAAGGATGTCCAAAGGGTTGCAGTTACAGCTCACGCAAAGCACAATGAGAAGAAACCCTTGGTGAACATGAGCAGGCTGCAACATGTGAAAAAAGATACTTGATGTGTGTGGGTTTTACTGGATCATACTGAAGGGCAAGAGCAAGGGATAACAGCAGGGTAGTCTGCATGCTCCAGGGACACCCTTGGGATGAAGGAATCTCCCTGGGTGCTGGGCAGACTGACACAACAAATATATGGGAGGATATGGTTAATAAGTCATAGAGGGTGGGCAGGAAAGGGTTGATTGAACTCTGCATGGCTGGTGGTAATACTCACACTGATGATAACCCAGCCTTTCTGGAGTGTTTGAGTCCAATTTAATAAGCATCTATAATGCATCTACTATGTGTCATCTCTCTATATTAAGTATGGCTGATACAAAAACAAATAGGAAAACTGTTCCTGCCTTCCAGAAGTTTACAGTTTGCTGGAAAATATGCAAAATATAGTGTGTAGGCATTGGATATGTGATTTCATTGATACAGGGAAATCTCAGATGAGAAAACTTCTTTTATCCATGTAGGTTGGAAGTATTTTTGCTGCTTAATAGTCTTAAAGACTTGCCTAGTACTAAGTGGTAAGGTGACACCCAAGATCATGCAGCCAGTATATGACAGAAATAGATATTGAACCCAAGCCTTCCTTACTCTGTCTAAATATTTTTATTTATTTATTTATTTTTAGATTTCAACATTCATTTCCACAAAATTTTGAGCTCCAATTTCTCTCCCCAGCTCTCCCCTACCCCCATTTCATAATACCTTGCATTCTGATTACCCCTTTCCTCAATGTATCCTCTCTTCTATCATACCCCACCCTTCCCTTATTCCCATCTTCTCTCCTTTCCCATAGGGCAAGATAAATTTCTATACCCCATTACCTGTATTTCTTGTTTCCCAGTTACATGCAATAATAATTCTCAATATTCATTTCTAATATTTTGAATTCCAACTTCTCTCTCTCCCTCCCTCCCCACCCATTCCCACTGAGAAGGCAAGCAATTCAATACAGGATATGTATGTGTCATTTTCCAAAAGACTTCCATAATAGTCTTGTTGTATAAGACTAATTATATTGCCCTCCATCTTACCCTGTCCCCCCTTTTTTCTATTCTCTCATTTGACCTTGTCCCTTCTGAAAAGTGTTTACTTCTAGTTACTCCCTTCTTCCATCTATCCTCCCTTCTATCATCCCCCTCATCTCACTTGTCCCCTTCTCCCCTACTTTTCTGTAGTGTAAGATAGACTTTCATACCAAATTTAGTATGTTATTTACTCCTTAAGCCATATGTGAAGAGAGTAAGCCTCACCCCTCCCCTCTCACCTCCTCTCTCCTCTCCTTCATTGAACAAGATCTTTCTCATCTCTTTCATGAGTGATAGCTTGCCCCATTCCATTTCTTCCTTTCTCCTCCCAATATTTTCCTTTCTCACCCCTTAATTTAATTTAATTTTTTTATGGATATCATCTCTTCTGATTCAACTCAACCTGTACTCGTGTGTGTGTATGTGTGTGTGTGTGTGTGTATGTGTGTATAATCCCTCTACCTACCCAAATACTGAGAAAACTCTCAAGAGTTACAAATATTATCTTTCCATGTAGGAATATAAACAGTTCAGCTTTAGAAAATTCTTTATGATTTCTCTTTCCTCTCTACTTTTTTATGTTTCTCTTGATTCTTATGTTTGAAAGTCAAATTTTCTATTCATCATGAATGCTTGAAGGTCCTCTATACTATTGAATGACCATTTATTCCCTTGAAGTATTGTACTTAGTTTTGCTGGGTAGGTGATTCTTGGTTTTAACCTAGTTCCTTTGAGTTCTGGAATATCCTATTCCAAGCCTTTTGATCCCTTAATTTACAAGCTGCCAGATGCTCTATTATCTTGATTGTATTTCCACAATACTCGAATTGTTTCTTTCTAGCTACTTGCAATATTTTCTCCTTGACCTGGGAACTCTGAAACTTGGCCATAATATTCTCAGGAGTTTCTCTTTTCAGGTTTTTTTCAGGAGGTGATTGGTGGATTCTTTCAATATTTATTTTGCCCTCTGGTTCTAGAATGTCAGGGCAGTTTTCCTTGATAATTTCATGAAAGATATTGTCTAGGCTCTTTTTTTGATCATGGCTTTCAGGTAGTTCCATAATTTTTAAATTGTTTCTCCTGGATCTATTTTCCAGGTCAGTTGTTTTTCCAATGAGATGTTTCACATTACCTTCTATTTTTTCAATCTTTTGGTTTTGTTTTATTATTTCTTGGTTTATTTCAAAGTCATTAGCTTCCCTGAACTCCAATCTCTCTTTTAAAGAACTATTTTGTTCAGTGAGCTTTTGAACCTTCTTTTCCATTTGGCTAATTCTGCTTTTTAAAGCCTCCTTCTCCCCATTGGCTTTTTGGACCTCCTTTCCCAATTGTTAGCCTATTTTTAAAGGTGTTTTTTCCCTCAGCAACTTTTTGGTTCTCCTTTAGCAAGCTGATGATTTGCTTTTCAAGCTGTTCTATGGCTTGAACCCATTTTATATTCATTTTGGAGGTACTGGAGGCAGAAGCCTTGACTTCCTCTGACAGTATGCCTTGTTATTCCTCATCTGAAAGAATGGAAGGAAATACCTGTTCACCAAGAATGTAACCTTCTACGATCTTATTTTTTTTCTCTTTTTGGGGCATTTTCCTAGCCAGTTACTTAACTTCTGAATCCTTTGTCAAGAGGAGGGTCCTAGTGCTCCTCCTTCCCCCAGTACTGTGCTCAAGGCTAAGAATCAGATCAGCTGCTCAATTCCCTCAGGAGCTTTGGGTAAGGGTAGGGCTGCCACTGAGGGCTGAGACTCAGATCATCTGCTCAATTCCCCCAGAAGCTTTAAGCTGAGCTGCCTGGGCAATGGACCCAGGCTGCTTCTCTGGCCACTGTAGCCACCCAGTGTTTGCTGCTGCTGCTGCTGCCACCTCTGCCACTGCCTGAGGCCAGTGCTGGGGGGACCCCACTCCCCTCTTGCCCAGCTGGAAAAGCCCTCCCACACTGACCTTTGGAGCTTTCTTTGTCCCTTGTGGGTTGAGGGATCTGGGATCTTCCCTGCTGAGAATTCTGCCCCAGAGGTCTCTAAGTGTCTAAATATTATACCATATGTGACTAAGAATTGGAAATTGAAGGGATATCTGTCCATTGGGAGATGGGGAATGTGGTATATGATTGTGATGTAATACTATTGTGCCATAAAAAATGATAAGCAGGATGATTTCAGAAAAACCTGGAAAGACTTACATGAGCTGGTGCAAAGTGAAGTGAGCTGAACCAGATGAATCACATACAAAGTAACAGCAATATTGTACAATGGTTAACTGTGAACGCCTTAGCTTTCTGTCCTCAGCAATGAAATGATCCCAAGACAATCCCAAAGGACTCCTAATGAAACAAGCTATTTACCTCCAGAGAAAGAACTAATAATGTCTAAATACAGACTGAAACATACTATTTTCACTTTCCTTCCTTCTTCTTTCCTTCTTTTCTTCCTTTCTTTCCTTTTTCCTTTCAAGTTTTCTTGAACAAAATAGCTAATATGGAATGTTTTACATGATTGCACATGTATAACCCAAATCAGATTTTTTATGCTCTTAGGGAGAGGGGAGGTATAGAATTTGGAACTTAAAACTTAAGGAAAAGAATATTAAAATTGTTTTTACATGTAATTGGGGAAAAAATAAAGTACTATTTAAAATATTATATCATGCTACAGTACAGCACAAGCACATATAGAAAGATACTATATAATTTTAGGGTATGGAGCTTGGGGATACTAGGAATACAAAAAAAGGGCTTCATACTGGAAGTAGCATCTAAAGTATATTGTCAAGGGTTCAAGGAAGCAGAGGAGAGTGTTTTGGAGATGTGTGGGATAGCTTTAGCAAAGACATGGAGGAGGAAATTGAATGCCATGTCCATAGAGCAGCAAGCAGTCCAGTTTGCCTAGAATATAGCATACATGAGGGAGAATAATGGGAGATCAGTCTGGAAAGATAGACTTGAGCCAGATTGTGGAGGGTTTTAAATGCCAAGCAGATGAGTTTCTATTTTATCCTAGAGTCAAGAGGGAGCAAATGAAACTTTTTCTGTTAAGGATCAACATGGTCAGACTCAACTTTATGAATATTAATTTGGCAGTTCTGTGGAGGAAAGAACGGAGAGACTAGAGGCCAGAAGATCAATGAAGAGGCAAGTGCAATAGTCTAGATAAGAGGGAACAAGGACTTAAACAAGGGTGGTTGTGGGGGGAATAGAAAGAAGGCGACAGATGTTAGGGAAGTAGAATTGGCCAGGCTGAACTCGAATTAAAACTCACTTGAGTAAGGGAAAGTGAAGCATCATAGATGATGCCATGTTTGTCCAGTGACAGGAAGAGTGGGGTCATCATTAGAGAAGGAAATTGGGGGAAGGGTTGCTTTTGGAGAGGAAGGTAATGAGTTCTGTTTGGAACATGCTGAGTTTGAGATCTCTATGATATATTCAGGTAGAGACATCTAGAAGTTAGTTGGTGAGGAAGGATTGCAAAGGAAACAGATGAGGTGTGGATGTATGAAGATGGAAGTCATCTGAATAGGGATGGGAATTAAATCCATGGCAGCTAATAAGATTACACAGAGAGACAGAGAGAGAGAGAGAGAGAGAGAGAGAGAGAGAGAGAGAGAGACAGAGACAGAGACAGAGACAGAGACAGAGAGAGAGAGACAGTGACAGAGAGACAGAGAGCAGCATTAGCTGAATGAGAAGATCTGAAAGAATATTGAAAGGCATAAAGAAGTGGATAGGAAGTGAGGAAATGGCGGCAAGGCTTTCTCTGGGAGTTTAATAGTGAAAGGAAGAAATGATAAGTTGATCCCTTGAGACAATGTCAGCATCCATTGAAAGCTAATGTGTGTGTGTGTGTGTGTGTGTGAGAGAGACAGAGAGACAGAGAGACAGAGAGAGAGAGAGAGAGAGAGAGAGAGAGAGTTTAAGGAGGGGAAGATCTGGACATGTTTGTGAGCAGTTAGGTTGTACAGTGGATAGAACTCTGAGACTGGAGTCAGGAAAACCGAAGTTCAAATCCAGCCTCAGATACATACTAGCTGTGTGACCCTGGGCAAGTTATTTAATTTCTGTCTGCCTCATTTTCCCCAGCTATAAAATTAAGATAATGGTAGCACCTAGCTTCTAGGTTGCTGTCAGAATCAAATAAAATAATATTCATAAAGCACTTAACACAGTACCTAGAATATAGGCACTTTCTTCCTCCTTTCCTTTCCTTCCTTCCTTCCTTCCTTCCTTCCTTCCTTCCTTCCTTCCTTCCTTCCTTCCTTCCTTCCTTCCTTCCTTCCTTCCTTCCTTCTTCCCTTCCTTCTATACAAAGAGAATGAAGATTATAAAGAGGAAAGAGGTGACTGAAGAGGCAAGTTCATGGAGGAGAGAGGTCTGGATGGGATCAGGGACCCAGGTACCAGGATTTGCCATAGTTAGGAAAACAACCCCTTCTTCCTCTGTATCCAGAGCAAAGAAAAGTAAAGGAAGACATTGAAAGGGTTTAAAGTAGAGAAGTGAGGGGAAAGTGGAAAAAGTCCTGATGGCCTCAATTTCTTGGTGAAGTATGAGGTAAGGTCATCTACTGAGATGAGGGGTGGGAGGCTTACAGGAGGTATAGAAGGCTTAAGCAGAGAAGGTTTAGAGCTGTCACTGTGGGGATTGCAATAAAGATTCATTCAGGAAAGAGTGGAAGGCTTTGGTGCAATGCATTGAGGGCCAAATTGAGATGAGATACCATAAATTTGTAGCAGACCCAGTCAATAGTGCTCCGTGACTTCATCCAGGAAGTGTTTATCAACTTGTGAACAGCAACAGAGGAGGATGACGGGAATAGTATGTACAGAATTCAAAAAGATGGGCTGAAACCTGATGGTGAAGACCTTATCTGCCAGATGAGTTTGTATTTTACTCAAGAGAAACACTGCAGGATTTTAAGTGTAATGTCAGCTCTGTGTGTCAGGAAGATGATTTTGATGACAATATGGAGAATGGTTTGAAGAGGGAAGAGACCAGTGGGAGAGAAGCCAGTTATTTGACTATTAAATAATTCAGGTAAGGGACAGCTAGGTGGTGCACTGGATAGCTGAGCTGGAGGCAGGAGGACCTGAATTTAGCTGTGTAACCCTGGGCAAGTCACTTAACCCCAAATGCCTCCATATAATAAAAATAACAACGACCCAGATGAAATGTCATGGGGGCCTGAAGGAGGGTTGAGGCAATATGAGTGAAGAGAAAGGGATACAAAGAAAGGCAAAACCAGTCCTTGCCCTTTCTGGAGCTCCCATTCTTAAGGGCTAGAAAACATGCAAACAGCTATGTAGGAACAAGATCTATACCGGATAAGTTGAAGATAACATTAGAGGGAAGATCCTAAAAATAAAGGGAATTGGAAAGACTTCTTACCTCTGTGGAATATGAAGTGAGACTTGAAGCAAGCCCAGGAAACCAGAAGGCAGAGGTGGTGAGGACAAAGAGAAGAATTCCTGACATGGTGGGGAACATGTCAGAATTCTCCCAAATCACAGGACCCATATAATCTCTGTATCCTAGAATTTTAAGTGGGAATAGAGTCCCGGGGTAGGAAACCTGCCACCTTAAAACCACATGTAGGCCTCTAGGTCCTTAATTCAGTCAAAGAGCCACACTTGAGGAGCTAAAGGGCCATATGTGCCCTCGAGGCTATAGGTTCCCTCATCCCTGAAATAGACCATCCAGTCCAGTCCATACCTGAAAAGAATCCCAACTTATAACCAAAAAGGTGGCCAGACAGCCTCTGCTTGAGGGCTACACTTATACCTCCAAGGCAGCTCATTCCCCTATCACTTACCAACTGGTGGAAAATTTGACCTCTTTGTAACCCTTCTGTCTTTGGGTGCCAAATGGAACAAACCTAATCCTGTCTTCTCTTGAAAGTCTTTCACCTTCTTGCACACAGCTATTAAAGCCCCTGTGAATCTGTTCTTCTTTAGACTAAACATTTCTTCTAACTGATCTTCATATGATGTCAACTCAAGGCCTTTCATCATCCAACTTACTCTTCCTTAGACACTTAGCACTGCCTTCCTTAAACTGTGATACAAAGAGCAGTTCTCCAGATATCATCTGCCTGGGGCTGGGTACAGAGGGACTGAGGACTCCTCACTCCTGGCTGCTACTGTAGCTCCTTCTCTGGGTTGCTTCTCCCTGGGTACTCACAGGTTGGGGTCCCCACAGGGTGACTGCTTTCTCCTCTTCTCTGGGTGCTGGGAGTAAGCCTGAAAGTCTGGAGTTTCTAGTATTATTACTCATAAGCCCCTATTAGTATGCTTCCCATCAACAATTAGCCAACCAGACTTAATTAGGTTCTATTGTATTATTTGAAAAAATTTGTTCTAAACCTAAGTGCACACACACACACACACACACACACACATCATCTCCACACACAAAGTAGAACATAAAAGATTTTATATGGCACTGTGAATTTTCATTACATATTATTTACTTTTTTAAAAAGGACATAAATTTCACACATTATTTTTGAAAATGTCCTTCTTGTCTGTGCCTCCTTCTATTCTTGGTGCAATTTAAAAAGTTACAATGGCCTTTGTTTTTGGTGCCACCGTTGCTAATCCCTTCTCTCATTAAAAACCAAGAGGAAGAAAGAGAGGAGGGGAAAACTCTTGTAAAATATAAGCCTAATCAAGCATAATAAATCAGTACAGTTGCCATGTCCAGAAATGTATGTCTCTTTCTGCACCTTGGACCCATCACTTCTCTGTCAGGAAATAGGTAACATGGTTTATCACAAGATCTCTGGGGACATTATTTTAATTAGATTTCTTAAGTCTTTCAAAGTTGTTTTTCTTTAGGATATAAAAATTGCATAAATTATTCTTCTGGTCTGTTCACCTTACTCTGCATCAGTTCTCATTTCCCAAAATTCTCTGAAAATGTCTTTCATCATTTCTTATGGCATAATAATATTCCATCACATTAATATATCACAAATTTTCCACCATTCCCCAATTTTCCAAGAGGCAATCTAAAATGCCTCCTTGAAATCTAATTCTTTTTTCTTTCCCATTTTAATTCCCTTTTCCAGATCAGGAAGTATGTTCTGTTTGTGAATATTCCCTTCCTGGTATTATCCTTCCCCTTAACTCTCCCCTCACATATGCCCAGTTGTTCCCCTATTGAATTTGATGCATTTTTACAGCAAACTCTTTGTGTATGTTTGTGTGTGCACATGTTCAAGCCTCCTTTGTCCATATCAGATGAATAAAATTCATCTGATGTTTCCTCCCTTCATCCCTTCCTCCATGTTTGTTTACTCTTCCTTTTATGAACTTCCTTTCTACACTGGGGTATTCTTCCTTTTACCCTCCCTTCTCTTAAAACTCTCAGAACAAAACCAGTCCACTGAGATTTAAGGTTTTGAGGGGATTCCTATTTCTTCTTCTCTCTTAGAATATTAACTCTATATCATCATACAGCTCTTTCCAATGGCTCAAATAAATTTTCCTTCCCAGGTTTCTTGGGACTTCAAAGTTCTTACTCTATTCTGGTCTTTTCATCAGAAATTTGTAAGAGTCCTTTATTCCATTAAGGATTTATTTTTTCCTGTGTTAGATTGTACTCATTGTTACAGGGTAAGTTATTCTTGGCTTTAAGCCTATCTCATTAGGTCTCAATTCAGAAGATTGTTTTCCAAGATTTCCCTGGGTTTGTAGTAGAAGCTGTCAGTTCTAGTGTGATCCTAACTCCAGTTTTTTAGTACTTGAATATCTCTTTTTGGATACTTTTATTCTTTGATCTGGTAGCTCTGGATTTTAACCTATGACAATCCTTGGACTTTTTTGGGGGGGTGGGGAATCCTTAAAAAAGGTGGTGAGTAAAGTCTATCTTTTGCACAACTATATGGCACAGATGGGGCAGCTAGGTGGTGCAGTAGATAGAACACCAGTGCAGGAATCAGGAGGACCTGAGTTCAAATCTTGCCTCAGACACTTGACACTCACTAGCTGTGTGACCTTGGGCAATTCACTTAACCCCAGCTGCCTCATCTTGGGTCATTTCCAGTCATTCTGATGAATATTTGGTCACTGGATTCAGATGGCTCTGGAGGAGAAGTCACTTCTGCAGGCTGATGACCTGCACAGGCCTCCCTCACTCAAAACAAAGTCAAGTGTAAGTCATGTCATCGTTTCTCCGATGGCCTGGTCTTCTTTGGCAACGAAGGATGAACACACTTACCCTGTATATAGCTTGGTTATACAGTGGTTTGCATGTTGTCTTCCCCTCTGTTATGGGCTCCTTGAGGGCAAGGGAATGTCTTTTGCCTTTCTTTGTATCCCTAACATTCAACACAGTTATTGGCACAGAGGAGGCCCTTAATAAATGTTTATTGACCAATTTGACTAATATAGTGTTTGGGATTTTTTTTAAACCTTTTTTTTCCAGACTTGTTTTCCAGGTCAGTGTTTTTGATACCAGATAGCTTACATTTTCATCTGTCATATTTTCAATCTTTTTATTTTGTTCTAATATATCTTGCCATCTTACAGAGTCATTGATTTATGTTTAGTCTATTCTAAGGGAGTACATTTCTTGGCTAAGGTTTACCACTTTCTCTTCTCTTTTCCTTCCAATTCTTCTTCCATAGCTTTTATTTTATTTTTTAAAAATCTCTTTAGCTTTTCTCCTAGATATTGGTCAGTATTTTGTTTTGGCTTTCATTTTAAAATATACTCATCTCTCTGACTTTAGGCACTGAATCAGAGCTTCATGCCAGAGTCAGGCTAAGTCTCCAGCCATGTCTTTAAATGGTATGGCTGGCCCTGTTTGGCTTTATCTGCCTGGGTCATCTGGATTCTTAATCTGATCTCCACCTCCTGGGTTTAGGCCCCCTGGCTCCTTGAGTTTCAGAGAATTGGATCTTCAAGATCGATCCTCTCTAAATAGTGTTTGGGGACCTCAAATTCCCTAGGCTTATAGTGTTTCCCAGTTTGAGTGCTACAGGACTTCACTGGTTGACACCACTGGTTGCTGCCTTCTGGAACACCCCATGGCTTCCAAAGTCCCCATACTATAGCTTTTTCAGAGGAGATCTCAATCTTACTACCTCCAGATGCTAAGACTTCTAGGTTACACATGTCCTGACTATAATCACAAAACTTCCCTCTGCCAGTGCTGGTTTTGCCAGAGAAGTCCCCTTTAATTGCCTTTGGGCATCTAATTATCTTTTTATACTGTTTTGGGATGGAAGAAGTCACATACGATAGTTTCTTGTAGGACTTCTTGATAATTTTGTTGGCCTGCTATGAACTTCAAGGTTTTTGCTATAATAGGTATATGAGATCTGGGTACTTTGTCTCCTATTCAAGTAGCCAAGACACTTTTGGCAGAGAGTAGCTTTCAGAAAAGGAATTTAGTGGAAGGTGTAGAAAAGGGAGTGATTACAAAAAACATTGCCCCTGTTTACATTCTTCTTAAACCCACAAAGTCCCTTGTGCCCTGTGGGCACAAAGTGCAGAGGTAGTATGGCACATGTGTGGAGTACACACACTTGGCCAAGGTGTGACTCATATTTCCTGAAAGGCCTCTTCTCTCTTTGTAGAGTTCTCACGTAGATTTCTGCCAGGCTTCTTTGACAATCCATGCCTCTCTAAAGTCCATAGTATACACTTCTCTCAAGTGCAAGGGGGATGCCACTCTTCTCTTGGGTGGCTATCCTTCTAAGGTGGTTTGTGTCTATATTTGTCTCTGTTTGTTCTTGATGGGTCTTTCTCTTTCTACTCTTAGCCGGTTGCCTTATTTTCTTTCCTTTCTTTCTCTCAGGTGACATGGATAATGGGAGAGGGTGAGGAGGGAAACAAAAGAGAGAGCACAAGATACTTTCCTCTCTCCCTCCTCCACTGGAGTGATTACCTGTGAACCCAGAATCCTTCAGTACTGAATTGCTCCATGAATTGACTGACTCCCTTCTAAAATTCCTCGGCTATTTAAAGCCCCTGGGGATATGATTAGTTTGTTTGGTGAGCCAATCAGTCTTTTTCCTTCTTTGCCAAATTGAAAAGGCATTCATACCTGACAGATCACAGGGTGTAGACTGTCCTGTTTACACATTTTAAAAACCCAACCATATCTGTTAGTTGATCGATTGATTGTGATGGGGTTGTCAAACCCTCTCCCTTACACTGTGTCTCACTCAATGGAGCCCAAAATTACATCAGTTTTTTTGATCCTTTGTATGTTTTTTGGTGCTTTTTTTTTTAATGTCACTCACACTGCAGGCTCCTGTTAAGCTTGCAGGCCACTAAAATGCCCAGGGCTTTTTCAAACAAACTGCTTTTTAACCATGATTCCTTCATCTACTTATGAAGTTGATTTTTTAAAAATCCTAGCATAATACTTTACCTTTATCCCTACTGGATTTCATATTATTGCATTCAGTCCAGTGTCTATCAAGATGTTTCTGGATATTTGCTGTATCATCCGTGTATTACCTTTCCCTCCTATCTTGGCATCATCTACAAATTAATTAGTTTTCCATCTCAATGCCTTTGCCCAAGTCCTTGCTAAAAATGTTAAACAGCACAGGGCCAAACACAGATCCCTAGGGCAATACACTAGAGACTTCTAGCCAAGTTGATATTGAACCATTAAGTACAATTATTTGAGTTGGGTCATTCATCTGGTTTCAAATCCATTGAATTGGATTGCCATCTAGTCGACATTTCTCTCTCTTTCCCAGAAGAATAGTATGAGTTCCTTTATAAAATGAATGCTAAAATCTAGGCAGATTTCTATAACATTCTTCTGATCTACCAATTTAATAATCCTGTTAAAAATAGAAAACTAAGTTAGCTTACCATGACCTGTCCTTGATGGAGCCATGCTGGCTCTTGATGATCACTATTTCCTTTGCCAGATGCTCAAGAACCATTTCTTTCATTAACCCTACTAGAATGTTCCTGGAAATCACAATCAAGACCTCTTATCTACAGTTTTTTTTACTGTACTCTTGATCTTTTGAAAATCGAGAGAACATTTCCCTTTCTCCAGGCCTGCGATCTCTCTCTTGTTTTCCATAACTTTCAAATATAACTGACATTAGCTTAGTATGATAATTCTTTCAGTGTTTGAAGATATCACACATCAGGGCCAGATGGCTTGAGTTCATCAAGGCCAACTAAGTGCAGCACTCTTAATATCTTTTTAGTTATCTTGGGCGCCAACTCCCAGTTCACCATGTTTGTTTAGTTATTTCCAGAATAAAGGTCGTTCTCTTTGGCAGAGAAAATGAGGAAAAACAAGAAAGATATGAGTAGCTCCTCTTTCCCTCTTGTCAGTTATCATCATTCCATCCACCCCTGAGCCATGGCCTTGTCCCATCTTTCATTCTCCCCTGCCTCCTCTCTGTATTTCCAAATTAAGCTTAGGTTATTATTAGTTTTCCTTGCCAAACTCAGTTCATGCTCAGATTTAGCACTTGGGACATTATTTTTACAGGGCATGCCACACTCACATGTTAACTTCTATGCTTCCATTTTCAGTATGTAGTTACTGAAAATCTGACTTGGTCAGTGACTTTTTTGTGCATTCACACTGGTTTCGTCAGACAACTTGTCTGTCTTTTTTCTCCTCTTTGGAATTGTTTCCTTTTTGTGACTGTTGCATTTTCTTTCTTGTTTTTCTCATCCCTCTTGAGCTTATTTCCCTGGGATCTCTGCCTCATTTAACTTAATGTCCATTTGATTATATTTTCAAAACATCCAACAAATAAGTTCTTATTAATCTTCAATATGCGTGCGTTTAATAGTTGTATATCATGGAGGCATGGTATAGTGGATAGAATATGGGACCTGGAATCAGGAAGACCTGAATTCAAATCTAGCCTCAGATATTTGCTAGCTGTGTGACCATAGGCAAGTTATTTACCTGTTGCTCACCTCAGTTTCCTCATCTGTAAAATGAGAGAAATGATAGTACCTACCTCCCAGGAAACATGAGGCTCAAATGAGGTAATTGGTGTAAGGCACTTGGTGAACATGTATGCTGTTCATTCATGTCTGACTCTTTATGACTCCACTTGGGGTTTTCTAGGCAAAGATACTGGAGTGCTTTGCCATTTCCTTCTCCAACTCAGGAGAGCGAGGCAACTAGGGTTAAGTGATTTGCTCTGGATCACCCAGCTAGTAAATGTCTAAGACTGGATTGGAACG
The DNA here is from genome assembly GCA_023548195.1 of Bettongia penicillata ogilbyi. Taxonomy (NCBI): domain Eukaryota; kingdom Metazoa; phylum Chordata; class Mammalia; order Diprotodontia; family Potoroidae; genus Bettongia; species Bettongia penicillata. Next base: position 4,559,603 of record JAJHZJ010000397.1, on the reverse strand, counting down.
CAGGAAGCTGAGTCTTCCTGACTTCAGGCCAGGCACTCTATCCACTGAACCACTTAGCTGCCCTACAAAGCACTTAGCTCATAGTAAAGTCCATGAAGGACTGGATAGTCTTGCACATAGTAAGTGCTACATAAATGTTAACTCATTATTATTATTCATCCCTGGTCAGGAATCTGTTATTCTTATATTTTAAACTATGGTCCAGAAGTCAAAATCACACACACAGACGTCACCTGCTTAGTCAATTGCTCACTTCCAGAATAATTTTTTTTCTTTTCTGCATCACTCACTTTTAATGGACAATAATGAGGAAAATATAACCTGTGTCCCAAACAGTCATTACTCTTGCCCAAGATTTCATAATCTTCTGTGATATTCCTTTTGGCAATATACTACGTATTCATAGGTATAATCAGAAGTGGATAGGAGTCATTTATTTTAATAAGTCTTAGGAGGGTCTATTATGTCTTGTCTATGTGTCCTGAGAAAATAATACATCTCAACGGACAGAGGCCTGGAGTTAGGAAGACCTGTGTTCAAATGTGGCCTCAGACCCTTACTAGCTGTGTGACCCTAGGTAAGTCACCTCAGCTCTGCTACCCTCAGTTTCCTCATCTGTAAAATGGGAAAAATACTAGCACCTGCTCGGCAGGGTTGTTGTAAAAATCAAATAAGATAATATTTGTAAAAAATATTTACTATTGTGTCTGGCATATAGTAAGTGCTGTGTAAATGCTTATTCCATTCTTTTCCCTTTTCTTCCTCTGTTGTTATTATCGGATCAACAAGGAGCTAGCTACCTTAGAACCTTTGAGAAAGGCATTATCTTATACGTATACCATATATGTCTTCTGAGTTGCATGGGAGGAACTTGGGCCCAGGCCTGGAAAGCCCATGAGAAAGGATGATGTTCACAGAGGGCAGGGAAGCAGATAGGTGATGGTCACAGCCTGAAGCAGCACAGTGACCAGAGGAGAGCTCCTAGAACCCCAAGAACACACCAGTTGCCGAGCTGTCGCCTCTCCCCATCGGTCCACAGCCCTGTGTGGGGCTGGAGGAGATGTCAGGGAAGTATGAGAACATGATGCTCTGGGATTTCTCTAACTTTAATTAAAACAAACAAATACACACACACACTAACACACCCAGATATACACATACATACATACACATCCTTCTCGCTTAATTATTATTTCTCAATTAGGAAATAGATACTGTCAGGCTTGTGGACCAATCATCTATAAGGGAATCATGGCTCATTCTCTGATACAGGGAAGATATCACTTCTTCCCCATCCTCCACAGAAAGAGTACTGGGGCATCTCCTGCAGAGGAATGGGCCCCACCAAGTGCAAGGCTCCATAACCACCCCTGCCCCACCCACACACACCCTCTTCTTTACCCAGTTCTGCTCTGGTTTCTCGGCCACTGAACCTATCCTGGGAAGTTTCTGGTGTAAGAACTCAAGGACAGAAAATCTGTCAACTCAGACAGGACCCCAGCTGCTGTGGTGGTGATGAGCATACATAAGGGAGGGAGTTAGGTGACAAAGTAGATAGAATGTTGGACCCAGAGTCAAGAAGACCTGAGTTTAAATCTGGCCTCAGATACTTACAAATTGTTTGACTCTAGCCAAGTCACTCAAGTCTTTGTCTGCCTCGGTTTCTTCATCTATAAAATGGGGATCATAATAAAAACTAGTTCCCAGGGTTGTTGGGAAGATAAAACGAGATAATATTTGTGAGGTGCTTGGCAAACCTCCAAGTTCTATAGAAATGCTAGTTATTATTAATTATTATGTATAATTATATTATTATTACTATTTATTATTAATAAAGAAGAAATGGGAGGGGCCAAGTCCACAGGAAGACCAGATTACTTATACTCTAAGAACTGGCCTTTCATTGGCCCATCCTTTCCCTCTCCTACACTGCATAGAACTGTGTAGGTGATTATGCAGATATTTCTCTCTGTTAAATAGTCTCTTTCCATTCCAGGAGCAGGCTGGCCATTAAAACCAAGAGACCATAAATAAGACGGCACTCTCCATCTGATTGCCTTGTATCTTAATTGCTGACAAAGTACCTGGAATGAAATAATCTCATTGACTCCAACTGATACTGTGAATGAAATGTCACATGAGAAGCAGTTGGTCTAGTACCACAAGCCCTGGGCTGGGAGTCAAGAGATCTGGCCTGGAGCCCCAGCTCTCCAACTCACTGGCTGGGTGACCAAGGGGCAGCTCATTTCTCCTCCCTGGGACTCTATTTCCTTCTTTGCAAAATGGGGTGATTATACCTATTGACCTCATGGGAGCAGTATGCCAAGAAAACCTCTGCAAAGAGGTAGATTGCATTTTAAATAAGATTTATTCTTCGTTCATTAGAAACATAATTATTAAACACCTACTGTGATAAGAGAAGGTTCTTGGATTTCCTGGAGTTTAGGGGTTAAGACACAAACACAGGCAGCTATAGTAAATGCAGCAAGTGTTGGAATACCCCTTCCTTTTTCTTCTCTCTTTCATTTGAATAAATATGGGAAATGAAATGTGCCTTGCCTAAGGTGTGCATAGTAGTGTGTGCATCTGGTTAAGTGAGAAGAACTGAAGAACATAGAAGCAGGGGCCTACAGAGAAAGGATGGTGACAAATGGGGAGAAGAGAAGGATTGAGCCAGGTTTTGCCACCATCTTAAATGGGAAAGATGGCTCAGAAAGAGCTGTTTTGCCCGAGAAACTGGAGGCCTGGCTTGCCTTGCTATGGAACTGAGACCAGAGGAGTTACTAGGGCAGGCCCTCTGGACCTTAGTCCTTAGAGGATGTTGACAGTTCTATCAAAGAAAACACTTCATCCCTGCCATACTCTCTACCTCTCCAGTCTATATTCTGTCTGATTCTACTTCCAGCAGCTGTCTCAACCTGAGTACACTTCCTTTCTCCTTTGGCTGGGATATTGAGAGCTGTCTGCACCTTACTGAAATCTTTTGTCTCTTCCCCTTCCTCTGACTGTCTGGGGCCCCACAATGGTTACCATCCACCCCCCTACACACACACACACACACACACACACACACACACACACACATGCACATCATCTCCTTCCAGTAGAAATGTCCAATCCTAAACCTTATGTATTTCAAAGTCATTAAGCATTTATTAAACACTTACTATGTGTCAGACTGTATGTTAGGTGCTAGAAATTCTAAGACAAAAAAATGAAGAAGTCTTCCCTCAAGGCCCTGAGTCCCAAGTGACAGATTCTGTCATTATTTAGTGGGTTAGTGGGGGAGAAAGTAGGAGGTACAGGGATGGGGTATTTCTTTGATGATCAAACTCTGTGATACAGTTATCCCTTCCACATCAGGGAGGTTAGGGGTGTGGCACCAAGATCTGGAAAATCTGAGTAAAATTTTTTGGCCTTCCCTTTGTATCAGAGAAGAAATCTGTATCATTATGGTATTAAAAGACAAAATATGTTAATATTATACTATATATATATATTATGCATTTCTGAGTTTCTAAACTTTTTCTGTATTGTCTGCTGGTCTTTGCATATTGTCTGTGACTTCCACAAAAATCCCCCCAAAATTCCCATTTAATTTCTTATGTTGACCCTTGATGTATTGAAACCTCAATGGGGAAAGTCACATTGTGGAGGAGATAACTGTATAGCACTTTTTTCGAACCCTTTCACCTATCTAGCAAAATGCACTGTGGCTTAAAATTGGAAAATACCAAATCCCAGAGCTTGTTGACAGCTGTTAATTAAGTAAATAGCCTTCATATGGCTTGAAGTTCTTCAAGGATTAGAATCAGAAGGAAAAGGGAATATTTACCATGTGCAAAAGTGAAGCACTCCTGGAGATCCCAAACAGTGCCCAGGAAGCTAAGTCCAACGAAGAGATTGAACCTGGAGGTCTTAGCTACCCAGGAGGACCCTGTCTTTTGTTCTAGAGTTCGGTGCTTGGGACCAATGATTTCCCATTGGAGATGAATGACCAAACGGAATGAGACATGGAAAGCTTGTTATGGGTCCAAGACAAGGGAAATTAGTTTTCTAAAAAAAATCCATTAAAAAAAAAGGTGGGAAGTCTGCAGGGATTACATGTTGCAAGTATTTTCTCACTCTGTCAATGTATTAATCAATTGTACTGACTTTTTTTCCTCTAAATAAATTCTTCATTTGTGTTTGACACTTTGTGATCTCATTTTGGGAGGGTTTTCATGGCAAAGAGTGATTTGCCATTTCCTTCTCCAGCTTATTTTGAAGATGAGAAAACTGATTGAAAAAAGGGTTAAGTAACTTGCTCAGGGTCACACAGCCTGATTTGAATTTAGGCAGATGAGTCTTCCTGACTTCAGGCCTTGTCTGGCACTCTATCCACTCCCCCACCTAGCTGCTTTGAAAAGAATGCTTTTTGTCATAAGGGATGGCTCTTCAAGAGCAATAGGAGAAGGATACATGGGATACTCTATGATGAAAAAACCAAAATACTAATAAAAGCTATTTTTTAAAAAAACTATTTTTTAAAAGGTCTTTAGTTTTCAATAGACTATGGCAGCTTCCATCTTTCTCATAATGAAGAGATAGCCAAAAATGTCAGTTGAGCTAGAAGTTGGGAGCTGAAAAGCCCTTATATGTCCAGGAGAATAGCACCTGCAGTCAATAAGGCAGTCAAACATTTATTAAGTACCTACTGTATGCTAGGTACTATGCTAAGTGCTGGGGATACAAATACTAAAAAGAAAGATCTCTACCCTCAAGGAGTTTACAATCTAATGGGGAAAGACAATAATAATAGCTAACAGTGATATAGTCCTTGCTAAATGGCAGGGGTCAATGGGGTGTTCCAGGAGAACTAGCACCTCTGGCATGAGGGCTGCTCCTCCACTTTGGTATCCACTCAGCTATGATCCTTTGGACTTTTCCACCATCTCTCACCACCCCCACCCCCCTTCAGTTTCCTTTTATTTGCTGTCTATTGTCAAGAGGCAGCTAGAGAAGGATCTGCAGGCCTGGAGTAAGGAAGACTGGAGATCAAATCCAGATGTTACTAGTGGGGTGCTAGTCACTTGACCTCCACTGTCCTCCATTTCCTCATCTGTAAAATAGGGATAAAAATAACACCTACCTGTTGTTATGAGGATCAACTGAGGTACTAATTATAAAGTGCTTAGCCTAGTGCCTGGCATAGCTGAGTGGGAAAGAAGAGATGGATGGTCTGAGTGGCCTTCCTTAAGGAAGCTTTGGGAGGTACTCATGGATCTCTGCCATCCAGTCAAGGACAGTGCTGAGGGTACTGATGAGACTATATTTAAATTGCAGGCTGATGAGGTCCTGGAGGATGACAAAGTCTAAAGGAGTCCAGCTGGGTGGAAAATGAGACCCACTGTGTGTCTAGAAGGAGTAGCATTGGACAGAAACTCCAGTACAGCAACTGCCAGTGGGACAACATCTGGCAAAGGCAATGTGTCCAAAGAAAGACAGAAGGAGCAGAGAAGAGACACCACAAATACAAGCCACAGGTGTCCCCTATATGTGTGTATTCTCCATACGTGTATACATCCTGGTTGCATATTTATATGCATAAATGTGTGTTTTTCTATGTATGTTCCCTATGTGCATACACTATTCTCACAGATGGCATGGTTATTTGTGCGAAAATGTACCCCAGGATTATGGGAGAAATATTTAATTGCTATGTTTTTCTACATGCTATTTTATCAAGTATCAAGTATTCATGACCTATATGGTGCTAGTGGCTACATACCTGGAACCAGGGATAACCATTCCCTGAAGGACCGGTCCTGCAAGTTGGGGAGTGCCCCAAACTACAATATTGTTGGGGATCACCCAAGAGCTAATTCTTGGATTCACTAATCTTTCCACTGAGGAAAAATTAACATTTTTTTCTTTTTGTTTTCAGGCTGTAATTAGACAGTTTTCCACCATGTTTCTTTTATATCAGACCAGTTGCTTTAATATAACTTTTGCACAGTTATGTGTTTAAGCAATGATACTTTTTGCATTACTGTGTCCGTTATGAGGATGAAAGCTGATATGAACCGTGTGGATATTGCATCCTTATGTAAGGCTAAGTCCCATTCAGACTGTATGTGCACCTTGTGAGCCCTTTTCAGATTTTCATGGATCATTTTGTGCCTTGTAGATGATATACAACTCTGAATAGGCTCGTTTATACCTTGTAAAGGATGTGAGGCTTTGAGTAACTCATTTGCATTTGAAAAGGCTAGGAAAGCTGTTCCTCTGCCTGCAGAAATAATGAACTTGCCTCCAGGGCATAGATTACCTCTGTCCCTTTTCCCTAGCCTCCCCTTTGCTTGGACTAACCAGAGAGACTTAAAGATTGCGAGTGGGTGTGTTTTAATTGGGACCAGAACTGTTGGGTGAATTGAGAGGGAATAGTTATTGCCTAAATACAGCTTAGTGTACATTTAAGAAAAGTCCTGGGTAGTCACCATAAGTGAGGTTGAGATCTCTGGAGAGGAGATGCTAAAGTCTGAAGGGTATTTCTTTGTAGGAGTGCCCCTACCCTCTCTCCCACCTTCTGCCTGAGAGGAGATATACCTAGAGGTCCCAAGGGAGCACAACTTTTGTCCTGGTTTTCTTTCTCTGAAAGTATTAGGAGTAGTCTCCTCCCCAACTCCTTACTCAAGAACTGCAGCTGAAATTAAAGCTGGAGGTGGTTGAGACTATAGCTACCCATTCAGGTCAATTTGAGTGACTCCAGAAAGGGATCAGATTAGAAGAATTCAGCTGCTGCTGAGATAAATAGGAAACATTTTCAATGAGAGAAGGAGCAGTTGTGAGAAGGTATGTGAAACTGAGAGAAAGAAGTCAGCATGTTGGTAGCTGTTGCTCATCCTTCGTTTTTGAAGACCAATGACATCACAGGGTGATGTCTTGCTTCTTAAGTGAATTGGATTTAAATGAGACAGAGTTGCATAAAGTCATCAACCTCTCTCTTCCAAAATCATAGATATCCAATGGCAAAAGTCAAGACAATTGGAGGTGGCTGGAATGCAGGAGGTGACCTTGGATTCCATGTTGGTTTTCACATGCTTGAGGTGGCCATCCCCCTACGTCACTAACCAGTTTGAGGCCTGTCAGTTACTCTCAACCTGGATTATCCCATCTGCTGAAATGGTTTCCTGGAGAGTGGCTGCTGTGTGTATTACAGTTTCTTGGAGCCATTGATGAGAGTTGGATGACAGGTGGGCACCAAAGGTGGATGGGTACCTTTTGGGCATAATAAGAGAACACTGTATACAGTGATTTTGAATGATTTTGAATAAATCATTGAATAGTTTTGAATAAATAAGTTATTTTGTCTATTATAAATAGCCAAATTAACTCTGAAGGACATATGAAGAAACACACTATCTTCATCTAGAGAAAGAACAACTAAATAGAAGTATGTATAGAATATTTTTAATACATATACCTATTTGTGTCTAATAGTGGTCATCTCTAGGGTGAGGGTGGGGAAGGAAATTAAAAAAAAGAAATTTACATAATCAATTTGTTGTCTGTTTGAAAGGAATAGCAAATTGTGCATTGAACATTTGCAGTTTCATGTACAATTGTCTTTTTTATTATACTGTGTTACGAAGATGCTTGTTTTATTCCATAAATTAAAAAGAAAATAAAAAAGGAAAGAAGCTCAGCAAGTGCTCATACCAGAGGTGCTAGCCTTCCCTGAGCATCCTGGAAATAAATGAGAAATGTTAGAAGCTGTGTTGCTCACACTCTTGACTTGTACCTCTCAGATCTTTCCCTCTGGGCACTGGAAAAATCCATTTACCTTTCTTTGTTTAAATGTTTACTTTGTCTTTATAAGTCAGTCAGTCAATAATATTTGTTGAGGACCTACTATGTGCGGGACACTTTGTTAAGTGCTAGAGATTCAATTATGAAAAGAAAGGCAGTCCTTGTCTTTAAGAAACTTTTAAGCTAATGAGAGATCACCCAAAAAAAGGAAACTAAAAAGAATGGAGCATAAGGGAACTGGCCAGGGGACATAATGGAGAAGCCCAAAGTGCAAGGTGGCACAGTAGATAGGTCTTTGGGCCTGAAGTCAGGAAGACTAATCTGCATGAGTTCAAATCTGGCTTTAGACACTAGTCGTGTAACCCTGGGAAATCACTTAACCCTGTCTGCCTCAGTTTTCTTGTCTGCAAAATGAGTTGGAGAAGGAAATGGTCAACCACACCAATACTTTGCCAAGAAAATCCCAAATGGGGGTCTCAAAGAGTCAGACACAACTAAAATGACTGTAAAGCAAACAGAGGGATGCAGCAGACTGGAAAATGAAGAGATGGCTGGCCTATGAGCCCTCTTTAAATGGAGGCTTTGGGAGGATCTCTCTCCTCTGCCTTCCAATCAGAGGGGTAGAAGATACTGATGAGATGTGAGTACTAGGTAGGGCTGACGCAGTCTTCCAAGATGATGAGTTTTCTAATGATGAGGTTCCTGGGGCCAAGATGAAGTCTATTCTAGGCCAAAGGAATATTGCCAGGTGGGAAATGAAATAAGGTTAACCACAGTTCTTTGCTAGTCTGGGTATACTTAGTGAAAATTCATTTGGGAGGAAGTAATTGAAAGAGAAAACATTCCCAGAAAAATGAGGTAGATTTAACACTGAGGTGTTCTGCTACAGTATGATTCGTGACTGGAGAGAGAAAGAGAAAGATTTATTGTTTGCAGGCTACTTTTATCACTTTATTTTGACTTTTCTTACTATTGTTCAGTCCTATCTGACTCTTCCTGACCCCATTTGGGGTTTTCTTGACAAAGATACTAGAGTGATTTACCATTTCCTTCTCCAGGTCATTTTACAGATGAAGAAACTGAGGCAAACAGGGTTAAGTGACTTCCCAGAGTCACACAGCTAAGAAGTATCTGAGGTTGGATTTGAACTTGGGTCTTCCGGATCCAGTTGGAGCACTCTATCCACTGAACCACCGAGCTGCTGTTTCCTACATATTTTTTATTAAGTACCTTTATTTTTAGTTAATTATATGCTCTGACTCAAATAAAAGCCTATTTGTGGGGGCTCACGACCTATGACACTAGTGACTGCATACCAACAGAGTATCTTGAACTTGGGATAGCCATTCTGAGAGAGAGACAGAGACAGAGAAACAGAGATAGAGACACACAGAGTCAGACATACACACATAAAATTGCAGATCCTTTAATACAAATTTCCAAAGCATGAAAAGCTTTCCAAAGCAGGATCTAGGCCATTAGTCAGTAATAGGGGAGAGAAGGGGCAAAAATCAAAGTGGTTGAACCCCTTGCTTTTTGCACCTTTCCACCACTGCTTTACTTAGAACCCTGTTGCACAGCAAAGCATCAGTGTCCCAAGAGCCAGATGGGAGGAATGAGTCGAAATAGTGCCTCTTGACTAAAGCAGTAAGGATATCAAGAGCATTCTGTGAGATTCTATAGATACTTTGGAAGATGTGAAGTGCTTTCTCAATGATACAAGGAGACAGACAAAAACCTTTCTGTATCCTGTAAATTACCAAACAAGTAGACTGCTCTAGAATTCCTACTGAGATTTTTTTTTTTTAAAAGATAGGGGGAGAAGGGGGAGTAACAGATCCCTAGGACACTGCCTAGAGTCAAAAGTCTACTGACCAAAGAGAAAGTATGTGAAGATTGGTTGTGAGGACTGATCCTGCCAAAATTAAAAAAAAAAAATGGCATTTATGGGGCCAGGAGTAGTTTAAGGTGAGAACAATCCTTCCTGCTTCCTAGAAGATTGTTCTGAACCTGAATCTCCCACCCAACAGGGGACCCACGGACTCAAGTTAGGAATCTTCTCAGGGAAGGGCCCAGGTTCCTCTGGGGGAGAATGATGGGAAGTTTGAATCAGTTATATAAATGAATTATTGCAGTCCTGACACAAACCTGAATTGGGGGAGGGGGAAAAGCAAGAATAAGTGACTTGAAAAATTTAAGAAACAGCTTTTGTAACTGTACAGTCTGAAAAGATTGCAAGGTGTGAAATCTTAAGGTAAAAATGCTTGCAAAGACTTAGAGAAGCAGTTTGGCAGTGCTGGGACACCACTGAAAACATGGGCAAAACCTCCTGGTCTATCATTTAGTACAAGGTGGGGAAAGGTCTCTGACCTTTTCTGGTGCATGTCTATTACAGAGAAGGATAGAGAAAGGAGCAATAAAACTTGATTGGAGCCAGTGCGGGAAGGTGTGCTATACAACTGAGAGCTGATGGTGCACCTAATTGGCCTCGAATTAGAACAGAAGCAGCTGGGTTATGATCAGCTATATCACAACAGAGAATATCAGCTCAGGAATGATACCACAGCTGTAATGAATGCTCTAATTGGGGAAAACCCAACTTCTAGCTCCAGAAAGTCTCACCATAGGAGCCAAAGAAGTAAAACCCTACCCTGGTTTTCTCAGACTCAGGGGAAAGAATTTGTAGAACACCAACTGAGATATGGAACAAAGGGCAAAATCATGGGCAGAATCATTCCCCTAAGAGAAGCTGGAGTTCAAGGGGCCAGACGCCACATTGATCCAATGCAAGGTCACCACCGACAGAGAGCAGGAGAGAGGGCAAAGTTATTTTCTGTTACAGATGTGGACTAGATGACCATATACTTGACTCAGCAGAAGCCAGAGACTCATAGAACTAGCACTGGGAAATGAAGATAGAGCCAAGGGTGGTGTTCATCCTGACACTCAAGGATATTGAGTTATCATCAGTTAGATAGAACAGTAGAGAAAATACTGGGGCTAGAGTCAGGAAAGCCAAAGTACCCACTTCTCAGGGTTATTGTGAAGATAAAATGAAAGGATATTTGTAAAGTGCTTTGCAAACTTTAAAGTTCTATATACGTTCTAGGGATGATGGTGCTAGTTCCATTCAACTTAACTGATAGGACCTCATAGAAATCTCCATGTAGATAAAAGATTTCTTATCTGTTGAAGTCATGACAGAATCCTAAGTACTCCTCATGCAAGGTAACTGTGCAAGGAGGCATAGATAGGACAGAGACTTCCAAGAAGGGTGTGTGCTTCAGGGCTGTCCAGGAAGCCAATGACGTCTTTGATTTGATATCCTGTTAGGATCATAGCGGGAGACAAAGCCAGCTCCCTGTCAAGATCATACCAAGGAACAAAGCTAGCTTCCAGCAGGAGACTAAACAAGATGTTACAGACAGAAATAAAACCATGTTGACTCACCAAGAGATATAGGCAGAAGTCAGAGACTGAGGCAGAGAATGGAGCCTGGTCCCGACACTGCATCCAGCTCTTTCTCCAAGGTCAGGTTTGCTGAAGAGGGGTGGGAGGAGGACCAGGACACAGTCAAACCATCCAGAATTGCAAAGCACCAAGCCATAGCACAGAAATGGGGCAAAATGGTGCTGTTGTTTTCCATCAAGGAGTCCCACAGCTACTTATCTGCTTTACTAGATGCAAAGTGGTAATAGGAAAAAGAGAACTGAGTTGATTTTGAGGGATTCTTTTATTTATACTCTTATTTTTGGCTCAGTAGTCAATTGAAAACCTGTTTCTTTACCACCTGGTTAATAGACTCGAAAGAGTCATACCTGTGTACTCTGAAGTGGAAAGTAGGATCTTCCATAACATGTCATAATGTACTTCCAGAAGCAGGCTCACCAAGCCACCCTATCTAGTTTGGAAGTAGGCTGTTGCCTGAGAATGGGACTCCCATGGAGAAAAAATGGAAAGAGAATAAAGAGCTTAGAAGAAAATAAAATAAAAATATGACCCAAGTAGTAGATGGCTTGAAAGACGGATTGGAGTAAAAAGAACCCAGTAAGTCAATAAGAAATATTACAACAAAGTCAAAAGACTTAAAAATTAAAAGAATATTTGAGCTATCTACTACATAAACAGCTGATCTGGAAAATGAATAGAGAAAAGATAATTTCAAAAGCACTGGACTCAAAAAAAGAAGTGAGCAAACAAAGAACTTGGTTACCATGTCAAGAAATAATCACAGAAAATTACTCAGAACTATTAGAATCTGAAGGAAGGACCAAAATACAAAGAATCCACCTATTATCTCTTCCAAATTGAAACCCCAAGTCGAAAACACCCAGAAACATCGTAGCCCAAGTACAGAGCTTAAGTCAAAGGAAAATACTGCAGACACCCTGAAAGAATTCAAATTCCAAGGAACTTTAATCATGATCACACAAGACTGATGCAACTATTAGGTATAATTAGGTATTTAAGATAAAGTTGAAAAGGTTACAAGTCAGACAAAACTCCACTCTCTACCCCATTGCCCCAGTTGTCTGTAAGTAGGGCCACAATAGGTGCCTTCATGGGGCAGCGGGAATTTCGTTAGCACCAATTCCTCTTAAATTGGACCTTTTATACCCCAGGTAACCAGGAAGCTATATTAATGATAATCTGGAGTGTACCCTCCCTCTTTCTGTCCCCATTAAAGGGAAACCATCTCAGTCTGCATAAAATAAGTGACTTTTCCACTATATAGTAGAAATACATGGATAAAAGCAACCAGAATGATTAGTAAATGCATAGGTATGACCACAGCACCAAAGAAATTGTGCCAACTCAGATGTGAATTCTTCTTTAAAAATTCATCATAGGAGTGCTTTTAAAAAGTTCTTCCTCCACAGACACTGTGTAACATTCAAAGGATTCACAGGCATGCATGAACAAATATAGAGAACATAAAACACTCAAAAAATTATACTCATTAGACTCCCTTAAAACGTTAAAGACATCTTACACTGAATTTCCTATTCACTTTAGGCTTACATCATCTAAGCAATTCTCAGCAATATCATGGAGGGTTGGCAAAAACCACATCTCCTGTCCAGTCATGGCAGGGTTTTAATCCTTCAGTCATAAGATCTTTCTATTGGTAGGACTCAAAATCTTTTTCAGGGTAGCTGGTGCCTGACTTTAAAAAATAATAATAATATTTTTTCCTTAATTATATATAAAAACAACTTTTTACATTCATTTTTTTTTAAGTTTTGAGCTCCAGATTCTATCCCTCACTCCTTCCCCTCCCCTGTCCCTGAGCCAGTAAGCAATCTGATATAGGTTATACACATGCAGTCATGTAAAACATATTTCCACATTAGTCATTTTGTAGAAGAAAACTTGAAAAAGAAAGAAAGAAGGAAAGGAAGAGAGGGAGAAGGGAAAAATAGGAAGGAAGGAAGGAAGGAAGGAAGGAAGGAAGGAAGGAAGGAAGGAAGGAAGGAAGGAAGGAAGGAAGGAAGGAAGGAAGGAAGGAAGGAAGGAAGGAAGGAAGGAAGGAAGAAAAATAACATGCTTCAATTTTTATTCAGATGCTACCTCTGAAGGCAGATAGGATTTTTCATCATGAGTTCTTTGGGGTTGTTTTGGATCATTGCATTGCTGAGAATAGCTAAATCATTCACAGTTGATCATCATGTATTATTGTTGTCATTGTGTACAATGTCCTCCTGGTTTTGCTCATTTCACTCAGTATCAGTTAATGTAAGTCTTTTCAGGTTTTTCTGAAATCATCCTGCTTATCATTTCTTATACCACAATGATTTTCCATTACAAATCCTATATCACAACTTGTTCAGCCATTCCCCTATTGATGTGGAGCCTGACTTTTAAATCTAAGAGGGTCTTAATTTCAAGACCCTTAATTTCAAGAATGACTTTTATTCTACTAAAAAGCTAGATTTTGGAACTACATTTCTCTGTTCTGAGTTCTACAGTTCTGAGGAACTCACAATCCCTTTTTCTTTACACAGAAAGCTGGAGTTTAGGAACAGTGTCCTTGAGCTCCCCTAAAAGACCTAGTGCAAGCACATATCTCCTACTTCTATCTGCTGTAAATCACCATTACTACTCTTGGAAGGGGGGGATTTTTATTTGACTTATTGTTTGTACTTTTTGTTCTTAAAGAATCAAAATGACATCATGATAGGGTCAATGTACGATGTGTCTGGCTGTGGTGGACCATACCAATATGACCTCAGGAGTCAGGAACAAATAGTCTGTATAACCATTTAAGAAGGAGATGTCTCTAAATGTGCATGTCTTGTATTTCTTTTGAGCTACCTCAATTTTGATTTGCTCGTAGAGCACAGAGCTTTCTTTGATGTGGGCACACCATGCTGGACAGTCCTGTGTCAGTGTCTTCCATGTCTCATAATTGATACCAATATTCTTTGGAGGAACCTTGAGAATGTTCTCATATCATTTCTTCTGATCTCCATGTGAGTGTCTTTCTTGTGTGAGTTCTCCATAAAATAGTCTTTTAGGCAAATGTATATTTGGCATTCAAACAATGTGGACAGCCATCAGAACTGCACTTTCTGTAGTAGTTTGACTGCTGGGCAGTTAAGTTCAAGAAAGGACTTGAGTGTCAGTAAGATAGCTAAATAGTAAAATGAAATTATGAAATAGTAAAATAAAATAATGAAATAGTAAAATGGTATGGATACAGTCTTTTAACTGGTGCATAAATTGGATTTAAGTGAAGCAGAGTTGCAGGAAGTCATCAGACTATCTCTTCCAGAGTTACTGAAGTTCAGTGGTAAGTCAAAAGTCGAGATTCCTGATGATGGCTCAGGATGCAGTGGCTGCAGGATGCAGCATCTTTGATAGCTGACCAAGTTCTAAGTACTCCAGAACATCTGCTTCAGCAGCCTTCATGGATATTAGAACAAATTTTTCTCATCCACCTGTTCTGCCAGGGAAGTCTTCACATGACTAGGGTAGACATCCCTTGACTCACTATGAGTTTGAGGCCTGCAGTTAACCTTTCACCTGGTTTAATCCGTCAGCCAAGGTGGTTTTACTGTGGTTACTGCTGGGCTATGTCTGCTGCTTGTGCGACAGCTTCTTGCAGTCACAAGGGAGAGTTGAATGACAGGTGGACACCAAAGGTGGATGAGCAGCCCTGAAAATGGCTCAGCAGCCCTCACACAAGAGATGTTAGTCCTCCTTGAACACCCCATACACTCCTATTTGAATTACTTATGATTGGTACCCTGTTTTATTAAGGTAGGGTCTTTTCTTACCATGGAGAGATATAGTTGTAACTTGCTTACTCTTTAATATAAAGACTCAAGATAGTTTACTGGCACAGTAAATAGAGCTCAGGGCCAGGAGTTAGGAAGACCTGAGTTCAAATCCAGCCTCAGACACTAGTTGTGGGACCCTGGGTAACCCTATCTTCTTCAGTTTCCTCCTCTGTAAAATGAACTGGAGAAGGAAATGGCAAACAGCTCTAGTATATTTGCCAAGAAAACTCCAAGTAGAGTCACAAAGAGTCAGACATGACTGAATTGACTCATCAACAACACCAAAATAAAAGACCACATAGTTAATCTTCAGTTCTGACTGAGATGAATTAGTCTTGGCTGGACAAATGGAGGAAGCAGGCAAGGTGAGTGGGACCCATTAGGGGTTATACTTGTTCATATCTATCCCAGGAAGCTTTGCAGTAGAAGAATATAGGCTCCAGGGAGAGTGCTTACTTGGGGGCAAAGGAGTCAAAATAGTATGGTATGAAGGTAGGAGCAAAAAGAAATGGAATAAAAATTCAAGGGGGCTTGAATTAGACACAATTAGACAATTAGACACAAAAGTTCAGTTTTGGAGAGTTAGTGGTGTTGTTGTTTGGTGATGGTGGTGGCGGTGGTGGTAGTGGTGGCGGTGATGATGGTGTTGTCAGTGTAAAGAATTCTTGGTATAGGAACTGTTCCCACAATATAGATCACAGTTTCTCTCTGACACAGTGGAAAAAGCACTGTTGGTGAAGCAGGCAGTCCTGAGTTCAAATCTTACCTCTGATATTTACTAACCTGTGTGACCTTTGGCAAGTCATTTAAGTTCATTGGGCCTCAGTTTCCTCATCTATAAAATGAGTGAGTTGGACCATATGGCTTTGGAGGCCCCTTCCAGCCCTGAATCTGTGATCCTCATAGATAATTGTCCGGGCTCTGAGAAGTTAGGTTACTTGTCTGTGGACACAGAGTCAGCATGGGTCAGACTTTGAAACCAAGTCTTCCCTATGCCCAGGCCAGACCCTTATCCTATAACACTCTCTTTCTCCACAACCATAAAGATATTTGCATGAAAAAACAATCAAGTAAGAACTTTAAGGGGAATACTAAAGAAAAAGCTGATGAAGATTGTCATGTACTTCCAGACTTTAAGATATATTATTACAAAGCAATTATCATCCAGGTTTTCTGACAAAGGGGAAGAAATTAACAACTAGATCAATACATATAAAAGACAAATGTGAACAGAAGATTAATGTGTAGAGCTACAAAACTGGAGATCTTAACCTTTCTTTGTGTCATGGACCTCCCTGGTGACACTGATGGACCTCTTCTCAGAATGTTTTTGCTTTTGTTTTAATGCAAAATGGTAGGAAATGCTACATTTCAGGTAGAAGCAAGTGAAACAAAGATGTAATTTTTTCATATCCAAGTTCATAGACTTCCTGAAATCTAACCATAGACCTTTGGGAGTCTGTGGACCCCAGGTTAAAAAAAACAAAAACCCTCTGTTGTTGAAGATAACAAACCAGGGAAAGAATTCATTATTTAACAAATGTACCACTGGTTGGCAATCTGGTGGTAAAGGGATTTATGCCCACTCCTTTTCTATGTACCCCAGTGAATTACCATCTGGATGAGAAACTTAAACATTAAAAAGACAAAGTGTAAAAAAAGGTGGAAGAAAATGAAATAAAGTGTTTATCTCAATGACAGAGAGGAGATGAATTGTTTTCATTCCAACAAATAGAAGGAATTATTCAGAGCAAGATAGGTGTATTATAAGGAAGTAGACCATTTTGTATAACAAAAACCGTGTAATTTTAAAAAAAAAACCCAACCAATTAAAAATGGGAAACACAACAGATAAAGATTTAACATTGAAAATTACATAAGGAATTACAAAAAAAATCAGAGTGGTAATTCCCAGAACACAATGAATAAATGGTTGATGGATATGATCAGATAATTTTCAAGAGATCAAATTAATAAATTGCTAATAAGAACTTGAAATTTGTTCAGTCTCAGTAATAAAATGATATAAATTAACATAATTTAGAAGTACTACCTAACAACCATCAAATTGGCAAAGATAACAATGAAACAAGATGTTATTGGGGTAGAAAGTAATGGAGTACTATTGCGTCATAAGAAATGATGAACAAGAAGACTTCAGGGAGACCTGGAAAACTTATATGATCTGATGCTGAGCGAAAGGAGCAGAACCAGGAGAACTTTGTGCACAGCAACGACCACAGTGTGCGAGAGTTTTTTCTGGTAGACTTGGGACTTTGTAATAATGCAAGAACTTACTAAAAAAAAAAAGATGTTACTGGGGTAGTAGAAAAACAGGTTATACTCATTCATTGCTGGTAGAATTGTGGAATTACAGAGTCTCTTCAGGGAGCAACATTATAGCACCCAGAAAAAGCTGCAAATGTAACCGTAGTATTTGGGCAGCTAGGTAGTGTAGTGGATAGAGTGCTGGGACTGGAGTAAAGAAGACCTGAGTTAAAATTTGATCTCAAACACTTCAAATTTGATCTCAGTTGTGCTACCCTAGGCAAGTCATTCAATTCTGCTTACCTTACTTTCCTCATCTATAAAATGAACTGGAGAAAGAAATGGCAAACCAACTCAGTATCTTTGCCAAGACATCCCAAGTGGGGTCACAAAAAGCCAGACACAACAAAATAAACAACAGAACAACGATATCATTTAACCTATTATGACTTCCATTGTTAGTAATATAAGCAGAGTGTTTTATAGAAAACAATAGATCTTCATATCCACATCATATATAATTTCATATAACTGAAAACAAAAAAAATGGAATGATTAAATAGATTATGGTACACAAATATGATGATATGATTAAACTGCTAAATATGGGAAATGCAAGGAAATCTATGACAAACTTCTTGAAAAAAGCAAAATGGAAGGACAAGGAAGAAGAAGAGAAGGGAAAGGGGGAGGACAAGGAGGAGGAGGAGAAGATAATGGTGATGGTGATGATGATGATGATGATTCTACCTAGAGGAAGTGCTTGAGAAGTTACAATACTTTGGGCACTGAAATAAATGAATTTAAATGCAAAGTTACCAAGCAAATTTGATTGACTTTGCTGATGTTTCTCCTCCTTTCATTTTGCTTCTTTTCCCTCTAATTGAAACAATTAACAACGTTAGCAAAATTGCAGGATATAAAATAAACTCACATAAATCATCAACATCTCTGTATGTTACCAACAAAATCCAAGAGGAAGAGATAGAAAGGGAAATCCCATTTAAAACAACTGAGGAGGTTATGAAGGCTATTGATAGTAATCAATACTAAACATATATGCACCAAGTGGAATAGCATCCAAATTCATAAAGGAAAAGTTAAATAAGTTACATATTCATGACCAAACAAGAGATAGAAAGAATTACAAAATGCAAAATAGATTTGATTATGTTAAATTAAAAAACTTTTGCACAAATGAAACCAATGCAAATGAGATTAAAAGAAAGGCAGAAAGCTGGGAAACAGTCTTTACTGTCAGTGTTTCTGATAAAGGCCCCATTTCTCAAATATGCAGAGAACTGAGTCAAATTTGTAAGAATACAATCCATTACCCTAATGATAAATGATCAAAGGATATGAACAGGCACTTTTCAGATGAAGAAATCAAAGCTATCTATAGGCATATGAAGAAGTACTCTACATGACTTTTTGATTAGAGAAATTAAAACTAAAACAACTCTGAAGTAGCACCATACATGATCAGATTGGCTAATAGGACAAAAAAGGAAAATGATAAATGTGGAAGAAGATGCATAAAAATTGGGATAGTGATGCACTGTTGGTGGAGTTGTCAACTGATCCAACAATTCTGCCCAAATAGCAATCAAACATACCCTTTGATCCAGCAGTACCACTACTAGGTCTATATCCCAAAGATCATAAAAAAGGGGAAAGGACCTACATGTGCAAAAATATTTATAACAGCTCTTTCTGTGGTGGCAAAACATTAGAAATCCATCAATTGGGGATTGGCTGAACCAGTTGTGGTATATGAATGTAATGGAATACTGTTGTGCAATAAGAAATGTTGAATGGGAAAATTTCAGAAAAAATTAGAAAGACATACAAACTGATGCAAAGTGAAATGATCAGAACAGGAAAACATTGTACACAGTACCAGCAACACTGTATGATAATCAGCTGTGAATGACTGTTCTTCTCAGTAAGTCAACGATCTAAGACAAGTGTAAAGGACTTGTGATGAAAAATGCTATCCACTTTCCGAAAAAGAACTGATAAAGTATAAATGCAGATTGAAGCACACTATTTTTTACTCTATTTTTTTCATGGTTTTTGGGGGGAGTTCTGCATTTTCTTTCATTAAAATGACTAATGTGGAAATATGTTCTGTATTTTCTCACATATGTAATCTATATCAAATTGTTTACTATCTCAGAGAAGGGGGAAGTAGGAAGGGAGGAAGAGAATTTGAAAGTTAAACATTTTAAAAATGAATGTTTTTATGTGCAATTGGAAAAAATAAAACATTATTTTAAAAAAATGATAGGAGCAGCTAAGTGGCGCAGTGATTAGAGCATCCAACCTGGAGTCAGGAGGACCTGAGCTCAAATCTAACTTCAAACAATTGACACTTACTAGTTGTATAACCTTGGGCAAGTCACTTAACCCCAGATGACTTGCCTCCCCCTCTCCAAAAAGAAAAAAAATGACAAGAACTATGGTTTCAGAAAACTTATGCAAAGTGAAGTAAGCAGAACCAGAGCACTATACAAAATAACAGCGATATTCTAACAACAATCAACTGTGAAAGGCTCTGATCAAGATAGTGATCCAAGATAATTCTAAAGGGCCCATGATGAAAGATATTATCTACCTCCAGAGAAAGTACTGATGAACTCTGAGAGTAGATTGAAATGTAATTTTTTTGCTTTATTTCTCTTGCTTTTTGCCATATTAACATGGCAAATATGAAAATACATTTTGAATGATTTCACATATATAATTGATATCGTTTGCCTTCTCAGTGGGTTGGGGAGGGAAGGAGAGAATTTGGAACTCAAAAAATTATTTTAAATGAATGTTTAAAATAAATAATAATTAAAAAAAAAAAACTTCTTAGCTGTGTGACCCTGGGCAAATTCCTTGCGCTCTTCAAATCTCAAATTCCTCATCTGTAAAATGAGCACCATAACATTTGCACTTCCTACCTCATAAGGTTGGTGAGAGGAAGACATTATGAGCCCTTAGTGAATTAAGAGCTGTTACGACTTTTTTATTATTTAAAGGATGATTCCAGGAAGCAGGTATATTGTAAGGAAGAAAAGGATATATGGGAAATCAGTTCCTCGGACTGAGGGATCTCCCAAAGGAAACTCAGAAGATTATATTTGGTATTCACAGATAATAAATAGCTAAGGGCAAAATCTGTGTCAGACTGGGGCTCCAGAGAGAACCAATAAAAAGAGGGTTGTTGTTTTTGGAGTTTGTACTTCATTCTCAAAGAGGACCAATAACAAGGGAAAGGAAGTACCCAGGACAAGTGCTCACTTACTTCAGAGAATGTCTGAAAAATTCTTTTTCTCTCGAAGAGGAGTCCTTAATATGCTGTGATGCACCTCATTACAGTGGACATCACTAGCTATGAGCAACCCTGGCACTGTGCTGATGTTGTTGTAGGAGATATTATCACCCGCAGGTAAAACCCTGGTCCAGAAGGCGGAAGTCTTTTTCCTATTGTTTGATCATTTCAGGGCGATGTCTTTGGGAGAGAAGCCAGTCAAGTTACAAATGAAACTCTCCTGATTAATGTTTATTCTGTCCTGGAACTGGACACCAAAGGTACAGGAGGTTGGTCTGGAAACAGAGGTAGTTATACTAAATAAATGCCTTCCTGCCAACAGATTAAACTATATAATTAATGTAATGCACCTTTTAAATCGTAAGGTCTTTTGTAAATGTCAGCGTCATCATCGTTTTTATCATTTTGATCCGCCATTGAACAAGGGAATCATTAGTGTGGTCTAGTCTCTCTTAGCCTTTGTATTGATTACTGCCATCCTACCTGCATCAGAAAAAGGGTTGTTGTTGTTTTTAAACAAAAAGGTAGGATACATATTTATGATGTCAAGAACATGGCTCTATCGATTACAGAGATTACTTTCATATACTACTTTTCTATCTAGAGTGGCAAAAGAAAGAATATATGGTAACACAGAAAAGCCAGCAGAGACCCAGCAATGACTTATTGCTGGGAAGGAGGAGGACAAAGGTGCCTTGTCCTTCCCCAATCAACTCCGTCCTTGTGACTTGCACATAACAGAGGAACATGGTGAGTGTGGGTCAAAAGCAGGTCCCTCACCTTGGTTTCTCCATTTCTAAAATATGGCTTTCCTTTTTCTGCTAGTTATTTAAATGTGTACTTCCCTGTCATCTAGTAGTTGAGAGATGACTTGGGACAGGTAGATAGAATCTACTTCTGGCTTCTCTGCCCTATTTGACTACAAACTTATGTATAGCCTGTCAGCTCCCATCATAAACCCAGGGGCTTTCACCCCCTCACTCTGGAGACTGTTAAGGAGTAGGATGTGGACTTGCTGGGGAGTCACTACTTTGCCAAATTACCCCTCTAGCTTTTCCAAACATTCCAATACAGTGACACTGGGAGCTTGTGATTTCAGTCTGAGTATGAGATCGAATCCAGATCCCTGGGGACCTTCCATTAGTCTCCTCCGCTTCTCCATATCAGTCACCTGCCACTGCTGTAACATTTCAATGGCATAGCCTGTCTAGGACTTGAATAGTTCCCCTCCAGAGGGGCACAGCTACTCCCCTGAAAAGCTTCATAATTTGGGGAAGAGAAATCCTTTCACTGGCTTTTATCAAGCTCACTTTCCATCTCAAGATGCCAACCTTCTCCCCTACATGCCTTACAGCACTTTCAGACAATCCTTCCACTTTCAGGACAGTCTTGAGACTTTTTTTTCTAGCAATTTAGGGAAGTGTGTGAGGTTGGGGTAGGGGAAGAACAGGGATCCATTTCTAGATAATATTTATGTCAGCTCATTGGGGATATTAGAATATTCTATGGATTCAAATAGTTTACAGAAAACAGTTTCCACCTCTTTCTACTTTCCTGGCATATATTCTTAGGGGTTATTTGTGTCTAGGGCACAAATATATTGAGGAGGAGGCACTTCACTCCTCTGATGTACCTTTGATCATGTCATTGCTGGCATCTTTGCTGATATCATTGCCTTGTCTGATCATGTCTTCCACCTGCTCCAAGAGTTCCAGTGGTTCCCTATGATCTCCAAGATCAAATATAAAGCCCTGCATTTGACATATAAAACTCTTTGTAACTTGACCCATTCTTTCCTTTCTAACCTTCTTACACCTTACTCCTTTCCACATACTCCACATATACTAGCCGACTTCCTTGAACATGACATTCTGTCTCCCACTTTCCCACCTTTGCACTTGCTATCCCCCATGCTTGGAACACTCTCCCTTCTCATCTCCACCTCTTAGTGTCCCTACCTTCCTTCAAAGCCCAGATTCTGTTGGAGGCCTTTTCCTCTTTTCTTCAATTAATGCTTGCTCTCTGATATGACCTTCTATTTATTCTCTATTTACCTTGTATGTATATAGTTATTTACATGTTCTTTCCCTCATTATCATGTATGCTGCTTGGGAGTATTTGTGTGTGTGTGTGTGTGTGTGTGTGTGTGTGTGTGTGTGTATGTGTTTCTTTGTATTCCATTGCTGGGCATAAAGAAAGCACTTACTCAGGCTTTCAACTAGAGAGATAGATAATAGGGTATCACTTCTCTACTCCTGCTAGTTTTCAACATTTTCCTGTTTGGGGGGTGCCAACTCTTACTCTGTTCACTGGGTTGGAAGGTGGGTTAATAAGCCTCTCCCCAAAAGGCCTACCGCTCTCTTAGTTAATAGTTATTAACCATTTTCCCTTAGCCAGATTGCTCCAGAAGGTAGTAGATGCCCCAGCAAAGAACACATCTGCTCTTTCAGCTCCTCTAACTTCCTCTGTGTCCTCTAATTCCCTTCATCCGATTCTCATCTGACTGGTGGTTTAAAAAATACATTTTAGTTCTTCAATCTTATAATAATTCCCCTCCCCTGCCTTGTTAGGGGTAAATATTTCAAGACCTCTGCTTCCATGAACAGAAAAGGAACTGAATCAAACTGTGGTGATGTAACTGCTTCCAACCTCTTTCCATTATGCTATTGAAGGAGCGGGGTCTGAAACGGCTGGCGACTCCTGTCCCATACACAATGCAAGCACAGGAGCTCCTTGTTTAGCAAACATGTAAGCCATCCTGGGCCATTTCCAGTCATCCTGATGAATATCTGGCCACTGGACCCAGATGACTCAGGAGGAGAAAGTGAGGCTGGTGACTGCCCTCCCTTACTCCAATCAAAGTCAGCTGCAAGTCATGTCATCATCTTGATGTCATGGTCCTCTTCGAGAATGGAGGACAAACACAAGTCATATTTAACACATAATAATATATCTGGCAATTGTACACAAAGCACACATTCCAGTGAAGTCCAGAAGAGAATGTCTTCTTTTTTTATGGTTAATTACTTCTCCCTTTTCCCTTGAAACTTTATAAGTAGTCTTGGTATCTGAATGAAAAAGCCTCAACTCTTTAGCATGACCCTAGAGCTCCAAGACATTTTTGCCTTGAGTTGTTCATCCTGAACTTGTGGGTCAAGTTCACCTTGTCTTCCACTAGATAATCTCTTCTCTCTAGGTTTTCATGCTATTGTCTCTCCTAGTTCTCATACCTGTCGGATCATTTCTTCTTTGCTGGATCTTCATCCAGGTCATGCTTGTCAACTGTACATGTCCCCCAAGGTTCTATCCTGGACCCTTTTCTCTTTTCCCTTTATACTCTGTCACTTGCTCATCTTATCAGCTCTCATATGCAAATGATTTTCATATCTTTTTATCAGGCCCCAACCCCTGTACTGACCTTGAGCCTCCCATCTACAACTATTTATTGGACATCTTGAATTGGATGTCCCATAGATGTCTTAAACAAATCAAAAACTGAACTCATTATCTTTGACTACAAACCTTCCTCAATTAATTTTCTTATCACTGTGGATGGTACCCTCAGTCACTCAGGCTCACAACCTAGGGGGTCATCCTTAATTCTTCACTCTCTCTCACCCTCCACCCATATCTAATTGATTTTCAAGGCCTGCCATTTCTACCTTCTCTCCTGTGACACTGAAACCACCCTGGTGCACCACTCATCTCCTCATGCCCAAACTATTGTAGTGTCTGACCGGTTGGTCATCTCTCCACACTCCAATCCATTCCTCACTCAGCTGTCAGTGATCTTCCTAAAGATCAGGCCTCACCATGTTGCCTATTCAATAAACAGTGTCTCCCTATTACCTGCGGAGCAAGAACAAATCATTTGGTTGGCCTTTAAAGTCCTTTATAACTTGTCCCCTTCTTACCTTTCTAAACTTAATGCTTTATTATGTTCCATGTACTCTACAATCCAGTGATACTGTGTTCCTTCCTATTCCTAACATAAGACACTCCATCTTCTGAATCTTGTGAATTTTTACTTGCTGTCTCCCATTCTTGGAATTCTCTCTCTCTGTCCTCTTCTCTGCCTCCTTACTGCCTTTAAGTCTCAGTTAAAGTGCTGTCTTCTACAAAGACCTTTTCCCAGTCCTCCACAACCTTACTGCCTTCCCTCTGAGATTACCTCCAATTTATCCTGGACATATAATAATGCTTGTTGACTTAGAGTATGGTTATTACCAATCAATCAAAAAGCATTTATTAAAAGCCTGCTATACATCAGGCACTATTCCAGGCAAAAGGATGCAAAGACAAAAATGAAGACAGCTAGGAACCTAGGTTGAATACTGTTTAGAGCCTTGTACATGGAATCAGGAAGACCTGAGTTCAAATCCCACTTCATACACTTACTAGCTATATGACCCTGGGCATATTGCTTGACCTCTTTCCAATTCAATTTCTTGAAATGTAAAATAAGGATAATAATTACAAATAATTGTACTTATCTCACAAGGTGTTTGTGAGGATCAAATGACATAATATATGCAAAGCAGTTTGCAAACCTTAAAGTGTTATATAAACCTTAGCTATTAAGAAGTATTATGATTTAATGGATAGGGTGCTGGACTTGGAGTCAGGAAGACACAAACATTCAGTTGCTGTGTAACTCTGGGCAAGTCACTTAACCTCTCTCATCCTTAGTTTCCCTATTTGTAAAATTAAAGAGTTGGACTTGATGTCCTCTAAGCCGTTTTCAGTTTCTAAATCCATAGTCCTATGAAATAGTGCCTGCCCTCAGGGAGTTTCCTTTCTATTAGGGGGAACAACAGGTACACATATAATTCAATACAATATTTTCAAAGTAAAGGCAAGGTGATTTCAGAGGGTGGCACTAGCAGCAGGGACATCAGGAAGGGCCTCGTGTGGGAGGTGCTGCTTGAGCTGAGTATGGAAGGAAGCCAGAGATTCTAGGAGGCAGAGGTGAAGAGAGAGAATATATTTTGGGCATGGGGAACAGTCTGTGCAAAGACATGGAGACAGGAAGTTGAATCTATGTGCAAGGAATAAGTAGAATTTAGTTGGGCCACAGATTGCATGAAGGAGAGTCATATTTAATAAACCAGGCAAGTCAGGCTACAGCCAAACAAAGGAATTTATTTTGTTTCCAAGTCTATGTTTCCCTGTGTTCCCCAGGGGCCTCTGTAGCTAGAGTATTAAGCAAGAAAGGAGCATTCTCTTGAGTTCATCTTTTCTCTCCTTTTTAAAGAGAGGCCTGCCTGAGGCTGGGAGAGGCTTGGCTGAAATTTCTGATCCTTCAGTGAGTGCCAAGACTCACTGGTATCATCCTCAGGACTCATCTGAATCATCCTCTTGCTCTCTCTTTATGTTTACTGGGTTCCCCTTAGTCTGCTAAGATGACTGCCCATCATCCCTTTCTTCTTGCTCAGAGGGCAGTTTTACTAACTCCCCAGTGGGAAAAAGGTAGTTTTGTGGTTTTGTGGGCCTCCAGACATTTTGAGGGACATTTTATTAGCTTGGCAAGTTGTCCATTCTTTCTATAACTTGGTATGGTATTGTTTTCCAGTGGTTCATTCTCTTCCAGATTCCTTTTTACCAAGATACAAGAAGACACCTGAGAGAGAGAGACAGGAGTTGGCATGTGCTGGGCAAGTGCAACCACTATTACCATCTCAGCCCCCAACACCTCTATGATCCCAATGGAGATAGCCCAGGAATCTGAACCTGGGAGCTTGGGGAAGGCAGTGGCCTTCAGACCATCAGCCCTGCTTCCAGCTCAGGCCCCATAACCATCATTGAATGGAATAATTAGGGTGCAGAAAAGTCCCACCTTTCTTGCTACCACTTTCAGTCACCAACCAGTAGGTGAGCTGAGGATCCCTGGGAATGGCAGCTCTCCCCAGGCCACCGATTCTGCTCCCAAAGTCACCATCCTGGGGCCAGTCTGGCCTGGCTACTACTTCAGTGGGTGCTTCAGTCACAGTTCCTAAAGACCCAGAAAAAAAAAAGTTCTCATCATCAGTCCCTGGCACTGTCAAACGGTTCAGCATCAGAAACTGGCATAATTTAATTAACAGAAATGATTTCGCTATGGTGCCCAAAGTACCATGGGACCTTTCCATCTGATTTGCAGCTCCAAACCTTCTACGTGAGCTGTCTCCCCCATCAGAATGTGTGCTTCTTGACAGCAGAGACGTGTCTTACTTTTCTAATTGTATCCTTCGTTTTACATATGTAGTAAGTATGTGATAAATTTGTTTTCATTCAAATATTAGTTCATTTATTGTTTCATCCAGGTATCTAGGGAGCATTACATAGAGCGCTGGACTTGGAGTCAGGAAGACCTGAGTTCAGATCCTATACTTACTGGTTGTATGACCCTAAGCAAGTCACTTTAACTGTGTGCCTCAGTTCCTTCACTGATGGGGATAATAATAACACCTCTCTCAGAGTTGTTATAAGGATCAAATGGAATAACATATGGAAAGTCCTTTACAAACCTTAAAGTACTTTATAAAGGCTAGCTATGGTTCATTTATTCATTCAAGATTTACTAGCAGATCTCTATCCCCTTGCCAAAAACCTGGACAACAAACTTGAATGTAATGCCATGATTTGTTTCTCTTGTAGTTTTTATGAACTGAAGGCATAGCTAAGCAGTGGACCCCTTTTAGTCTATCTCTCAACTGAGAGACATTATGGTTGTGCATTTTCATATCTTTTCCACGTACTAAGACTCCAAAGCATACATCAATAGGTAGATGTGGACCTTGCCCATGAATGGTAGACATGGGCTAAAGCCTGAAGCATCATTCTTGGTAGAATTATATCTGTGCTCTAAAAATTCCATGTATTTACTCCACTGTGTCTTTGCTCAGGCATTACTGTCCCCAGTTTGTAAAGAAGGGTATGACTCAGAAGCTCAGGCTTTCAGTCCCCCTGAGGGTGGTAGGTACAGCTCCCTTCCCCTACCCAAAAAGAACACTTCTTTAAGTAATTTGCTCTTAAAGGTTCTGCTATGGTCAGAATAGACACTGGCAGGAAATTCATAGGCAGAAAATGATTTCTCTGACAACAATTTAGCAACTATATAAAAGCATTGCAATTCCTGGCTGAATATGCTTGTGCATACCAGGTGAAATGGTCTGTCAACACTAGGAGATTGCTTATATTTTCCTTATCTCCCTCCAGAGATTAAAAAGTCTAAATACACAAGCTTGCTAATCCTCATGCTCTCCAAGTGTGCAATATGAGCTGGCAACATTTTCTTTTGAACACATCAAGCCCGAGTCTCACACCTCTATAGATATCGGCTGCCATCTTGGGCCAGTAGAATCTGTTTTGCACCAGCTCCAAGGAGTGTGATAAGATCTAAGAACTAAAATGGGTTTTCTCTTTACCCTAGCGTCCAAAGTTAGCATACAGTGCTTTCATAGCAACAGAGCGGCAGAGCAAAAGACCTTGGCTAGAGCCAATTGTTTCCTGTGTGGGATCTGTTACAGGCTAGTATAGTACAGCATTTCAAAACTCCAATTTCTGCCATTCTCACAACACCAGGGTGCCTTCTTATAAATAAAATTGTATTCTCCCAAGACCACACTCACTTCTTGACTTGTATTGCTTTTATTAGGCCTTCATCATGCAGTTGTCCTGACTGTCAGTCATCCAAGGACAACTGGGAAAAGCAGGATGGGTTCCATACAACAAAATTCACATCCCATGATGGGACCATATTCAGTTGCAGTCACAGACTCTCAGCTGAAACTCACAGTCTAAAGAGGAAGACAACCTGCTAGTAACTATGTACAAACAAGCTATAGACAGCACTTCATTGTAGTTAATCATAGAGGAAAGGCACTATCATTAAGAGGGATGAGGAAAGCCTTCATGTAGAAGATGGGGATTCAACTGGGACCTGAAAAAAGCCAAAGAAGCCAGGAGGGAGAGATGAGGAGGGAGAGGAGGCTCCTTGACCAAGGTAAGTAGCAACATTATCGAACTATAAATTTAGTGTTCACTATTGAACAGGAAAGACTGACATGGATGATGATGATGCCCAGTCCCATCAGTCATGTGACAATTATAGTGGTATACATGAAAGCAGTGAAGGGAATCTGTGACATTCAAGGAATGGGACCTCATCAAATGAAGTTTCAGTTGAGAGTTTGTGACTGCCACCAAATACTATCACAAAGGGTATGGTTGAGGCACAAGATCTGCAGCAAAATGGACATTATCAAGTTATGATTGGAAGAGTCATGCTGTTTGCACAACCTGGGAAAACCAATTTGAGTCTCATGAGACAACTTGACATCAGCATTTCATGGAATATGCTCAACCTTCCTCTCATGTGTGTTTCTCTAAAATAATGGGTAGTGAGTGAAATGATATGGTAAGAGTAGGGCAATAGAAGGACAATGAAAACTATATGAGCAAGGAATTTAAACTTACAATGAGGGTGAATAATGGATACACACTAACTTGATTAAACCTTAACAACATAGAAGGGATTATCAATTTATAATTTCAAAAAATAAAAAGAGGGAAGGAAAAAAGGAAGGGAAGGAGGGAGGAAAAAAAGAAAGAAAGATAGAAAGAAAGAAAAGAGGAAGAGAAGGAAAAAAGGAGGAAAGGAAGGAAGATGTATGTTGTTGTAGATGATGTGGGATTGGGTTAGAAGGAGTTAATCCTGAATCTATTGGGAAGGTGAATTGTGGACTATGGAATACTCAGTATTTACAGCAGGAAAGAGGACCTCATTTAGCCTAGCACCTGACCTGGGAGTCCCTCTGATGGGAGAGGGTGCAGGGTGGACAGTGGAGAGCTCCTCCATTTAAGGGCAGCCATCTCATCATTTTCCCACTTCTGGGCTTTCTCCCTCTCCCTCTGTTTCTGCCCCGCCCTTTTTATGTTGTCTTCTATTAGATTGTGAGCTCTTTGAGGGCAGGGACTGTCTTTTTTGCCTTTCTTTGTATCTCCAGTGCTTAGCACAGTACCTGACACATAGTAGATACTTAATAAATGTTTTTTGACTGATTCTATGCATACTCGAAGAGACTTTCTCTGATTCCACCTAGCAGAGCAATCTCTGAAGGGATGCTTTGTGGCAAAACAAGACTTAGTCAAACCCCAAGATCTAGCAGTGTCATAGACCCTGATGGGGACAGCCCAGGATCCTTTACCCAAGAGCCTTGGGAATAACAGTGCTCCCTATACCACCAGACCTCCTTTTAACTCAACCTTCAAAGAAATTTTGAAGGAAAAATCCTGGTGGAGGGGGGAGTACCTTCCTCATTATCACTAGCAACAACTATTGATCACCTGTTGCCGATAAGTGATAGACACAAAAATCCTAGAAGTAGCAGACATACCACCATTCCTGCTTCCAGCCCAGCATTCATGGGCACCATCCTGTGGAAAAGGAGACAGCCATCCTCATTAACTGCCAACCAACTGCTACACACAAGGCAGTTGAGCCAATCCAGCTGGAGTATCAAGGCAATTTGAGGGAGAGATGGGAGGCAGCATGTGCCAGGTAAGTCCAGCCACTATCACTACCCTGACCACTATCTCCCCTCAGACCATGATGGAGACACCTTAGGACTTGGAACCCAAGAGTCTTGAGAATAGAATGCTTCCAGCCCAGTGCCCACAACCACCACAGAGATGTAGCTTGGCATCAGAGTACAGGAATATGAGCCAAAGCTACTGAAGACTCAGGAAAGAAAGTTCTTGCCACCAAAGTCCTTGGCACCATCAAATGGCTCAGAATGAGAAATCGCATGAGTTTAATACTGGAAATGGTATTAAAGAGGAGTCATCAATGTCTGTTTTGTCACTTCCCCTTAAGGACCATGAGACTTTTCTATCTGACTTAAAACTGAAACTTTCTATATGTGTTGTTCCCCCTCCCCATTAGAGTTCCTTGAAAGCAGGAAAGTCTTCCTTTTACAAATAGTATCACCAGTGCTTAGCACAGTGCTTTGTACACAGTAAATGCTTAATAAATTCATAGGTGATAGTGAAGTGAAAAATCAGAGAACTGGATGC
The DNA here is from genome assembly GCA_023548195.1 of Bettongia penicillata ogilbyi. NCBI lineage: Eukaryota > Metazoa > Chordata > Mammalia > Diprotodontia > Potoroidae > Bettongia > Bettongia penicillata. The sequence continues at coordinate 4,528,883 of JAJHZJ010000397.1, read as the reverse complement.
TACCAGCTACAGAAGTCTCTTCTGTAGCAGTGGTTAAAACTACTGAGTGGTTCGTCCCTCACCAAATGGAAAAGTAATATGCCACAGTTTCTCTATCTTAGCACCTCAAGAAGAGAAGGAGTGACCACTGGGTAGGATCAAGGAGGACTGCCCATCAGCCTTATCTCCTTTCCCTCTCACTCCCCATGGAGGAATGATGGAGGTCCAGAGGTCCTCTTGTTTCCTCGCTGCTTTTCCCAATAACATTCCCATTTTTCAAAGCCCAGTTTAAACTTTATCTCCTATAGGAGAGCTAGATGGTACAGTGGACGGAGTGCCAGGTCTGGGTTTAAATCCAGCCTCAGACATTTACCAACTATCTGATCTTGGAAACATCACTTAACTTTGTTTGCCTCAGTTTCCTCATCTGTCAAATGAGCTGGAGAAGGAAATGGCAAACCACTCCAGTACATTTGCCATGAAGACTCCAAGTCTGTTGCATCTCTGACATTTCTCTTCCCAGTTTTTCCTCCACCTGTCTAACTTGCTTTTCAAAATCCTTTTTGAGCTCTTCCAGGGCCTGAGCCCACCCACCACCCCCCTGGGGTGTCTGGGGTACTGAGGCCCCGCCCTCCACATCTTTCCCTGATGGCAAGAATACGTCCTCATCTTCGTCAGATCCGAAGGTCGGGATCATTTGCATTTGTTGGAAAAAACTCTCTAAAGTCTTATTTTTCTTCCCTTTTCTAGGCATTTTCCCAGCCAGTTACTTGACTTCTGAGATTCCTTTCCACCCCCTGCCTGGATCCGCCCAGGTAGTGCTTGGCCTCTGAGATTTAAATGGGCTTTCCTCCTGCCGGCTGTCAATCAGTGAGCTTTAGTTCAGGTGCTGGGGTGGGGCCAGGGCTGCCTCCGAGACTCTGATCCTTCGGGGTCTTTATGCAGAGACTTTCAGGAATGGAACGGGTGGGGGCGGGGTGGGGGACCCGCCTCCCAAATCCCGCTCCCTTGGGGGCTTTAAGCAGAAGCCTTCAGTAACAGAGCGGGGTGGGGGCAGGGCTGTCTCCCAGGCTCAGCTCCGTCCGGTTTTATGCGGGAATCTTCCGTAATGAAGATCCTGCCTGCTGTTGGGGGATTCCTGAGTCTTGGGCCCCTGCCGCCTCAGCCGCTGCCCACACCTCTGCCTCCGCCGCTTCCTGCCCCCGTCCCCGCCGCGCCGCTTCCTCCCAAGGGGGCCCGAGTCACGGAGACGCCCCGCTTCCCCTCTCCTTCAGCCTCTCTCACTGACCTGTAGCTTCTGTGGGCGGAGGGACTTTCCAGGCTGCTGGAGCTTCCGTCTCTGAAGCCTGCTCGGATCAGCTTCTCTGGGGCCTCGGCCAGGGCAGCGCTGGGGGTCGGGTTTACTTTCTGGGGCGCGCCGGACCCTGGGGACGGGTCTTCAGGGCTCCCTGGAACGGAAATCTCTTCCACTCTGCTTCTGCACACCTTGTATTCACCCAGAAGTTATGAGGGACTCTTTTTACATTAATTCTATGGGCTTTGGTTTTGGAGCTCGTAAACGTGCGTCCTTCTACTCCGCCATCTTGGCTCCGCGCCTCCAAGTCTGTTTATAAAGAATCTGACATAAATAATCAAGTAAACAACAGCTACAACAAAGGAGAGCTATCCTGATCCCTATGGAAATCTCTCCAGTCTTCTTCCATCCCAGCTCCTACAACTTTGCTCCTCATAGAGCAAGTAGGGTTAGAGATACTACAAGATACAATGGAAATAACACTGAACTTGGAATCAGGGCCAGGATTCAAACCGTCGCAGCCCTGCTATTCTGCCTGAGTGACCTTTGACAAGTCATCTCCCCTCTTTGGGTCTCTATGTCCTCATTCATAAAAGCAGGAGGGTTGGATTGGCTGATGTCTAAGGTTTCTTCCAACTCTATTTCTTGTAAATGTGTTTTACCAGGACCTTAGGCTATGATGGCCTTTGTGTTGGTGCCAGTCTTACCCCGTCCTTTCCCTTCCCCCCCAAGCCCAGACAAGAATTATAGCTTTATTTAGTGGGTCTTGGTGTTCTGCACCACTCTCAACATCTGGAACATAACCACCCCCCAGCTAGATGAGAGAGAGAAGCAGTCTGATTGTCAAGATTCATTCTTTACTCTCAGCTGGTTCACAACAACCTTGAGTTCCAATGTGCCACCCACCATGGCAGAAACCACTCTCCACACAGACACCCCCCCGGGGTTCATGTTAGAGGTAGGAAGCATAGGGCCCCTAGGCAGAGCTTCTGAGGATACTCTGGGGTGGGTGCGGAGTGTGGGCACCATGCTCTCACTTCTAAACCCTGACTGGGCTCTCTGACTGTTCCAGTCAAGGGTGCTTTCCCCAGGCGGAAGTCTGGTCCCCACTGGTCATACTCATCTTCCGTGTTTTTTTGTGAGAAGAGAAACTAAACTTGTCTGTGTGAACAGCTTCTCCCCTGGGTGGGGGCAAGCATTTGAGAGTCCTTCCTGATCATCTACACAGCCCTAGGCATGAGACTGGTAGACAGAAAACCCCATAACATCATGGAGTCTCGTCTTCCTAAGGAAGGAATCTTAGGGACCGTCAAACCCCACCCCTTCATTTTGCAAATAATTAAAATGAGGCACACAGCAGTTAAGAGACTTACCAAGAGGCACAGAGCTGGTAAGTATCTGAAATGGATTCAGACCTAGGTTTTCCTACCTGTAGGTTTAGCACTCTATCCACTATAGACCACAGTGACTCTTAACAGCTATCATTTATACAATGTTTTAAAATTTTGAAATTCACTTTACATAAATTATCTCATCTGATCTGCATGACAACTCCATTAGATACATGCTATCATTATCCCCATTTTATAGAAGAGAAAACTGAGGCTGAGAGAACCTTATATAAGTAACTTGCTGGAATCATAGAACTAATCAGTGTCAGAGGTTGTCCCGACTCCAGATCCAGTGCTTTGTTTCAATTCATTTCGACCAATATTGAATACAGTCAGTCCTTAACATATCACTTAAATAAATCTTCTTTGGGCACATTCATCTTTCTACATGCATTTGTTGCTACCTTCTTCTGTTGTTTAACTTGCATTACTTCCAGCATTCATGTGATTTTATTGGTAACCTCATTTTCACTTTTCCTGCATCTATGGACAGGTGAGAAAAAAATGAAAGGCTTGAGGAGAACAAGTCTGCAGAGCAGCAAGTATCCTAGGAGGTTCACTGGTCTTGCTCACCCTACCACTGTAAAGAGCTCCCCATGCATTCATTCCATATTTTCATCATTTGTCTTTAAAACTCAAGTTTTGTATTGCGATTGTAGCCACAAATCATAGCCCAAGTCCTTTGGGCTCTAAGCCTAAGCGTGCAAAGTCAGTGATACAGTTTAGTGAGAAAATAAAGGTGTTAGATAAACCTTGTGTTGGAATGTCTGTGGCTGCTGTCAGCCCGGAGTTTGGTGTTAATGAATTGACAATTCGTTATATCCACAAAAAGGAGGAAAGTATTTGTAAAAGTGTTCATGAATCCTCTCCAGAAAGTGCTAAAATAATCTCTCAAGTACTCAATGAGGGAATGAAAATAATGAAAGAGTGGCTAAGTTTGTGGATAAATGAGATGGAGGTTACCCCCATTCTTTAGACAGTGCTAGTAGGGCAGAGTAAGACTCAGCCCCAGTCCCAAACCCACCCTGCCATGCCTTCCTGACTGAGCTGCCTGGTGGGAGTTCTGAGCCAGAAGCATGTGCTTTTTATCCGGGAAGAGTTCAAGCACTAAACTGAAAGTACCTCAAGTTTCTTCTGATACCACTATTCCTGCCCTTCCCCATCCTGCCTATGTTGTCTTTCCTCTCCCTGTATTTTATGGGATATTTCATGGTTACTGTGTTAGGAAAAGTGCATATACTTAGAATGAATGTTCTGTGATAAAGAATTGTATGCAGAAAAGTATATTTTGAACAATCTCTAGCAAAAGATTACAGTTTTTGGTGGTCATAGGAACCTAACCTTCTATTTCCTATAGGTTCAATATATCAGTACTTGGTTTTTTTTCATTTTTGTGCCATTTTCTAGGCACTTTATCCCAGCAAGAGTTGAGAGATAACTATATATACTACCATGGAGAAGGTGAGCTCCTTGTAAAACACAGTAGCTCATCACATAGCTGCAGGGACAAGACTCACAGGAAACCAGTAGGAAAGGACAGAATACATGATTAAATGACATCATGAGTGGTACAGACAGAGTGCAGGGGAGGGAGAGCTTAGGGCTGGCTGGAGAAGTCAAGTAAGACTTCCTGGAGGTGATGTGCCAGGGCCAACACAACTTTGACTTGTCATGCTTTTCATAATGTTTGAACTCTGTAGCTCTGTGCCAGTCTATTATGAGTATAAGGATATGATTTTGGTTCATAGAGTTTGGTACCTACAAATATGATCCTTCCTCCCTCAGAGGAATGTAAATTAATTAATATTTCTTGCTAGATATGAATATGTATATTTATACACAGTTATGTTAATAAGATCATAAAGCACAGGTCTGGAAGTAAAGGGAGCAGATAAAGTCCTATTCCACCAATCAGCATCCTGGAACTCCAGAAAAGGAGGGAATGTCTCCAACGCTGAGAGGGAATGTTTTCTGTACAAAAAGGGGAAGCTGAGAAACCATCTTTTGAGCAACTATACCACTGTAGTCCAAAGATGACCCACCATCTTCTCAAATGTATGCAAGTTTGGAAGCCTACAGCATCTTATTCCCATTTCCAGACAACCATAAAGAATCATCTTTAAAAAACCCTCTTTGGACACATTCATCTTTGTACATGCATTTTTTATTCCCTTCTTCTGGTGTGAACACAGGGTTACTACATAATCACTCTCTTGGAGAGGCATTTGCTGCCAAATGAGGAATTAAAGCAGGCAGAAGGAAAGGATCATGTCTTCTCAATTTCAAATTCTTTTTTACTCAAGGAGCCTCCATTCCAATTGTTGCAGTGGCAAGTCCAATTCAGGAGTTAGCTTGTGCTAGGGCCTGAAAGATGAGCAGATTTCAAGAGGTGGTGGGGAGAAGTGTGTAGGGAAATGTAGGGAAATCAAGGTAGACAAAGGGATAAGGAATGAGTCTGGTATTGGTTTATTGTGTAGTAGGGGAGGGATGTGTGTGACAACTCCAGAATCCAGCTATGTATGGAGAGGATCTCATTTCTTTTCTCTCTTCTGTCTTCTCTGTCCTGCCTTGTTGCCAGACCAATACCTCTCACATCTATCCCCTAGACCAGAGCTGTCAAACTCAGTAGAAATGGAAGCCACTAACTAAACCTAACATAAAGATCCTTGTGGGACACATATTGACTTAGAAAACCATATATTACCACTATCTATGTTATTTATGTTTTCAAGTGCTTTGTTAAATATTCCCTAATTACCTTTTATGGGCAGCTAGGTTTTGTAGTGGATAGATTTGGAATCAGGAAGACCTGAGTTCAAATCTGACCTCAGATACTTATCAGCTATGTGACCCTAAGCAAGTCATTTAACGCTGTTTGCCTCAGTTTCCTCATCTGTTAAATGAGCAAGAGAAGGAAATGACAAATCATTCCAATAAAACCCCAAGAAGGGGTCATGAAGAATCAGACATGACTGAAAAAGGCTGAACAGTAACAATTCCAGTTTAATCTGTTTGGGAACATGCCCAGGAGTTCATCGGTCTGCTCTTTGGCACTTCTGACCTGGACTACTACAACAGCTCCGTGACTGATCCCTCTGTCTTTAGTCTTTCTGCCTCTAATTTATTCTTTGAATCTGTGAGTCATTTCCTTTAGTTACAATACAAATGGACAGATATTATATATGGACAAAGAATGCCAGAGATGAAAGGGACAGCATCTGTTGTCTGATTTGGACCCATCAGCTTAGCTATCAGGAAACTGAGGCCCAGAAGGGAAATGTGACGAGCCTAAGATCATACAGTGAATTAATAGCAGAACTGAGACTTGAACCGAGGTCTCCCGATTATCCATTCCCAGGATATTACTCAGATCCTTTCTTAAAGAAGATTTTTTTTCAGGAATAAGAAACACAAAGACAGTTGTCTCTCTGAGTTGGTGGGGAAAAATAAAAAAAGGGAAATATCTGACCTTGGAATTGAGGGCATAATAATAGAAAAACAAAGAAAGAGAAACCACCCACTCCTACTTTGTTTTGCTTTTCTCTGTCATGTATAATGACTCTCCAATTGAAAAGGATTGAACCAAAATTTTTAAGAGGCAACTGAAATTCAAGCTATGTGAGCAATTGGATGATAAGAGAACAACAGACTTCTCGTAATAAATATAAGCCCCTTGGTCAGGATGAACTTTATCCCAGGAGTTTGAAAGAACTCCCAGATGTTATTACTGAGTTTCATGGTCTTAGAATAATTGTGCCAAATGGAAGGGATGCCATATGATTGGAGACAGGCAAATGCTTTTCTGAGACTGAATTAATGGTCTTGGGTAGCCTTGTGCCCTCCCAGGCACTCATCTCCAGAAATGGGAGCTGCTAGCAAGCTCAGCTATGACATAGTCTTTGCAAGTTGCACTATTCAGACTCTAACTTGATATTCTCACCACTGTTTACTCCACAGGGGTATATGTTGTATCTTGGGTATTAGAACCACCAAGTCGCACACCTTGAGAAATATTACACAGTAGTCCTACCCACCATGATGGCAATATAGGTGAAAGAGAACCAAGTCAAATGTTTAAGTACTGTCCTCACAGGTGTGCCTCCCAGCCCTTTCTGTTCCCTACTGATACTTAGTCAATCTTCTCATGCCAATAACAGACAGCTCCAATAGCTACTGACACTCCTACTATACTTGAGCACTTTTAATACCAAAGGCTGGTCTCACATCTTTCTTCATATACCAACAACCTGCCCGTGTTCTAGCTTCCCTAAATATGCTTCAATACTTCAATGTATCCATGATTTCACTAATCTGGTTACTTCTTCCAATTGCATAGATAATAATGAGAATGATAATAATGACATTATCTAGAATTTCTATAGTGCTTTATAGTTTGCAATAGACTTTATATATGTCATCTCACTGAAACCTCAGCACAACCTTATGAGTTGCGTGCTATTATTTTACAGGTAAGACCGAGAGACTATGACTTGCCCATGGCCTCATGGTGGTTGGCCTTCATTTTTGAAGAGGATCAAAATGGCATCACCGTGTCGGGGTCAATGTACAGTGTGTCCGATTGTGGCCGATCAGACCAATAGGAGCTTAGGAGGCTCTAACATCGTTCAGGCACAAATAGTTCATATATGAGCCCATGGCCACCTAGTTCCTAGGTGTCTGAAACAAAGTTTAAACTCCAGGTCTATTCTGATTCCAAGCATGGTGCTCTACCCACAGCACCAGCTAGCTGCCTCTAGATAATAATTCTTTAATGCCTTTTTATTCAGTGCAATTCATGTCTTCCAAAAATCTTTCCCAGAAAATACATGTGATATGCTGGAGTCTCTCCTCTAGATTCTTCTATATGTGGTGCACATCTATGCAGTCCTCAGGCTCCTTTCTTGGTATTTTACCCTCTTACTATGTGGGACACACTGCCTTTTCCAATCATCTATTTTCTGAATGATCTCTCATGTCATTTCTTGTCTTCAAAACATCATTGGAAATATGCTACGACTTACTCATACCTATGTGTTTCTTTTCATTGTTCTTTTGAATTTTTAAAGATTACGGCATTTCTTGTTTCACAGACATATGGAATTAACAGGAAAATATTGGTGTTTATAAAAATGATTTTTTACATCAAGGATCAGTCTGGGATCACTGGAAGCTCTGTGTCATTTCCCAAATGCAAACCAGTCTGCTTTTCCTCCTGTTCAGATCTGGGCCCAGACCAACTTCCATCTGCTGTGCTGATCTAACATATATATTTATATGTATATTGTGTGTGTATGTATATGTATATATATAGATATAGATAGATAGATAGATATATTCATGGAGCTGCTCAATGGGCTGTCCATCCCAATTAGTATGATAACCTGGGCAATAGTTATTCTTCATCTACTTGGCTTTTCCTTTAAGAACTGTTAGTCTTAATTCTTTAATCATTTCATTGATGAGACTCTGTGGGGCTTGATGCAACAGTGAACATAATGTTATTTGCAAACACAAACATCCGGAGGGAAGAGCCAAGATGGAGAAATAAAAGCAGCAACTTTCCTGAGCTCTCCCCCAAAGACCTCCACATATCTATAAAAAATGACTCTAAAGAAATTCTAGAACTACAGAACCCGCAGAATGACAGAGTGAGACAAATCCCCAGTCCAAGACAACCTGGAAAGTCAACAAAAAAGGTCTTTCATACTGGGCAGGGAAAGGAGCACACTCTGGCATGGACCACACCAGCACAGACTAGCTGGAGGAGGTCTCAGAGGACTAAATCATTGGAAACTCAGACTATAGAATCTTACTTTGGAGACAAGGAAGATCAGGGCATACAGCCAGAAGAGGACAGCAGAATCAAAGCCCCTACATCAAAGGCCTCCAAGAGGAACATGAATTGGTTGCAGGCCATGGAGGAGCTCAAAAAGAATTTTGAAAATCAAATAAGAGAAGTAGAGGAAAAATTGTGAAGAGAAATGAGAGTACTGCAAAAAAATCATGAAATTTCCTGCTAAAGGAGACCCCTCCAAAGTACTGAAGAAGATAACACCTTAAAAAATAGACTAACTCAAATGCAAAAGAATTCCAAAAAGCCAATGAGGAGAAGAATACCTTGAAAAAGCAGAATTGACCAAATGGAAAAGGAAGTCCAAAAGCTCACTGAAGAAAATAATTTTTTAAAAATTAGAATAGAGCAAATAGGAAGTTAATGATTTTATGAGAAATCAAGAAATTATAAAACAGAACCAAAAGAATGAAAAAATAGAAGACAATGTGAAATATCTCATTTGAAAAACCACAGACCTGGAAAATAGATCCAGGAGAGTAATTGAAAACCATGCTCAAAAAAAGAAATTCTTTCAATAAATTATCAAAGAAAACTGCTCTGATATTCTAAAATCTGAGGGTAAATAGAAATTGAAAGAGTCCACTAATCACCTCTGGAAAGAGATCCTAAAAGGAAAACTCCTAGGAATATTGTCACCAAATTCCAGGGTCCCAGGTTAAGGAGAAAATATTGCAAGCAGCCAGAAAGAAACAACTCAAGTACTGTGGAAATACAATCAGGAAAACATAAGATCTAGCAGCTTCTACATTAAGGGATTTAAGGGTTTGGAATATGATATTCTGGAGGTCAGAGGAGCTAGGATTAAAACCAAGAATCACCTACCCAGCAAAACTTAATATAATCCTTCTGGGGAAAAAATGGATATTCAATTAAATAGAGAATTTTCAAGCATTCTTATTGAAAAGACCAGAGTTGCATAGAAAATTTGACTTTCAAATACAAGAATCAAGAGAAGCATGGAAAGGTAAACAGGAAAGAGAAATCATAAGAGACTTATTAAAGTTGAACTCTTTACATTCCTACATGGAAAGATGTCATTTGTAACTCATGAGACCTTTCCCACTATTAGGGTAGCTGGAGGAAATATATAGACAGATAGATAAATAGATAGATAGATAGATAGATAGATAGATAGATAGATAGATAGATAGATAGATAGATAGATGATAGATAGATACATAGATGGATGGATGGACAGATGGCACAGGTTGAGTTGAATATGAAGAGATATCTAAAAAATAAAATTAAAGGATGAGAGAGAACATATTAGGAGGAGAAAGGGAGAAATAAAATGTGATAAATTATATCACATGAAAGAGTCAAGAAAAAGGTTTCACAATAGAGGTGAAGAGGGGGAAGGAGAGAAGGAATGAGTGAACCTTACTATCACTGGATTTGGCTTAAGGAGGGAATAACATACACATTCAATTGGGTATCTTACCCTACAGAAAAGTCAGGGGTAAATAACTAAGGGGGGGAGATAGAAGGGAGGGCAGATTGGGAGAGGGGTAGTCAGAAGTAAAAACTTTAGAGAAGGGAAAGGGTCAAAGGAGAAAATAGAATAATTGGGGGGCAGGGATAGGATGGAGGGAAGTATAGTTAGTCTTTCATAACATTAATATTATGGAAGTATTTTGCATAACGACACATGTATAACCTATATTGAATTGCTTGCCTTCTCAATAAGGGTGGATGGAGAGGGAAGAAGAAAGAGAATTTGGAACTCAAAGTTTTAAAAACAAATGTTAAAAAATCGCTTTTACCTGCAACTGGGAAATAATATATACAGGCAATGGGGTATAGAAATCTATCTTGCCCTTCAAGAAAGTAAAGGGGACAGGGTTAAAAGGGGGGATGATAAAAGGGAGGGCAGACTGGGGGAAGGGGTAATCAGAATGCATGCCATCTTAGGGGAGGGGAAAGATGGGGAGAAAATTTTGAACTCAAAATCTCATGGAAATGAGCGAAAACTAAATAAATAAATTTTAATTTTAAAACATCTGGACATCTCACCATGTTATTTCATTTGCATTCTACACCTATTAACATTGTTATCTAAAGGCACACTGGAAATTCATAATGAGAGGATTAATGAAATGTAATGATAATTAGCTATACTGACAATATTAATTGACAGTCTTTCTCTCCAATTCAAATCCTGCCCTCAAATTTGGGGACTTCAGCATATACAATGAAGTCACCTAAAATATCCTGATGTCCCAGTTCATCTATCTCCTAAATTCCTATGATCTACTGTTTCATTCTGCTTAGCCAACCCCATGGACTATTATACTTTATTTTTTTAAATATAAATTAATTTATTTAATTTTTTACATTCATTTTCACAAAATTTGGGGTTCCAAATTTTCTCCCCATTTCTCCCTTCCCCCCACCCTAATACACCAAGCATTCTAATTTCCCCTATCACCAATCTGCCCTCTCCTCTATCATCCCTCCCTTCTCTTGTCCCCATCTTCTCTTTTCTCCTGTAGGGCCAGATGACTTTCTATTCCCCATTAACTGTATTTCTTATTTTCTAGTAGCAAGAACAATACTAAACAGTTGTTCCTAAAACTTTGAGTTCCAAATTCTCCCCATCCCTCCCTCCCCACCCATTCCCTTTGGGAAGGCAGGCAACTCAATATAGGCCATATCTGTGTAATTTTGCAAATGACTTCCCTGATAGTCATGTTGTGTAAGACTAACTGAATTACCCTCTATCCTACCCTGCCCCTCATTGTTTCTCTTCTGTCTTTTGATCCTGTCCCTCCCCAAGAGTGTTGACTTCAAATTGCTCCCTCCTCCCATTGCCCTCCCTTCCATCATCCCCCCCCTGCTAATCTCCTTCTCCCCCACTTACCTGTATTGTAAGATAGGTTTTCATACCAAAATGAGTGTGCATTTTATTCTTTCCTTTAGTTGAATGTGATGAGGGTAAACTTCATGTTTTTTTTCTCAGCTCTCCTCTTTTTCCCTCCACTAAAAAGTCTCCTGCTTGCCTCTTGAATGAGAGATAATTTACCACATTCCATTTCACCCTCTCTCCTCCCACTACCTTTCTCTCTCACCATTTACCTTAATTTCTTTTAAGATATGGTCCCATCCTATTCAATTCACTCTGTGCTCTCTGTCTCCGTATATGTGCGCGTGCACGCATGTACGTGTGTGAGTGTGTGTGTGTGTGTCTGTACGTGTGTGGTCCCACCAACTACCCAGATACTGAAAAGTTTTAAGAGTCACAAATATTGTCTTTCCATGTAGGAGTGTAAATAGTTCACCTTTGGTAAGTCCCTTATGACTTCTCTTTGCTGTTTACTTTTTCATGCTTCTTCTCATTCTTGTGTTTGGAAGTCAAATTTTCTTTTCAGCTCTGGTCTTTTCATCAAGAATGCTTGAAAGTCCTCTATTTCATTGAAAGACCATATTTTCCCCTGAAGTATTATACTCAGTTTTGCTGGGTAGGTGATTCTTGGTTTGAGTCCTAGTTCCTTTGACTTCTGGAATATCCTATTCCACACCCTTCGATCCCTTAATGTAGAAGCTGCTAGATCTTGAGTTATCCTGATTACTGTATTTCCACAATACTGGAATTGTTTCTTTCTAGCTGCTTGCAATATTTTCTCCTTGACCTGGGAATTCTGGAATTTGGCCACAATGTTCCTAGGAGTTTCTCTTTTTGGATCTCTTTCAGGCAGTGATCGATGGATTCCTTGAATACTTATTTTGCCCTCTGGTTCTAGAATGTCAGGGCAGTTTTTCTTGATAATTTCATGAAAGATGATGTCTAGGCTCTTTTTTTTGATCATGGCTTTCAGGTAGTCCCATAATTTTAAATTGTCTCTCCTGGATCTATTTTCCAGGTCAGTTGTTTTTCCCATGAGATATTTCACATTATCTTCCATTTTTTCATTCTTTTCGTTTTGTTTGGTGATTTCTTGGTTTCTCAGAAAGTCATTAGCCTCCATCTGTTCCATTCTAATTTTGAGAGAACTATTTTCTTCAGTGAGCTTTTGAACCTCTTTTTCCATTTGGCTAATTCTGCTTTTGAAAGCATTCTTCTCCTCATTGGCTTTTTGAACCTCTTTTGCCAATTGAGTGAGCCTAGTCTTCAAGGTGTTATTTTCTTCAGCATTTTTTTGGGTCTCCTTTAGCAAGGTATTGACCCGTTTTTCATGCTCTTCTTTCATGTCTCTCATTTCTCTTCCCAGTTTTTCCTCCACCTGTCTAACTTGATTTTCAAAATCCTTTTTGAGCTCTTCCATGGCCTGAGCCCATTGGATATCTATTTTGGATGTTTGGGATACAGAGGCCTTGGCTTCTATGTCTTTCCCTGATGGTGAGCATTGTACTTCCTCATCAGAAATGAAAGGTGGGAACATCTGTCCCCCAAGAAAGTAGCTTTCTATGGTCTTATTTTTCTTCCCTTTTCTGGGCATTTTCCCAGCCAGTTACTTGACTTCTGAGATTCCTCTCCACCCCTGCCTAGATCTGCCCAGCTAGTGCTTGGGGTCTGAGATTCAAATGCTGCTCCCCAGCCTCAGGGCTTTCAGTGGTGGGTGGGGCTGCTATTCAATGTGAGCTTAAGTTCTGGTGCTCAGGTGGGGGCAGGGCTGCCTCCCAGGCTCAGTTCCCTCAGGGGGTTTATGCAGAGATCTTCAGTAATGACCCTGAGCTCCTGTCTGCTCCAGGAGTCCTGGGCCACCACTGCCTCTGCTGCTGCCTCCCGAGGGGGCCTAAGTTATGGAGACACCCCGCTCCCCTATTGGCCAGCCCAAAAGTCTCTCTCACTGGCCTGTAGCGTCTGTGGGTGGAGGGACCTTCGCAGCTGCTGGAGATTCCATCCCTGAAGCCTGCTCGGATCTGCTCCTCTCAGGGCCACATGGCCAGGGCAGGGCAGGGCTGGGCTCTGCTGTCCGGTGCGCGATGGACCTTTGGTGGTGGTTTTTTAGGGCTCTCTGGAATGGAAATCTCCTCCACTCTGTTGCTGCGCGGCTTCCACTACTCCAGAATTTGTGGGGAGTTCTTTTTACAGGACATTTATGGGCTGTGGTTTCAGAGCTAGCATACATGAGTCTTTATACTCTGCCATCTTGGCTCCTCCCCCCGACTATCATACTTTAAATCTTACCATCACTCATAACCTTCCTGATTCCAAATTCTCAAATTTCCCTCTCTGATAATAATTACCTATTCTTCAATTCCTCATATATTCCTATACTCTTATTCCTTGCCTTCCTTGAAACCTCCAGAACATATATCCCTTCCCTCCATAATTTCTCTAGTCCATAATCGTTGCTTAGACCTAACTCTCTCCTCTTCACAGTCTTGACCCTACGACTTAACCCAGTCTTTAAATTTGGATCATCCCACCAATTACCTTCTCTGCTTGCACTCCAAGGCTACTCAATGCCACTGGATAAAGTCATATCAGCAGGATACAAATTCATGCTCTATAATCACCATGGCTACATGGCAAAATATTTATTCTTCCTTGTTTGACTCTATTTCATTGCTTCAGCTTCCATTCCCAACTTCTCTTCCCTCAATGCAAATTAAAACAACTTTGAAGTACCACCTCATATCCAGAGGACTGGCAAAGATGAAAGAGAGGAAAATGAAGAATATTGGTGGGGCTACAGGAAAACAGGTACACTGACATACTGCGGGTGGACTTGTAAATTGGTTCAAAAGTTCTGGAAATATGTCCTAAAAGGGATTAAGTTGGGCATACTTTTTGAGTCAGTATTACTACAACTAGGTCTATACCCCAAAGATATCAAAGGGAAAGGACTCACATATACAGTTATATTTATAACCACTTCTTTATACTGGAAATTAAATGAGAGCCCATCAATTAGGGGGTAGATAAATAAACTATGGTATATAAAATAGTGGGGATATTATTGCATCTTAAGAAATAACAAAATGGACAGTTTCAGAGGAAACCAGGAAGATCTCTATGAACTGATGCAGAGGGAAGTGAGCAGAACTAGGAGACCAATGCATACAACAACATCAACATTATAAAGAAAAACAAAACCATAAAAACTTTAGAACTTTGATTAATGCAATGAAAAACCATGATTAGAAGGTTGAAGATGAAGCACTCTATTGACTCTCTATCAAACAGGTGATGCAGAATAAGACATAAATTTCTGGATATGGTCAATGTGAAGATTTATCTTACTTGACTAAGTCTACTTGTTATGAGAATTTTCTTTCTTTTTTCTTGTCCAACTAAGAAGGGGAAAGTGAGAGAAAACAAATATTAATTAATTGGGGAAAATTATAAAATTAAATTTAAAAAAACTTCTGTTCTCTAGTCCCCCAAACTTCCCCAACTCTTTTCTCTTAACAGATGTTTTTGCCTCCTTCAGTGAGAAAATAGAGATTATTTGGTATGAACTAGCCCCAGAAACTCGTAAAGAAATATCTATCAAGACTTTTTGAAGTAAACCTGGTATTAGAGCGTTCTCTTTTTTCACATTCTTTCTCTAAATATATTTTACTGATTTTTTTTACATTGCTAAAATATGTCCAGCATTCTTCTTCCTCCCTCTTCCGGTGTGCCATCTTCACAAATAATACTTTTAAAAAAGAGCAAAATTAATCAATACATCTAAAAAGTCTGAAAAAATATGCAAGTCCCACCCCAGTGAACTTCCTACCTCTGCAAAGGAGTATGGATATGTGTATGCCTTTTTTTCTCTTTGGGGGGGCGGTTATTTTTGTAGCATTTGCTTTTGACTGTTTCATGGTTATTGTTCTTTCCATTGCCATTGTCATTATCATTTTTATATTGTTTTCCTGGCTCTGTTTCCTTCACTCTTCAGTAGTTCATGCAAATCTTTCCATACTTCTCTATATTCATCACATTTATCATTTCTTTTTTCTTTATTTATTTTTAGTTTTCAATGTTCATTTCCACAAGATTTTGAGCTCCAAATTTTCTCCCCATCTCTCCCCTCCCTGCACCCCAAAACATCTTGCCTTCTGATTACCCCTTCCCCAATCTGCTCCCCCTCCTATCACACCTCTCTCTTTCCTTATCCCCATCTTCTCTCTTTTCTTGTAGGACAAGATAGATTTCTATACCCCATTACCTGTATTTCTTATTACCCAGTTGCATCCAAAAACAATTCTCAGCATTCATTCCTTAAACTTTGAGTTCCAACTTCTCTCCCTTCCTCCCTCCCCATTCATTCCCACTGAGAAGACAAGCAATTCAAGATGGGCTGTGTGTGTGTGTGTGTGTGTGTGTGTATGTGTGTGTGGCTTTTCGAAACACTGCCATAATAGTCATGTTGAAAAGACTAATTATGTTTTCCTCCATCCTATCCTGTCCCCTATTTATTCTATTTTCTCTTTAGACCTTGTCCCTTCCCTAAAGTGATTACTCTCTTCTCCCATTTGCCCTCCCTCCTATCATCCCCCCACCCCTCTTATCCCCTTCTCCCCTACTTTCCTGTAATGCAAGACAGATTTTCATACCAAATTGAGTATGCATGTTATTCACTCCTTAATCCAAATGTGATGAAAGTAAGCTTCACTTTTTCTCTCTCACCTCCCCCCTTTTTCCCTCCACTGAAAAAAACATTTTCTTGCCTCTTTTATAAGAGATAATTTGCCCCATTCTATTTCTCCCTTTCTCCTCCCAATATGTTCCTCATCACACCTTAATTTTATTTTTTTAGACATCATCCCTTCCTATTCAACTCACCCTGTGCCTTCTGTCTCTCTCTATATACACATATATATGTGTATATATATCCTTATATATATATATATGTATATATATATATATATATATACACACACATACATATATGTATGTATGCATGTATAATTCCTCCAACTACCCAAATACTGAGAAAAGTTTCAAGAATTACAAATGTTATCTTTCCATGTAGGAATGTAAACAGTTCAACTTTAATAAGTCCCTCATGATTTTTCTTTCCTGTTGACCTTTTCATGCTTCTCTTGATTCTGTGTTTGAAAGTCAAATTTTCTCTTCAACTCTTTTCATCAAGAATGCTTGCAAGTCCTCTATATCATTGAATAACCATCTTTTCCTTTGAAATGGTATACTCAGTTTTGCTGGGTAGGTGATTTTTGATTTGAATCCTAGTTCCTTTGACCTCTGGAATGTCACATTCCAAGCCCTTCAATCCCTTAATGTAGAAGCTGTTATATCTTATGTTATTCTGATTGCATTTCCACAATACTCAAATTGTTTCTTTCTAGCTGCTTGCAATATTTTCTGCTTGATCTGGGAACTGTGGAATTTGACCACAATATTCATAGGAGTTTTTCTTTTGGTATCTGTTTCAGGAGGTGATCAGTGGATTCTTTCAATATTTATTTTGCTCTCTAGTTCTAGAATATCAGGGCAATTTTCCTTGATAATTTCATGAAAGATGATGTCTAGGTTCTTTTTTTGATTGTGGCTTTCAGGTAGTCCCATTATTTTTAAATTTTCTCTCCTGGATCTATTTTCCAGGTCAGTTGTTTTTCCAAAGAGATATTTCACATTATCTTCTATTTTTTCATTCTTTTGGTTTTGTTTGGTGATTTCTTTGTTTCTCATAAAGTCATTAAGTTCTAACTTTTAAAGAACTCTTTTCTTCAGTGAGCTTTTGAACCTCTTTTTCCATTTGACTAATTCTGCTTTTTAAAGCATTCTTCTCCTCATTGGCTTTTTGGACCTCTTTTGCCAATCAAGTTAGCCTATTTTTAAAGGTGTTATTTTTCTTCAGCATTTTTTTGGGTCTCCTTTAGCAAACTGTTGACTCATTTTTCATGATTTTCTTGCATCACTCTCATTTTTCTTCCCAATTTTTCCTCCACCTTCCATGGCCTGAGACCATTCATTGCATATTTATTTTGGAGGTTTTGGATGCAGAAGCCTTGACTTTTGGGTCTTTCTCTGATGGTATGCATTGTTCTTTCTCCTCTGACAGGATAGAAGAAAATACCTGTTCACCAAGAAAGTAGCCTTCTACAGTCTTATTTTTTCCCCTTTTTTGGGCATTTTCCCAGCCAGTTATTTGGCTTTTGAGTCATTTGTCAAGAGAATGGTATACTCGGGGGACCTGTAAATTCTCATTTCCTCCAAGGTGGCATAATCAAGGGAGAGGAATTTATTCCTCTTCTGGACTGTGCTCTGGTCTGGGAGCTACCAAAACTTTTCTGCCCAGGATCTTCAAGTAGAATTCTCTTTCCAGAACCTCTACCAACTCCACACTGCCAGCACTCTTCCTCATCCCAGCACTGCCACTCAAGGCCGAGACTCAGATAAGTGGCTCAATTCCCCCAGAGTCTTTAGGCAGAGGGCTCCAAAAATGGACACTGCTGCTCGCTGCTGCCATCACCACCTGGGGTCAGGACTAGGGAAGGACCCTGCTCCTTTCCATCCAGGTGAAAATGCCTTCTTACTGACCTTTGAAGCTGTCTTTGGCATTTGTGGGTTGAGGGATCTGGAAACCACAGCAGGTGTTCCCAGGGATCCTGCCTCTGAGGCCTGCTCCCATCTTGTTCCTACTGGTGCCCTACAGAAAAGGCTGGGCTGGGTTCCATGGGCTGTCCTCCACTCAGTGCCCCATGCAATAGCCGTTTCTTGTCAGCCTTCCAGGCTACCTTAGGCTGGAAATCTCTTTCCCTTTGTCATATTGTAGTTTTTGCTGCTCTAGAATTTGTTTAGAATCATTTTTTGTGGGCTGTAGGTGCATCTTTCTACCCTGCCATCTCCCACATTTGTCATTTCTTACAATAATATTCCATTATATCAATGGACCTTAATTTATGTAGTCACTCTCCCAATCAATGGGCATCTACTTTGTTCCTAATTGTTTGCTACCACAAAAAGTATTATTATAAATATTTTCATGTATATAGCATGCTTTTTCACATTTCTAATAATCTCTCTGTTGTCTGTTATTCCTGAAATTGTATACATAGCAAGGATTGTCTTCCTGTATGGAGCACAGGGATGCTGTGTGACTTGATGAGAGGCAGAATCAACATCTCTAGGCTCTTCTCCCCCAATTCTTTTTCAAGGAAGACTGTTTTTCCTCCCAGGATGTTGGGATTTGGAGGCTACTGCTCAACTCTCCTCAAAGAGGTTAGAATTATATCAGTCCATTCCCTTAAATATTATTAGGCTAGGTGATATGGTTTTTAGATTCAACAAAATTTCTGATTGCTGTTTCTTAAAGGGGAAAGGACCCTAAGTTTTACATACAAGACTTGAACCCTTTACTACCAAATACCAATTCTGCAATGAACAAACAGCCAGTAGTAAAGAAACACATCAGTCCAAATCAATAACAAAACTGAGATCAGAGTAAATTTACATTGGAGGATTTATACCAGACACTACAGAATAAAGAGGCTCTCCCATTGAGAGTAAGGTAACTCAGCTCAACACACAGAGAGAGACAGAGACAGAAACAGACAGAGACAGAGAAACAGACAGAGACACAGAGACAGGCAGACAAAATGAGAGAATGAACAAGATTGTCCAAAGGAAAATTCCCTAAAGTCTCTAGTGTAGCAAACCAGGGATATGGATATGATTGAAGAACGCCACATTCCCTCATGTTGGCTTATCCCAGAATTGTATTCTTTTAGCAACCTGAAGTAGGATTTGGCATTGTCCATCGTGTTTCTTGAAGCTGGAAACTAGAAGTGCCTGAAGTGACTGCAGAAAGCTAAGAAGATTGAAAAGACTTGAAGCGAGTCCAAAGAGAATTCCTGCTCTCATACTAACTGCTCTACCCCTCCACAGGCAAGGGATATTGATCTCTCCTAATGAGGAGAGACTACCATACCAATGTGCTTTGGGACTTGAGTTACATGTATAATCTATCATCTTTTATGTAACTGCCAGAAACTCCACTGTAGTGATTTGGAGTATGCTGAGGGAGAAGAAAAAGGGTAAAACAGAGTCAATAGGGAGCTTGGTACACCTGTTATGTTATATTGTTAATTATGTATCAGATTGTATTGGTCTGGGATGGGGCTCTGGGAGACATGCAAAGATAAGGAAGGATTCTCCATTAGCTAAGAGTGATCATGAGATTATAAAAAGATCAATATGCTTGGGTCATGGCATCTACTATGTCAATCTCAAATCAGTGGGACTGTTGTTCTAGGGTGAGATGCCACTTTTCTCTCCTCAAGAAGGCCTGATGTAGCGCAGCAGATGGAGCATTGGGCCTATAGTCAATATAGTCAAAATAAAAAGATTTGAGCTTAAATCTGGCCTCAGACACTTGCTTGCTGCATGACCCTGAATAAGTCACTTAACCCCTATTTGTCTCAGTTCTTCATCTGTAAAATTGGGATACACTGGAGAAGGAAATGGCAAACCATTCCAGTATCTTTGCCAAGAAAATCTCAAATGAGGTCATGAAGAATGGGACACAATTGACCAACAATAATGAAGGGTAAGAAAATAGTGAAAGAGAAAGCCTGGGATGTCAAAGGTAATCATGCTAGCAGCTGAGGATGGATTGGAGTGTGGAGAGATCAACCATAGGCTTTTGCAAATAGTCTAGGTGTGAACTGATAAGGGCCTGCACCAGGGTGGCAACAGTATTGGAAGAGGGAGGAGGCATATGTGAGCAATGTTTCTAAAGATAAAATTGACAAGATTTGACAGTAGATTGGCTATGAGGGGTGTTTGTGTGTGCACATATGCACATGTGTGCATGTGCATGAGTGTGTGTACGTGTGTGTGTGTGTGTGTGTGTGTGTGTGTGTGAAAATGACAAGGAACTGAGGATGACATCTAGATTGCAAGTTTGGGTTACTTGGAGGATGGTGGTACCCTTGACTATAATAGGGAATTTAAAGGAAAACAGAGAGTTTGGGGAAAAGATAATGAGTTCAGTTTTGGACACATTGAGTTTGAGATGTCTATGGGATGTGCAGTTTTAGATGTCCAATAGGGGGTTGGAGATGGGAGACTGGAGGTCAACAGAAAAGTAAATACTAAATAAATAGATCTGAAAACCACAAATTTTAATTCAGAGATGAAAACTGAATCCACTGAGCTGATGAGATCACCAACTGAAACACTATAAAGCAAAAAGAGAAGAGGGTACAGGGCATATCCCTGTGGGAAATCTACAGTTAGTGGTTGTGATCTGGTTGAAGATCCAGCAAAGAAGACTGAGAAGGAACAGTTAGGTAGGAGGAGAACAAGGAGAGAGTAACATTACAAAAGTTTAGATGGTATCAACGATGATTGACAGTGTCAAAGGCTGAAGAGAGGTGAAGAAGAAAAAAGATTGAGAAAAGGCCATTAGATTTGACAATTAAAACATCATTAGGGCTTCCAGGGGTGGAGTCAAGATCATGGTATTGAGAAAGCACTCAGCTGAGTTCTGTCAACATTTCCCTCCAAACAACTTTAAATAACACCTCAAATTGAATTTTGGAATGGCAGAAGCAACAAAAGGTCAGAGTGAGGCCCACTTCCACCTCAAGACAATTTAGAAGTTTAGAAAGAGACATCCATGACACAGGGGTGGAGATTGGCCTGGAGTCCATGTGAATGAAATCCCAGAGGTGGGACTAGGTGAGGGCAACAGAAGCAACAGCAGCTTTGGAAGTTCCCAAGCCAGAAACAGTAAGGGGACAGCTGATCAGAAAGACACTACAGGGGACCCCTGTGCTAGCACTGCACACAGAACCAGATATTGTTTGACAAATCCATTGCCTATACTTACTTCTGGATCATAGTTCAAGGGCAGGGAGAAGCACTCTTAGTCTAGAGGGAGTGGAAGCCCTGAGAGGCATTATCACTTCTGATCCCAGGAGGATCAGGAATAATGAGGAGGAATACCCATTGCAATCCTGAGGGATCAAGGGCCCTTCCTGGGTAAGGACCAGAGTGCAGACCAGGAGAGCAGGGACCACACCTCTTCCCAGATCATACCACCTTGGAAACACAGAAAACTTCTAAAACCCCAAAACTAGCTCTGAAAACAGCAAGGCAAAAATTCCTGAAGCTCGAGACAGTTTTCCTCCACTCCCCATGCTAGGAACAGAATCCAACATTACCATAAAGTTTCAAATCATGAAATATGCTGGAAAATAAGCAAACAACAATGACAACAAAATACCTAATCATAAAAGCTACTATAGCGACAAGGAAGCTCAAGACACAAACTCAGAAGAAAATAATGAAGTCAAAAAAGCTATAAGTCTCAAAGGAAAAAAATGCGAATGGGACACAAGTCCAACAAGAATTCCTGGAAGAACTAAAAAATTGTTTTCAAAATTGAATAGAAGTGGTAGAGAAAAAAATTAGGCAAAGAAATGAAAGCAAAGAAAGAAAATTGTAAAAAGATTATTTTAACACTATTAACTATTAACATATTGGTTAAAGAGACACAAAAAATACTAAAGAAAGCACTTTAGAATGGAAAAAGAGGTACATAAAGTCACTGAAAAAAATAATTCCTTAAAAAGTAGTATTGGTCAAATGGGAAAAAAGAGACACAAAAACACACTGAATAAAATAATTCCTTAAAAATTAGAACTGGGACATTGAAAGTCAGTGTTTCAATAACACATCAAGAAACAATAAAACAAAGGCAAAAGAAAATGTGAAATATTTCATTAACAAAAAAATACATTGAGGAGAGATCATTTAAGAATTATTGGACTACCAAAAAACAATGATAAAAAAAGAACCTAAACATCATATTTTAAGAAACTGTCAAGGAAAACTACCCAGATATCCTTAAACAAGAGGGTAAAATATAAATGGAAAGAATCCACCAATCACCACCTGAAACAGAGACCAAAATGAAAATTACCAGGAATATTATAGCCAGATTCCAGAGCTTCCAGGTCATAGAGAAAATACTTCAAGTAGCCAGAAAGAAGCCATTCAAATACAGTGAAGCCACAATCAGGCTCATATGAGATTTAGCAGCTGCCACATTAAATAAAAGAGCAGAGGGTTTGGATTATTGTGGACCACAAAGGAGGTAGGATTACAATCAAGAATAAACTACCTAGCAAAACTGAGTATAATCCTAAAGGCAGGGGAGGGGGAGGATGGATATTTAATGAAATAGAGGGTTTTCAAGAATTTCTGATGCAAAGACTAGAACTGAATGGAAAATTTGACGTTCAAATATAATACTCAAGAGAAGTATGAAAAAGTAACCATGAAAGAGAAATTATAATGGACTCAATAAGGTTAAACTGTTTACCTTTCTGTATAGGAAGATGATCCATATATCTTCTAAGAATTTTAAGGTGGTTATAAGTATTCTACATAAAAAGAGGATGTGGGAGTTAATTATGTTGGGATGATGTTGTAAAAAATGGATAGGCAACAAAGAGATATCCTAAAGAGATCCCCTAAGAGAATGGGGAAGGGAGAGGAAGAATGAGGAAATTATCCCACATAAAAGAGGTGTGCAAAGAAGACCTTTTACAGTGAAGTGGGAAATGGGACAGAGGAGCAGACAATGCTTGAACTTTGCTCACATCTAAATTGATTCAGAGGTGTGTGTGTGTGTGTGTGTGTGTGTGTGTGTGTGTGTGTGTGTGTGATTGGTGATAGAAATCTATCTTACTCAACAGAGAAGTAGGAGAGGAAGGGGATTAGAGAAAGAAAAATGTTAAAAGAGAGAGTAGAAATAAGAAGGCAATGATCAGAAGCAAAATAGAGTTCAGAGGAATGACAGATTAAAAGGGAGAGGGAAGAATAAACAGAAGAAAATAGGATGGAAGAAATTCACAATTCCTTGAATGTGAATGGATGAATTCATCGATGAAAATCGAAGTGGATAGCAAAATGAATTAGCAACCAGAATCCAATAATATATTGATTTTTTTCCAATAATATATTGTGTACAAGAAATACTCTTGAAACAAAGAGATATGCACATAGTCAAAACAAGAGGCTGGAGCAGAATCTATTATGCTTCAGCTGAAATTAAAAAGGCAACAGGAGCAATCATGATCTCAAAACAAAGCAAGCACAAACAGAAAAACTACATCTTGCTAAGAAGAGCCATAGATAATGTAGTAATAGCAGTACTAAGCACATATGCACCAAATGGCATAGCATCCAAATTCTTAAAGGGAAAGTTAAGTCAATTGCAGTAGGAAATAGATAGGAAAACTATACTAGGGGGTAACCTCAACTTTCCCTCTCAGAGTTAGATAAATTTAACCATAAAATAAGTAAGAAAGAAGTCAAAGAGATGAATGGAATCTTGGAAACATTAGCTAACATAGACCTCTGAAGAAAACTGAATGCGAATAGAAAGAAGCATGTGTTTTTCCCAGCCGTACATGGTACCTTCACAAAAACATATTAGGGCATAAAAACCTCAAAACCAAATGCAGAAAGAAAAAAAATATTAAATGTGTCCTTTTCAGATCATAATGCAATAAAATTATATTTAATAAAGAGCTATAGAAGCATAGATTAAAAGTTAACTGGAAATTACATAACATAATCCTAAACAATGAGTGGGTCAAAGAACAAATCATAGAAATAATTGTTTTATTAAAGAGAATGACAATAATGAAAAACATTCCAAAATTTGTGGGAGGCAGCCAAAGAAGTACTTAGGAAAAATTTCATATCTTTTAAAGTATACATCAATAAAATAGAGAAAGAGTAGGTCAATGAATTGGGCAAGCAACTTAAAAAGAAACAAATTAAAAATCCCCAATGAAATATCAAAATGGAAACCCTGACAATCAAGAGAGAGATTAATAAAATTGAAAGTAAAAAAATCCAACAATATTTAACTAATAAAAAATTAAAATGGAAGCTGGTTTTCTGGGGAAAAAACAATAAAATAGAGAAACCATTGTTTAATTTCATTTAAAAAAAGAAAGAAGAAAACCAAATTACCAGTATCAAAAATGAAAGGGGTAAAACCACCACCAATGAAGAGAAAATATAACAATTATTAGGAGCTATTTTGCCCAATTATATGACAATAAATCTGATGAACTAAGCGAAATGAATATTTACAAAAATATAAATTGCCCATATTAAAAGAAGAGAAAATAGAATATTTAAATAACAACCTCCTAGAAAAAGAAAGGTAACAAACCATCAATGAACTCCCTAAGAAAAAATCTCCAGGACCAGATGGATTCACAAGCAAATTCTCCATTACATTTCTTTAAAAATTATTGGAATTTGGAAATTATTTGGAAAAATAGGTAAAGAAGGAATCCTACCAAATTCATCTTATGACACAAGGATGGTATTAATACCAAAACCAGGAAGAGTGAAAACAGAGGAAAAAAAAAACTATAGACCAATTTTCCCAATGAATATTGATGCAAAATTTTTAAATAAAATACTAGCAAGGAGATTATCGCAATATGTTACAAGATAATACACTATGACCAGATGGGATTTCTACCAGGAATGCAGGGCTCATTGAAGATTGGAAAAACTATCGGCATAATTGACCATATCAATAACAAAACCAACAGAAATAATATTATCTCAATGAATGCAGAAAAAGCCTTTGGCAAAATACTACACCCATTCCTATTAAAAACACTAGAGAGTATAGGAATAAATTGAACTTTCCTTAAAATGATAAGTAGTATCTGTCTAAAGCCATTAGCAAGCATTATCTGTAATGGCTCTAATGTAACTTCCCAATAAAGTCAGGGGTAAAGCAAGGATGCCCATTGTCCCACCACTTTTATTCAATATTGTACTGTGTCAGCTATAGCAATAAGAAAAGAAAAGACAAAGAAGGAAGTAGAATAGACAATGGGGAAACAAAACTAGCACTCTTTGCAGATAATATGATGGTATAATTAGAGAGTCAATTAAAAAACTAGCTGAAATAACTAATAACTTAAGCAAAGTTGTGGGACATAAAGTAAACGTCCATAAATCATCAGTATTTCTATATATTACCAACAAAGTCCAGCAGCAATAAAAAAAGAGAAATTCAATTTAAAATAACTGTAGACAATATAAAATACTTGACAGTCTACCTGCCAAGAAAAATGCAAGAAGTACATTACACAATTACAAAACACTTCTTACACAAATAAAGTCAGATCTAAACAAATGGAAAAAATATTAATTGCTCACAGGTAGACCAAGACAATATAATAAAATGATGATTTCACCTAAATGAAACTACTTATTCAGTGTCATACCAATCAAATTACCAAAACATTATTTTATAGAGCTGGAAAAAATAATAACAAAATTCATCTGGAAAAACAAAAGGTCAAGAATATCAAGGGAATCACTGAAAAAAAAATGTGAAGAAAGGTGGCCTAGCCCTATCAGATCTCAAACTATATTATAAAGTGGTAATCATCAAAACAATCTAGTAACCACTAAGAAACAGAGTTGTGGATCAGTGGAATAGATTAGGTATACAATATATTGTACTAAGAGACCATAGTAATAGATATAGAAGAGAATCTCACACTTTATCCCAAGATAAGGTTAAAATGTGTATATAACTTGGATATAAAGGGTAATACCATCAGCAAATTAGGAGAACATGGAATAGTTTACCTGTCAGATCTATGGACAGGGGAAGAATTTACAACCAAAGAAGATATAGAGAGAGCATTACAAAAGACAAAATGGATAATTTTGATTTCATTAAATTAAAAAGGTTGTACAAACAAAACCAATACAGCCAAAATGAGAAGAAAAGCAGAACCCTGGGAGAAATTTTACAACTATCTCTCATAAAGGTCTTGTTTCTTAAATATATATAGAGAGAACTGAGTCAAATTTGTTGAGAATATAAATAATTTCCCAACTGATCAATGTTCAGAGGATATAAATACACAGTTTTCAAAGAAATCAAAGCTATTTATAGTCATGTGAAAAAAATCTCTAAGTCACTATTGATTAGAGAATGCAAATTAAAACAGTTCTGAGGTACCACTTCATACTCATTACATTAACTAATACAATAAAAAGGGAAAATGATACATGTTGGAGGGAATGTGGGAAAACTAAAACACTAGCATATTGTTGATGATGTGAACTAATCCAATCATTCTGGAGAGCAATTTGGAACTATCTCCGAAGGGCTTTAAAACTATGCATAACCTTTGATCCAGCAAAACTACTACTAGGTCTGCATCCCAAAGAGATTTTGAAAAGGGGTGGGTGGGAAACATCTACATGAGCAAAAATATTTATAAAGCCGTTTTTGTGGTAGCTAAGAATCGGAAATTGAGGGGATGTCCATCACCTGGTGATTGGTTGAACAAGTTGTGGTATATTATTATAATGGAATATTACTATGCTATAAGAAATGATGAGCAGGATAATTTCAGACAAACTTAGGAAGACTTACATTTCCTAATACTGAGTGAAGTGAGAAAAACCAGGAGAACATTGTGTACAGTAACAACAATATTATATGATGAACAATTGTGTACGACAGCTATTCTCATTAATACAATGAATGATCTAAGACAATTCCTAAGGACTCATTATGACACATATTATCCTCCTCCAGAGGAAAAAAAAACCTGATAGCATCTAAATACAGACTGAAGCATACTATTTTCTCTTTCTTTCTGAAGTTTTCTTCCACAAAATGACTAATATGGAAATGTTTCCCATGATTGCACATGTACAACTGATATCAGATTGCTTACCATCTTAGGGGGTAGGGAGGAGAGGAAGGAAGGGATGGAATTTGGAACTCAAAACTTAAAAATAAATTACAATGAATGTTAAGAATCATTTTTACATGTAATTGGGGAGAAAATAAAGTTTTAGAGAGTATGACAAAATGATTTTCCTAAACTGTAGGTCTGAACCCCACTTAATAAATCCCCCTATTATTATAGGGGGGGGGTCTCCCTATAACCTTCCATAAAAATGTTCTATTTAACTATCAAACATTTTCACAACTTAGCCCCTTCCTACCTTTCTAGTCTTCTTATATGTTATTCTGCTTGTACTATAAGATGAAGTGACCTTCTTACTGTTCCTCACACATGACACACCATCTCCCTGCCTTTTCCCTTGTGGTCCCCCATAACGTGAATACTTGTGCTCCTCACCTCTACTTCCTGTCTTCCCTGTGTTCCTATGAGACTCAGCTCAAATCCCATCTCTGTCAAGGACGTTTCTCAGTTCACTCCTCTTTCTCCAGTAATGCTTTCCCTTTGGAGGGATACAGATAGACAGATTTGTTGTTTGGTCATTTCAGTTGTGTCCAACTCTTTGTGGTCCCATTTGTCAAAGATACTGGAATAGTACACCATTTCTTTCTCCAGATCATTTTACAGATGAGGAAACTGAGGTAAATAGAGTTAAGTGACTTGCCCAGGGTTGCATTGCTAGTTAGTATCTGAGGCTGGATTTGAACTCAAAAAGATAAATCTTCTTGATTCCAAGCCCAGTGCTCTATCTGTGGTGACACCTAGCTGCCCAATTAGACAGACAGACAGATAGATAGATAGATAATATTGTATGGATACTTTCTTGCATGCTTTTTTCTCTATTGGGAAATTAACTCCTTGAGGACAGAAATCATATTTTTGCCTTTCATCGTATTCCCAGGACTTAGAATAGTGTCAGTTACATAACAAATGCTCATTGACTGACTGACTAACCCCAGATTCCTCACTATTATGCAAGGTTTTACCAAGATGCCCCATTCAAGTTCTGGACCCTGGTGCTCTGGGTCTAGGTTAGAGTCAGTGATCTTCAAAATTCATACCCCAGAAACCTGGACCCTGGCTGAGTTCCTCTAGAACTGAGAGGGCACCAAGCAAATACATTCATTACTTGGTACATGAAGTGCTAGATTTAGAGTCAAGTGAGACCTGGGTTTGAATTCTGTCTTTCACAGTTACTAAATGTGACCATGGGTGAGTCACTTAACATTACAGTTTTCTCATCTATAATATGGGGATATAATAAATCCAGAAGTACTTTTCTCTTGGAGTTATTTTGAGAAGCAAATGAAATAACACATCTAAAGAAACTAGCAAACCTTGGCTGTTATAATTAGTACTCAACTGGGACAGATCTTGTCTTCTCCAACTGGTCACATGAAGATTTTTTTTTATCATTGTAGGGTGACTCTGATGATAAGCCAAAATAAACAATAAACAGTCTAGGTCTCTGCCAACCTGTTCAAGATGAGGGTCCAGTCTTGCTCAGGGTTACCTCCTCTGTGCCATCCCTTTCTGCCAGGAATGTTCCATCATGTCATCATCAATAATCATAATCAGACATTGACAATGATGATAATAGTAACAAAACAATGATGACAACAATAATAGCATTTATATAAAGTTTTAAAATTCACAAGGTACTTTACAAATATTATTTCACTTTATTTTATTCATTATTTCTCAACAATTCTAGGTGGGAGGTGCTATTATTATTCCAATTTTAAAGATGAGAAAATTGAGGCAAACAGAGCTTAAGGGACTTGCCCAGGGCAACACAGTTAGTAAGTGTCTTACTTAGTGAGTGATTTGAACTCAGGTCTTCTTGACTCCAGTCTATCCACTATGCCACCTACCTGAGAGTAAATGTGGGTCCCTGAGCTAGAAGGTTCTGAAGCCCACTCTACATCACTCATAGGTGTAGGGCTATGTGAACCCACTGGAAATTGCCAAGAGCAGAGTAGGAAGTAGGGAGGACAAGGAAAGAGCTGAGAATAGGTGGGGGAGCAAGATGAAGGGGACCTCAGTTTGTATTTCCATCATAGAATTTTGAACTGAAAGTGGGCATAAAAATTGCCTAGCCTAATTTCCTCTTTACATCTGAGGAAATTGTAGCTCAGCAAGGCAAAGCAACCTGCCCAGGAAACTTGAGAACCTTTCTCTAAGTTTCTTAGAGCAGTGACTAAATCTCACTTTTGCCCTAAATATAATCTATTTTTTCATTAATACTAATTTTTGTGCATGCCCTATCTCCCCTAGTTTACTGCTATATCCCTGAGGATATAGACCATATTACTTCTCATCTCTGTATAAAGATTTTTCAGATTTTTGCTGATTGAAAGGGCAAAAACAAATATAAATGTGAGAGTTGTAAATGAAAAACAGTAAGAAAGCATCCCACAGAGACAAGGCGTTTATCCAGGGCAATGAAAGCCACAATATATTATTTCCCAGTCCATCCAAGAAGCAGAGCAGCCAGTTTGGAATAAGCCTGTACCAAGAGAGGAGCAGGTGGGTCCACAGTAGAACAAAGCATATTAGCAGAGTTAGTAATAGAGACACCAGCCCAACATGAAAAGGTGTGAGGACAGTCCCAAAGAGTTGTGAGTTGCCTGGGTCACATGTGTTCCCTACATATGTGCCTCAGTACCTGATTTTTAAGTGTATGCTCATTCTTCCCCATGGACACTGTGTACATTGCAGGAAGAGTGTGCCATAGGCTTATGGGCAAAATGATGTGTAATTATTATCACTGTTTATTTTTTTAAGTAAATGTTTTTGTTAAGAGTTGAGTTCACTAGCTTATTTGTTAATGGGAGGCACAGTAATGTGGACTCTAGAGCTGCAGTAGTAGAAAACTAGTCATCCCTGGGGCTAGAAAGCTGAGTAAAAATAGGACCCCATACCTGCCCAATATGTAATTATAGGTGCAGATATGGTAAATGAGTCAACCCAGAGAGAGATGAGAGGGGAGAGGGACATGTACTCATACTATATATGTATTCAAAATTCTATGCATAGGATCCTACACATAATAGGCTCTTAATAAATATTCAGTGAATTGAGTTGTAAAAGACTTGAAAACCATTAAAATCAAAGAATGCCAGTTCAAATCCTGGTTCTTCCAAGCAGTAGTTGCATAACCTTGGGCAAATCAAAATTCCATTTCCTTAACTAAAAATGGGGATGATAATACTTGAATTACCTACTTTACAGGGATATTAATATTTTTGAAACACAATGGAAAAGGTAAAGTGCACTAGAAATATAATCTATTATCTTATTATTCTCTAATTCTTTCATTTTACAGATAAGGAAATAAACCCAGAGAAGTCAAGTTACAGAATCACTGAAGTTAATACACTGAGCTAATAGTAAAGCTTGGGCTTATAATCCAGGAATCTGACTTTCAGCTCAAGGCTCTTTCCACTTCATACTATCTTTCTGGATACTGGTTGACACAGAATATTTGCAAGTTGGCAGATCATTGGGAAAACCACAAATATACCGACAATGGAGGCTTCCCATCTGATCAGAAAGAATATTGGATTTGGATTCCAGAAGCCTAGGGTTTGAATACCGGCTAGGACACACCATCTGTATGATCATAAACATAATCTATCTGAGCCTCAATTTCCTGATATGAATATGGAGATAATCATACTTTCACCATCTATCTAAATAAAAGGAAAATATTTTGTAAACTCTAACATATTAGAGATGTGTGAGCTAGGTACGCCAGTAGTATCTTATCCCTTGTGAGAATTTGTCTGTCCCAGAACTCTAGAGATGGGAACATTCTCAGCTGCCCAGATCTCATCCCAGACCAGTCTACCCAGAAGTACTAAAGGCTACTGGAGTCCTGACCATAACATCCTGGTGTAATCTTACCTAGGTCTAGACTGTACTAAAAAAACCTCTTTTGTATCCTTGGGATCCCCACTCACCAGACATGACTAGGAGCCTAGTCAGCAGCAAATAAAGCAGAGTAAAGCCAAGTGAGAGGGGGAAGCTGGTTCTTTCAGTGCTGGCTTGCACCATCTGTCTTTTCATAGATTATTAGATGCTCTGCCTAGCAATGATGGAACTGATTACATCCCCTTCTAGTAGTATGGAAAGCGTCTGGGGTTAACGTGTCTTTGCCATTGGCTCAGGAAGAAGATTTTGCTTTAACCCTACATACAAGATGAGGTAAAATTTTCCCTGAGACCTGCTATGTAGGGGGTGGAAATAGTCCCTCTGGCTGTGACTAGATCTTATTAACTCCCCTTCTATAAGAGGGGTCCAATTTTACTATGGGAGAAACACTAA
The DNA here is from genome assembly GCA_023548195.1 of Bettongia penicillata ogilbyi. NCBI lineage: Eukaryota > Metazoa > Chordata > Mammalia > Diprotodontia > Potoroidae > Bettongia > Bettongia penicillata. The sequence goes on along the minus strand of JAJHZJ010000397.1, from coordinate 4,497,370 downwards.
CTCCGTGGCCTGACATTTAAGGCACTTCACAATCTAGCTCCAATCTACCTTTCCAACCCTCTTCATATTTGCACATTCTTTATTCCAAGTGACTGTTCTCTTCCTCATTTCTCAATCTCATCTTGCCCTTTCTCACCTCCATCCATAAGCACAGACCCCCCACAATGCCCCAGATACACTGCTTCTTCCTCTCCATTCGGTGAAATCCTCTTCCGTCAAGGTTCATATTAGACAACTCAGTTTCTCTATGAAATTTTCCTTGATCCTGCCTACTTCACCAACCCTATCCACCTAAAATTTAAAAGTGAGACTCCTCAGTTTCCTCTAGAACACTGTCCTGATCTTTTTTTTTTTTTGCCTCTGTCTCTACTGTTTTATCCATTGTTTCACCTAGCTGTTTTAATCAATGTGATCTGGGGAGGTAAAAGAAGGCAATGGAGGCGAGGAGGCTCCTTCAAAAGCTGGGACCTGAACTGAGAGGTGAAGGAAGCTAAAGGCAGAGGGGAGAGGGGAGAGCATTCCAGGAATGGGAGGCAGCCAAGACAAAGACATGAGTTCAGACATAGAGTATGTGCCCAAGGAACAGTAACTGTTCATACAGAGGGCATCAGAATTTAGAACTGCAAAAAACTTAAAATGATCTCATCCAACACTCTTGAAGAATAATAATGTTTTGCAAAGCACTTTACATCTGTTATCTCATTTGATCCTGCCAAAAACCCTGGGAGGGAGGTGCCCATTATATGTGGAAATTGAGGTTGAATGGTTAAGTGACTTGCTAGGGTCACACAGCTAATAAGGGTCTAGGACAGTGCTTGAACTCAGGTCATCTTGACTGCAATGCTCCATCCCCTGAACCACTTAGTGCCTTAGGGAAAAAAAAGGAAACAGACCCAAAGAGGCAAAAATGACTTGAATGAATGAATGCGTAGAAAATTATTTGTTAAGCACTACTATGTGTTAGGCATTATGTTAAATGCTGATAATGCAAATAGAAAATAAAATAAATGAATGAATGAAAAAATAAATAAGTGAATAAATAAGCCAATCAATCAATCAAACTGGGAAGGGCAGTAGACAGTTTCCTGCTCTCAAGGAGCTTATATTCTGATGGTTGTTCAGTTGTGTCTGACTCTTTATGGCCCCTTTGGGGGTTTTCTTGGAGTGATTTGCCATTTCCTTTTCCAGCTCATTATATAGATAAGGAAACTGAGGCAAACAGGGTTAAGTGACTTGTCCAGGGTCACATAACTAGGAAGTGTCTGAGGCCAGATTTGAACTCAGGAAGATGAGTCTTCCTGACTCCAAGGCCAGAGCTCTAATTCTTTACACCACATAGTTGCCCTTATATTCAGATAGGGAAAGGTAAAACTTCTTGGGGGAGTGGTGACCAGGGAAGGATTCTTCAGCCTGGAGGTCACAGAGATAGTAAGAATCACTATAAAGCAATTAACTGGCAGACCTTTGATTTGATTTCTGCTACCAAAGCAAAAGACAGGAAGACAGGTGAGGACTGGGAATATAAATGAGGGAAGGGGAAAAAGGTATCTCTCTGTGTATTGGGCGAAAGGTGGCAGGGAACCAGAGAATCCTCCATAGCATGGCAGGACTTTAGCCAGGGTGTAGCATACTCTGATGCATGGGGCTAGCCACCAATGGGGTGGAGCCATCGCAGTAGTAGTGCCAATGATAGAACAGTTGATGAACCCAGAGTGAGGATTTGGGGCCAAGTCCTTAGAATAAGAGAGCTTCTTCCACTCCACCGCTCTGTCTCTAAGCCTGTTGCACCTCCCTGGGAATCTAAGCCTCTGATGCTGGGATAGAGGGAGCAGGGAAATTCCATGTGAGGTGGGGGAGGAAGCAGTGTCATTGACCCTCACCAAGGGTTGACAACGATCTGACCTCACAGTGGACTCCAGTCACTGCCTCAGAATCTCCAATGCCTGAGTGACCCTCACTGTTAGTGATACAGTGACAGGCAATATCACTATTAGTGACTAATAGTAATCTTACTCTCCAGTAGTTCTAAATGTTTGTTCACTGGAATCACAGGCTCAGTCTAACTTTTTTCTTCGTGTCTCCTTCCCTCTCAAGTGGCCTCTCAACAGTCATTTTAAGCACCCTCTCTTTTCTCTTTCTGCCATAGCTCTGTTACTCTCTAACTACTCCAAATCTGGCCTCAGACGCTTACTCACTCTGTGACCCTGGACAAGTCACTTCACCCTGTTTCCCTCAGTTCTTCAACTGTAAAATAAGCTGGAGAAGGAGATGACAAACCATTCCAGTATCTTTGCTGAGAAAACCCCAAATGGGGTCGCAGAGAGTCGACTGAATGACAACTTCCTCCAAACTTAGACCCTCTTTGACTTAGTTTACAGTCTTAGAGAGTTGTCTGGGGGTACTGAGGAGTTGATTTGCCTAGGGTTGCATAGAAGGACTTGAACTCAGGTCTTCCTGACTGAGGCTCACTCTTTTTATCTGCTCCATTTTTTAAAGGTAGTTTAAAGAAAATAAACTGAACTCCTATCAGAGCCCATAGAAAATAACTCAAAAGGCTTTTTCCCAGATCAATTCAAGCACCTCCTTTACAACCCTACATAACATGGACGTGCCCATTGGTGTTTGGTTGCAATAACACTGATTGGGTGTCAGAAACTAGGGTTGCCTCTGAGATGATTGACTGTCTGGGGCTCAGAAGAATGAACTCTTGGAGGTGTCCTTTATGAAGGACTTTATGAAGGCAGGGCAGCCTGCTTTCCTTTTTTCCCCTTTTCTCATCTTTAAAGACTTCATAGTTCAGCAGACTGACTAGTATACTAGAGTAGGGAGGAGAGAAACCTCCCCTTCCCTCCCTCGACCTCCCACTGGTAATAGCCGCATCTAGGTGGGAGTTGATGGGATTTAGAGGACCTTGTCACTCAGGCCAAGAGGGGATAAACCAAGAGAGGATTTTTCCCTGCCCCGAGTCATGGCAGCAGTCACGACACTGATGGATTCCCTATAGAAGGACCTCACACTCTTTCGCTGCAAACTGTTTCCTGCTGTTTCCAAAGGGCAAAGATCATGTTCACCCACAGCACCAGTGCCATGAACTGAATCAGGAGTGGCGGAAGATCCCTCCCTCCTCCTCTCCTTTATCTTTTACCAGTTCTGAGAAACGCGCTGGGGGTAGGGATTGTCCTGCACTGTTTGTCCTCGGTGGCAACCCCCACCTTACCTAGAAATTGGGGACTTTGGAGCTAGGACTGCTGTTGGAATGTTGCAGCCAGACAGGAGGGCAGGGGAGCCCTGAGAAGCACTGAGAGCACCCTGGGACTCAAGCCTTGCGCTGATTTGGGACCTAAAACTAGGACTGTGTGCTCTATAAGAACGAAGCTAAGCCAAGAACCTAATCCCCTTCCCTTCTGCATTGACTGAAGCGGTGCAGGGGAGAGAAGGTTCATGTTTGGGGAAATAAATTTGCATGTTTGTGATTATGCCCTTTGTAGTACATGTACTAAAACCAAAACAGAAGAGGTACGTGGCAGAAAGAGACACATGTATGCTCACTCATTTTGCTAAGGAAATTATAGACCCTACCCCTGGACCCCATCTTCATTTACAGAGGACCTAGGATTTCGATCTCTTGGGCAGAATGATCCTCAAATCTAGTCTTCTAGCCAGAAAAAGTCATTCCACAGGTAGTGCCAGGCTTAGTGATTGCCTCATGGGTGACCGAATTCAGACCACGTGTTCCCAAGTTCAAGAGTCAGGGCACTGGCCTGTCTGAAGAAAGAAAGGATCTTGCTTATATAGTTTCTGAACAGAATTTAGTATTGGAGAAAAAGGAGGATCATCCCTGTGGCCTCTGCAGCTGAAAGACTAAAAGTCACATTTTGGGGGAAAAAAGCTCAGTCCATTGCCATTCTTATGGCAATTCAAGCAGTGCCAGGACGCTAGGAATATGACTGCCTGTTCAGCAGCCCTCAAAGTATATTTATCTTGAGACCTGAGAGAAACCTAATTTACAAAGAATAGCCCTTATTTTGAGGGGTGAAAACTGGGCAAAACATTGCAGGGGGAACGACTCTCCACAGCATCAAAATGTTGCCCTAAATGACAACCCCAAATGCAAATCCCTTCTGATGTGAGGTGATGGGCTATTTGATTGAGGATGTGTTTTATTTGTTTTATGGGCTCCCTGAAAACTCCTCTGATTATTGTCTGTGGAGTGAAATTCAGGCTCTCCCATACCAAAATGTCATGCGTTACTCTGAGGGCTTGTGCAGGAACCTAGAGTATCTGTTACCCACATTTAAAGAAACTTAGACATGAGTTTTATTTGGAGATTTTCCTAGAGTAAATTCTAGTGTGGGAGCATAGTGGAGTCAAAAAACAGGGAACTGTTGGGGTCAGCCCCACTTGACTGCCCGTCCTGATCACCTCACCTCCCCAGGATCAAACCCATTCCATGTGAGCCCAGTCTGTTAGGGAGAGGGGAGAGGGAGGAAATCTCTGTACCACCAATTATCTAAGAATAACTACTAGTGAGCAATTCATGCTCTAGACCAGGGTTGGGGAACCTGTGACCTCAAGGCCACATGTGGCCTTCTAGGTCTTTGGGTGCAGCCTTTTGACTGAACAGAACAAATCCTTTTGTGAAGGTTCTGTGAAGTTTGGATTCAGTCAAAGGCCTGCACTTGAGGATCTGGAGGGCCACATGTGGCCTCAAGGCCGTAGGTTCCCCACCCCTGTTCTAGACTGAATCACATACTATGTTGCCTGGGGTTGGAAGAAGGAAACACAGTATAACATTAGAGCTCTATTTTAGTGTTCTCTCATCACATAACAGGCAGCTGGGGGCAAAGTGGAAACAGTATCAGGCTTGAAGTCAGGAAGACTCATCTTTGTGAGTTCAAATCTGGCCTCAGACACTAGTGTGACCCTAGGCAAGTACTAACCCATTTGCCCCAGTTTTCTCATCAGTAAAATGAGCCAAAGAAAGAAATGACAAACCACTCCAACGTCTTTGCCAAGAAAACTCAAAATCGGGTCATGGAGAGTTGGAAATGATTATACAACATTATCACACATCCCTTATGTCATGCAGTTCTCCTTGTACTTCTCACTTCCTAGCAGGTATGGATCCCCTCCATACACTTCTGCTCAGAATCCAGTAGACAGATACCATCCTCTGGGACCAGCTCTGGTTCTCCAGAAGCTCTGTGCTTCTAAAGTCTTCTCTTGTCCTGAGGTTCCAATAGCCCTTGGTTTGACATCTAGGATGTTACAGTGGTCTAAAGAAACTGTTCACTTTTACCTCACAAGTAGGCTTCTCTTTCCAATTCCATGTTGACTCCTGGTATATAACGTAGCTTAAAATAGCATCATGTCCTTTCTCTCCCAGGGCTTAAAAAGATCAAAGTCCCCCACTGCATCCTGGTCCATCTCCAGTTGTCCAATCTATATCTAGCTACTGGAACCAGATGACTCTGGAGGCGAAAGTGAGGCTGGTGACTTTGCACAGCCCTCCCTCACTTAAACCCAATTCACTTGCATGTCAGTGCATCACATCCCTGATGTCATGGTCTTCTTTGAATACGAAGGACAAATGGCAGCAGCAACAATAGCAACCTGAAATTTAACAGCTTGTGCTGAAAGAGGTGTGAAAGGGCTGACGAGTAACTGGATCAGATGTCCTCAACCCTCCCAAGGAGGTAACTTAACCTTAGTAAATGGATGCAACAAAAGTCTCAAATTAAAGCTCATTTCCATGAAACTCCATCAAGCCAATGAAGTTTCTCTAATTAACTTTCTACAATATTGTTATTGTTGCAGTCTTTACGAGCTTTGAAGATCTTTATCCTCACAATCCCTCTCAGAGATTAATTGGATCCCTGAACAAGGTGATATCTCTCCATTCTGGGTTCTAAGGATACACCTGAGGGTTTGGGGGTATCTTCTCCAATGCTCTCACCTCCAACCCCCATTCCATTGTGTTCTCCATGATGTCCATCAATAGTTGCAGTTAGCATCTCCCTTATAACATCTATACCTTCTAGTGATGAGAGCTGTAGTTTCATTTAACCAATTAGCATTAATTAGCTTTAAGAGAGAAATATTTACTGAGAAGCTACTGCAAGAACAAAAACATAAACCATTCAGCCTCAATCTCCTAGCACACTCTAGCCTATACCACATCAGTCCCTGGAGAGAATGAGCTCAAACATAACTCAGCTGCTGCAAAGTGTTTGCTATACCAAGTTCCTTTCTGGATGCGTTGCCCTCACAGGTCTCTGGGGACTTTGTTCCTCACTAGACTCATTTGTCCATAAAATCTGGCGTGGCCCTGTGCCTGCTCTGTCTTCTGATCCTTTGAAACTCAGGGATGTCAGACCTAGTCTGACTTTTTTTCAGCTGAGAACAGGTAATAACAAACTGCTGTTCACAGGACTTGCCTCTATCACCTGAGAAGATCCTTTGAGGAAATTTAGGGTGATGACATGCGATGGTTTCTATCCCCATTTCCTGTCATTCTAAGGATCTTGTTACTCATAAACTTCTTTCTATAAGCTACAGCCCATTCTCATTTCTATAGCTGGAGTCTGTAGAGCGTGCTTTCCTGCTGATCTCTACTAATCAATCTCCTAATTAGTCTCCATACTTCAAGTCTCTTCCCTATTGCAATCCATCCTCAACACAGCTGTCAAAACGATTTCCCTTGAAAGCAAATTTGATTGACCCTGTCAATAAACTCTAGAGGCTACCTGTTGCCTCCAAGATCAAATATAAACCCTGCTATTAAATTTTTTTCACAAACTGGCCCATGCTTCTCATTTCAGTCTTTATACATATTGCTGCCCTATCTGCACTCTGTGATCCAACCATACCAGCCTACTTGCTGTTAAACAATTCTTCTCTTATCTCCATACTTCTGCATGAACTGTCCCCTATTCCTAGAATGCCCTTCTTTCTCATTTCTGCCTGTTAAAAGCCCTGGCTTCCTCTAAACTTCAGCTCAAATACAGCCTTCTAGAAGAGGTCTTACTCAACCTCCTCAGCTGTCAGGGTGTTACCAACTCTAAAGTTACCTTGCTACTGCTATACATTTGTCATACATGGAGGTAGCTTACACTGATTGCTCAGTCGATTGACTCCCTAAGCTTCCTCTTTCACTCCCTTTACTTCCTGGCCATCCTATCCTGATGTTCTTTGCCTCATCTCAGGGTCCCATTGACCAAAGCCCTCAGAATAGTCAGGACAAATATTTGTTAAGTGCCATCTAAGGGCAAAGCATTTTGTTAGGTATTGGGGGGGATGCGATACAAAATTTTTTCGAACAAAAAATGAAATCATCTTTCCCCTCCAGTTATACTCTCCAGTGGAGTTAGAGCAGGCAGGAGAATATGACATACACACAAATAGAAGATACCAAGTAGACAGGGATTTGAAGGAATACATAGCAAACGTTACCAGCTCTACTCAGAATCCCACTGTTGCAGTATTAGCTTCCCCAGGCATGATGGAAATTGAAAGGCGTTTACTTACCCCAACTTAACTAACAAATAGGCTTAGGGGATATTCTGCTAAGGCTCAGAGTTGTCAAAAAATAAAATAAAAAGGAAGACATTGACCAAAAGGATCCTTTTCTTTGCTGGCTTAGGATGGTGGAATAATAAGAAATAATAGTAAAAGAGTTGGAAATGCACTCACTACCTGGGCCAGTCTCACAAAAGAGCTGTCAACCACTCACCTTGAGGAAAAAGAAGGAGCCTCAGGATGTACAGAGAGCTCCAGGAAGGAAGCCTAGCAGCAGATGGCGGCAGTGCTTCTCCTAAGAAATAGTGAGTGGCAGTTTTGGAGGTGAGGCAGAGTAGCAAGGAGGCCACGTGGGTTGCTGGGAGACAGAGAGTTGATGCCATGAGAGGTGTCCCAACTGGAGCACAATGCTAGCAATAGGAGTTTTCTGGGGAGTTCTATTTCCCACTGGCAACATGGGAATCTGTGGGAGGTTGTGCCCCTTTGAGTGGAGGGGATTTTCCCTCACTAAAAAAAAGCCTTAGTGTAGACTTTAAAGCTACTAGGTCGAGTTGTAGATGACCATCCAATAGTGCCAGGGAACTGGGTTTAGTTGAGGAGGGAACCACCCTGAGTAGGGTATGGGAATTATAGGGGTAAAAGAAAGATCACACCAAGTGCTATGGAAATACCCAAGGACAGAGGGCATTGATAGTGAGAGAATCAGGGAGGCTTCATGGAGGAAGGAGCATGTCAAATTCTAAGGATCCCAAGACAGGAGGTGAGTGGGAGTAAGTCATAGGAATGGAGGACAAGCCTATGTGAATGCACAGAGAAGTAAGAGGTAATATGGAATTTGGAGAAAAAGAATGGCAGTATAGTTTGGCCAGAGTATAAAATGCATGAAGGGAAATAATATGAAATACAGTTGCAAAGACAAGTTGGAATCAGATAGTGAAAGGCCTCATAAGCTGAACTAAAGAGTTTCTATTTTATCACTGAATCAATAGGGAGCCACTGGGGGTTTTTGAGTAGTATGTTACTTTTTGCCTCCAGAAGATGATTTTGACAACTATGTGGGAAATTGATTGGAAAGGGAAGAAAATGGTAGCAGAGAGATCAATCAGGTAATAGTTTGAAGTAATCAAAGGGAAAGGTGGTGAGGATCTGCATTAGGATGGTGGTCATGTGAGTGGACAGGAGAAGGACTGCATGAAATGGTCTGAAGGAAGAATTGATAGGACTTGGCAACAGATTAGGGACAGGAGGAAGAAGGGCCTGGAATGATTCCAAGTTTACAAATCTGGGTAACAGGGAGGGTGATTGGGTCATCAGAGAAGAGGTCAGATACCACCCAAATCCCATGGGAGGAGTCTGGCCAATGCCATACTTATGAGTTAGGGTTCCCTCTATTCGAAATGGGTAGGGACAAAAGGGTCCCTAGGCCCTGAAGATGGGTATACCTTGAGCAATGACCAGAGCTGGAGAACAACAATATTGAAGGGCTATAAAAATGTTTTCTTAAAAGCCATACATATGCTAAGGGTCACCACCTCTCTCCACTAGTCTACTTCCTCTGAGTAGAAGTGTGAGAATATACTGCTCAATAATTTCTCTAGCTGAGCTAAAAAACCCTCATTCAACTCCTATTTCTCAATAATGAAGTAGAAACAACGTAGATCATAACCAAATCACCCCAGAAAAACTCTGGTTCATTCTTTGATACTGGGAAAGGTCAAATCTCTTCCAGCCTCCAAAGACAATTTCAAAATATCCTTTGCAGGAACTAGTAGCCAAAGACAGTCATAGAGAGTCCCACCAACTTCATGCTTCTGCTACTTTGCCTGCCCGGTTCCACTCTGACTTCCTCCCTGATCTGCTGTGGGCACTTTCTGGTATATGGGAACCCTAGGATAGAAAAAAACACCCCCTTTTCCTCCCTCCCCCCACTCTGTAGTGCAGTATGGGGAGATGATAGGGGAACACAGAAGTGGGGAGTTGAAGTGGGGATGCCAAGTATAATTGAGTGGGAAATTATGCAAATCTTTTTCTGTTAAACATCCTTTTCCCCCTTCTGTGGGGAGCCTGGCTGTTAAAACTAGGAGGCCATAAATAAAATTCCACTTGTCATCTGACTTCCTTATATCTTAATTGCTGGCAAAGTACCTAGGATGGAATAATCACAATGACTCCAAACAAAAATGTGAATTAAATGTCTCATCTTAATTAGTCGGTCAATTACAAAGAGCATTGGACTGGAAGTGGAAGAATTGGATTCAAGTCTCAGCTCTATCTACTAGCTGTGTGGCTGTGAGTCTCAGTTTCTGCATCCGTTAAAAACTGGAATAATAATACCTTTGCTATCTACCTCCTAGACCTCTTGCCAACTGATCTAGATATGGAAACTATTATTAATTTATTCAGCATATATTTGTTAAGTTCCCATTATGTGTGTAGAGCTATGCTAGAGCTGAGATAGATGAAAAACTTATGTGACCTGGTGGTCCCTGCCCTCATGGAGTTTTATAGTATAACTGGGGAAAAGACGGACAGAGAGCTATAATAAATCATAGGATCATAGGTTTAGCAGCAGAAGGGTTCTTAGAGGCCATCATTTTACAGATAAGGAAACTGAGGACCAGTATTGGCTTATCCAAAGTCATAGAGATAAATGGAAGAGACAGTTCCTCTCTGACCTTGTGTTCTTCCAGGTAAATTTTCTTATTTTGTCCAGTTCTATAATTTCTTGGTAGCTCGATTGATATGGAATGAAATATTAAAGTTAATTTAGGTATTATAATTTTTATCATATTCATGTGATCCAACCATGAACAATGAATATCACTCCAATTACTTGTCTTTGTTTTTGCAAGGAATATTCTGTAGATGTAGACATATAAGTCCTTAGTATGTCTCCGTAGATTAACTGCCAGATATTTTATGCGTTTTGTAGCTATTTTAAATGGAAATCGGTTTTCTATTACTTCCTGCTGGGTTTTGTTGGTAATATATAGAAAGGGTGATGATTTGTGTAAGTTTGCCTTACATTCTGAAATTTTACTGAAGTTATTGTTTTTATTAATTTTATTATTGAATCTCTGAGATTCCCTAAGTAATCTAAGTGATTCATTCATCCCAGGGAAAGAAAATAAAGATAATTTTGCCTCCTATTTGCCCACACTTAAGCCCTCAATTTCTTGTCCTTGCTTTATTGGCATAACTAGAATTTTGAGAACTAATCCAAAAGTGATAAAAGAAATCTCTGTTTTATCCTCAGTCTTGTTGGAGAGACTTTGTGTGTCTCTATTACCAATAATGCTGTCTCTTTGTTTTACGTAGACATTGCTTTATCATATTAAATCAAGGTCCACGTGTTATGGTTTTTAACATAGATGAGATAACATCAGATTAACACCAAATGATGTGGAGCACTTGGCAAACCTTAATGTGCTATATAAATGCTAGCTATTATTGTTATAAATGAGTACCATATTTTGTCTAAGGTTTTGCAATTTGGTGCAACTGAAAGAATGCCCAGTACTAAAGCTGGAATTTCCTTTCAAATTCTGGCTCTCACAATTACTATCTATGTGACTTTGGGCAGCTCCCTTAACCTCCCTGTCCTTCAGTTTCCTCATATGTAAAAGAGAGAGTTAGGAGGCCAGCCAAGATGGCAGAATAAAAGGAAGCAACATGGCCCAGTTCCCCCTAATACCATTCCAACTACAATCTAAGAGCCCTTAACCAAGTAGTATGTAGGAAGTTAAAGGAGAAGCAATAGTGGGTCATCTTTCCAACTCAGAATTACAAACCAGAGCAAGAAATATGGAACAGGGCTGTATCAGAAGCCTGGACTCAGTGCCCAGAGCTTCAAGGTAGGCTAGTAATCCAGGGTTACCTACAGCAGACTGTGGACTCAGCAGGCCCAAGAAGAGGTCTGGGATTTTAGCATCATCTCTCCACAGAGCATATCTTGAGCTCAGTTCTGGGCCCAAAACAAACTTAGGTCAGCAGTATTGTGCTTTTAAGCCCCTAAACTTTCCAGCTAACTGACAGAAACTGGGGCCAACTACTGTCTTCTTCAGAGTACTAGTAAGGGGCAAGTCTATAGCTGTGGTCAACCCAGGCCCAAAAGCCCAAGAAGGAAGTAATCAGACCACAACCTTGAGATGATTAGGGACCACTGAACATTGTCAGCTCCTTGCTCAAGCTGCATCTGTGATTCATGATCAAACTATAATCAAAATCTAAAGAACACGGCAATGGGAACCCAGACAAGACAGGCTAGGACTATGTAGGACTGTAACAGGTCTTCCAGAAGTACATAGAGTTTCAAGCTAGCAAACGAGGCTGGAAGAAAGAGTAATCAAACAATAAAGAGTTATTATGATGCCAGAGATGCCCAAGACAGAAAACCAAAAGAGGAAAATAACTCCCAAATACCTACAAACAGAATCTCAAGGAAAAACACAGTTTGACCATAGAATCAATTAGAATTCCCAGAAGATACGAAGCAAGAGGGTTTTTAAAAGTGCTTTAAAAGGATATTATTAATGAAATGAGAACAATAAAGAAAAAATTGGAGAGAAAATTGACATCTTAACACAAGAGGTACAAAACCTTACCCAGGTAATAATCCTGAAAATGAGAATGGACCGAACAGAAATTAAGACAAAGTCAAATACAGCACCCTCTAGACCTGGACAGCTCCTCTATCTAGAATTCCCATTTAAGAAGGGCACCTAGCCTAATCCACTCTTTATTTTTCACTCAGCTACATTCCAGACTTTTCCATCATGACCCTGCTCTCCCTTTGAAGCTTCCTTTTATGTAGTGTCTTTCCCCATTGGAATTTAAGTTCCTTGAAAGCAGAAACTGTCTTTCCTTTTGCTTTTATCTGTATTCCCAGTCCTCAACACAGTATCTATCATATAGTTAGCACTTAATAAATGCTTGTGGACTGACTAACTAACTGATGATTGAGAAAATAGAAGAAAATGTAAGGTATCTTATTTAAAAACAAATGACTTGGAAAACAGACCAAGGAAAGAGAATTTATGAATCACTGGACTATTTGAAAGCCTTGCCCAGATAAGGAGTTTGGGTATAATACTTTAAAAAATCGTGAGAGAAAATTGCCTAAGCCTATTAGAACAAAAGGGCAAAGAGAAAATGGAGAGTCGACAATCAATATCTCTACTTCCTTTCCTCTTATTTCCTTCTTAGCTCTCTGCAACCTCATCAATCAGCTGAAACTGCTCTCTCTAGAAATAACAAATCTAGAAATCTTTTCTCAAACCTCATCCTTCTTGGTCTCTCCATAGCCTTTGACAATGTCAATCACTGTCTTCTTGGTATTTTCTCCTCTCTTGATTTTCATGATTTTGCTCTCTCCTGGTTCTCTTACTTCTCTGATTATTCTTTCTTAGTCTCCTTTGCCATATCTTCATCTAGGTCACACTGACTAACCAGAGGTGTCTTCCAGGACTCTTTTTTCTTCTCCCTCTACATTATTTCACTTGATTTCAGAGGCTGCACTGAGTGCACAATCATCTACAAACAGAAAATCAGGAACCAACACTCCCTCCACTTTGGGCTTGGCTTGTAGCCTTTTCAAATTGAAGAACTTACCACCAGTATGGTAGTTGACCTTGACATCATGTTCATTCTCATTGAAAACATTTGTCAACATGGCTGAAAACAACATGCTAAAAAGCATGGGAGCAAGCACACAGCTCTGTTTCACTCCATTGGTGACTGGGAAGGTATGAGAGCTTTGTCCATTATCCAGAACCCGGGCAAACATGCCATTATGAAATTGATGTACAATATTGATGAACTTCTCTGGGCAACCAAATTTCGACATAATTTTCCATAAGCCCTCACAACTAACAGTGTCAAAGGCCTTGGTCAGATCTACAAACATTGTGTACAGATCTCTGTTCTGCTCCTGGAGCTGTCAGGCAGCAAACATCATATCGACTGTTCCTTGGCCCTTTCTGAAGCCACACTGGCTCTCAGGTATATGCCCATCTTCCAAGTGAAGGATCAACCTATTAAGGAGGACTCTAGCAAGAATTTTGCCAGCAATGACTAAGAGAGAAATCCCCCTGTGATTGTTGTAGGACTATTAAACTGACTACCAAATTTAAAGTCTACAGAGCCATTGTACTGACCTCATTGTTATATGCTTGTGAAACATGGACAGTCTATCATGTCAGGAAACTGAATCACTTCCATTTGAACTGTCTTAGAAAGATCACCTGACAGGATAAGGTGCCAGATGCTGAAGTCCTTGCTCGAACTGCCAAGTATTTAAACTATGCTTCAGAGAACGCAACTCGATGGGCTGGCCATGTTGTTTGAATGCAAAATGTAGGCTTGCCAAAAAGACTATTTTAAGGAGAACTTGCTTGGGGCATCACATGGTGGTCAGAAGAAGCTATACAAGGACACTCTCCAGGTCTCTCTCAAGAACTCTGGATTTGACTGTGCAACATGGGAAACACTGGTATAGGACAGCTCAGCATGGTATGCCCACATAAGAGAAGGTGCTGTGCTCTTTGAGCAAAGCAGAATTTTTGAGCACAAAGTAAATGCAGGATGTGCAAATTTGAGATATTAACCCCAAATATTCATTCAGACTATCTGTGCCCACCCTGTAGTAGACCATTCTGAGCTTGTATTGGTCTGATCAGCCACAGTTGGACACACTGAAATTTCACTTTACAATGGTGATGTCATTTTGATCCTCTTCGAAGACAAAGGACAACAACCATTTCACTTGATGGATTCATCAGCTCCCATGAATTCAATTTTCATCTCTATGCCGATGATTCTAACCTCTTTCTTATATCTCCAATTGCTTATTATATCTCTTGAAGTGGATCTCCATAAACATCTTAAACTCAACATATCCAAAATAAATTCATTATTCTCCCCTTCCAAACTGTCCCCTCTCCCTACTTTCTCTATTACTATCAAGGGCACTGTTATTTTTCAGTTATGTCCAACTCTTTGGTCCCCATTTGGGGTTTTCTTGGTAAAGATATAGGAATGGTCTGCTATTTCCTTCTCCAGTTCATTTTACATATGAGGAACCTAAGACAAACAGGATAAAGTAACTTGCCTGGGGTTACATGGCTAGGCGAGTGAGGCTGGATTTGAATTCAGGAAGATGAGTCTTCCTGATTCCAGGCCTGGCCCTCTTATCTACTGTGCCACTTAGCTGTTTGTCAAGGACACCACTATCTTCCCAACCACCCAGGCTCCTACCATATTCAACCTGTAGCCAAGTCCTGCCAATTCTATCTTCACAACATCTTTCATACATGTCCTCCTCTCCTGTGACACTGTAATGACTATGGTAGAGGCCCTCTTCAAAACTCATGCCTGGATTATTATTGGAATCCAGTAAATTCTAGTGATTCTCCATTATCTCTAAGATCAAATAGGAAATCCTCTATAAGATTCTTAAAGTCCCCATAACCCAGCCCTTGCTCACTTTTCTAGTCTTCTTATACTTTACTCTATTCCATGTAATCTGTGGTCTGGTGACACTGACTTCCTTCATGTTCTTTGAACAAAACCTTCCATCTCAGATGCTGTGTATTCTCTCTGGCCATCCTCCAGGCTTAAAATGCTCTCCCTCCTCACCTTCACCTCCTGGCTTTCCTAGTTTCCTTTAAGTCTTAACTAAAATCCCACTTTCTGAAAGAAGCCTTTCCTAGTTCCCTCCCCTCCCCATTCCCACCCCACCCCAATGCTAGTGCCTTCCCTCTGAGGTTACTTCCACTTTACCTTGCATTTCTTATTTAGACATAGTTGTTTGCGTGCTGTGTCCCCCATTTGAACAAGAGTTCCTTTGGTGCAGAGTCTTGTTTTGCTTTTCTTTGTATCCTGGGTACTTAGCACAGTGCCTACACAAAGTGAGCATTTAATAGATGCTCACTGACTATTGACTGGTTGACCAGGAATACTTGAAAGTAATCCATTCAGTTAAAGTAACAACCCCCGGCCCCCACTAAGCTCAACTTTGCAGAATAAATTACTATATAGTGCTAGGGTCTTTTGCTGGGACTAAAAAGGCTTTCACCAAAAAATTTTGCAGGCTAGTCATGGAAAGCAATAGGTCCTTTTATGACAAACTTTTAAGGAAAACCATATGGATTAACTGGAGACATTCAAAGGAGCACAGAGGAGAAAAGAGAGACAAGAGAAATATACTAGGACAGCCCCTCAGCCTCCACACTACACCAGGATGCTACCTCCAAAGCAGAATAGGAAGGGAAGCAAACAGGGACACCACCTAGGGGACTCATTGTTCTTTAGGCCATTGTAGGAGGAGTGAATCTACACTGGTCTTAAGAGGAGCTATTTCCAATACTTGGCAAATGCTTAGACCATTCTCTTTCTGGGATACTTGAACTGATCTTCACTCCATCAGGGATCTTCATTGCATCAGGGCAGTCTAGGTGTTTCATAGAGAGATATGAGGTCCTATTTTGTGGGGGGGGGGGGGGGAATATCTTATTGATTTACTTCCTTTGATGTCCCAGTCATGAGTGTATCCAGGATGTAGTCTGGAAGCTGCCTAGAAGATTATGTAGAGAAGAAATGGAAAGTTTCCAGAAAAGGGCAGGGTATGAGGAAAGGGGTACCATGAAGAAGGTAGAGGCATGGTTGGCTCAGGTAAAAACAACTCCTTGTATGGAAAAAGAGCCGGCTTGAATAAACAGAGCTTTTTCCAACCCAGAATCCTCCAAGGTTTCCAGATAAATGTAGAGGAGGGGCATGGACATAGACCCAGAGAACACCATGAGGTGATAGACACAGTGGTAGAAATGAAGGCAAATAGTTTCTGAAACAGACAGTGCTCTAGGTCCTGGGGATAAAGGGTAAAGGGTAGAGAGAGACCCTGAACAAGGCCCATTGAAGAGTTCCTGGGAGTCAAGAACACAGACTGAGTGACTGATTCTTCTTCTAGCTAGCCCTGACCCCTGTGTGGGACTGGGGAGGTGACCCCAAAGACACAATATTTATTGAAATAAATATTCAAGATCTTCTCCAATACAGCTTAAAAAAATATTTGGTTGAGATAAGGAAGAGACCTGTGATTTTGTTGGTATAGGGAATTTCTAGGTAGGTAAGCTCCCACTACCATTACAAGTTAGCATCTTTTCTATAATTTATAGTCTTAAAAGAGTTGTCTAGAACACTGAAAGACTAAGTAATCTGCCCAGGATCACACAGCCAGTATGTGCCCAAGATGACATTTGAAATCAGATCTTTCTGGTTTTCAGGACATTTTCTATCCACTAAATCTGACTGCCTCTAGTCACACTAAGAGATTGCTGGTAGAGCAGCAGTCTGGAAGAAATTAGTTTCAGACTAACACTTTACCTCATATACCAAGAGGAATTCTAAATGGATGAATGATTTAGGTGTAAAAGGTTACATCATAAACAAATTAGAGGAATAAGAAAGAAATTACCTTTCTGATCTGTGGATAGCAGAGTAGTTCATGACCAAACGAAGAATACAGAAGATCAGAGAAGATAAAATGGAATTTTGATTACATAAAATGTACATGTTTTTGCACAAACAAGATCAATACAGCCAAAATTAGAAGGGAAATGGGAAACTAGGGGAAAAAAATCTTTGCTGCAAATTTCTCCGATAAAGGTCTCATTTCCAAGTTATGTAAAGAATTGATTCAAATTTATAAGAAGAAGAGCCATTCTCCAATTGATAAACAGTAAAGGGATATAAAAAGGCAATTTTCAAAGGAAGAAATCCAAGCTATTAATAGCTATATGAAAAAAATGCTTCAAATCACAAATAATTAGAGAAATGTAAATTTAAGCAACTTCAAGTTCCAAATCACACCCATCAGATTGGCAAAGTGGGAAGAAAAACAAGAGAAAAAATGACAAGGGTTGGAGGGCCTGCAGGAAAACAGTTAAATTAACATGCTATTGGCAGAACTGTGAATTGGTTCAGAAATTCTGGAAAGTAATTTGGAATTTTGCCTCAAAAATCACTAAAACTGTGCATCCCCTTTGACCCAGAGATATGACTAATGACCTATATCTCAAGGAGACCTAAAAGGAACAGAGAAACAAGAAAAGGACTCATGTATATATAAATATACCAGTTCTTTTTGTGGTGGCAAAAAGCTAGAAACTGAGGTGGTGCCCATCATCTAGAAGATAGTCAAACAAATTATGGCATGTGGACGTGAGGCAATTCTATTGTGCCATAAGAAATGATGAAAGGGATGGGTTCAGAGAAACTTGAGAAAATATGTGTGAACTGATGCAGAGTGAGTTGACCAAAACCAGAACAATTTATACAACAACAAAAATGTAAAGACAAGCAACTTTGAAAGACTTAAGACCTCTGATCAATGTAATGAACAACCCTGATTGTATAGGACAAATGCTGAGGCCTTCTCTCCTTCAACCTTATTCCTTTACCAGTTCACAGACATAATTATCCTTGGCAGCCGGTGGAGTCTAGTGCCTGAAACAAGCTGATAGCCATCATTCAGGTGGTCTACCATGTTTTTAGATTGCAATAATCTTTGACTTTTTCCTTCTCCCTCAAAAGAGATAGAGTGGAGTAATGGATACAGTGGCTTATAATCTATGCTCTGTCTTGGTAGAGAGAGTTCCCACATTGGTACAGATGCTTAATGGGTGGCAGATTTCCTTCTCTTTCACTTCTCAAATCCAGTAAAAGGTAAGTGCTTTCTGGGTCAGTGCTATTTTCCTTCCCACAATGCCTTGCACATGGGTGCTTAATAAATTCACTTCAATGAAACAAGCTTATAATTTATGCAAGGCACCATGTTGAGTCCTGGGGGATACAAAGGCAAAACCCCAAAATTTTCTTCCCTTAAAGTATTTACAGTCTACTAGGAGGAAACAATGAATAGATAAGTATATAGAAAATATATGCAAAGTCATTTTTGAAAAAGCAATAAATAGGGGAGAATTAAGATTCAGAATAAAACCTTGTATAGGAGATGGTACTTGAGCTGAGCCCCTAACAGGGCCAAGGGATTCCAAGAGACAAAGTTAGGAAGGCAGATTATTGCAGACATTTTAGCTTATTTGAAGGCCCAGAGGTAGGAGATGGTTTTATATGAAAAACAGCAAGCAGATGAGTTTCTCTAGAATGTTGAGTGCTTGAGGGAGAACAGATATTGTTTCAAAATTGAATCGAAGTCCTGTTAAGGCCACATCTCCTGCATGTGTCCTTTTATCTCTATGCCAATTATCACTCATCCCAGTACAGACCTTCATTGCCAGCTGCCTGAATTACCGTTATTGCTCAGGCATTTTCAATTGTGTCTGATGCTTCCTGACCCTATTTGTGGTTTTCTTGGCAAAGTGATTTGCCATTTCCTTCTCCAATTCACTTTATAGAAGAGGAAACTGAGGCAAAAAGGGTTAAGTGACTTGCCCAGGTTCTCCAGATAACTACAAAGTGTCTGAGGTTGGATTTGAACTCAGGAAGAAAAGGCTTCCTGACTCCAAACCCTGCACTCTATGCACTACGACACCACCTAACTGCCCTGAATTATAGAAACAGTCTTTTTTAATAGGTCTCCATCTCCTTTTTTTTAACCTCTTCAACGAATCCTGCATAGCAACACCAGAAAATATTTTTCATATAGATAAAGCTGGTCAAATTTCTCCTCTTCTCAGACAACTCCAGTGTGTTCCAATTGCCTCCTGAGTAAATGTCAAACTCCTTTTGCTTGGCATTTGGGGCCTTCCAGAACCTTGCAGCACCTTGCCTTCCCAGTTTGATTTCATACTCCTCTTTTCCATGTGTTCTACACTCCAATCAAACTGAAGTACTCTCTGACTCAGCTCTGTGTCTTTGTTTTCATTGTTCCCCATTCCCAAAATTCCCTTCTTTGATATCTTCATATGCTGAATTACCATCCATCCTTTACAGTATAAACTCAACATGTCCAAAATCAAGCTCCTACTCTTTCCCCCTATATCTGTCCTTCCTCCTCCCTTCATATAGAGACTGTGGCACCATCATTCACCCAGTTTACCATGTTTACAACATAGAAAGTTATCTTTGGCTCTTACCACTCCCATATCTTTCATATTTGAATTGCAACTCCAATGCCACTTCTCCTGGGAAGCCCTCATTTTCCATCCCAGCCTCTTATCCTTAAAAACCTTACATTCCAGTCTATGTAATATTGTTACTACAGGTATACGGGGTTGTGTCTTATTTCCTTGTTAGTCAGTAAATTCTATGAAGGTAGGGATTTCTATCTGATCTAAAATGTGTGTCTCCCTCAGTACCTGATGAAGAACTCTGACTATATAAGCTCTTAATGTATGCTTTTTGAATGAACATCAAGATCAATAAAAACTGAGATCTGGAGAGGGGATAGCAGCCTTTGCATGGAAGCTCTTTATCTATGCCAAGTAGACATAGATAGGACCAAGTCTGCTGCCCTTGTCCCTGTGCCCTCACTCTCCCCCATCCTCATCTACTGGAAACTCAGCCCAGGGAGATTATAGATTGGAGGCAGATTCCAGGTGGGAAATGAGTTGAGGTAGGAGCCCTATTTTGTTGCTTTTGACAATAAGTCTCCAGATTGAAACCTTTGGGAGCCCCATGGACCTCCTTTCCTAGTCCCACAAGCATATCAGTCCTAAGGGTTCTGGGACAACTTGGGCCTCTCCTCTTTGGCTGAGGAAAAGAAAAGGGCGAAAGTTCTATGAATCAGGGTCCAGGGACCATTTCTTTCTTGTCCTAAAAGGTCAAGACCAGCCCAGTGTCTGCTCCACTCTCCCCACTCCCAGCCCAGATCTGAAGCTCAAGGAAACACCTGAAGAAGGTGGCTGCCAGAGAGAGCTTGAGACCAGTGAGTATCCACAAACAAGAGGAGGTATCCTTGGTTGCAGAATATAGCAGATCAAAGTATCCCTGGTGCTCCCTTTCCCAGGCAGGAAAAAAGATTAAACCTGAGGCACCCTTGAAGGAGAGATTGGAACTGAGAGGAAACAGAAGGCATAAATGAAGGCCAGGTCCTCTCCCTGCCCCCTGCATTGATTTCTACCCTGAGACACCCCCCCTCACCCATTTACCATGTGTAATCCCAACCTTTATTCTCCATCCTCAGTCTCTCAATTTCTGTACTAAAATGTCTCGGCTAAAAGTCAGGAGCCTCTACAAAGATTCCAGGAGACTCTCAAGGAATCCAAGAGAATTTGAGCAAAGTGCGGCAAAGAAGGATCCTCTCTGAAGCTGCAACAGGACACAAGTACCCCCAGGAAGCTGGTGAGGCCTGGGCCACTGCTTGTTCTTCCTAATGGTACCTTGGGGCCCCAGTATCTCAATGCATACTATTGATTGAAGGTCAGAAATCCCCTTTACTTGTTATGTCTTCCATTTCTTGAGTACATAAAGCCCAGAAAGTTTGAACAACAGTACCTTCATCCCCAGGACGGCAATCACAAATTGGACATCAGACACCTCTGGGCCTAGAGGCCAAAGGGACAAGAGGAACCATCAGATGGGATCTGGGGGAGGTGTGCAAATAGCTGACAGCAGATTGGGCCTCGCCTTTCCCCTTCTAAAGCCATGTATACCCAGACAAGTCACTGTATTCCCAGTTGCTGTCTATGAGGCTGAACCTTGCCCTGTGAGTTTCCCTAAGGTGCTTCCAGGTCTAGAAACTATAGTAAGTCACTGCCTTCTCCCTATCACTTCCCTGCTTGGGGGCCCCTATTAGGTCTTATTTTTGAAAGAAGTGAGGGCAATGCAGTTCCTAAGTCTCCCTACACCTAGACACTGAGCAAAGAGCCCAATTTTGGTATTTCCTACCTGTGTTACCTTGGATAAGAACCCTCACATCCCTTGGTCTCAATTTCTTCATTCACAAAATTAGACAGTTAAATTATTTCTAAGAGCCTTTCAAGTCTAAATCTCATGTGAGCAAGTAGACACAAAGTGTATAAATGAGGCTTTGGTGGAGAGATACTTTCCCCAGAGGCTAGGTGGCTTGGTAGGAAGACCACTGGGCCTGGAGTCAGGAAGACCTGAGTTCAAAGCTATCCTCAGACACTAGTTGTGTGGCAGTGAGCAAACTGATTAACCTCTCTCTGTCTCAGTTTCCTCAACTGTTAAATGGGAATGATCACAGTACCTACTTCCCAGGGTTGTTGTGAGAATCAAATGAGATAATATCTGTAAAGCACTTAATACAGAGCCTGGTACATAGTAGGCACTTAATCAATGCTTATTCCTGGACCCACAGGTACAAAAATATTTATAGCAGCTCTTTTCATGGTGGAAATGAACTGGAAATTGAGGGAATGCCCATCAATTGGGGAGTGGCTGAACAAGTTGTGGTATATGAATGTAACTGGGAACTAACCCAACACAATGAGAAGCTTTGGCTTGCCCAAGGTCCATTCTCATCTTCTGAAAGTGGTAGGATTAGGGATGAGTTTTCTGTGGGCCACCTTGGGTGAGCATGTAGATTAATTTTATCCTTTCTTATTTCTGAGTGGGGTCAAGCTCAAGGAAAGATTTTTGCATTCTATTGAATTCTATTTTTCTGTAAGAAATGATGAGGAGGCAGATTTCAGAAAAACCTGGAAAGATTTACATGAACTGATGTTAAGTGAAGGCATAAGAACCAGGAGAACATAGTAACAGCAACATTATGCAATGATCAGCTATTATAGACTTAACTGTTCTCAGCAATACAATGATCTAAGACAATCCCAAAAGACTCATGGTAGAAAATGCTGGTCACATCCAGAGAAGGAATTACAGGGTCTGAATGCAAATTGAAATATACTATTTTCTCTCTTTATTTTCTTTCTCGTGGTTTTTCCCTTTTGTTCTGATTCTTCTTTCACAACATGATTAATGTGGAAATATGTTTAATGTAATTATACATGTATAGCCTATATCAGATTGAACACCATGTTGGGGAGGAGGGAGGAGAGGAAAACTGAAAATTTTAGAACTCAAAATCTTTTAAAGGTGAATATTGAAAATGAAAAATAAGTAAATTTAATATAATTTTAAAAAATTATTCCCTTCTTCCTTTCCCCCAAATGCTGAACTCAATGGTTCCACTAACCCTGGGAGTTGTAAGACTTGTATGAGGTGGGAAGGAAGAATGAGGTAGTAGAAAGAATTCAGGAAGTAGAATCTGAAATGAACTCACCTCAATTCTCTAGGCACTCATATGAAAAATCAGCTTTCATGCTCACTATCACATTGGCTTTGAAGGGAGACTAAGATTCATGTACCACTTGACAGATGAAGATAGTCTGCCTTCTTCACTGATGTGTTGACAGCTAGTGAGCTCTCCACAGTGTAAATGCTATCTTTGTTTTCCTTCTCAGTGTTATAACTGGACCACACCTAGCAGGTTACAGTTCTCCAGCCAGGAAACCCTCACGCTCCTGGGGTAACACCTCTTCACACAGCAAATTATGTCCATTAGTTGGGTAGAGATTGAGTGTTTGGACTATTCATCTTAGTGGAAACTAACCCAACACAATGAAAAGCTTTGGTTTGCCCAAGGTCCATTCTCATCTTCTGAAAGTGGTAGAATTAGGGATGGGTTTTCTGTGGGCCACCTTAGATACATGTGGGAATTAATTTTCCCCTGTCTTATTTTTGAGTGGGGTCAAGCTCAAGGAAGATTTTTGCATACTCAGGAAGGCCCATAATTATGACTCACACTCTAAAGTGAATGAAGCAATATGGCAAAGTACCAAGTGTTATAGAGTCAGAAGAATTAAAGCCCTGTTATGAGATTTGTGATCTGTGGAGCCCTAGGCAAGGCACAACCTCTGGGAGGCTCAGATTCCTCCTCTATAAAATGAGAGTAAGACTAGGTCATCTTTAATATTCCTTCCACTGCTTTCTCATAGTCATACAATTTGAGAGCTGGATGTGACCTTAGAGACTGGAGAATCTGACTGCCTCTTTTTGCAGCAGAGAAAACTGAACTTCTGGGAGGCTTGGGAAAGAGTGCCTT
The DNA here is from genome assembly GCA_023548195.1 of Bettongia penicillata ogilbyi. Taxonomy (NCBI): domain Eukaryota; kingdom Metazoa; phylum Chordata; class Mammalia; order Diprotodontia; family Potoroidae; genus Bettongia; species Bettongia penicillata. The sequence continues at coordinate 4,473,828 of JAJHZJ010000397.1, read as the reverse complement.
CCACATCTTTGTTCGGTGAAAGCCTGCCTTTCCTAGACACAGACCAGAAACATCTTATTTGCTTGCTTGCTGCTTCTTTATTCTATCTTATTAAAGGCTGGAGATACAGGAGAGGTGGGTAAGATTTTTGTCCTTTCTCTTATATGTTTATTTGATTGTTTCTGTTGACAGTTATTCAATTTATGAAAAAAATGTTTTGGCAAATATGGGAAACTGGCCGTTGAGCCCAGTTCTTATGAATGTGCGCAAAGTACTACTGATGTAATTTCCTATATGGCTAGCAGAGTGGAAACAGTTACATCATGTCTTTGGATACTCCAAATCTCCTCCAGAGCACTCCCATTACATATCATCACAACTCTCCCAGAAGCAGGGTCCCCAACTTCTTCTACAGGGGAGGAATTATATCACTTCACTCTACACGCTCATAAGGACTGGATTTAGTGGCCTGTCCCCTGTTACACAAAACAGAAATCCATCACTTCTTCCAAAGAGTTTAAGCTCAGATGTTACCTCCTCCAGGAAGCTTTCCCTGATTTTCCAAATGAGAGTTAATCCATCCCCCCTGCCCCAGATTTCTCATTCCAGTTTCCTCTCTTAATTGTGTTTCTCTCAACTTATAGTAGGACTGGGGTAGCTAAGTAGTACAATGGATAGAGCATTGGGCCTGGAATCAGGGAGATGAGTTCAAAAAAAAAACCTCAGACACTTACTAGCTGTGTGACCCTGGGCAAGTCACTTCACCCTGTTTGCCTCAATTTCCTCTCATGCAAAATGAGCTAGAGAAGAAAATGACAAACCACTCCAGTATCCTTGCCCAGAAAACCCCAAATGGGCTTAGGAAAAGTCAGATACAACTGAACAAAAGCAACAACACATAATAGGATTAACATCTATGTGTTCTACCCCTTTATCAGACAGTGAAGTTCCTGAGATCAGGAAATAAATAAGTTTTCATCTTATGCACAATATTGAGTTTGCACATTTTTCTTTTTGGCCCAATCAGTCTGTGACGTCATGAGTATAGAGAATTGCTGGATTGAAAACTCCCTTCACTGATACAAAGCAGCAATGTTTGTGCACTCTTAAGTCTTAGAGAGTTGCCTGAGGCTAAGTAACTTGTTTAGGGTCAAATATGTTTCAGAAACAGGACTTGAGGCCAAGCCTTTCTCTTCTGAAGCTGGGATTTTTACCAAATGTTTAATAAACATCTCTGGAATTGATGAGTAGGAAGAAGACAAGATTGTCATTCTAGCTTTCTCACTTATCAACTGTATGACCTTGGACAAGTCCCTTTCCCTCTCTGGGTCTCAGTTCCTTCCTCTGTAAAATTAGGAGTTTGTACTAAGAGGTCTGTAAGTTCCCCATCTGTCCTGACATTCTGTGTTCTATGATTCTGTGAACTTCATTGTAAATGTTCATGAAGCTATGGGATAGAACATTATTCTGGGTCAGCCTAAAGACCCTAGAGCCCAGATTAGCCGTAGGCATAAGCCATGTAGTTGGCCACCAACGCAATATAATTGGAGAACTGCTGAGGCCCCTGGTTTAAGTATTTCCCCTGATGGGAGCCTGAAATCCTACTATTAGATTTACTAATAAATTAGACAGAAAAGGCCAACATTTCCTTTCAGCAGGTAACAGCATAAATGTTTTACGCCTATTAGCCCATCTGCATTGATTAGTTTACCAGATAACTAGCCTTCCCTTGACATGGGACAGAGGATTGAGAGATTTTGATAAGTTTTGAGAAGTGGAGGGCTGACTCAGAGAAGGTCTCACCTTGGAGGATCTGGGAAAGGTCAGTTATGCAGTGAAGGAGCTGTTTTGTCCTGCCATGTTTCACCTCAAAGATGATATGGGAATGGATATTGCTGGCCACCAGGAATACCATCATAATGCTGGTCATGTTATAGGACCCAGGGGAGATGTTGGGGAGAAAGTCAGTCTCCATGGTAGGGAACACATGCTTGTCTTTAAACTAAGTCAAGTTGATATCTCCAGTGTAGAATCCAGAAGAGATACAAGTGTAAGTTACAAGCTGACAATTTCTGTATGGCTGAGAAGGGACAGTCACCAAGAGCTGTAGGACAGCCAAAAGAGAGCTATAGGCTAGCCCCTTTTCCAGCTCTACAGACTGAGATAGTTGAACTTTGGGGAGGGTGATGTTCCTTTACCTCTCAGAAGTAGTGGAAATGGAACTACTAGAACAGTCAGAAGAGACTTGAGTTCAAATTCTGGCTCTGATGCTGATTAGCAGTATGAGCCTGGGCAAATCACAACTTTTGAGTCCTACTTTCCTTATCTTTAAAATGGGGATATGATTCTTGAAATACCTACCCCATATGGGTGTCTTGAGGAAAGTGCATGGAGGATGTGACTACAAAGAAAATTCTCCCTTAGACAGTCTTAAAGAGCTGTTGTGATTTATTATAATTATTATTGGCAACACCTTCTGAGCCCTTCCCTATTCCCTCAGTCATTCCCACTTCAGAAGTGAAATGACAATGTTCTCAATGGCATAAAATCCTATTTTCCAGAGCCTGGGGATTTATTTTGTGATGAGTCAAGTCCTCTAAGTTACAGACTTTAAAGCCTCCAGATGACACAGTTCCAAACATAGACTTACAAGCACTTGGTCATTTACCATTATTTACATTCACATCCAGACTCGGGGTCCATTACTTTCTCCCAAAGCATGCTCTTTTCCTCTGCAGACACTACTGAGGTCTCAGGGCTAAGCCTATTAGATATTAACATCTGCCAGGTGTTGTCCATCACAGCTCCCAAAAGGGTTATACTACACTGAGCCCTAGGGCCCACAACCCTTCTCTCTAGGGTATATAGACAGGAATCTCTTAACTTTACTTGGCCATAGAATTCCAGTCATCCCCACCCCCCATTCCTCCCTTCCCCCCGACCCCTGCCCTGAAGTAGGCACCCAGCACAGAATCAGCTCCAAGGAGTTTCACTATGCTGATCCTACCCCAACTCTGCGTATACTCATATTGCCTCATTTTCCATTTTCTGTCACTATTTTTAGACTTTACTCATTCAAAAGCCACTTTCCTCTCTATCACAAACACAGGCATGGTCCAGATTGTGCCATCACATCATTCATGGTCAATCACCAGCATCAAAGTAATGGATTCTCTTTTAAAATATATGCCTGGAGAATAAGTCATGAGCTGCTCAAGCACTGAATTTTCTCTGCACCTCTATCTGCTTTTTCCCAGGATACATAGCTTTGACATGGAAAGGATGTCCCTTTCAAACCTAAATTTAGGTGTGCAAATGTTATGTTCCCATGAAGTATAATCTTAGCCATCCCTTAGGTTCAAATGTTCCAGTTCAGAAGTTATCTTCTCCAGGGAGACTTCCCTGATCATTCCAGAGGAAGTGTTTTTTAAACTCCTCTGAATAATCATAGTACTTTAAAATAACAATTTATTTGGCATTAATAGGGTGAGCATCCAGGAGTAGAACCCACCAGATTGCCCAAGGAGGTACAATCTGAGGGGAAGGGAAGGAAGTAGAAAAAAATTATGAGCTATAATCAAAGCTTGAAAAACTTAGAAAAATGGATAGTTCATCCAAGGTACCCTTAATATCCAATGTTATGAGCATAGTTTAATAGAGAATCAAAGAATACATGTCAAAATCTTGTGAACTCAATGCCAAGTTGTATAAAAGAAGTGATTGCAGTAAAAGAAAGACATGTTACATATTAAATATTTTTCAAAGATGTAAAATTCTGTAAGACTTATTGTACAGCAATAAATTTAATTATTAAAAAATACATTTCTATGCTGCAATAATATTTCTAAACTCCTCATAGCAACCCATGAGAAAGGTTGTACAAAGGATGATAATATCTGTATTACTTGACTCTTGTAGTCACTTTTCATTCCAACACAATGGACTTTGTACTTCTTTTTTTGCTCTTCTTTTATTCTGCCTTGGTACAGTTATTATTTCTTAGGATCATGTATTACAGATAATGGTTTTATAACTCGTCTAGTCACATGCTCCCTCATTTTACAGATGAAGAAACTGAGGCAGAGACAGATTATATGACTTACCCAAAGTCACACAGATGGTACATAGCAGTGCTGGGATTCAAACCTGGGTCTTCTGACTCTGCATGTGGTGTCCTTTCCATGTACCATGCTGTGCACTTAGATAACCATTGGGTCTTAGTCAACTCAGTCTTCCCTGCAGTCCCAAAAGAAGAGCCCAAAAAGGGTAGGTTCTGGATAAATGAAAATTAAAGGATTAATTCACTCAGCAGCTACACTATGAGGAGAGATGTTCTAGGTGAGGCTCCCATTAACTTTCACCTGGACCATTACCACAGGGGCTTTTATTTGATTTCCCAGTCTCATGCTTCTCCAATCTACCCTCTGCATACTTGCCAAAATGATATTCCTAAAGCACAGGTCTGATCAGGTCACACCTTTGTTCAGTAAACTCTGGTAGCTCCCTATTTGCTAAAATCAAATGTAAACTCCTCTGTTTGACAATGAAATCTCATCACAACCCAACCACTTTTCTTCTTTTTCAGTCTTTTTACACATTATCCCCTTCTTCTGCCCCCTGGGATGGAGCCATGCTGGTTTACTCAATGTTCTAGCACCCCATCTTCTATCTCCATGCCTTTGCTCTGGCTGTCCCCCATGCCTAGAATGCACTCCTTTCACACTTTCATCTTCTAGAGTTCCTGATTTCCTTCAAACCTCACCTTAGGTGTGTAAGCTCCTTGGGATAAAAACTGTTTCACTTCTGTATTTCTATCCCTAGTATTTTGACACAGTGCCTGCTTGTTGATAGGCAGATGTAAGCCTGCCATAGGAAGATATCACATTGGATCTGGGTTTGGAAGACTTTCAGAAGGGGGTTAGAATTGAGTGGGGGCTCTAGCCTCCCTCTCCAGAAACAATACATCTATCTTGAATCTAATCATCCATGGGAAGAAACAGAATTTAGGGCTGAATGATATATTAGAGGTCATCTAACCTAATCCCTTCATTTTACACAGGAGAAAATTGAGGCCCAAATAGGAGAAGGAACTCACCCAAAGTCACAGATAATACATAGCATCACTGGTATTTAAACTGGCCCTGTACATACAAGTCCATGACAATTTATGTTAAGAGAGCTCCAAGGCAGACTCACCCGAAGGGATGATTCTGGCAATGCTGGGGTGTAAGATGCTCAGAGTGACATTGCACTCAGTGGGGGAAGGCTGCCATGTTCCACCCAGCAGACAAACCTACTGTCAGTCTGCTTCTTGACACCTGAGTTTTCAGGGTACACTAAAGGGAGTAGGTGGAGCATGTGGTCTTTAGCTCATGGACATGCCCTCCAGCCAGAAGGGCTATTGGGATGGAGGTGTTTTCTGTGGCAGGTGAGATTAACAACCTGGTCGTCACTGACCTCTGCTGTGTCTGTGGTCAGCTCCAGGTAGGGAGGAACTTGATGTCAACAAAGAGAGAGGCCTAATCAAGCTACCAGGAGCAAGTAGGAGCGTCTGGGCTAGTTCAAGGGGTGACTAGAACCTTGCTGTCTCTTCTCGTCTACTTCACAGAATCATGGAATCCCTACTAATTAAGGATAATTAAGTGAATGAGAAGAGATCGCAAAGGTCATCTAGTGCTACCCAAAGCCCTCCCCAATTCACAAATTCTCTTTATAATTTATATATTTATAATATTATATATTTTTCATATTTATAATATATTTATAATTTATAATGTCTTTAATAATCATCTAGTCTCAGTTTAAATACCTTCTGAAACAGTAAACTCATGATGTCAAAGAAATTCATTCCATTTCTACCTCATCTCTGCAATTTACATCTACTGCCTTTCATTCTATCCTCTGGGTAAAGCAGAACAAGTCTGGTCCTGACTATCCTTCAAACACATAAGGGCATTCATGTCCCCCTCTCCCACTCAAAATCTCTAGATGAAATAGCCACAGTAAACCAGAGCACTTGGTACAGTGGAAAGCCCTGGATCCAGATCCAAGAGACCTAGCCTAGCTCTGACACTTGCAAGCTAAGCAAATGTGAGTTAGTTACTTCATTGTTTAGGAACTCAGTTTCTTCCTCTTTAAAATGGGAATAAATTTTTTGAGACTTCCGGGAGTCAAGATGGTGGAGTAATCAGTAAATCACAGTAACTCTACCATATTCACCTGTAAACAACCATAATATAGTACCCCTAAAATAAATGCTGGAACAGCAGAACCAGAAAACACATGCAATGAAACAATCTTTTAGCCCAAGAAACTTGGAAGATCAGCAAGAAAGATCGGTCTCACTCAAGTAAAACAAGAGTGTAATTCAGGCTAGGAAGCATCCTAGCAAGCCAGCAGCAAGACCCACCATCACAAACCAGCAGGAGAGCCTGAGCCCCAGGGAGGAGGAGCAGGCAAACACCAACACCACCATCCCCCACATGCTTCATTGTAGCCAGGGGACTCCAGCTCCATAGCTTTGGGCACACAGACCACCTCCAGCATCCAGACTGCCACATGCTTCAGTGTAGCCCCAGGGAAAATGCAGAAATGCCCCATCAGCCTCAGCACTTTCCAGACACCAACTGAGGATACTGACTTAGCACCAGGTAAGTTGCCAGACCTCCATGTCCTCCAGCACCAACCATCCTCCACTCCTTTAGTGCAGCACCAGTCACAAGGATCACCCATAGGCTTCAGAGCAACAGCAGTGCAGCACCAGATAAACAGCCAGGGCCTACAGCCCCTGGCAAAAGAAGCCTGAGACAGTGCCCCTTCCACCCCAGAAGCAGAGCTCACATTTAAAAGAAAGGAAAAAAGGTAAAAAAAAAATGCATGAAAAATAATAATAATAAAAAAAAGAATCTGATCACAGAAAGGTATTATCATGACAGAGAATATCAAGACACAAACCCAGAAGAGGACAACAATTGTCAAAATGTCTATGGGCAAAGCCCCAAACTAAAACAGAAAGTGGTCCAAAGCCCAGAAAAACTCATGGAAGAGCTCAAAAAGGAGCTTAAAAATCAGAGAGGTAGAAGAAAAAGTGGGAAAAGAAATGAGAGTGATGCAAGAAATTATGAAAAAAGAGTCAGCAATTTGGAAAAAAGAAAACAATTACTTAAAAAGTAGAATTGGTCAAATGGAAAGGGTGATACAAAAATCTACTGAAGAAAACAACTCCTTAAAAAATACAATTTGTGAGGTGGAGCCAAGATGGTGGAGTGAGAGCAACAATTCACCTAAGCTCTTAGACAAACTCCTTCAGATACCTCTAAAAAGAGAATCTGACCAACTTTTGGAGGTGCAGAATCCAATAGGAAACAGACTGTGGCAGATTCACAACCCAGGACAGACTGGAAGGTCGACAAGAAGTATCTGTGCCACAGGGGTGAGCCCACAGTGCACAGCACAGCACATCCAGCCCCCCAGTGCAGTGGGAGGGCCCCAGGAAGGCTGGAGGCAGCAGCAGGCAGAAACGGTGGAGTGGCAACCAAGCATGAGAGACCAATAGAGTCAAGTGAATGACAGCTGCTGAACCTCAAATATCAGCTGCAGCAGCTCCTGAGACTTTCAGCCTGCAGATTAAACATCTGTAGGTCACCTACTTGAACTTCCAGGAGCCAGGATGGTGGAGTGATCAGTATATACTCTCTTCTCCCTCCTTGATGACCTCAAAAGAACCATAAAATATTTCCCCAGAAAAATCCTGGATCAGTGGGAACAGCAGAGGGGGCAAATATTCTCATAATACCTGAGGCTAGGAAAATAGCTAAGGGGGATTCCTCTTACTGTGACAGAGGCAAACTGGAAGGAGAGGGGACCCAGGAGGAGTGGAAACTCACACTAGGACCCAGGCAAGCCTCAGTGCTAGGAGAGGAGCCCCAGGAGGGGTGGAAACTTGCACTAGGATCTAGGCGTGCCTCAGCACTCCAAGGGAAACGAGAAGACAATAGGGCAGCTGGAATCACCAACCCTTGAGCTTGCCTTTGCCCCAGCTCAGCTGAGGAGATCTTCCATGACCAGACCACCTCTCCGATGCACTTAACAAGCTAACCCCAGGGCTGATCCGGGAAACACAAAACAAAAAGATAAAAAGACACCTGCTCTTAGATTTTTCTTACCAGTCAGCTCAACATCAAGTTCTGCAGCTTCTAACTGAAAGAATCAGAAGCCATAACACACAATCACCATCATAAGCAAGAAAAAGCAAAACAAGAGCAAAAAAAAAACCATAGAATCTTTCTATGGGAACAAAGACCAAAACACAAATACCAAAGAGGTCAGTAATGAGACTGTACTTCCACCTGAAACTTCAGAAGAGACTATGAACTGCTCTCATGCACAAACAGCTCTCCTGAAACAGCTGAAGAAGGAAATAGAAGAAAAACTGGCCAATGATTTTTAAAGTATGAAAAAAGAATTCACTGGTGAGAACATCTCTTTAAAAATGAAAATTGAACAAATGGAAAAGGAAGCACAAAACCTAACTAGGAAAATTGGACTAATGTAAAAGGAAGCATAAAAATTAACTGGAAAAAATAACTCCTTAAAAGGAAAAATTAGACAGATGGAAAAAGAGATGCAAAAGTTACCTGAAGAAAACAATTTGATAAAAATTAGAATTGGGCAAGTAGAAACTAATGACTCTATGAGAAAGCAAGAATCAGTCAAAAAAAATCTAAAGAATGAAAAGATAGAAGAAAATGTAAAATATCTAATTGGAAAAACAACTGACCTGGAAAATAGATCCAGGAGAGTAAATTTAAGAATTATTGGTCTCTCAGAAAGCCACGATGATAAAGAGTCTACACAATACAAGGAAAACTGCCCAGAAGTGCTAGATCCAGAGGGCAAAACAGTCATCGAAAGAATCCGCCATTCACTTCTCAAAAGGGATCCCGAGGGGGCGGAGCCAAGATGGCGGAGTAGAAGGACGCACGTTTACGAGATCCGAAACCAAAAGCCCATAGAATTAATGTAAAAAGAGTCTCCCATAACTTCTGGGTCAATACAAGGGGTGCAGAAGCAGAGTGGAGGAGATTTCCGTTCCAGGGAGCCCTGGAGACCCATCCCCAGGGTCCGGCACGCCCCGGAAAGCAGACAACACCCCCAGCGCTGCCCTGGCCGCAGCCCCAGAGAAGCTGATCCGAGCAGGCTTCAGAGACGGAAGCTCCGGCAGCCGGGAAAGTCCCTCCGCCCACAGAAGCTACAGGTCAGTGAGAAAGAAGGCCGGGCTGGAGGAGAGGGGAAGCAGGGCGTCTCCGTGACTCGGGCCCCCTCGGGAGGAAGCAGCGGTGGCAGAGACGGGGGCAGGAAGCGGCGGAGGCAGAGGTGTGGGCGGCGGCTGAGGCGGCAGCGGCCCAGGACACAGTAATCCCCCAGCAGCAGGCAGGATCTTCATTACGGAAGGTCTCTGCATGAACGGCCTGAGGGGGCTGAGCCTGGGAGATGGCCCTGCCCCCACCCCGCTCTATTACTGAAGGCTTCTGCTGAAAACCCACAAGGGAACTGAGATTGGGAGGCGGGGCCCCACACCCCGCCCCCACCCGCTCCATTCCTGAAAGTCTCTGCATAAAGCCCCCGAGGGATCAGAGTCTCGGAGGCGGCCCTGCCCCCACCCCAGCACCTGAACTAAAGCTCACTGATTGACAGCCAGCAGGAGGAAAGCCCATTTGAATCTCAGAGGCCAAGCACTAGCTGGGCGGATCCAGGCGGGGGTGGAAAGGAATCTCAGAAGTCAAGTAACTGGCTGGGAAAATGCCTAGAAAAGGGAAGAAAAATAAGACTATAGAGAGTTTTTTCCAACAAATGCAAATGATCCCGACCTTCGGATCTGATGACGAGGACCTTTCCTTGCCATCAGGGAAAGACGTGGAGGGCGGGGCCTCAGTACCCCAGACACCCCAGGGGGGTGGCGGGTGGGCTCAGGCCCTGGAACAGCTCAAAAAGGATTTTGAAAAGCAAGTAAGACAGGTGCAGGAAAAACTGGGAAGAGAAATGAGAGAGATACAAGAAAAGTATGAAAATCGGGTCAATACCTTGGTAAAGGAGACCCAAAAAAATGCTGAGGAAATTAACACCTTGAAAAACAGGCTCACTCAATTGGCAAAGAAGATTCAAAAAGCCAATGAGGAGAAGAATGCTTTCAAAAGCAGAATGACCCAAATGGAAAAAGAGGCTCAAAAGCTCACTGAATTTAATAGTTCTCTCAAAATTAGAATGGAACAGATGGAGTCTAATGACTTTACGAGAAACCAAGAAATCACCAAACAAAACCAAAAGAACGAAAAAATGGAAGAGAATGTGAAATATCTCATGGGAAAAACAACTGACCTGGAAAATAGATCCAGGAGAGACAATTTAAAAATTATGGGACTACCTGAAACTCATGATCAAAAAAAGAGCCTAGACATCATCTTCCATGAAATTATCAAGGAAAACTGTCCTGACATTCTAGAACCAGAGGGCAAAATAAGTATTGAAAGAATCCATCAATCACCACCTGAAAGAGATCCAAAAAGAGAAACTCCTAGGAACATTGTGGCCAAATTCCAGAACTCCCAGCTCAAGGAAAAAATCTTGCAAGCAGCTAGAAAGAAACAATTCCAGTACTGTGGAAATACAATCAGGATAACCCAAGATCTAGCAGCTTCTACATTAAGGGATCGAAGGGCGTGGAATAGGATATTCCAGAAGGCAAAGGAACTAGGATTCAAACCAAGAATCACCTACCCAGCTAAACTGAGCATAATATTTCAAGGGAAAATATGGTCTTTCAATGAAACAGAGGACTTTCAATCATTCTTAATGAAAAAACCAGAGCTGAAAAGAAAATTTGACTTTCAAACACAAGAATGAGAAGAAGCATGAAAAAGTAAACAGCAAAGAGAAGTCTTAAGGGACTTACCAGAAGTGAACTGTTTATATTCATACAGGGAAAGACAATATTTCTAACTTTTAAAACTTTTCAGTATCTGGGTAGTTGGTGGGACCACACATACACATGTACATGCATGCACACACATACAGAGATAGAGAGCACAGATTGAACTGAATAGGATGGGACCATACCTTAAAAGAAATTAAGGTAAATGGTGAGAGAGAAATGTAGGGGGAGGAAAGAGAGGGAAAGGGAAGGGGGTAACTATATGTCATTTAAGAGGCAGGTAGGAGTTTTTCTTAGTGGAGGGAAAAAGAGGAGAGCTGAGAAAAAAAAAAAACAAAACAAAACAAGAAGTTTACCCTCATCACATTTGACTAAACGAAGGAGTGAAATGCACACTCATTTTGGTATGAAATCCTATCTTACAGTATAAGAAAGTGGGGGGAGAAGGAGATATTGCAAGGGAGGGGATGATGGGGGGGAGGGCAAAGGGAGGAGGGAGTAATTTGAAGTCAACACTTGGGGAGGGACAGGATCAAGAGACAGAAGAGAAACAATGAGGGGCAGGTTAGGAGGGATGGTAATCCAGTTAGTCTTACACAACACGACTATCAGGGAAGTCATTTGCAAAACTACACAGATAGGGCCTAAATTGAATTGCCTGCTGTCCCAAAGGGAATGGGTGGGGAGGGAGGGATGGGGAGAATTTGGAACTCAAAGTTTTAGGAACAACTGTTTAATATTGTTGTTGTAACTAGGAAAGAAGACATACAGTTAATGAGGAATAGAAAGTCATCTGGCCCTACAGGAGAAAAGAGAAGATGGAGACAAGAGAAGGGAGGGATGACAGAAGAGAGGGCAGATTGGAGATAGGGAAAATTAGATTGCTTGGGGTATTGGGGTGGGGGGGAGGGGATAAAAGGGGAGAAAACTGGGAACCCAAAAATTTGTGAAAATGAATGTAAAAAATTAAATAAATAAATAAATAGGAAAAAAAAAGAAATTAAAAAAAAAAAAAAAGGGATCCCAAACTCAAAACACAGGTCTCAGGAGAGGCATAAAAAGGTAAACGGGGGCGGGGAGGGGAGGAACCCAAAACTTGTTACTCAATTTGGGCAAACTGTTTACCTCCCTATAAGGGAAGATGCTACCTGTTAATCTTGAGAATTGTACATCTATTATGAAATATAAAAGGGATATACATAGAGGGAAGGGGTATAAAGTAAATGACATGATGATAAAACTATGATTTAAGTGTGCAAAGGGATTGTAACAGGAGATGTGAAAAGGAGGAAGCAGAAAATGGTAAATTACCTCACAGGAAGAAGTAGAAAATTATAGTAGAGGGCAAGAGGGGAAGGAGAAGAGCATTATTTGAGAGGTACTCTCATTTGATTTGGTTCAAGGAGGGAACAATAAACTTCAGTGTATAATTCTAATTAGCTCTATAGGCAGGAGGAGGGGAAGGGGGACAACAGGGAAGGGGAAGCTAAAAGGGAGGGAAGAAGCAGTAAGGGTAAAGGGGAGTAAAAGGGAGGGGGGCTAAAAGAAGAAAAAGAAGGCTGCAGGAGGTGGTGGTGAAAAGTGAAAACTATTGAGGAGGAAAAGGGAGACAGGAGAACTAAAAGCACAAACGATGGGAAAGAGGATGGAGGGAAATACACAGATTGTAATCATAACTGTGAGTGTGAATGGAATGAACTCTCCCATAAAATGGAGACAGAGAGCAGAATAGATTAAAAGCCATAATCCAACAATATGTTGTTTACAAGAAACACATTTGAAATGGGGGGATACTCACAGGGTAAAGGTCAAAGGTTGGAGCAGAATATATTGTGCTTCATATGATGTAAGAAAAGCAGGGGTAGTAATCCTAATCTCACCTAAAGCAAAAGCAGAAATACATCTAATCAAAAGAAATAAGGATAGAAACTATATCCTGCTAAAAGGCACCATAGACAATGAAGCAATATCATTACTAAACATGTATGCTCCAAGTGGTATAGCATCCAAATACTTAGAGGACAGGTTGGGGAGTTGAAGGAAGAAATAGACAGGAAAACTATACTAGTGGGGGACTTCAACCTTCCCCTCTCTGAACTTGATAAATCTAACCTCAAAATAAACAAGAAAGAGGTTAAGGAGGTAAATAACACTCTGGATAAGGTAGATATGATAGATCTCTGGAGAAAATTGAAAGGGAATAGAAAGGAATATAACTTTTTCTCAACAGTACATGGCACATATACAAAAACTGACCATGTACTAGGACATAAAAACCTCATAATCCAGTGCAGAAAGGCAGAGATAGTCAATGCATTCTTTTCAGATCATAATGCAATAAAAATAATATGGAATAAAAGGCCATGGAAATATAAACCAAAAATCAACTGGAAACTAAATAATCTAATCCTAAAGAATGAGTGGATTAAACAACAAATCATCGAAACAATCAACAACTCCATTCAAGAGAATGACAGTAATGAGACAACCTACCAAATCTAATGGGATACGCAAAAGCAGTTCTTAGGGGAAGTTTTATATCTTTGAATGCTTACATAAATAAAATAGAGAAAGGAAAGATCGATGACTTGGGCATGCAACTGAAAAAGCTAGAAAAAGAACAAATTGAAAATCCCCAAGTAAATACCAAATTAGAAATACTGAAAATCAAAGGAGAGATTAAGAAAACTGAAATTAAGAAAACTATTGAATTAATAAACAAAACCAATAGTTGATTTTATGAAAAAATCAATAAAATTGATAAGCCTTTGGTCAATTTTATTAAAAAAAAGAAAGAAGAAAATCAAAATTACTAATATCAAAAATAAAAGGGGTGAAGTCACCTCCAATGAGGAGGAAATTAAAACAATAATTAGAAATCACTTCGCCCAACTTCATGCCCACAGATATAACAATCTAAATGAGATGGATGAGTATTTTAAAAAATATAAATTGCCCAGATTAACAGAAGAGGAATTTCAATACGTAAACGACCCCATCTCAGAAAAAGAAATTGAACAAGCCATCAATGAACTCCCTACGAGAAAATCTCCAGGGCCGGATGGATTTACAAGTGAATTATATCAAACATTTAAAGAACAGTTAATTCCAATACTATATAGACTATTTTTGAAAATTGGGGAAGAAGGGGGAAGAGCCAAGATGGCAGAGTAGAAAGACTCATGTATGCTACCTCCGAACCCACAGCCCATAAATTTTCTGTAAAAAGAACTCCCCACAAATTCTGGAGCACTTCAAGCTGCACAGAAACACAGTGGAAGAGATTTCCGTTCCAGAGAGCCCTGGAAAGCCGTCCCCAGGGGTCCATCATGCATCAGACAGTAGAGCCCACCCTTGCGCTGCCCTGGCCGTGTGGCCCCAGAGAAGCAGATCTGAGCAGGCTTCAGGGACGGAACCTCCTGTGGCCACAAAGGTCCCTCTGCTCACAGGCGCTACAGGTCAGCGAGAGAGATGTCTGGGCTGGCTGAGAGGGGAGCGGGGTGTCTCCATGACTTGGGCCCCCTTGGGAGGAAGCAGCAGAGGGAGTGGCAGAGGCAGAGGCAGTGGTGGTCCAGGACTCCCAGAGCAGACAGGACCTCAGATCCATACTGAAGGTCTCCACATAAACCCCCTGAGGGAACTGAGCATAGGAGGCAGCCCTGCCCCTACCTGAGCACCAGAACGTAAGCTCACATTGAATAGCAGCCACTCCCGCCCTTGAAAGCCTGAGGCTGGGGAGCAGCATTTCAATCTCAGACCCCAAGCAATAGCTGGGCAAATCTAGGCAGGGGTGTAGAGGAATCTCAGAAGTCAAGTAACTGACTGGGAAAATGCCCAGAAAAGGGAAGAAAAATAAGACCATAGAAAGCTACCTTCTTGGGGGACAGATGTTCCCGCCTTTCATTTATGATGACGAGGAACAATTCTTACCATCAGGGAAAGATGTGGAGGTCGGGGCCTCTGTATCCCAGACATCCCAGGGGGATGTCCAGTGGGCTCAGGCCATGGAAGAGCTCAAAAAGGATTTTGAAAATCAAGTTAGACAGGTGGAGGAAAAACTGGGAAGAGAAATGAGAGACATGAAAGAAGAGCATGAAAAACGGGTCAATACCTTGCTAAAGGAGACCCAAAAAAATGCTGAAGAAAATAACACCTTGAAAAATAGGCTCACTCAATTGGCAAAAGAGGTTCAAAAAGCCAATGAGGAGAAGAATGCTTTCAAAAGCAGAATTAGCCAAATGGAAAAAGAGGCTCAAAAGCTCACTGAAGAAAATAGTTCTCTCAAAATTAGAATGGAATAGATGGAGGCTAATGACTTTCTGAGAAACCAAGAAATCACAAAACAAAACCAAAAGAATGAAAAAATGGAAGACAATGTGAAATATCTCATGGGAAAAACAACTGACCTGGAAAATAGATCCAGGAGAGACAATTTAAAAATTATGGGACTACCTGAAAGCCATGATCAAAAAAAAAGAGCCTAGACATCATCTTTCATGAAATTATCAAGGAAAACTGCCCTGATATTCTAGAACCAGAGGGCAAAATAAGTATTGAAAGAATCCATCGATCACCACCTGAAAGAGATCCAAAAAGAGAAACTCCTAGGAACATTGTGGCCAAATTCCAGAACTCCCAGCTCAAAGAGAAAATCTTGCAAGCAGCTAGAAAGAAACAATTCCAGTACTGTGGAAATACAATCAGGATAACTCAACATCTAGCAGCTTCTACATTAAGGGATCGAAGGGTGTGGAATAGGATATTCCAGAAGTCAAAGGAACTAGGACTCAAACCAAGAATCACCTACCCAGCAAAACTGAGTATAATACTTCAGGGGAAAATATGGTCCTTCAATGAAACAGAGGATTTTCAAGCATTCTTGATGAAAAGACCAGAGCTGAAAAGAAAATTTGACTTTCCAACACAAGAATGAGAAGAAGCATGAAAAAGTAAACAGCAAAGAGAAGTCATAAGGGACTTACCAAAGGTGAACTGTTTACATTCCTACATGGAAAGACAATATTTGTAACTCTTAAAACTTTTCAGTATCTGGGTAGTTGGTGGGACCCCAAACACACATGCACACACACACACATACATGTACATGTGTGTGCACACACATACACACATGCCCGCACATACAGAGACAGAGAGCACAGAGTGAATTGAATAGGATGGGACCATATCTTAAAAGAAATTAAGGTAAATGGTGAGAGAGAAACGTAGTGGGAGGAGAGAGGGTGAAATGGAATGGGGTAAATTATCTCTCATTCAAGAAGCAAGCAGGAGACTTTTTAGTGGAGGGAAAAAGAGGAGAGCTGAGAAAAAAACATGAAGTTTACCCTTATCACATTCGACTAAAGGAAGGAATAAAATGCACACTCATTTTGGTATGAAAACCTATCTTACAATACAGTGTATTGTAAGTGGGGGAGAAGGAGATAAGAAGGGTGGGGGGGATGATGGAATGTAGGGCAATGGGAGGAGGGAGCAATTTGAAGTCAACACTCGGGGAGGGACAGGATCAAAAGACAGAATAGAAACAATGGGGGGCAGGACAGGATGGAGGGAAATACAGTTAGTCTTACACAACACGACCATTATCAAAGTCATTTGCAAAAGTACACAGATATGGCCTATATTGAATTGCCTGCCTTCCCAAAGGGAATGGGTGGGGAGGGAGGGATGGGGAGAATTTGGAACTCAAAGTTTTAGGAACAACTGTTGAGTATTGTTCTTGCTACTAGGAAATAAGAAATACAGTTAATGGGGAATAGAAAATCATCTGGCCCTACAGGACAAAAGAGAAGATGGGGACAAGAGAAGGGAGGGATGATAGAAGAGAGGGCAGATTGGTGATAGGGAAAATTAGAATGCTCAGTGTATTGGGGTGGGGAGAGGGGATAAATGGGGAGAAAATTTGGAACCCAAAATTTTGTGAAAATGAATGTAAAAAGTTAAATAAATAAATTTATATTAAAAAAAATTGGGGAAGAAGGAGTCCTCCCAAATTCTTTTCATGATACAAATATGGTTTTGATACCTAAAACAGGAGAGACAAAACAGAGAAATTTTTATTTCTCTAATGAATATAGATGCAAAAATTTTAAATAAGATTTTAGCAAAACGAATACAGCATCTTATCAAGAGAATAATACAATATGATCAGGTAGGATTCATACCAGGAATGCAGGGCTGGTTCCATATTAGGAAAACTATTAGCATTAGCGATCATATCAACAACAAAACTAACAAAAATCACATGATTATCTCAATAGATGCAGAAAACTTTGTTTTTGAGAAAATACAACACCCATTCCTATTAAAAATGCTGGAGAACATAGGAATAAAGAGAACTTTCAATAGAATAATAAGCAATATCTACCCAAAACCTTCAGCAAGCATTATATGCAATGGAGATAAGCTAGATGCATTTCTAATAAGATCAGGGGTGAAACAAGGATGTCCATTACCACCACTATCATTCAACATGGTGCTAGAAATATTAGCTATAGCAATTAGACAAGATAAAGAATTGAAGGAATAAGAACAGGCAAAGAAGAAACTAAGTTATCACTCTTTGCAGATGATATGATGATATACTTAGAGAATCCCAGAGATTCAAGTAAAAAACTACTTGAAATAATAAGCAACTTTGGCAAACTTGCAGGTTACAAAATAAACCTGCACAAATCTTCTGCATTCCTATATATTAGTAACAAAGTCCAACAGCAAAAGATGGAAAGAGAAATCCCATTTAAAACTAGGGTAGACACTATAAAATATTTGGGAGTTTACCTGCCAAAACAAACCCAGGGACTATATGAACACAATTTTAAGATGCCTTTTGCACAAATAAAGTCAGATCTAAGTAAGCGGAAAAACATCAGTTGCTCATGGGTAGGCCGAGCCAATACAATAAAAATGACAATTCTACCTAAATTAATTTACTTATTTAGTGCCGTATCAATGAAACAATCAGATAATTATTTTCTGGAGCTGGATAAAATATCAAAATTCATTTGGAAGAACAAAAGGTCCAGAATATCAAGGGGACTAATGAAAAGAAATGCTAGGGAAGGTGGCCTAAAGCTACCAGATCTCAAATTGTGTTATAAAGCAGCAATTATCAAAACCACTTGGTACTGGCTAAGAAACAGAAGGATAGACAAGTGGAATAGGGTAGATACTCAAGACACAGTAGGCAAGGAATATAGCAACCTCCTGTTTGATAAACCCAAGGACCCCAGCTTCTGGGATAAAAGAACTCACTGTTTGACAAAAATTACGTGGTGGAAATTAGGCATAGACCCATGCCTGACACCCTACACAAGAATAAAGTCCAAATGGGTACATGAGCTAGGTGTAAAGATTGATACCATGGACACACTGGAGGAGCAAGGAATAATGCATTTATCAGATTTATGGAGAAGGGAAGAATTTTTGACTAAAGGAGAGATAGACAGCATTATGAAGTGCAATATGGATAATTTTGATTACATTAAACTGAAAAGCTTTTGCACAGCCAAACCCAATACAACCAAAATTTGGAGGGATGTAATATATTGGGAAAGAATTTGTACAGCTAATCTCAGGGATAAAGACCTCATTTCTAGAATATATAGAGAACTGAGTCAGATGTACAACAATACAAGTCATTCACCAATTGATAAATGGTCAAAGGATATGAACAAGCAATTTTCAGAGGAAGAAATTATAGATATCTATAATCATATGAAAAAATGTTCTAAATCACTTTTGATTAGAGAGATGCAAATCAAAACAATTCTGAGGTACCACATCACAGCTATTAGACTGGCAAACATGACAGAACAGGAAAATGATAAATATTGGAGAGGATGTGAGAGAGTTGGAACACTAATTCATTGTTGGTGGAGCTGTGAGCTCATCCAGCCATTCTGGAGAGCAATTTGGAACTATGCCCAAAGTGCTACAAAAATGTGCATACCCTTTGACCCAGTAATATCTCTTCTAGGACTGTATCCCCAAGGGATCCTAAAAATGGGAAAGGGTCCCACATGTACAGAAATATTTATAGCAGCACTCTTTGTGGTGATCAAAAACCGGAAATCAAGGGGATGCCCATCAATTGGGCAATGGCTGAATAAATTATGGTATAGAAATGTAATGGAATACTATTGTGCTGTAAGAAATGAAGAACAAGAAGACTTCAGAGATGCCTGGAAAGACTTATATGATCTGATGCTGAGTGAAAAGAGCAGAACCAGGAAAACTTTATGTACAGCAACAACCACAGTGTATGAGAGTTTTTTTCTGGTAGATTTGGATCTTCACAGCAATGCAAGGACATAAAAAAACATTCCCAATGGTCTTCTAAGGCATGGTGCCTTCCACATCCAGAGAAAAAACTATGGACTTCAATTACAGAATGCAGCAGATCATTTGTGTGTCTGTATTATGCTTTGGTTTGTTATTTGATTTGTCCATTTATTTTAGTTCTTCTACACAGCATGACTATAGTGAAAATGTATTCAATAGGAATGTATAAGTACATCCTATATAGAATTGTATGTCATCTTGGGGAGGGAGGGGGTGGTGTGTGGTAGGTAGGGGGAAAAAAATCTAAGTTTTATGGTAGCGATTGTAGAACATTAAAAATAAATAAAATGAATTTAAAAAAATACAATTTGCCAATTAGAAAAGGAAGCACAGAAGCTAACTGAATAAAACAACTTGAAAGTTAGAATTGGACACATGAAAGCTAACGAGTCTATGAGAAATCAAGAATGAATCAAACAAATTCAAAAGAATGAAAAAAATAGGAGAAAATGTAAAATACTTTATTGGAAAAGCAACTCATCTGGGAAAAGAAATCCAGGAGAGGCAATGTGAGAATCATTGAACTATCTGAAGGCCATAATCAAAAGGAGAACTGGACAGAATCTTTCAAGAAATTATCAAGGAAAACTTCCCTAATGTCCTGGAACCAGAGGGCAAAATAGGCATTGAAAGAACCCACCAATCACTTCAGGAAAGAGATCCCAAAATAAAAACTCTAAGGAACATCATAGACAAATTTCGAGTCAAAGAAAAAATGCTACAAGTGATCAGAAAGAAATAATTCAAATATTGGGGAGCCACAATCAGGGTTACACAGGACTTGGAAGCTGCAACATTAAAAGATTGGAGGTCATGGAACATGATATTATGTAAGGCAAAGGAGCTAGAACTACAACCAAAAATCATTTACCCAACAAAATTAATCATAATATGTTTGGGCATTCAAGGAAGTAAAAAGATTTGAAGCTTTCATAAGAAGACCAAAATTGAATAAAAAAATTTGATCTCCAATGTCAAGACCCAAAAGAAGCCTAAAAATGGAAAAAGGGAAAAGAAAACATACAGGATTCAATGGAGCTAAACTGTTTACATCCCTACATGGGAAGATGATACTTGTAATTCTTAAAAACTGTATCACTAATAGTATAGTTAGAAGGAATATACATAAAGGGTACAGGTATAAAGTGAACTTGAGGGAATAACATAAAAAAGGGGCTGAAAAAGAGGAGTACCCTGGATGCAGAAGGAAGGGAGAGGTAGAATGGGGTAAATTATTTCACATGAAGAAGTGCAAAAGAACTTATTACAGTGGAGGGAAAGATGAGAGGGTGGGCAATGAGTATTTCTTGAATCTTACTCTCATTACTCTCATCGGTATTGGTTCAAAGAGGAAATAATACACAGAATCAGTTGAATTTAGAAATCTATCTTACTGGACAAGAAAGTAAGGAGGGAAGGAGATTAAGTAAAAGAGGGCAGGACTGGTGGACTGAAAGAAGAGAGGGCAGGCTGGCAGTGGTGATAGACAAAAGCAAAATGCTGTTGAAGAGGGAAAGGGTAAAAGGAGACAGAGGACAAACAGAAGGAAAACTAGGATGAAAGGAAATATACACTTAGTAATCATAACTGTGAATGTGAATGAGATGAACTTTCCCATAAAACAGAAACAGATAGCAGAGTGGATCAAAAACCAGAATCCTACAATATATTGTTTACAAGAAACACACTTAAAGCAGAGAGACACACAGAATAAAGGTAAGAGGCTGGAGCAGAATCTACTATGCTTCAACTGAAGTAATAAAGTAGGGGCAGCAATCCTGAGCTCAGACAAAGCAAAAGCAAAAATAGACCTAATTAGAAGTAATAAGGAAGGAAACTACATTTTGCTAAAAGATACCATAGACAATGAAGTAATACCAATACTAAACATATATGCATCAAATGGTATAGCATCCAAATTCTTAAAGGAGAAGTTAAGTGAGTTACAGATTCATGAACAAACAAGAGATAGAGAGCATTACAAAATGTAAAATAGATAATGTTGATTATATTAAATTGAAAAGCTTTTGCACAAACAAAACCAATGTAACCAAGATTAGAAGGAAAGAAGAAAGATGAGAAACAATCTTTACAGCTAGGGTCTCTGATAAAGGCCTCATTTCTCAAATATATAGAGAACTGAGCCAAATTTATAAGACTACAAGTCATTATCCAATTGATAAATGGTCAAAGGAGGTTTTCAAATGAAGAAATCATTTATAGGCTCTATATAGGCATATGAAGAAGTGCCCTAAATCACTTGTCATTAGAGAAATGCAAATTAAAACAGCTCTGACAATGTCTATCACATTGGCTAATACAGGGGTGGAGAGCTGGGCCTCAAGGTCATACTTGGCCCTGTAGGTCCTCAAGTATTGCCCTTTGACTGAATCCAAACTTCACAGAATAAATCCCCTTAATAAAAGAATTTGTTCTGTAAAACTTGTACTCAAAAGGTCACACTCAAGGACCTAGAAAGCTACAGGTTCCCCATCCCTGGACATGACAAAAAAGGAAAATGTTAGAGAGGATGTAGGAAAATTGTTATTGTGTTCATCCTTCATTGCCGAAGAAGACCATGCCATCAGAGAAATGACAACATGATTTGCACTGGACTTTGATCTGAGTGAGGGAAGGCTGTGCAAGGTCACCAGTCTCACTTCTCCTCCAGAGTCATCTGAATCCAGTGACCAGATATTCATCAGGATGACTGGAGATGGCCCAGGATGCAATGGGAGACCTTGGTCCCTTTAGGCCTACTCAGGTACTCACTTAGGGTAAGGTAACACCCATTCAGTGAATAGGCCTGTTAAAGAAGTAGTCAGGGGATGGCCCCTTAATGAGGCCAAGAAAAATAACTACATCAGGCTAGGAGGGAAACAGCAACAGTTACTACTGATAATCACTCTTAAGCCAGGAGGGTCTAGAAAACAGCCCTTAGGCAGGGGTCTAGTGTTTCCTGGTGTTGTCTGATCTATGGGCTTCAGAGTGCAGTAGGTTTAAGATAAGGGAAGGGAAGGGAAGGGGAAGGAACCTCGCCAGTAAACCCCAAGTTAACTCTGACCATCAAAATTTACCTTCCTTTGGAGAGAAGGAAGGGGAGGGGGAGACAAACAGAAGAGGAGGAGCTGAGTTACCCAGCAGGCAGTTATGTCTACTCACAGATTGTTGTGTTTGTCCTTCGTTGCTGAAGAAGAACATGCCATCAGAGAAGTGATGACATGACTTGTACTTGACTTTGTTCTGAATGAGAGAGGGCTGACCAAGGTCACCAGTCTCACTTCTCCTGCAGAGCCATCTGAATCCAGTGATCAGATATTCATCAGGATGACTGGAGATGGCAAGGAAAATTGTTAATGTTAATGAACTGCTGGTGGAGTTGTAAACTGATCCAAGCATTTTAGAGAACAATTTGGAACTCTGCCCAAAGGGCAACTAAACTGTACATAACCTTTGATCCAGCAATACCACTACTAGTTCTATATCCCAAAGATATCATAAAAAAGGGAAGAGGACCTACATGTGCAAAAATATTTATAATAATCCTTTCTGTGTTGGCAAAATATTGTAAACTGAGAGAATGCCCATCAATTGGGGAATGACTGAACAAATTGTGTTATATGAATATAATGGAATACTATTGTGCTATAAGAAATGATGAGCAAGTAGATTTCAGAAAACACTGGAAGACTTGTAAGAACTGATGCAATGTGAAATGAGCAGCACTAGGAAAGCATTATACAGACAATATCAGCAACATTATGTGATGATCAACTATGAATGACTCATTTCTTCTCAGCAGAACTGGTGGACTCAATACATATCAGAGCATACTTTTTTCATTTACTTTGTTCTTGGTGGTAGTGGTGTGTGTGTGGAGGGGGATTGTTTACTTTTGATCTGTTTCTTCTCTCACAACTGTGACTAATATGGAAATAAGTTTTACATGATAGAATATGTATAATCTGTATCAAACTGTCTACCATTTTAGGAAGAGGGGAAGGGAGGAAGGGAGAGAGAAAAATTTGGAACTCAAAATCTTGTGAAAATGAATGCTAAAAACTGTCTTGACATGTAATTAGGGAAAAAATAAAATACTATTAAAACAAAAAAAAGAAACTATAAAACGCATGTATGTATGCATGTATTTGTTGTTCAGTTTCATCAGACCCTTTGTGAACCCATTTAGGGTTTTCCTGGCAAAGATAAGTTTGTCATTTCCTTCTCCAGCTCATTTTACAGATAAAGAAACTGAGGCAAATTACTTATCCAGAGTCACAGAGCTAGTGTCTGAGTCCAGATTTGAACTCAGGAAGGCTATCTGCTATATTTATGTATAGGAAAAGAAATGCAAGTTAATGTATAAATGTGAGCTATTATTATCTTGATATAATCTCCAGTCATCTCAAGATTTCAGTTTTTTCCTGACTTGTAACTCCATTGCTTAGCATAGTTCTTGGTACGTAGTAAGTATTTAATGAATGCTTGTGGGCTGATTGATTGTCCTTCCTAAAATCAGGTACCTAGAACTGGAAAGTCCAGATGTCAGGCCAGGGAAGAGGGTGGTGAGATGACCCCCTTCTTACAGTGAACACCATTTATCAGTGACCCATAAACTCTTGACTCCCTCATGATATCTTTCATTTTTAAATGTGCTTCATGTCTACAGATTTAGTTGGGTTTTGTTTTTGTATTTCTTCTTCCATTCTCTTTTGCTTTATTGGGTTATTTAAAACATTTAAATTTTTAATCAATATCTTTTATTTTTACATCATCTTCATTTCCAAATGTATCCTCCCATCTCCATCTACCAATTCATTCCTTGTAGTACCAATTACATATAAGGATTACCTAGGCCAGAGACCCAGAGGTCTGCTGGAAGCCTTATGTCTGCCTTTGCCACCCAGTAGGGTAAGATAAAAATGTTCAGCAACTGTGCTCTCACTTCAGAGGATTTGGGAAAGATTGGCTATCCAATGGAGGACCTCCAGGAGGGTGCCATGCATCACTTCCCAGGTGACCTGGGACCGAACATCAGTAGAGGCAAGTGTTACCCATGTGAGGCTTATTGCATTTTAGGAAGTGCTGTTCTTATCACTGGGGAATTCATGGCTAGTAGGGTTTGGAGTCTCTTCCCCTTTCTAAAACCAAGACCCATTGATTACTCCAAAGCTGAAGTCAAATGCTATTGGAGATATTTGTCTGCACAGAGACAATAGTCCTTTTAGACAAAAGATTCTTTCCTGCCCTTCTTCTCTCATCCATGCTTTTGACAGGATCAAAAGATTTAGAATTTAAAAGGACCTTTAAGACCATCCATTCAGCCTTACCTCCTCATTTACAGAAGAAGAAAACAAGACCCAGACAAGTCTAGTATTGTGACTTGTCCAAAGTCTGATGATAATAGAGCTGAGATTTGAACCTGGTTCCTCCAACTCCCAATTCAATGTTTCTCTAATTTACCCTACACTGCCTTTCACTTAATTCTCTCACTGACCTGTACGTCCCTATCCCCCAAGCCTATAGATATGCTCAGCCCTTGACAAAATGGAGACAGAGGTAGCCAGCTGGATTAGATCAGAGGTATCAAACATTGAGACTCTGAATGTATGTTGCCCACAACACTCCCAATTGTGGCCCAAAACCAGATTAAAACGTAATTGGGCAATATTTAACAAAATAAAATATAATATATAGATAATGTTAATATGTGGTTTTCTCAATACACAACTGCAGGGGTCCTTATTACAGTTTAATTGTCCTTATTTCTGTTGAGTCTGTCACCACTGAATTAGAGAATCATAGCATCTCTAAATTGGAAAGGACTTGCATGGTCACCAGCTCCTCTTGAAGGAGCCTTATCCTAAGAATCAGAAGAGCCAGGGTCACTCATTGAGGGACTGTCCCTCTTTGAACCCCAGATTCTTCATCTGAGTGATAAGAGTCATGATCCCTGCCTGTGTGCTGTGGGTCTCAGGTAAATTATGAAATTGCTTTGCCCATTGTAAATCTCTGTAAGGATGTACAGGGGCTGTTAGTGTAAATGATCAATCAATTGGTCAGGCAGACAGCCAAAAAGAAGCAAGAGAATACTACCCCCAGAGGCTTGAACTACTTAGTGTACACAGACAGTTATGAAAAAAGATCAGACAATTTAGAGCCCCAGGAGACTTCTGCTGCAGTTGTTATTATCCACTCATTTCAGTCATGCCCGACTATTCATGACCCCATTTGGGGTTTACTTGGCAAAGATACCAGACTTCTTTGCCATTTCCTTCTCCAGATCATTAGACAGATGAGGAAACTGAGGCAAACAGGGTTAAGTGACTTGCCCAGGGTCACACAACTAGTAAGTATTTGAGGCCAGATTTGAATTCACAAAGATAAGTTTTCCTGACTCCAGGTCCAGTACTCTGTCCACTGGACCACCTTACCCCTACAAGAGACCTTAGAGATCATCCATTCTGCCCCCCTTCTCCCATTTTATAAATGAGGACATTGAGACATCAAGATCTCACAGTAAGAAGCAGAACTAGGATATGAACCTAGGGCCTCTGATTCCAAATATAGTTTTCTTTCTGCTATACCATGCTACAATCCATCCTGCAATTTCTGCCACATCATCTAATCTCATATCATCTCAAGGCCCCAGCTCCTTCAAAAACATTCCATGGCTCCCAAATGCCCACAGGAACAATTCCAAACCCCTTAAGCATCTCATTCAATACCTTCTGTGGTCTGACCCCAACCTACTTGATAATAAGAGTTGTATTTATATATATTTTGAAGTTTAGAAAATATTTTACAAGTATTATCTCATTTAGTCTTCCAAACAACCCTATATGATGTGATATATTTTCCCCATTTTACAGATGAGGAAACTGAGGCAGAAAGTAAGTGATATGCTTAGGGTCATACAGCTAATCGATCAACATTTATTAAGCACTTACGATGTGCCAGGTATTATGTTAAGTTCTGGAAATACGGAAAGAGACAAAAAATAGCTTCTGCCTTCAAGGAGCTTATAATCTAAAGTGGGAGACAATATGTAAACAAATGTATACAGAACAAACTATATACAGGATAAATGCTGTTGTTTATCCTTCATTCTTGAACAGGACCATGACATCAAGGAGGTGATGATGCTATGACTTGTAAGAGACTTGGATTGAAGTCAGGAAGGGTTGTGCAAAGTCACCAGACTCAGTCTCTCCTCTGGGAGAAAGTACAGATCAGGAAGACTGATGTTGGTCCCAGATGCAGTGGAAGACCTTGGCCTTTTTAAGTTAAGACCTTTCCCAGGTCTTTCTCAGGAACAAGCATCTTTTACTTTCACGGCTACAGTCACCATCTCCAGTGATCTTTGAGTCTATCAAGGTATTTGTAGACACCCTGCTTCCCAGGGCTAAGGCCCATCAAGCAGACTGGCCCTGAGATTGGCCTAACAACAATCCTTTGTGCCCTGGATGATCTCACCCTCTGGCAAAGTGGATTTCTTTGACCAGGTGTTCACTGAGGGATTTATGTTTCATATTAATCAATCACATTTTAGTTGGAGCTCCCCCTATTTCCCAGGGACCTGAGAGTCATCCATCATACCTCTTGACATGCTCACAGTCCCTGTTTCTTGAAACAGTTAAGTGAACTGAACTGGTTATTGCACTCCTGTTCCCACCATGCTAATCTCTGCTTCTCTACCCCACTGGGAGACACTCAGTTTGGAGACTGTTCCCACAGGACCCAGCCTGCATTGTTCATGCATGAGCCTGTGTTGGGAATAGCAACTCAAGACTTAAGAATGATTATGTCATGGGCCAGCTCATTTGTGTTTTTTATGTATATAAAGAACTGCCTTTGCCTCAGATTGTTAAATCTTCCTCCTCAGGAGGACTTCCATTTGCAATAGTTTCCTCACTATAACATTAAACTTCTACTTGTGTCCTGACTCTCCTCCCTCTGGCCTGCTTTGTGCAGCTCTAGCCACCTACAGTTTAGAGGCTGACTGACATTAATTTGTGTCAGAAGTGGGACTGAGCATGAAACTGGACCAAGCGCACTTTCTAGTACCAGTGAGATAGACTAGGCACAGAGTTTTATTTTTCTGAACCCCCTTGTCTGATGAGTTCTTTGACCTTCCTTCCAGGTCCATTCTCCTGGGCTCACCTTTGATTGAGCTCACCTTTCTTTGTGAGGAAAACTACAGGTTCCCTGCCTTGATATGGTTCTGTTAAGGATATACTATGCATACCTCCTTTCTTTGCACATATCTGTAGGTTTGCTACTGTATACCTTTGGTTTTTGTTTTGTTTTATTTTATTTTTCTGCTTGCCTCAGTGCTGTGTGCTTCCCCTAACCTACTATTCTTGCCTGCTCTGTTGGGCTCCAGTCACCACACACAAGGAGGCTCTTACGTACTCTGTTCTGACTTGTCCCCGTCCCCCTATGCTAACAGAATGTTTGGTTAGCTCTGTGAACGGCACACCTCTGTAATTTGGCCCCTCTGCATTCCTCTGGTCGGTGCATGTCTCTGGTTTTTTCTACATCTCAAACTAGTTTGCCCCAAGTCAATGAGGTAAAATTAGGTTTGTATACTTTGTGGTTTGTATTTGTCTTGTCATTTTGTCTGTCTTTGTCTTTGTAAAACGCAGACTGTCTGTGTCATGTTTGTATTGTGAGCTAAATTCTGTTACTTGAAATATTTAAAATGCAGTCAGACAGAAAAACTTCTAAGTGCTGTAGCCAGAGTTTAGAATACTGGGAAAGATTAATGAACTTTCACAGTCAAAGCAGTTGTCCCAATAAGTAGGGATAACTCCCACTTTAGGCTTTCTGTGGGAGATTAGGTTATAAGAAAAGATACTTTAAGATACTTTTTTCTGTCATTTCAACATTGACCAAATTGGAATTACAGAAATAAAGGCAGATAATGAAAATTATAGAACCACTAGAAACATCTTAGCAGACTCTGGAGGTTTAGAGATTAATCACTGAGGAGTTTGGAAATTAATCACTTTAAGATGACACTTTGGATTAATTCCAGGAACTTGCTCCCTTCTGAAATATTTTAGTAAGAGTTGGGGTATCACTCTGTAGGATTAGTTTTAAGGGAAAATAAAGATTAAATCTTATACAAGTTTTTTTTTAAGCAATTGGCAAGATTAATAGTTCCATTGTTCTAGGGCAGTGAAGGAAAGTTAGTTGCTCGCAATCCTAAAATGAATAGAGTAAAGAAAAAAATTTCCAGTAAAGTTTGCACCTTATAGCAACCTCTTGTTAACCCTTCCTTGACTTTTCAGTTTTTATCCTATTTTGTTAGTAATTTTCACCCACTCATCTCTAAACAAATTAAGTTGACTATTTCTAATTAGCAACATTCTAACACTGGGTTTTCCCTTGAGATTGTAACTAGTTGAAGAGGATAAAACTATTCCTTGAGTCTTGTCTGCCCCATTGGGAGAGGAAATTATGGTCCCTTTAATGAACAAGAGACACAAACTAGGTTTTTTTGTTTTTGTTTTTTACTGTAAGCCTGGTCACTGGAAGACATAATATAGAATGAAATCTAGGATAGATGCTTGAAAAAGGAAAAGCACTACAGAAAGTATTGAGGGACAGCAATGGGAGGGGTGGGACAAGGAATGGGATATTCAGTAAACCCCTCTGCCTTCCCCACTTCCCTACCTTGCAGTCATGAATATATCTCAGTTATGGAGATTGCTAACATGACTGTTACAGTCCATGTTTCTCTGTTAACCCCTCTCATTTCAGATCAGATTAAGAAAAGAGAATGCTAGAGAATTGTAAGAAAACTTGAATCATGTTCTGCCCCACCTGGTGGAAGGAGGGGAAGGCAGCAGTCACAACAGGTACCCCATTGGCAGTGGCCCCAACAGCCCTGGGTCCCAGATATCCTGCAACCTTCCCCTTTAGGCAAGTCTGAGGGTGTCACCCAGGAGCAGTACATCCTGCCCACATTGTCCCAGCAGCCGCAAGTGGTCCTAGACCCGTCAGGGAGTGAAGGGACAGTAGGATCAGGCCCTATAGCCAATATTTGATTTGCCCTGCCACCAGGAACTGCCACTGATGGGAAGATCCTGGCCCCAGCCAAGCCAGCCCCTCAGCAGTGCTCTCTGCTGCACACCCCCCCAAAGCCCAGTCAGCCAGTGTCTGGGGCAGGCCCAACCCTCAACAGGCCCCACCCAACTGTTGCCTGGGAAGGTCCAAATGCCTATGGCAGTGCCCAGTATGGCAGTACAAGGGACAGCAGCCAGTCTCTGCCTTTGGTGAGACCACCCTTCTCTGTTCCAGTTGTAGAAACTTACTAGCTGCATACTTTTAGGCAAGTTATCTTATCTCTGCTTGCTCCAGTTTACTGATCTGTACAGAGAAAAATAATAAGGGTACCCACCTCCCAGGGTTATTGTGAGATCAAAATGATATGATTATAAAACAATTAACACAGACTGGCATATGCTAAGCACTACATTATTATTATCCCTCTAATTGAATGTCATTGTTCCATACCTGGTAACTCTAAAGTGGTTTTAAAATGCCAAAGGTAATAAGATCAATAGTTTTTATATGTTATAATTTGGAAAGGCAAGTAATGTCATCAGAAGTTTATTTTTGCATTGCTGTTATATTTCTAAACTAGATTGTATTTCTAAATCTATGTTGTGAAATTTGAGAGATCATTGCAAACCAGAAATGCTGTTAGACAAAACTTCCTTTTTGATGTGGATGTTGTTACACATGAATTGGGCTTTTAAAAGGATTTTAAAAAAATAGATATTTGAAAAAATGGCATGTGCTTCCAACCACTGTTCCTAGTCCTATCTTCTGGATCCAAGCAGACAAAAATCTAATCCCTCTTTCACACGATAGCCTCATTCTTAAAGACAGCTATCATATCCCCCTAAGTCTTCTCTCTGCTAATCCTTTCTAGTTCCTTCTACTGTCCCTTGAAAGACATAATCTCCACTTGCCTCACTACCCTGAAAACCCTCATCTAGAAACTTTCGGGTTTGCTAATGTTCTCAGAATGTGACGCCTGGGCCTGGACAGAGATAAAGTTTAACCAAGTCAGTGTATAAGGAGCTCTTATTACTGTGGCCTAAGGTCACATGAAATTTTGGGACTGTCATACCATAGTGTCAATTCATGTTGAGCTTATGATCCACCAGTAACCATCTGATTGCTTTCACATGAACTATTGTCTAACCATGTTTCACTTGTCCTGCATTGGTGAAGTTTTTGGTTTTTTTTTAAAAACTAACTATTATAGAACTTGATTTTATATATATATATATATATATATATATATATATATATATATATATTTCTAATAAATTTTATAGTATTGGACTTACATAATAATCAAGCAAACATATATTAGCATTCTGATTCTGTCCTCCAATGTGTCAGTTCTCCTTCTATCTTTCTGTTGTCTACATCTTGCCTTGGCCAGGGCAGGGCAAAGAATAAATATGAATTTAATGCAATGATTGAGAATTGCTGAAAAGTCTCCTAACCCAAGGTTAAGTGAATGATCCATCCTATAGAAGCCGTTGGTGTAAGATTATGATCAATGGAGCCTGTTTGGAAAAAAGAAAGAGAGGAAGCTCAAGGGGAATGGTCCAGCTTGTTCCCCCCTCCCCATTTCCCATATTCTCAGATTGGTAGATGTGAGAAAGATTTGCTATTCCATGGAGGGACTAGAAGAGTGTGTGGGATACCTCACAGGTGGGAAAACCCATGGCAGGCTGGTCATGTAGTAGCAAGTACCATCTTCATCCCCCTCATAAGGGACAATATGAGGAATTTTAGCAGAAATATCCTCTCTGTCCTTAAACCAAGGATCTCTGGAGTTGAAGCCAATAACAGGTCAATTGAAAGCCACAGGGTTCCCAGGCTGGGCTCTTGTAGAAGTCCAGAGATCGGAGGCTACTTGGCTGCATAGAAACAGAGGCCCTCTTAAATCAAAGACTCATCCTTTCCTCTCTCATCCATTCATTCTTTTTTAAAATTAAACTTTCTTTAAATTAACAAAAATCTTTTTTTTCTCTTTCTCATCTCCCTCATTGAAAAAGAAAAAAGAAAACCCTTGTAATGAACATTCATAGCCAAGCAAAACAAATTCCTGCACTTGGCATATCCAAAAAATATACCTCATTGTCCTTCCTGAGTCTATCACCTTGATCGAGGGGTAGGTGGCATACCTCACCATCAGTCCTCTGAAACTATCTATTCTTTCATTTTTGCTATCTAGAAACTCTTCCTAATTCAAGGAAAGAAATATCAATACAACTCATGGTTGCCTCCATCTACATAGTTGTGCAAAAGTATTCTATTAGAAATCCTAATATATAAAGGAGAATCTGATTTACAGGAGTTGGTGGGATAGGATTCAGAACTAGAATATGATTCAGCAAAAGCATACCTTATCATAAGAAATAGAGTAGATAAAAGGAGAGTGGGAGTATCAATGTAGAATAAGATGTCTTCATGTAAGGAAATCTGGGGAACAAAGGAGAGAATCGTGGTAGAGAGAATTGGGATGGAAACCACCAGAGGCAGATCAAGAAGTAGAACGTTGTCTTTGGATTATATTACAGACCACCTAGATAGAAGAAGTAAATAGATGAAGATTGGGAAATAGATTGCGTACCTATCCTGAAAGTATGATATGGTAGTATGAGGTACTTCAGTTATGCCAATATCTGGGTCAACTTTCTGCCCAGAGAGCACTTTATAAATTCTCCACTTGTTCTACCTCAAAAACTAAAGGGAACTACTATTGCGGACATGATTCTGACCAACAAGAGGAACTGGTTGCTAAAATAAAACTGGTAAGTTGTTTGAGGGGAAGTGAGATTCCATCCTAGAATTCATTCTAGAGAAGAAAGTCAGGTATGACCTGGAGTGTATCCTAGTTTTTCAAAGAATTCAGAGAAAAGATAGATATAATCCATGGCCTAAAATTCCATGGCAAAGCCTGGGTAAATAGAAAGCTGTCAAATTCTGAGGACATGAAAAGATACAATTTCAATGGAAGGAAATGGGAGAGTTGTATAAAAAGACCATAGTGGATGCACAAATAACTTTTCACATAGCTTATAAAGAAAGGGCTGAATTCTAGAAAGGCAAAAGAGGATAAATGATAGGATAAATATGTATTGTTCAGTCATTTTTTCAGTCATATTCAACTCTGTGATCCCATTTGGGGTTTTCTTGGTAAAATAATGGAGTGGTTTGCCATTTCCTTCTACAGTTCATTTTATAGATAAGAAAACTGAGGCAAACAGAGTTAAGTAACTTACCCAACATCCCATAGTTATTAAGTGTCTGAGGCTAGATTTGAACTCAGATCTGACTCCAGGCCTACCACTCTAAGCACTATGGCACAACCTAGCAGTCTCAGAAGATGATTATCCAGTCCTGTAAAAATAATAGCAGGAAATTTACAACTTAGAATGAGCTAAGGCTGGTAAGGAGAGGGAATGATGACAAAAAGTGATATTTTAAATGTTATGTATGTTATGGAAAAGAAGAGTGTGGAACGGGAATAGGACTCATGCTCAGGGCAGATGGGATGATAACAGACAATAGAAGAAAAGATATAACTGGTCAATTCTCTTTTTGTTACTATTTTTGTGCCAAATACAATGATCTTTGGGTTGGAAAAGATAGAACAAAAATTATTAACTGGGCGTTGAAAGTCAAGAGAAATAAGGGGATAGGTAATAAGAAAGCCCCATCTGTCCTTGATGAGGTCAGGTTCCCAAGCCCAGAAGAATGACATCTCAGGATGCTGAAAGAAATGGAGGATGTGATTGCTAAGCCAATTTCAAGCAACCTTGAAAGATCATTAAGAATGGAACAGGTATTGCAGGACTGGAGAATGACTTCTTTTCTAAAACTGGAAGAGAATGCAATCCGCAAATTATAGACTAGTGAGTTTCGTTTTAATGCTTAGCAAAAATTTTAGAATATGAATAATAGCTAGAATCTACACAATGCTTTAAGGTTGGTAAAACACCTTACAAATATTATCTTATTTGATCCTCATCACAACCCAGGGAGGTAGGTGCTATTATTATTCCATTTTACAGTTGAGGAAACTGAGGCAGGCAGAGGTTAAGTGATTTGTCCAGGGTTACAGCCAGTAAATGTCAGAGGCTACATTTGAATTCAGGTCTTACTGATTCCAAGGCCAGTGCTCTATCCATTACACAGCCTCTAAAATATATTGTTAAAGGGACATTTAGAGAAAGAAATGATTTTTAAAAAGCTAGCAAGACTTCATTAAGAACAAGCCATTTCCTTTTTAGATAGGGTTACTAGAATGGTAGTTCAGGAAAACATCATCAATAACTTCATCCAGAAGTTCCCAAGCCCTAGATGTTGGCTTCCTAGGACTCCATGCTAGTTTGGGCTCTAAGAAAGACCTAGGGGTGAGGAAAGAAACAGCAAACTTTACGTAAAGCTGAGTAGACCTCATCTAAGGTACTGGGTTCAGTTCTGAGGGCCACAATTTAGGAAGAATATTGATAAACTGAAGAGGGTCCCAAGGATGATTATCAAAATGGTGAAGGACTTTGAAAACATGCTGTAGAGGAATTAATGGAAGGAACTGAAGATATTTAGAAAAGGAGTGTGTGTGTGTATGTGTGCGTGTGTGTGTGTGTGTGTGTGTGTGTGCGCGTGTGTGTGTGGCTCAGGGTGAGGAGTCCGGGGGAGGAGAACTGCCTCTAATTGTTTAAAGGGCTGCCATGTGGCAAAGGGCTTAGACTTATTTTGGAGGGTCCAAAAAGAGGAAAGACTAGGAGCAATGGGTGGAAGTTTATGAAGAGGAAGCGTTAAACTCAATGAAATAAAAGTTTGGGAATTTTTGTTTTATTTAGACAATTAGAGCTATCCAAGATTGGCATAGGCTACCTCTAGATGTAATGGGTTCCCATTCATTTGAGGTCTTCAAGTGAGAATGAGAATACTACTTGGGAATATTGTAGATGCCATTATTGGTCAGGCTGGTACCAGTTAAACTAGTTGATATTTCGGGTCCCTTCCATCTTTGAGATTCTGGGATTCTTTGAGTACCCACCCTTAAATAATATACCCCGAGCCAATCCTTTGGCAAAATTGGGAATGATCCCCTCTGGTAAAGGGAAAGCATCTTTGGCAGTGCATCAGGAGCCAGAGGTTCTAGTGTTAGCTTTGCCCCTACATGCTTTGTGACCTTTCAAAGTCATTTCCCATCTTTGGGCCTCAATTTCCTACTCTGTCAAATGCAAGATTTATATGATATGGTCTCCATGGTTCCTTCCATGTCTGAGAGGGAAAAAAAACCATAAAGAATAAATCAGTTAACTTCCTTGAGCCTGTTCCCTTATCTATAAAATACATCGAATAACCTCCCTCACAGAGATGTTAAGAAAATAAAATAAAATAACAGGTGAGAACAGGCTTTAATTAGACACAGATGCAAAGAACTAGAATTATTGTTGTATTATCATTTTCTTTTGCACCTGGGTCTTCCCTTTCTGTGGCCTCCTCCCTTAGATGGCACCCTTTCCAATCCTGCATGCCTGTTACCCAGTGTCCACATGTCCCTCCCTTCCATCCCTATCAATAAAAACCTGTTGTTCAAGGAATATTGTGACAAGTTATTTCTGCTGAGAACACTTGAATATAGCTCTCTCTAATGGGTAGAGGGAAAGTTGGGTATGGCAATTGGAGGAGGAGGGGGAATTTCAAGAAGGCAAAGATTTAAGGCAAAGAAATGAAAGTTTTTATGTTGAAATTTTAGCCAGTAGGTTGGAAAGACACACTTTGGGGTAGAGTCTTCCCAACATCCACAACTTAATAATCACTCTTATTTCTATGCCGCTTTTCAGTTTACAAAAATTATTTCCTCACAATAACCCCGAGAGGATAAGAAAAAAAAAATCATCTTTACCGGTAGAAAAAAATCTAAGAGATTTAAGTGAATGCCTAAGGTCACACAGCCAGTCAATATCCAAGTCAGAATTCAAATTCAGGACTTCTGACCCAAATTCAGTGCTCTTTCCACTGCTCCACAAGGTCTTTGCATCAAATAAGGGCTGACTGTGGTGCTGGCTTGCTCATGCTAGAGGAACCAAGAATGGGAAAGAAGCTCAGGGACATTTGAACCAAGTTGGACCTCTCCACCTTCCCGCAGCCGGCACTCCTTTCCCAACACAATAGGGAGAAATAATAGTCAGAGAAGAAGGAAAGTGTAGGAAAATATCACCTAGATGGTGGGAAAGTTAGAAGAGGGATGGCCTTAGAGCTTGAGAGAGGGCCATTTGTGAACTACAAAGTATTTATGGTTTCTAGGTATAAGAGGACTCCTAATCTAACACCTGAGCCCAGTGGGCAGCACTGGGAAACACAAGGAGACTTTCTTTGTCCCATCTTGGAGAATTCTTGAAGGGAGACTATGGGGTCAAAGAAAGCCTTACCAAACTCCAAGGTCCAATGGGGGAGAGGGGCAGGGAAGTGGCAGTGAGAGCAGCAGATCAAAAAGAGCTTCCCATCATCCTGCTGCCCACCCCTCCTCTGGCTCTCCAGAGTTTTCTCACCCATCCATAAGGTTAGTGGACCTGAAGTCAGGAAACCGGGGTAATCATATGACATCTGCTATTTAATAGCTTTGTAACCTTGAATATGTCATGTCCCCGTTCTGGGCTTCAGTTTTCTCCTCTATAAAATGAAAGAATTGGAATGTGCAATCTCTAAGGTCCTTTCTGGGTCTTACATACTATCTATGAGCTCTGTACTTATCTGAAATCCCTAGGAGGAGAGGTAAGAGTAGGGAGCAGAAGGCTAGCCCAGAAATCTGGGAGGAGGACTTGGTGGAAAAGATTTGAAGCCCTCTTGGCCCAGTCCACTGCTACTCTACCTCTGTCTGAGGTGCTCAGACAGAGAGGCTGAATAAACTGCTCTCCTTTAGGTTGTTTGGGGGTGGGTCGTGTTTGTGGTGGTTTAACCACAACTGGGGAAGTGGTTTGTATGTCTTCTACACAGTTCTTTGGAAACCTGGCCCACTAAGACCTTAGGGCCTCTCTGAGCTTGGTGCAAGAGCTAAGACTGAACTGGGGAAGGGGCAGATCCCCAAGGTCTGTGTCCGTGGCCTTGGGAACTCCTTTCTCATGCATTTCTCAAAGCCATTATTTCAGCCCCTATTATGTAGGGGAGATACAAAGATAATTAAGACTTGAGTTTTACTCTCAGTGAACACTCAGCCTCGTGGGGAGAAAAGATCTGGATAGAAGTAAATATAAAACAAATTAGAAAGCAATAAATATTACTTAGGAAAGAACTCCTAATTGACAAGAATTTCAGGGGAAAAAGATGGAAAATAATCTGGCAGTAATTAGATTTAGACTAGCATCATATACCACAATAAGCTCAAAATGGATATGTGAGCAGAAGATCAAAGATCATATTTATGGAGCACTAATGATAGACCCTTAGGAGGAAAAGACTATGTCTTTGGGTCCTGGACCCCAAAGCCCCTGAACCCAGGTATCTGGCACTTCACCTGAGGCTCCCAGTCTATCCCAGTCAATAATCCTTTTAACTGCCCTTTCACTGGGGCTCTCCCTCTAACACCTGGCACATCCCAGGCTACTTGCCACTCCTTAATCCCACCCAGATCTTCCCACAGTCTTTCTGTATAAAATATCAATATTATCCTCATGAAATGTACAGACTCACTAGGAGTCTGGTCTTCTTGTTTTAGCATGACAAATAAACTGGCTACTTAAACTGGCTTGAGTGGTTGAATTCTTTTGAGGCAGGCCTGTACACTATACCTTTGAATTTTGGGGTTCCCAGAACCCCTAGACTGCAATAGTACGATTAAGGGAAAAAATCAAAAGAGAACAAAATCAGGAATGTCTTAAATCCTAACCAAGCAATAAATCAAGGCAATTATAGAGGGTCAAAACATAATTTCTAGTATATGATATTGAGAAGTTTTATATGAAATAAATTAATTCAAACAAGAAGGAAAGCAGTTGATTAGAAAAAAATCTTTTAATCAAACATCTCTGATAAGTTTCTATTATCTAATATATATCGGCAAGCATATGTATGTATGTATGCATGCATGTATACTTGCACACACATATAGATGGGTACATAGATATAGATAGATAAGCACAGAAGTTACTCCCCAATAGATAAGTAGCCAAATATGAACAATTCTGAAAAGAACTATACGCATATGAAAGAATGCTCCAAGTCACTAATAATTAGTGGAACTGAAAATCAAAATAATTCTGAAGTTTCACCTGACAACAAGGAAAGAAGACAAAAGATGGGAATGGTCAATGTTGGAGGGGTTGTGGAAAGACAAAAAAAAAAATCAACTAATGAAATATTGGTGAAGCTGTGGGTTGGTCCAAATGTTCTTGGAAGATATTTGGAATTGTGCTAAGAAAGTGATTAAAATATCCATACCATTGACCCAGAGATTTCGCTTCTAAGTATATATTCCCAAAGGAAGTCAGTGATAAGAAGAAAGATACACCAAAATATCTGTAACAGTACTATTTGTAATTGTAAGGAACTGAAAACAAAGTAGATGGATTAGGGAATGGCTAGGCAAGAAGAGTAAAAAGTGCTACATGAAAATTTAGAAAAGACAACTCACTTCCATTTGGGAATAATTGGGAAGAATCTTGGGAGGAGGAGGAGATGGGGGTTAGGAAGGCATTCTTGGTGGAGGGGGCAATATGAACGAAGGTAAGAAATACAGGTTATGTAGAGTGAGGTTCTATTGTGGCATTATTTTTTCTATGTTTAGTCCTATTTTAGTATGTCTTGTTTACACACACACACACACACACACACACACACACACATATATATTCTTTCTTCTTCCCCCTCCTAGAGAGTCACCCCTAAGAACAAAAAATTTTAAAAAGAGAAAAAAAAAGGTTTAGCAAAGCTAACCAACTTTGTAAGTATCATAATGGAGTAGAGGAAACTTTCTAACAGTTCTTCAGCCTGTCCCTACTCTCTGATCATCTCCACTCACCAAAAACTTGGACTCCACTCCTGGCTCCCCCCATTCCAGTAAATAAGCCTTCCATCTTATCTTGCTGGTGTGCAAGCTTTCACACTACTTCCTGCAGTCTCCTCTTTCCCTACCATCTCCCCACATTTTACAGCACACTTTTATGTGTTATACAGTATTCTACCATTGGAATGTAAGCTCTCTGAGAGCAGGAACTGTTTTGCTTGCCTATATACTCAGAACGAGGCGTAGGCTATAGTAGGTACTTAATAAATGCTCTCTACCTATCCATCTAGTTCTTCATACATGTAGCCACTCACCTCTGCAAGGAAGGGAGGGAGATGTAGTCTCATATCTCTTCTTTGGAGCCTATAATAATAATTTAAAATGAAAAGATCTTTCTCATTAATTAATGGGCCCATATGATCCGCTTAAACTGCCTGGAAGCCTAGGTCACATGTGGTAGGAGGAGCTTGCTGGAGAGGGAAAGGGAAGGGTAGAGCAGAACCAGGCGGAAGTGAGTGAGAGGGGTCAGGTCAGAGGGGAAAGAACACAGGCAAATGACACATTGTGACAGTTGATAGTAAGAAGGCCCTGGCTGAGGGAGGGGAGGTTAGAGAATAACTTTGCCCCCTGCTGTGATCATGGTTATTAACTTCTTTGTCACCATGACTGATTTTGCCTTTTGGTTCTGGGATCTGGCTTTCTGGTATTTAAATAAATGTTTTTCTTCTGTCTTCTATATGGAGAATCTTTTATATTTTGCAATTGCGAACTATGCTGGCACATTCATAGCCACCACCAGTGTTGTGAATATTGCCTTGTGGAAATCAGGAAAAGGATCACAAGGTAAAAAAATCTTTATTTGGAGGCAGAAATGATTTAGAGGAAGACATTAATATCCCAGGAAGGGAGAATTTACTGTTTTCCTCACTAGTAACAGAATGGGCTAAAAGCACTGGACCCTGTGAATACTGGTAAGAGAGGTTAGGGGAAGGGGAAACCTGGAGATTTGGAAAGGTGTTTGCAAGGGAGAGACTGGATTTTACTAATGGCTTACTGTATTATTTGTAGAAACAGAAATGAGCTGCTTACGGAAAAAAATCAGATGGAAAAAGAGTACAAGAACAGTCTGGGGTGGTCTCAGGCAGAAGGAATGGCTGTTCATTTAGCTCAGAAGAAACTGAAGGCTAATAAAAGAAATAGGTATCTGACCTTTGTGCAGACTCAGTCTAGTTACCATAGTGACAAAGGAAGTGAAATAATTTTAGAGAAAGAAGTTTCTCAGTCAGAAGCAGGGCCAATAGTGAGGCAGAAACAGGAGAATCAAGAAGATAACTCAATATTTAGGAAAATAATTGAAGATTTTACTCAATAGGAGGTCACAGAAATTTTGAGTAAGTTCACCCAAAGGATGGGAGAATCAATATCTTGGATGGTGAGAATCAGTGATGATGGAGCAGAGGAACAGCTATTGATCCCATCGACTGTCTGAAATTTATCAGTATTAAAATTCATTTGTACAGCAAACTTTTAGAGATTACAGTATGCAAGGAGGTAACAATACAACTAATCTGTTAGCTTTGGCTGCAGAAGGCTGCAGTAGGCAGTATCCTACTGATTCTATGTGGCCTGGTGGAGACAGGCCCTGGTGTTCACTTAGGGACTGCATAAGAAAGTTAAAGGAGGAGGTAATGAATACTGCCACTAAGACCGGAAATGCAGATGCATACTATGATACTCCCTTTGCAGTTTGCCACAGGAATATAATAGTGAGGATGGCTCCTTCTACTTATAAGCACTTGATTTTGACTCTAATAATTGGGGAAATAGGACACCCTCTTTCAGAGGTGCTGGACAAGATTAGGTGACTTAGGAGACTGGAGAAAAGACAAAATTGCTAGAGAGAGAAGAGTAAATACCCAGCAGATTCAAAATAAGAATAAATTGACAAGGAGAGAATTGTTTATGGCTCTGTTGAGATCAGGGGTAGATTTTAGAAGCATAGATAGCATTCCAACTAATGAACTATACAGAATGTACTGAGAAAAGGGACTTGATACTAGATGAAACAGAGAAGTAAGAACTGCCCCTACAGATCCTGCTGAACCCTTGTATCCAAATTTGTCGCACCTTTAGGGAGAATAGGAAGTTGACCAAATGCCAGCTCAGATTAGGATTAGCAGTTCAAGGAATACAAGTATTGGCTGGAGTGATTGATTCTAATTATCAAGGAGAAATTATTGTAACATTCCAAAATTTAGGTGATGGACCCATATAGTTTCATAAAAATGATAGAATAATTCAAGTGATTATTATTCCTTGTGAAACAAGACCACTTGTGAAAACTTACCCTCCTTCTGAAATAACTGAGTAACTGAAGGATTGACCCTACTGATAGAATAAAATCAGGAGCTAAAGTATGGCTAAAACAGAAGCCAGATGACGTTACAAAGGCTGCAGAAATTACAGAATGTGGGAAAGATAATACCATAACTGTTGTTATTCAGGAGAAGATGATTACCAAATTATACCCTTAACTCATATATTCTACTGTGAATGAGGCTGTGATAATGGGTTTATGGACTCCAGAACCACAACTGATCCTATATGTATTTTGTTTCTGGTTATTGTTTCCTGTTCTGTTTGCTTGTTTTTTGTCTTTTCATCTGTTAAACTTGTTTGCTAGATTTGTTCCTATAGGCTTAGTACCCTCCACCTTCAGATGCCTGATCACTTAAGCCGGATATCACCTCCTATGCATGAAGGTGACGTGTCCTCTCTGGACCTGTGGTTGACCAAACTTCAGATGCCAGTCAAAGAACTGATCTCTCAAATGGGACCTCTTGGGGCAGGGACAGCTCTACATCCAATCTCAGCAGGAAGTACTTGTGGAAGAAGAGACCTTCATCCCTTACCTCAAGATTTTGGGCCCCTTTGTTGGTGCTTGTAATACTAGTTGCCACACCCACCTATGTAATGAATATGAAAGATCTTGGGGTCAAATGTAACAGTGATTTAAAATGGAAAGATCTAATTAATGGGCCCATATAATCTGCTTAAACTGCCTGGAAGCTTGGGTCACACGTGGTGGGAAGTGCTTACTGAAGAGGTGGAACAGGAAGGGTAGAGCAGAACCAGGAGGAAGTGAGTGAATGGGGTCAGATCAGAGGGGAAAGAACACAGGTAACTGACACAGGCTACTGACGTATTGTGACAGTTGATAGTAAGAAGGCCCTGGCTGAGGGAGGGGAGGTTAGAGAATGACTTTGCCCCCTGCTGTGGTCATAGTTTATTAACTTCTTGTCACCATGACTGATTTTGCTTTCTGGTTCTGGGATTTGGCTTTCTGGGGTTTAAATAAATGCTTTTCTTGTGCCATCTATATGGAGAGTCATTTATATTTTGTGATTGAGAACTATGCTGGCATATTCATAGTCACCATCGGTGCTATGAATGTTGCCTTGGCAATACAGGGCCTTATAATTTTGGTCCTTATTTCACAGCATTTTCTTTTGATTGTTTTGTCTTTGTTATTTCTATTTATTTGTTTCTATTCATTTTGTAGTCATATTATAAGAGTTGAGTCATACTCAAATAGAAACATATCTGCAGGTCACATGGTGACTTGGTTGTTGTTTCGTAGGTTTTTTCAGTCATGTCTGACTCTTTGGGACCCCATTTGAATTTTTTTTTGGCAGAGTTACTAGAGTGATTTGCCATTTCCGTTTCCTGCTAATTTTGTAGATGCAAAGGAGATGGATTTTGTTATATTTTTTTAGTAGTTTCCAAGGATCAGTTTCCCAGGATCCATAATCATGGTAATGTCTAGTCTCCAGGTGCTAGATAATAACTAGTTTCAAGGATCCAGAATAGTTTCAAGGATCCTAGATAATAATTCTTAGAATCATAGTGACAGTGACAGTCCTACTGAGGCTGTATCGCAAGATGTAGGAGTGACATAGTTGATATTTACTCTGTTTGTGCAGAACGACAATATGGCTAAAGTTGAATTGTGAGCTTAATTGTTGGCAAAATGCCTTTTTTGTCTGTTACTCTATAAATCAGGTAGACACTGGCCAAGGACTGCTGGTGTCCTTCCTCACCTCCTCCTAGCTGGCCACCACTTGGAGTAATAAACTGATATGAATCCCCTATCTGCTGCTCCTTTATCTTTCTTTGATTTGGCTGAATCTGATGTGAACTTGCCAGGAGCTGAGCTCCTGTGTTATCTACCGTGTTACAGTAGACCATTTTAAGTGACTTGCCCAGGGTCACATACCTAGAAATTGTCTTAGGTTAGTTTTGAACTAATGAAGATGAGTTTTCCTGACTCCAGGTCCAGCACTCTACCCACTGCCACTGAGTTGCCCACATATTGACATCATCTATACTGCATTGTATTTTTATTTATTTTGTTAAGCATTTTCCAGTTACATTTTAATCTTTTTCCAGCTGCCATGTTTCCCTGGTTCTATTTATTTCACTCTACATAGGTTCATATAAGTCTTATCACATTTTTCTATAGTATTTTAATATGTTTATATACTATAATCTTTTAGCTATTCTCCAATCAATGGACTTTTACTTTGTTTCTAGTTTCTTGCCACTATAAAATCTACTGTAAAAATGTATTATAAATCTTTCAGTGTCCATGAGATCCCTCTTTTTTTCACTGATTTCCTTGGGAGTAAATGCTGACTAGTGGAATCTCTGGATCAAAGGGTATGGACATTTTAGTTACTTTCTTAGCGTAATTATAATTGCTTTCCAGAATAGTTGAGCCCATTCCCATCTCCACCAACAATGCATCAGTGTGTCTATCTTTCTGTAGCCACTCCAAAATCAACCATTCCTGTCTTTTGTCATTTTGATCAATTAGCTGAGTGTAATGTAAAACTTCAGAATTGTTTTGACATATATTTGTCTTATCATTCGTGCCTTGGAACGTTCTTTTGTATAGTTGTTAATAATTTGCAATTCTTTAAAGAACTATTTGTTCGTGATCACTTTTGGTCCTATATGTGTGCCTTGGTTCCTGATATATTCAGATGATCACACCTTATTGGAGATGCTGGATGAGAAGATTTTTCCCAGTGGACCATTTCCCTTCCTACCCTAGTGGTCTAAAAAAACTAAGGCTTTATAGACAAGTTGGAGCCAGATTGTTGAAGGTCCTTTGATGCCAAAGTAAGGAACCTACATTTTATCTAATAGGTAAAGGGGAGTTGCTAAAGGTTTTTCAACCACATTGTTAGATCTGCACATTTGAAGGATGTCTCAGGCAGCATGAGCAGGTTTGATTGAAGGAGGAAGGAGTAGACATAGTAAGATCATTTGGGAGGCTATTACAGTAGTTGACTGGTCTTCATCCTCAGAAGGTTGGACAATTTCTAACTTTGGTACCCGCAGACCTGTCATCTTGTCTCAGGATGTCTCTAGGATCCCTTCCTTCCCAAAGAAGAGCAGGGAAGTTGTAAAGTGTCTTTCCTTTTTTTATCTGCCTTTTGAAATCTTCCCCATCTTGCTCGGTCCAGTTCAGATTTTATTTCCTCTGGGAAATACACTTTTGTCCATGAAAAAGCTTCTCTAACTGATCATCCCTTCTGTATCCTGGTTTGTCTAGAGATACACCGTAGTGCAGTGGAAAGAATATCAGATTGGGATTCAGTGGTCTTGGATTCAAAACCTAGCACTGCCATTTTGAGCAAGCTACTTCCCTCCTCTGGACCTCAGTTTTCTTACCTGTAAAATAAAAGCACTAGACTGATGAGCCACATGACTTTCATAAATTGTGAAAAAATATGGAACTAAATAGGAGGCAATGGAACGTAGGGGAAAGAGTACAGGTTCTGGAATCAGGGGAGCTGAGTTCAAATGATGGCTTTGCTACCTGGACAAGTCACTTCCCCTAGATGAGCCTTAGTTTTCTCATCTGCAAAATTAAGAGGTGGGCCTCAACGATGTCTATACTCCAGTGAGTCTAGACTCTAAAATATATAATATAGATGATGTCCAAACTAAACTCTCTTGCGATTGGCTCACCAGAACTCCAGGATATGTCTGCTGCTTCTGAAGAAGGGTGACTCTTACTCTTAGCTCCCTCTGTGCCCAGACTGCAACATCTGGAGCAGATGAACCCCACAACTAGATAGGGTGGGGGAGGAGCAGGTCTAACAAAGAGCCTTATTTTCTATTCCCAGCTGAGCCAGCCTTCTCTAAGGAATGGAAAGCTAAGCCATGACAACAAGCATTTGTAAGCACCTAGGATGTGCAGTCACTGTGTTAACGGAAGAAGGAAATAAGCAGGTGAAGACAAGTAGGAAATGTGTGCCCCACAGACTGAGTGTCTGAGGGG
Source organism: Bettongia penicillata ogilbyi (assembly GCA_023548195.1). NCBI lineage: Eukaryota > Metazoa > Chordata > Mammalia > Diprotodontia > Potoroidae > Bettongia > Bettongia penicillata. The sequence goes on along the minus strand of JAJHZJ010000397.1, from coordinate 4,429,152 downwards.
GGCATGGTGTGGCTGAAAGAGAAAGAAAGACATAATACCCTAACCTCCCACATGACTGCCTGACCACTCCAGGCAGACATAGTCTCCCCATGAGGAAGTCAGACTCATGCTAGTCTCGCCATCAGAAACTTCCTTGGTTTCTTATGAGAAAAGGAACTGAATTTGGCTGAGTCTGTAAAAACAACCTCCCTCTGGAGAGTGTAGAGCATCTGACAGACCCTCCTGTTAATCCAAGTCTCTGCCATCTTTCTCCTTCTCCTCCTCATCCTCTATAATCCATGTAGGTGAGACATTGATGGGAATGCTACAGAGTAGTGTGCTGGTAAATATATAACAACTAGTTTGGGCGAAGAGGGTGTGGGGGGAGTTATACATATTAAAACTTAATATATATTATTCACATTTTATCCATCACTTTCTTAAATCTAGAGAATCAAGAAAACAATAAATCAAGTGTTTGATTTGCAGTGTTTGCTGATTTTCAAGGAGTAAATGTTCACAATGAAAATTTAACAATCAGCACATCAGTTGGAGTTGGTTCTAACACCATGAGACATCGATGGCCAGGACAGATAAAAAGATAGAATGAATCCAAATGAACAAATAGTCACTGGGCACCCGCTGTAGAGAGTAAGTCATTGAATTCACCTTAATACAATTCAGCAAATATTTATGAAATACACAGTATGAGCCAGGTGAGATCTATGTATAATTCATGCGTGGACCCTCCCCTCACCCTCAATATGTCATAGGTCCACTTTGACAACAAAGTGTCAAGTCCTGAAATAAATCAAAGCCATGAGTTGAGGAATAAATCATCTTTAATTGAGATAACAGAATAGTAAACCTGCTCAGTGGATTTCCCAACTAAAAAGACACATGAAAAAGTTTTTGTAGTTTTATGGAACAAGGCAAGGACACTAAAAGATGAGAATTAGCTTAAGCTGGACTCCCCACAAGGCAAAATCCCTGGGTGAGGGGACTTAGAGTGTGGTTCAGTTCAACCTAATCAAGAGTAAATATCCTAGGAATAGAAACGTAAGGACATTACTGAAATTTTGACATGACCATATGTCTAAGAGGTTCAGGAAGTCCCATATTACAATTGGTATTAACAATTTTCAGTCATTACATTAACAACTACATTAACAGTTTTGTCAGAAAATCAAACAACAGCAAAGAGATCTGCAAGGACTTCCAGTGCAGGTTCTGTGAGTTAAACCTTGTCACACCTATTTCTTGTACCTGTGTGTATTTGTGGGAAGGGGTGAATCAGATTCTTAAGAGGCTTTGTATTAAGTGTCATCATCATAATCTTCTTCTTTCTCCTTCTTCTTCTTTCTTCTCCTTTTTCTCTTCTTCTCTTCCTTCTTCTTTCTCCTTCTTTTTCTTCTCTTTCTTCTTCTTTCTCCTCCTTTTCCTCCTTTTTGTTGTTTTTTTTTTCAAAAAGCTTGAACAACTTATTTTTGTTCTGTGCTATTTTCACTTTGATTTCTTGAAATATAGATCTGAAATGAGGGCTTAAAAAGCCGACTGTGATTCAAATGGACTTACTTGACTAGCCTTTAAACTCAGATCATTCTGGCTTTCATAAAATGACCATCAATAGGCCAGCCCAGGCTTCTCTGGCTTATTGCTTAGGTTTTAATGACTTAGAATGAGTGTAAATAGCAATTGTTTTCTATTCTGGCCAGAAACTCGAAGGGTCTTCCTTTCCCAGGTGATATCTTTGAGATGGTAAATTGGGCTATCTTTTGTCTAACTTCTTTCTTACCTGTCCCTTAGTCTTTGAATTGTCATGGCCTCAGACAAACTGAGACCTGGGGAAGACTTTAATTTAGAAAGTCCAAGGTTACCCACTTCATCCTGGGCCATCACCAGTCATCTTGAACCTTTGTCTTGCCACTGGACTCCAATGACTCTGGAGGAAAGAGAAAGACCGACTTCATGCTCATGATGCTGTTGGTCTTTTTGAGAATGAAGAATCAGCTACAACAATCCTTCCCTCCAGAAGCTCACAGCCTAGCAAGCAGAGTCAGGGAAGCCAGAGGGAAAGAATACAGTATGTGATTAAATTACAAGATGAGTGGTCCAGACAGAGGTCAGGTGAGGGGGAACTTGGAGTAGTCAGGGAAGGCTTCCTGGAAGGGAGTGGCTTTGAGCTGACCCTAAAGATGACTAGATTTCAAGAGGTAGAAGGTGGAGAGGAGAAATTTGCCTGATTTCTCTATTTGAAAATCCCTTCAGTTTCCTTCAAAGCTCAGCTCAAATGTAGCCTTCTTCATGAGGCTTTTCCTGATGTCTTGAGTGACTAGCAGATCGTCCAGATCTCCTTGCAATTATTGTGTGCATATATTTTTTCTTTTTAAACATTTTTTCATTCATTTATTGATTTTATAATTAACTACAAAACACAAAAAGGAAAAAAAACATTTCCATGTAAATAGCAGAACATGAGAGGATTCAATATAAAACAATAAATGTCTATTTCATGAAAACCTATATAAGTCCTACACATTTTTTTCAAAGCAACCCAGTATTTTTTTACTTCCTTCTAGGTTTTCTTTTGTTTTCTGCTCTGTGCTGTTTATTTTTTCTCTCACTCTCATAGAAGGTTACAATTAAACATGAATATATATATATGTATATGTATCTATACACACTGCATACATATTTATATATCTATAAACATATATTTATAAACATACATACATAGTTACACACATACACATATATGTAAGACCACACTATGCATATTTCTATTTGTTAGTTCTTCCTCTGGACCTTCATAGGTCCAAGTTTTCCCATGGTTTTTCTAAATTAACTAGCCCATCATTTCTTTCTTTCTTTCATTTATTTATTTATGTATTTGTTTGTTTATTTATTTATTTAACTTTTTACAATCATTTTCACAAAATTTTGGGTTCCAAATTTTCTCCCCTTTTAACCCCTCCCCCCACCCCCAATAGCCCAAGCAATCTAATTTTCCCTATCTCCAATCTGCCCTCTCTTCTGTCATCCCTCCCTTCTCTTGTCTCCATCTTCTCTTTTCTCCTGTAGGGCCAGATGACTTTCTATTCCTCATTAACTGTATGTCTTCTTTCCTAGTAGCAACAGCAATACTAAACAGCTGTTCCTAAAACTATGAGTTCCAAATTCTCCCCATCCCTCCCTCCCCACCCATTCCCTTTGGGAAGGCAGGCAACTCAATATAGGCCATATCTGTGTAATTTTGCAAATGTCTTCCCTGATAGTCGTGTTGTATAAGACTAACTGAATTACCCTCCATCCTACCCTGCCCCTCATTGTTTCTCTTCTGTCTTTTGATCCTGTCCCTCCCCAAGTGTTGACTTCAAATTGCTCCCTCCTCCCTTTGCCCTCCCTTCCACCATCCCCCCCCTCTTGCTTATCTCCTTCTCCCCCACTTTCCTAGACTGTAAGATAGGTTTTCATACCAAAATGAGTGTGCATTTTATTCCTTCCTTTAGTCAAATGTGATGAGGGTAAACTAATTGTTTTTTTTTCTCAGCTCTCCTCTTTTTCTCTCCACTAAGAAGTCTCCTACTTGCCTCTTAAATGACATATAATTACCCCATTCCATTTCACCCTCTTTCCTCCCACTACATTTCTCTCTCACTGTTTACCTTAATTTCTTTTAAGATATGGTCCCATCCTATTCAATTCACTCTGTGCTCTCTGTCTCTGTATGTGTGTGCATGTGTGTGTGCGTGCATGCATGTACATGTGTGTGTGTGGTCCCACCAACTACCCAGATATTGAAAAGTTTTAAGAGTTACAAATACTGTCTTTCCATGTAGGAATGTAAACAGTTCACTTCTGGTAAGTCCCTTAAGACTTCTCTTTGCTGTTTACTTTTTCATGCTTCTTCTCATTCTTGTGTTTGGAAGTCAAATTTTCTTTTCAGCTCTGGTCTTTTCATCAAGAATGATTGAAAGTCCTCTGTTTCATTGAAAGACCATATTTTCCCTTGAAGTATTATACTCAGTTTAGCTGGGTAGGTGATTCTTGGTTTGAGTCCTAGTTCCTTTGACTTCTGGAATATCCTATTCCACGCCCTTCGATCCCTTAATGTAGAAGCTGCTAGATCTTGAGTTATCCTGATTGTATTTCCACAGCACTGGAATTGTTTCTTTCTAGCTGCTTGCAAGATTTTCTCCTTGAGCTGGGAGTTCTGGAATTTGGCCACAATGTTCCTAGGAATTCCTCTTTTTGGATCTCTTTCAGGTGGTGATCGATGGATTCCTTGAATACTTATTTTGCCCTCTGGTTCTAGAATGTCAGGGCAGTTTTCCTTGATAATTTCATGGAAGATGATATCTAGGCTCTTTTTTTGATCATGGCTTTCAGGTAGTCCCATAATTTTTAAATTGTCTCTCCTGGATCTATTTTCCAGGTCAGTTATTTTTCCCATGAGATATTTCACATTCTCTTCCATTTTTTCATTCTTTTGGTTTTGTTTGGTGATTTCTTGGTTTCTCATAGAGTCATTAGACTCCATCTGTTCCATTCTAATTTTGAGAGAACTCTTAAATTCAGTGAGCTTTTGAACCTCTTTTTCCATTTGGCTAATTCTGCTTTTGAAAGCATTCTTCTCCTCATTGGCTTTTTGAACCTCTTTTGCCAATTGAATGAACCTATTCTTCAAGGTGTTATTTTCTTTAGCATTTTTTTGGGGTCTCCTTAACCAAGGTATTGACCCATTTTTTATACTGTTCTTGCATCTCTCTCATTTTTCTTCCCAGTTTTTCCTCCACCTGTCTGACTTGCTTTTCAAAATCCTTTTTGAGCTCTTCCAAGGCCTGAGCCCACCTGACATCCCCCTGGGGTGTCTGGGGTACTGAGGCCCCACCCTCCATGTCTTTCCCTGATGGTAAGAATACGTCCTCGTCATCAGATCCGAATGTCGGGATCATTTCCTTTTGTTGGAAAAAACTCTCTATAGTCTTATTTTTCTTCCCTTTTCTAGGCATTTTCCCAGCCAGTTACTTGACTTCTGAGATTCCTGTCCACCCCCGCCTAGATCCGCCCAGCTAGTGCTTGGGCTCTGAGATTCAAATGGGCTTTTCGCACCGCTAATCAATGTGAGCTTTAGTTCTGGCGCTGGGGTGGGGGCAGGGCCGCCTCCCAGGCTCAGCTCCCTCAGGGGCTTTATGCAGAGACTTTCAGGAACAGAGCAGGTGGGGGGGGGCCGCCTCCCAGGCTCAGCTCCCTCAGGGGCTTTATGCAGAAGCCTTCAGTAAAAGAGTAGGGTGGGGCAGGGCCGTCTCCCAGGCTCAGCTCCCTCAGGTTGTTTATGCAGAGACCTTCCGTAATGAGGATCCTGCCTGCTGCTGGGGAGAGTCCTGGGCCGGCCGCAGCCGCTGCTGTTTCCGCTGCCTCCCACGCCTCTGCCTCCGCCACTTCCTGCCCCCATCTCTGCCGCCACTGTTTCCTCCCGAGGGGGCCCGAGTCACGGAGACACTCCACTCCCCCTCTCGTCCAGCCCAGCCTTCTCTCTCACTGACCTGTAGCTTCTGTGGGCGGAGGAACTTTCCCTAGCCCATCATTTCTTATATCACAGCAGTAATTCCATTACAGCAATACCCTGTCTGAGAGATTGTCTATGAAAGTTTTCCCCCCATTTTTCTGCTTTCCTTCTAATCTTAGCTACACTAGATTTGTACAAGAAAATTTTAATTTAAAAATAATCAAAATTATGCATTTTACATTTCAATAATACTCTCACCTTATAATATAATTTAAGGTCTGATACTGATGAAGGCTAGAAGGGGTGTTGGTGAGATCCCTGCAAAGACTGGAGTACCAGGGGCAGGTCACCTGGAATGAATTCATGGACTCTAGTATTCTTGAAGTCAAGGTAAAGATTTATTATGCTTTTCAGTAGGCAAGAGTTCTTAGGGACCCTATGATTTGAATGGGGTACAGGTAAAGTTTATGTAGGATATTTTATAGTAAAACATGCCAAATATGCAAACTAGGTGATTCAGGGTGGGATTAGGGAGGTTAAGGAATGGTTAGTTTTTAAAGGAACATGCACTTTTAGTATCTGCTGCACAGATATTTACCCAGAGTCCATTGGGAAATAGCCCAGAGGAGGGTTACATGGAGGTGTGACTTTAGGCCTGAAGCATCACTAAGTCAACAGTTAGGCCTGACTAAGGAATACCAGCTTCTCTCAATGTCTTCTTAGACAAGATAAATGTAAGAGAGCATACATATGTCTAAGTCTAGGACACATATGATCGGCCAGTGAGTAGTAAATGTTGTTATGACCCAGTACACAGTCAGATCAGCCAGTCCATAGATGGTACAAACTAAATAAATTCTATAGGTGCAGCTGGCTACTGTAGCAGGAAGAGAGATAAAAGTTTTCCTAGGGCAGGTTCTATCCTTGGGCTGGGGAGAAATTGCCTGGGATAGTGTTTTCAGGCTAGGGAGAAATGTGATTTTTTGAGAAAAATGTGATGCACCCAAGCACCCCATCAGTTCTGCCAAATCTCCTTTACATTTTTTCCCATAGTTTCTTTGAAATCCTTGACCTTTTGTCCTTCTGAATGATTTTTGTTATTTTTTTCTAACTCAGTAATATTTTTTTGAAATTTAATTGGGATGGCATTGAACAAATACATTAATTAGGACACTTTTTATTATATTGGCTTTCCCATGAACAATGAATAATTCTCCAATTATTTATATCTGACTTTATTTGTATAAAGAGTGTTTTATGATGACAATCAAGTAGTTCCTATGTCTGTTTTGGCAGGTATACTCTCAGGTATTTTAAATAGTCTAACACAATTCTGAATAATATTTTAACAGTGTAGTTTCCCTATTTTTCTCTTTTAAGTAAATCTATTTTATTGTGTACATACTTTGTAAACATTAATGTCTCCCCTTGAGAGCAGGGAATTGTTTCATTTTTCTATTGCTTTTTTTTGAGTCCCAAGTGCATGTATGTAATAGGCACTTAATAAATGCTTTTTGAATAATTGTTTGACATAAGGTTGAGCAAAGAGACAAAGAATGAGTCTGGTGTTGGTTCATGAGTATTGGTGTATGTATGAGACTGACTGGAGACATGAAGATCTCAGAGGAAGGGAGAGCAAATCTTAGTTCTGTGTCCTCTGCTGCTCCCTTCACCCAGACCCTCATCACTTTTCCATTCTTTCTGCCTCTAGTTTATCCTTCATATGCTACCAGAGTCATCTTCCTAATGTATACATCTGAGCCCTAGGATCTTCGATCTGGAAGGGATCCTAGAACAAAGAACGTAAGAACTGAAAGAGACATTAGAAGGTATCTAATTCAAACTTTTCTTTTCATAGTTGAGGAAACTAAAGAGGGGACAGATATGGTTTGCCCAGAGTCACACAGCCAGTTAGTAGCATAGCTGAGACTGGAACCCAGGTCACCTGATTCCCCATCCAGGACTCACACTACTCAGATCCTTTTCTGAGAACAAAAAGGAAACATGAGGACATTAAGGGTCTGGGTGGGTGAGGAGAGAGTGGCAAAGAGATGGGTGGGATGCTATTGACAAGAGAAGAGGAATTAGTCACTTGGCATTTTGCTTTCGCCTTCATTGTTGTTATTTCATTTCAGTCATGTCTGACTCTTTATGACCCCATCTGAGATTTTTTTGGCAAAGATACTGGAGTGATTTGCCCTTTCCTTCTCCAGATCATTTTACAGATGAGAAAAGTGGGGCAAATTGGGTTAAGTGACATGCCCAGGGTCACACAGCTAGTGTCTTGAGAATGTATTTGAACTCAGGTCTTCCTGACTTCAGGCCCAGAGCTCTGTCCATTGTGCTGTTTGCTCTATGTAGGGCAATGATTTTTCAGATTGAATAAAGTTGAGCCAAAATTATCATGAAGCACTTGAGCCAGGTATGGTGGCACATATCTGTGTGCCTGCCACTGAGAAGGAGGAGGCTGGTGGAAAGCAGGAGTCACAAAGCTGCCTAAGGAGGGGTGAGCTTTCTCTGGTTGGAAAATATAACCAATCAAAGCTCCTGACAGAAAATTGTTAGTATAATGACAGAAATTGTTAATACCATGCATAATATCAACTGCCTTTCCCTTTAATGATCCTTGTAAAGTCAGAATTTCAGTAATGTCCTCCCATTCCTACTCTTAAGATACTTATTATTGATTAGGTTGAGCTGGGCCATACCTAAGAACCCTAACCCAGGAATTTTGCCTTGTGGGGAGCTCAGTTCAAGCTGGATCTCAGCTTCTAGTGTCCTTGCCCCCTTCCATTGGGATTCATGGCATGAAGGCAAAAGAACCAGAAGGAAGTGACTTTCTTTGCCTGGATTGCCAGGGTCTCCCTTGACTAGACCTTGCTACCTCATTCTGCCTCCTCCCCCTCTCCTCCTAAAGGTATAAGAAGCTTTTGTATGGGTCTTAGAGTTGGGAAATCTACTAGACATTCCTTAGGATAGAAGGCTTGCTATCCTGTTATCTTAATTAAAGAGGTTTGATTCTGCAACTCATGACTTAGATTTATTTCAGAACTTGACACTCTTAAGCCAATCAGCAGTGCTATTTGGTCCATAAGTAACCTCTATACTTCCAGCCTGGGTAAGATAGAAGATCCAGAGAAGAAGAATAAGAAGATGAAGAGGAGATATAGAAGAAAAAGGAAAAGGAGGATGTGGAGAGGGAGAAGAAGAAGAAAAAGAGGAGGAAGAAGAGGACAGAAGGAAAAGAAAGAGAGGAGAAAAAGGAGAGAGGAAGACATGAAAAGGAGAAGGGACAGATGAAGAGGGATCTCCAACAAACTCAACAGTACTCCAACAAACACAACAGCCAACGAATGACAATGGATAACAACCAACTACCTATGGCAAACTTGAAACCCTGGAAGGGTTAAATGGTAAGAAAGAACCCAAATGTGTCAAAGAATTCAAGTCTAACTCAAGCCTTGGATATTCAACACCTTCTTCTTCTTCCTCCATCAGCCTCCTCCCACCTGTGATTGGAAGACAAAGCACTAGGTTCCTCCTAAACCCTTCTTTTATACAGGGCAGAAACTGGTAACTCTGATTGGTTTCAATTCCAAAGAACAAGATTCCTGGTGTCTCTCTCTCCCCGCCCACCTTCATATCCCACCTTCCTTTTATATGTTGTCTTCTCCTCATTAGACTATAAACTCCTTGAGAGCAAGTACTGTTTTTTTTATTTATTTGTATTCCAAGGGCTTAGCACAATGCCTGATTCATAGTAGGTGCTATGAAAATGTGAAAAATGATTATTAATAGCCAATATCATGAGGAAGTTCAGAGTTTTCCCCCACTCTCCTGCTTCCAAAGTTGTGAAGTTCAGTTTTTCTTCAGAAGGACATTACTGATAATGAGATCTCATTGACCTTTCTTATCCTGGTCAAAACCCACCCAAGATTGAAAAGAATTTGATCTAAAATGGGGAAGCCCACTGTGTTCTACTCAAGCTTGGGTAGAGATATATTCTTTTGTCTAGATGGCATAAGGCTGGTAGAGGTCTAGTATAATTTTCTCTGTCCAAAGGTGAATTGATGAGTGACACTAGCCCCAGTTGAAAGGGTATATAAACTGTGCAGCCTAAACCTGAAGTGAGCTCAGGTACTGCCTGCAGCTCCCATGCATGCATGGTCTGCCCACTTTGAGAGAAATAAACATGCATACAGCCTAATTCTGTCTGTCTTTCTTAGATTAAATTCTGGAGGTTGGCAGTGCTGAATAAATGTTTATTGAATTGAATACTGCATTCTAGGGTAACAAAAACATTCCCAAGTGTGGTTACTTTTGAGTTGCTTTGCATGCTCTTTGAATAAATGCTCCAAAGAAGATAGATGTCACACAGTTGGAGATAGGCAAAAGCTCTTCTTTGAATTTTCAAAGAGCATGAAAAGGGTTAATTCCACAAACTTCAAGTCAGAGTTTCTAGAACATTTTATTATGCCAATCGTTTTACAAACACCAAGAAAGGGAAACAGTGAGGAGCCAGCATAAGTTCATTAAGAACAGGCCATATGTTGTAATCAACAAATGGAGTACTAGACATTTTCTCTGATCTTCAAGACTTCTCAAAACTCTCCAATATAAGAATTATGCACAAGAGGTAAATTAATTGTAGTTTTCTCTACAGACTAAGATACCAAGAACCTAAGGAGACCCAAGGAATTAATAGCCAACCCCCTCTAGATTAATCTCTAACCCTCAGCTCACTCATTTAACGCCCCCCTGCTCTGGTAGGGTTGCAAAATGGGACCCATAGGTTTGTATTCTGGGATCCATCCAGCAATGCTGCTGCAGCTGCTGCTCTGACCAGCACACAAGCCTCCAATCCTGCCCCAACCCCATCACTCCAAGGCAAAGACAATAGAACTAAACTCTGCCCCTGTCAGTCAATCCCCTTTAACAAGGAGGTAGAGATATAGAAAAACCCAGTGCACTCTGCCTGTAGCAGTGATCCTGCAGCCTTATGTCCTGTAGCATGGTTCAACGAGATGGATCTGGGACTGGCCCACAATATGTGGGGGGCTCTACCATGCCTCCACTGATTGGAATGGTAATATCCATAGAGGCAGTTAGGTGGTGCAATGGATGGAGCTCCAGGCCTGGTGTCAGGAAGAGCTGAGTTCAAATGTGACCTCACTTACTAGCTGTGTAACTCCGGGCAACTCAATTAACTTCAATTTGCCTCAGTTTTCTCATCTGTAAAATGGGAATAATAACAGCACCTACCTCCCAGAGTTGTTGTGAGGATTAAATGAGGTAATAAATTGGAAATCACTCAGCACAGTACACAGCAAATGCCATAACACATGGCAGTCAGAAGAAGCAACACAAGGACACTCTCAAGATCTCTCTTAAGAAGTTTGGAACTGATTGTGTGACATGGGAGACAGTGGCACAGGACCACTCAGCATGGCATGCCCACATCAGAGAAGGTGCAGAGAAGAATTGAAACAGCTCAAAGGAAACACAGGATGAGTAAATTTTGAGAACCCACCCCAAAAGTTCACACAAACTATTTGTGCCCGACCTGTAAAGCATTCCAATTTCGTATTGGTCCGATCAGCCACAGTCAGACACAATGACTAGCACAGACATTGCTCCTCTTTGAGAATGAAGGACACCCAACCACCAAATGCTATATAAATGTCAGTTACTAGCTACTACATATGGAATGTGCACAGAAAAGTCCTGAGGCCCAGACACAAGGATGACCAGAGGTTACCTCTGGAAGGAAGGAGAGGGGTAGGGAACAATCATTTATTAGGCACATACTACATACCAGGTATACTGCTAAGCATTTTGCAAATACTATCTCATTGTATAGGAGTTTTTAATATGAAGTCCATGGATAGATTTCTGAGGGTTCCTGTTCTTGGATGGGAAAAACAAACAAGCAAAATGTTATACTTGTATTCCAATATAATTGGTTTCTTTTGTAATTCTATGTATTTTGTTTTATGCATTTAAAACAATCCTGTGAAGGAGGTACTATTTTTATCCCTGTCTTATAGGTAAGGAAACTGACGCTGGTAGAGGTTAAGTGACTTGCCCAGGGTCACACTGCAAGCATCTGAGGCCAGTTTCAAATCCTGGTCTTCCTGATTCCAGGGGAAGATGCTCTAGCCACTAGGCACCCACAATCCCATGGGACCGCTAGTGTCTTTCGATGGCACTGTCCTGTTGCTCTTGCTGGCCTCCACTGGACTTGTTGTCTTTATCAGACACTGCTCTATGGACTTTGATATCCTGAATGATAGAGGTAACTAAGTGGCTTAGTGGAGAGACACTAGGCCTGGAGTCAGGAAGACCTGAATTTAAATCCATCCTCAGACACTTACTAGCTGTCTGACCCTGGGCAAGTCACTTAATCTCTGTTTGCCTTAATCCACTGGAGAAGGAAATGGCAAAGCACTCCAGTAAGTTTGCCAAGAAAACCCCATGGACAACAGAGTCCACGAAATAATAAAGGGTGGACGTGACTGAATGAACAACAACTGAATGATGGGCTTCTAGTTGCATGTTGTGCTACTTCTGAATTGTGCTCTACTAGACAGATTGTCAGACACTTCCATTGCTAGACACATAGTCTGCCAGATGTTGCTCCACTGGTTGCTTAATTGAAACCAGATACTGCTCACTTCCAGTGTGCACCTGGGCTGAAATTGTTGACCATCTCTCCTTCCTCATGAGAGTGGTGGGAACTACTATGCTGTTAATTCAAAGCAGAGGCTTTTCAATGCCTCCAGGTTTGGGTCAGCTTAAACTGGTCCTGAGTCAGACTTAGCTAGATCTTCAAACTCATGACTTAGAGAAAAGTTGGTATGAAGCTCCTCCATGTTGAAACAGAGGTGTTAAGCCTCTTCTTGTTAGATGGATTGCCCAGGAGATACCCTAACAGTCTGTGTCCCCTAACCTAGACTAATATCAAAGCAATGAGAAGCAGTTACTTTCTGGGGCCTAGGGTCCCTGAGTGGAACCCAGATTGCTCCTACCCAAAAACCATGAAACCTCAAGAAAAGAAGAAAGTGAATCAAGCCCATTTCTGGGAAAAGAGGCCACCCTAGGTTAAGTAGCAGCTACCTAAAAATATAGAGGTACAGTGAGTAGAGCATGAAATTAACAGCAGCCCCAAAGAGGAACTAGAAAAACAGAGAGAGAAGAGGTGAGCATTCTGTAATGGGCATGAAGGAGGCACCATTAGGAGAGAGGCTTACTATGCCCAGGGAAGTAGATGGAATTAATATTTTCTTAGTGTTACAACTAGTAGACCCAGCCCCAGCACCTAGGAGTTGGAAACTTCATACATTCTCATGTGACACTCCCTCATCCCAGACTGGGTTCCTGAGGGATACTGATAGGCATCTCAACTTAAACACATCCAAAATGAAACTTATTTTATTTCTCCTTAAAACCCACTTCCCTATCAAATTTACCTCTTTATCTCAAAGACACAGATAGCCTCCCAGTCATGCAGGGTTAGAACTGAGGCATCATTTCTACTATTCTACTCCCACCTACACTCAGGAGGTCACTACCCTAGCTCAAGCCCTCATCACCTGTTGCCTAGAAGAAGGAGGAAGAGAAGGTATAGGAAACAAATAAAACTATCCTTAGTTGCTGATAACATGATAGTTTTTTTAGAAAATCCTAGGGATTTTACTAATCCCTAATAAGCAAAAGCACTAATTCAGCAACGTTGCAAGCTACAAAATAAACCCTCAAAAATTAGCATTTCTATACAATAATAACAAAATCTAAGAAACAACAAGAGAAGGACAGATCCTATTCAAAATAACAACAAAACACATAAAATATTTAGGGATATGTATTCCAAAGCATATAAAATATTTATGTCGATTCAATTATATAGTGCTCTTCAAAGAAAGAAAGGACAACTTGAGTAGTTGAAGGAATATTCAGTGCTCATGACTGGGTCATACCAACACAAAAAAGTCAAAATACTATCAAAATTAACTTACAATTTTAACGTTATACTAATCAGATTATTAGAGGGACCCTTTACAGATCTCACTAATCTAATAACAATTCACTTGGAGAAACAAAAAGTCTAGGATATCATGGAAAATAATGAAAAAAAGGTAGAAAGGAAAGAACAGTACTTCTAGATCTCAAACAATATTATAAAGCGATGACATAAAAATCATTGAGTATGGGGAGGAGCCAAGATGGCGGAGTAGAAAGACTCATGTATGCTAGCTCCAAACTCACAGCCCATAAATTTCCTGTAAAAAGAACTCCCCACAAATTCTGGAGCAGTGGAACCCGTGCAGAAACACAGTGGAAGAGATCTCCATTCCAGAGAGCCCTGGAAAGCTGTCCCCAGGGGTCCATCATGCTCCGGACAGTGGAGCCCACCCCTGCACTGCCCTGGCCACGGGGCCCCAAAAGAGCAGATCTGAGCAGGCTTCAGGGACAGAAACTCCGGCTGCCGCAAAGGTCCCTCCACCCACAGGCGCTACAGGTCAGTGAGACAGACTTCTGGGCTGGCCGAGAGGGGAGCGGGGTGTCTCCATGACTCGGGCCCCCTCGGGAGGCAGTGGCAGAGGGAGCGGCAGAGGCAGCGGCGGCTTGGGACTCCTGCAGCAGGAAGGAGCTCAGGGCCATTTCTGAAGGTCTCTGAATAAACCCCCTGAGGGAACTTAGCCTGGGAGGTGGTCCTGCAACCACCCCAGCACCAGAACTTAAGCTCACATTGAATAGCAGCCCCGCCCACCACTGAAAGCCCTGAGGCTGAGGAGCAGCATTTGAATCTCAGACCCCAAGCACTAGCTGGGCAGATCTAGGCAGGGGTGGAGAGGAATCTCAGAAGTCAAGTAACTGGCTGGGAAAATGCCCAGAAAAGGGAAGAAAAATAAGACCACAGAAAGCTACTTTCTTGGGGGACAGGTGTTCCCGCCTTTCATTTCTGATGAGGAAGTACAATGCTTACCATCAGGGAAAGACGTAAAAGCCAAGGCCTCTGTATCCCAAAGATCCAAAATAGATATCCAATGGGCTCAGGCCATGGAAGAGCTCAAAAAGGATTTTGAAAATCAAGTTAGACAGGTGGAGGAAAAACTGGGAAGAGAAATGAGAGACATGAAAGAAAAGCATGAAAACCGGGTCGATACCTTGCTAAAGGAGACCCAAAAAAATGCTGAAGAAAATAACACCTTGAAAAATAGGCTCACTCAATTGGCAAAAGAGGTTCAAAAAGCCAATGAGGAGAAGAATGCTTTCAAAAGCAGAATTAGCCAAATGGAAAAAGAGGTTCAAAAGCTCACTGAAGAAAATAATTCTCTCAAAATTAGAATGAAACAGATGGAGGCTAATGACTTTCTGAGAAACCAAGAAATCACCAAACAAAACCAAAAGAATGAAAAAATGGAAGAGAATGTGAAATATCTCATGGGAAAAACAACTGACCTGGAAAATAGATCCAGGAGAGACAATTTAAAAATTATGAGACTACCTGAAAGCCATGATCAGAAGAAGAGCCTAGACATCATCTTTCATGAAATTATCAAGGAAAACTGCCCTGACATTCTAGAACTAGAGGGCAAAATAAGTATTGAAGGAATCCATCGATCACCACCTGAAAGAGATCCAAAAAAACAAACTCCTAGGAACATTGTGGCCAAATTCCAGAATTCCCAGGTCAAGGAGAAAATATTGCAAGCAGCTAGAAAGAAACAATTCCAGTATTGTGGAAATACAATCAGGATAACACAAGATCTAGCAGCTTCTACATTAAGGGATCGAAGGGCATGGAATAGGATATTCCAGAAGTCAAAGGAACTAGGACTCAAACCAAGAATCACCTACCCAGCTAAACTGAGTATAATACTTCAGGGGAAAATATGGTCTTTCAATGAAACAGAGGACTTTCAAGCATTCTTGATGAAAAGACCAGAGCTGAAAAGAAAATTTGACTTTCAAAAATCATTGAGTACTAATTAAAAAATAAAGAGGGAGATCCATCAGACTACACAAGAGGAAATCACAAACAATGAAATTCAGTAACTTCTTGATAAGTTAATTAGGAAACATTTTACTTAGGAAAGACCTCCCTATTTTCTAAAAACTGTTAGGAAAACTGGGAAGCAGTCTCTGGCAGATATTAGGCTCAGAAGAATGTCATAAGTGATATTGCACAGTAAGTTAAGAAAGTCTCTTTCTTCTTCTCTATTTCCTAGCTTCCCTATTTTCCTTCATGTTTCAGCTAAAATCTCACCTTCTACAAGAAGTCTTTCTCAATTCTCTTTAATGCTAGTTAGGGCCTATCCTATGAGATTGTCTCTAATATATCTTGTTTGTACATAGTTGTTTTCATGTTATCTTCCCAATGAGACTGTGAGCTCCCTTGGGGCCAGGACTGTTTCTTGGACCATTTTCCCCCAGCACATAACACAATGCAGGTTATATAGTTGGAGCTTAATAAATTCCTGTTGACTTGACTTTACTTGACATGACATGACTTGAAATATCATATCATAAAAAAATTAGAGAAGCAGATGATATTCTTTTCACAGCTATCTCTAGAAGATAATTTTTTTTTCCATTTCTACTATTTTTCTATTTACTTAACTTTTTACAATCATTTTCACAAAATTTTGGGTTCCAAATTTTCTCCCCTTTTAACCCCTCCCCCCACCCCAATACCCCAAGCAATCTAATTTTCCCTATCTCCAATCTGCCCTCTCTTCTGTCATCCCTCCCTTCTCTTGTCTCCATCTTCTCTTTTCTTCTGTAGGGCCAGATGACATTCTATTCCTCATTAACTGTATGTCTTCTTTCCTAGTAGCAACAGCAATACTAAACAGTTGTTCCTAAAACTATGAGTTCCAAATTCTCCCCATCCCTCCCTCCCCACCCATTCCCTTTGGGAAGGCAGGCAACTCAATATAGGCCATATCTGTGTAATTTTGCAAATGTCTTCCCTGATAGTCGTGTTGTATAAGACTAACTGAATTACCCTCCATCCTACCCTGCCCCTCATTGTTTCTCTTCTGTCTTTTGATCCTGTCCCTCCCCAAGTGTTGACTTCAAATTGCTCCCTCCTCCCTTTGCCCTCCCTTCCACCATCCCCCCCCTCTTGCTTATCTCCTTCTCCCCCACTTTCCTAGACTGTAAGATAGGTTTTCATACCAAAATGAGTGTGCATTTTATTCCTTCCTTTAGTCAAATGTGATGAGGGTGAACTAATTGCTTTTTTTTTCTCAGCTCTCCTCTTTTTCCCTCCACTAAGAAGTCTCCTACTTGCCTCTTAAATGACATATAATTAGCCCATTCCATTTCACCCTCTTTCCTCCCACTACATTTCTCTCTCACCATTTACCTTAATTTCTTTTAAGATATGGTCCCATCCTATTCAATTCACTCTGTGCTCTCTGTCTCTGTATGTGTGTGCATGTGTGTATGTGTGTGTGTGTGCATGCATGTACATGTGTGTGTGTGGTCCCACCAACTACCCAGATACTGAAAAGTTTTAAGAGTTACAAATATTGTCTTTCCATGTAGGAATGTAAACAACTCACTTCTGGTAATTCCCTTAAGACTTCTCTTTGCTGTTTACTTTTTCATGCTTCTTCTCATTCTTGTGTTTGGAAGTCACATTTTCTTTTCAGCTCTGGTCTTTTCATCAAGAATGCTTGAAAGTCCTCTGTTTCATTGAAAGACCATATTTTCCCTTGAAGTATTATACTCAGTTTAGCTGGGTAGGTGATTCTTGGTTTGAGTCCTAGTTCCTTTGACTTCTGGAATATCCTATTCCACGCCCTTCGATCCCTTAATGTAGAAGCTGCTAGATCTTGAGTTATCCTGATTGTATTTCCACAGTACTGGAATTGTTTCTTTCTAGCTGCTTGCAAGATTTTCTCCTTGAGCTGGGAGTTCTGGAATTTGGCCACAATTTTCATAGGAGTTTCTCTTTTTGGATCTCTTTCAGGTGGTGATCGATGGATTCCTTCAATACTTATTTTGCCCTCTAGTTCTAGAATGTCAGGGCAGTTTTCCTTGATAATTTCATGAAAGATGATGTCTAGGCTCTTTTTCTGATCATGGCTTTCAGGTAGTCCCATAATTTTTAAATTGTCTCTCCTGGATCTATTTTCCAGGTCAGTTGTTTTTCCCATGAGATATTTCACATTCTCTTCCATTTTTTCATTCTTTTGGTTTTGTTTGGTGATTTCTTGGTTTCTCAGAAAGTCATTAGACTCCATCTGTTCCATTCTAATTTTGAGAGAACTCTTAAATTCAGTGAGCTTTTGAACCTCTTTTTCCATTTGGCTAATTCTGCTTTTGAAAGCACTCTTCTCCTCATTGGCTTTTTGAACCTCTTTTGCCAATTGAGTGAGCCTATTCTTCAAGGTGTTATTTTCTTCAGCATTTTTTTGGGTCTCCTTAACCAAGGTATTGACCCGTTTTTCATACTTTTCTTTCATGTCTCTCATTTCTCTTCCCAGTTTTTCCTCCACCTGTCTAATTTGCTTTTCAAAATCCTTTTTGAGCTCTTCCAAGGCCTGAGCCCACCCGACATCCCCCTGGGGTGTCTGGGGTGCTGAGGCCCCACCCTCCACGTCTTTCCCTGATGGCAAGAATATTTCCTCATCCTTGTCAGATCCGAATGTCGGGATCATTTGCATTTGTTAGAAAAAACTCTCTATAGTCTTATTTTTCTTCCCTTTTCTAGGCATTTTCCCAGCCGGTCACTTGACTTCTGAGATTGCTGTCCACCC
Organism: Bettongia penicillata ogilbyi; assembly: GCA_023548195.1. Taxonomy (NCBI): domain Eukaryota; kingdom Metazoa; phylum Chordata; class Mammalia; order Diprotodontia; family Potoroidae; genus Bettongia; species Bettongia penicillata. Next base: position 4,410,891 of record JAJHZJ010000397.1, on the reverse strand, counting down.
CTGCCTAGATTCGCCCAGCTAGTGCTTGGGGTCTGAGGTTCAAATGGGCTTTCCGCAGCAAGCTTTAGTTCTGGTGCTGGGGTGGGGGCAGGGCCGCCTCCCAGGCTCGGCCTCCTCAGGGGCTTTATGCAGAGACCTTCAGGAATGGAGCAGGTGGGGGGGGCCTGCCCCCAGGCTCAGCTCCCTCAGGGGCTTTATGCAGAGGCCTTCAGTAAAAGAGCGGGGTGGGGCAGGGCCAGTCTCCCAGGCTCAGCTCCCTCAGGTTGTTTATGCAGAGATCTTCCTTAATGAGGATCCTGCCTGCTGCTGGGGGAGTCTGGGCTGGTCGCCGCCGCTGCCTCCTCCGCTGCCGCCCACGCCTCTGCCTCCGCCACTTCCTGCCTCCGTCTCTGCCGCGGCCACTTCTTCCCGAGGGGGCCCGAGTCACGGAGACACTCCGCGCTCCCCCTCTCGTCCAGCCCAGCCTTCTCTCTCACTGACCTGTAGCTTCTGTGGGTGGAGGGACTTTCCTGGCTGCCGGAGCTTCCATCCCTGAAGCCTGCTCGGGTCAGCTTCTCTGGGGCCGCAGCCAGGGCAGCGCTGGGGTGGGGTCTGCCTTCCGGGGCGCGACGGACCCTGGGGATGGGTCTCCAGGGCTCCCTGGAACGGAAATCTCTTCCACTCCGTTTCTGTACCCTTTTCAGTGGTCCAGAAGTTATGAGGGCCTCTTTTTACATTAATTCTATGGGCTGTGGTTTCGGAGCTCGTAAACGTGCGTCCTTCTACTCCGCCATCTTGGCTCCGCCCCCCTAGAAGATAAATTCTTAACCAAACAAGGGATAATGGCAATTACAAAAGATAAAATAGATAATTTAGACTGTGTGAATTTGAAAAGCTTCTGCACAAGCAAAATTAATGCATCTAGGATAAGAAGGGAACTACTTCAAGGGGGAAAATCTTTGTATCAAATTTCTCAGGCAAAAGTTTGCTTTTACATATATACACATATATACACATGTTCACATATGTAGATATGTATGTGTGTATATATATATACTATATATGTATGTACACACATATGTATCTGTATATTATGACCAGAGCCAGTCTCTAATTGATAAATGGTCAAAGGACATGAACAAAGAGTTTGCAAAAAAGTTACAAACATTAAAATTCATATGAAAGGATGCTCCAAATGAATAATAAAAAAAGAAATTCAAATCAAAGTTACCCTGAGGTTTCACCTCATATCATGTAAATTGGCAAAAAATAATTTAAATATTGGCAACAGTCAATGTTAAGAGAAGAAGATAGGCACACTAGTTTATTGTTGGTGGAGTTGTGAATTAGTACATAATTTCAGAAAGGAATTGGGAATTATGCAAATAAAGTGACTAAACTGTCTATACCCTTTGATACTGAAATTCCATCACTAGGCTCAGTCCCTAAGGCAGCCACTGACAAGAAGAAAGTCTCTATATACACCAAAATATTGATAACAGCACTTTTTGTAGATGCAAAGAATTAAAAGCAAAGAAAATGCCCATTGGTTAGGGAAAGGCCAAACAAATTGTGGTACTGAATGTAATGGAATATTACTGGGCTGAAAGAAATTATGATGAATACAGAGAAGCATTTAAAGTTTTAGTTGCAGTGTGAAGTAAGCAGAGCTAATAAACAGTATATGCAATAAATACAAGGTAAATGGACAGAACAACCATAAAGCAAACATAAGTGAATGCTGGAAAATTACAAAGAATAAGCCTGGCTCCAAAGAACTGATATGAGAAGCCACACTCACTCCTCCCCTACGAAGAAGAGGTAAGTCCACCAGTAAGGCATGTTGCGTATATTTTCAGACTTTTTTTTTATATAATGATTGTTTTAACTGATTTTTTTTTTTTTGGTCTCACCCTCTTTCTCTTTTTTTATTTTGTTATTTCCAATGGCTGTCTGGGGGGGGTGTAAGGAGAAAGATGCTGGGAGAAATTCTGATGATGTGAAAAAAAATATCAATGAAATTTACCTTTTAAAAAAAGAATAGATAATATTAGACTGAAAAGAATCTCTGAATAGAGGCAGCATGGTATAGTACAAAGCTGACTTCACAGCCAAAAAAACCTGTGTTCAAATTCCGAGGTTGACATATACTGTCTGCAGTGACCCTGGGCAAGTCATTTCATTTCTCATCTCTCAATACTCTGGGCAACTTTCTAATACCGTAAGTTGCAGAAAAGGTGCTGACTTGAATAAGTAGAAGGAATTTCCTCACCTGGAAACATGGCTCCTTATAACAACTGTCAAACACATCCAGTCCCTACTGCTGTCAGACCAGGTCATGTCAGTTCTCCTGTGACAATGTTCTCAGCTTTACCCACACTATCCCGGGACCACAGAAAATGGGAGACAGATGATCCTGAGCCCTACACGACCAGAGCAGTCCAAAGTGAGTCCTGTAGTGTTAAGCAGGGGAAGCCACTGTCATCTACCTCCCAGCTAGCTGGAAAAAGGGAATACAGTTCCTGCCCTCCAATAGGAGGAAACAACAAATAGCAGAGAATGGAGGCCAAGAGGGGTATTTAGACTTGGAAATTTACATGAATGGCAAGTAGAACCACAGGGGAGTAAATGGACGCATCCTTTCCAGTAATAATGAATGTGTTGATTTAAATATCATTGCTTCAAAACTGGAAAGGGGGTTGGGGGAGGGGGAAAGACCCAGTGGGTGGCCTGTCTATGGACCCAGTTTCCTACTTACTAAAGGTTGCATATATTGAATGAGTTGGAAAGGTGTGGGATTGCATTCTAGCAATAAACTGAAGTATTCATTGACTCAGGAATTCCAAGGCATTCACAGAAAGGCAGTGCAGTTGATTGAAATGAACACGGAATTTGGAGTCACTGGACCAACTTCCAGTCCCAGTTCTACTTACTTGCTGTGTGACCTTAGGCAAACTGCTTAACTTTTCTGGATCTCAGTTCCCTCTGATGGGGTGCAGACTCTTGGGACCTCCTTGAATTCTCCTAGAATCTTCCCATTTGATCTGGCAGTCTCCAGAGGCCCTTGAGCTTTTCATTATCGCTATGCCTAGGTCTCTGGTGCACTCCCCACCCTTGATCCTATCATAACCCCATTCCACAGGCTGCTCACCACTCCCATCAAGATCTTCCCTAGATTCGATGTGTATTCACTCCAGGATACTGGGGATTCCCATCAAGACCTCTGGACATTCCAGGTTGACCTCGCCTATCAAGACCATCCCTGGGGTTCCAGACTACTTGGCGGTACCTGGATGCTTCTCTCAGTCTTTTCCTGTATTTAAGTTCCATCTCACCTCCTTGAAGGTGCTCAGGTTTAATCCAACACAGACTCTGTCTAGCTGAGATTCTATCTGGCCCACTTGTCAATACGAGTGTTACAAAAGATTAGGCTCCTTAAGAGTCAACCCAGGGTGGTGAATCTTTAATAAACTTTGTTTTTCTTTGACTTTAAGAAGGCTGTGTCGAATTCATTTGAGCAGGACCGAGTTTGTCAGTATTTTGGGTCCCCAGCACACCAAACCTCAGCACCTCCACTGTAAAGTAAATGAGTTGGCTACACAACCTGGAAGAAGGTCTCTGCTGGCTCCAAATTTATGACTCCAGGAATATACCTCCCTTGGTAATTGGATTGGAATGAATTAGAGACCCTTGCAAGCAGCTGGTCTGGGGAAAGAGTGAACATCTCCTGCACCAGGAGATACTGTTGACCATAACTTCAAAGTTAGCGTCTGGGGCAGCTGTCATGGCTCCCCTAGGCTCTGTCCCATCTATTCCTTCAAGTTTCCCAAGGTGTCCTGTGGTGAGGATAGGGAGCCACTTCTGTGTGAGAGCTCCTCTAAGAGTTAGGTTGTCTGTTGCCTAGCCATGCCTCACATGCCACCCCACCTCACCCACATGCATACACACATGTCACACATGTTCAAGCCACTCCCTTCACACACACTGATTTTACAGTCTTAACACTGAATGAGGGTAACCACAGTAACCAACCCACAGACCACCTCAACAAGAAAAATCCCCATGAACACATCCCCACACACAGCACAAGGGCAAGGAAATCTGAGGTAAATGCCTGGCACCACCATTTCTGCCATATCTGCCAGCCTCTCCTGCTAGCTCCTGACATTCACTAAATCTTCTAATGCTCAGAGAGATGCTGCAGCTTAGGACACTAGAAAGACTGCTTGCCTGAGCTGGAGTCAGAGGACTTGACTGTTCTATTTACTGCTTGTATGACCTTGGGATTAAAGTTACTTTACCTCTCCAGGACTCAGTTTCCTCTTCTGTAGAATGAGGAGTAGGACCAGAGACCCTCCCAATTAAACTCTGACTTAAGTAATACATAACTCCCATAGCAACAGACTTCCCCATGAATGGTCTACACAGCTACTCTCATATCCACTGCCTTTCACTATATGCCAACAAACTGCTTACTACCCAGTGCCCCTAAATGCCATTCTACTCTCCAAAACTGGAGCATCAGCTGCTGCCCTCCCTAGCTTCTGCAGGATCTGGGCAGAGAATCTCCCCAGGGGAATGATGGCAACACCTGCACTTGACTCTTCCTCAATGAACTGCAGCATCTCAATTTCTGGGCAAACAGAAGCAGAGGGTCCAGAATGAAGAAGTAAGGGGATAATTTCATTGTTCTCTGAACTAGTAAAACCACATCTCAGACATTATGTTCACTTCCGGGATCACATTTTAGGAAGAACATTGATAAATCAGAGAACATCCAAACGAAGGCACCTGAGATGTTAAAGAGACTAGAAACCACTTGATAAAAGGATCGATTGGAGGAACTGTGGGTATATAGCATGGAGAAGAGAAGACTGGGAGACAACGATCACTATCTTCCAGAATGATAAGTGTCACAAAACTGGTTGTTGTCCTTTGTCTTCGCAGAGGACCATAAAGCAGAAGGATTCAATTTATTCAGCTTGGCCCCAGAAGCAATAACAAGATACAATAGATAGAAGTTGCCTAAAGGAAGAATTAGGCTTCTTCAAAGAAAAGGGGAGGAAGATTAGCTGGGATAGTCACTGTAGCACAGGACCAAAGTCCATAGAAACTCTGGTTTCCCTCCATAGTCTTGCTAAATGAAGTCTACACTTAATCTGACAGATTTAGTGTTAGCTGCAGAGGCATGAAAGAGAGTTGCCAAGAACTTCCTTGGACCAAGCAACCTTGGACCAGTCAGGAGAAATGGCCCCTGAGGTGCAAGCAAAATTGTCAAAAACACAAATTTGAGTTGAGGGACTTTTGCTGTGCTAGCTGGAGGTTGCTGTAGGCTTGACTAACAGAAGAGATGTAGTAGTCCTGGAACTCTAGGCTATCTTATAAAAGGGCTGGAAACACTCCCCTTTGATGAAGAGGTCCCCTCAAAATTGCATTTCAGCAGAGAAACAGCATATGGTAGTAACAATTCAGCCAAGAAATTCAGATGCAATGAGGAAAGAAGTCCAGCAGGTAAAAGTAACTCCATGGGGAAGAAACAGGTGGCAGCTTCAGAGGCAGAAGGTTTTCCAGCTGGAATGCAACCCTATGACTGTGAGTTTTCTAGTCTGTATTCCCTCTCCAACTGGCAGCATGAGAATAATTAGGAGAGTGTATCCCTGAGTGTTTGGGGGGAAGGGAAGAGGTGTCAGTTTTTCCTTATAATTTGTCTCTTTAATTAAATTTCTTTGTTTTGAGTTGATGTGCCTTCTGATTTTATATGATCAAAAGTAGCATCTGATGGCAGCTCATGAGCTGTAGTTTTGAATAGATGCTTACCTAAAGAGTTCCTTGAACCCAGTAATAGCTTTGTTTGGGAGCAATACCGGGACTAGACTACACTAACAATTAGAGCTATCCAAGAATTGTTGTCCTTCAGTCGTCTATTAATCGTGTCTGACTCTGTGACCCCATTTGGGGTTTTCTTGTCAAAAATGCCAGTGTTTAGCCCTTTTCTTCTCCAGCTCATTTTATAGATGAAGAATTGAGGTAAACAGGATTAAGTGACTTGCCCAGGGTCAACAGCTAGTAAGCTGAGACCAGATTTGAACTCAGAAAGATGAGTCTTCCTGACTCCAAGCCCAGACCTCTATCCACTGTTCCACTTAGGTGCTCCCAGCAGCAGAATGGATGGTCTCAAAAGGTCAAGTCAAGAAGTATTATTATATGTCAGGCACCATGCTAAGAGCTAGAGATACAAATACAACAAAAAGAAACACCCTTTACCTTCAAGGAGTTTACATTCCAAGAAGAGAAGACAAAGCATAAAAAGGATTTGAAAGGGAGGCAGAAGGAGGAAACAAGGGACCCACATGGGCCCTGATGGTAAAGGCCAGAGAGTCAAATACAGAGCCAGGAGAGAGGATGAAGGATGACTAGGCTGGGCTCTTCCTAAAAATGGAGGTTCTGGAAGGACCTCAACAACAGAATGGGGCTGCAGAGTAGAGGGATGTTCCAAGATGAAAAGGCACAAGACACACAAGGATGTTTTGGGGTGAGAAAGCCGTAGGCACTGAGGAAATTTCCAGGGTGAGAGGGCAGTTAGGCATAGTGGTCAAGCACAGAAAATCAGAAGCAAAAACAGATAAGGAAATGAACGGTGGCTAATGGCAGACATGAAGTCTCTAAACAGAATAAGGATAAACTGTTGGAGATATTGCTGAGGGGAAGCCTCTTTAAGTAGAGGTTGGATGAGGTTCTTAACGAATCTGTAAGGGTTCCTAGGTGGGAACATAAATCTACAAATCATGGTAAGAAACCAACAGAGGTTAAATGAGTGTCTCCTCGCCCTCCAGCTTTCTGGGCAAAAACCTCTTTCATTTCTCCATTAGCATTAAAAGGTTGGGCTCATAAAGGCCAATTCTCTTCATCTCTCAGGGAGACTGGGCAAAAGCAGTTATCTTATCTAGGTCCCCCTGTACTGTACTGGTCACATGCCCAGTAACTGTCACATTTTTGTCCTGAGCCTGTAATGGGCCTAGATTTTTTACCCTTAATCCCTATTTTCCTCATGGACCAGCCTGACACACGGACATTCTCTGAAAGGACCCAGTGAGAAATTTCCAGCATAAATGAAAATATTACAAGGGGACTAGAACCCAGATCTTATGACTGAGAAGTTAGAAGTCAGCTTATGCCTGATCTCAGTTCTAACCGCTAAGTCACATTACCTTCCAGACCAGCAAGTTGCTTGCCTCCCTAGGCCTCAGTTTCCACATCTGTAAAATCTGTAAAATGGGAAATGAGATTAGATGGCCCCTGAGGTCTTAGGTAGGATCTATTATCCTGTGGCCATAACTTTGACATTCTCAGTTTCCTGTCTGTAAAACAAGGGCTATGGATTACATGATTTTAAAAGTCTCTTTCCTGTAATGAAATCTTATTTTTCAATTTTCCCTAAGATCACTGATCCCACTTCTCAGGGAAACCATCCCAAGGGCCTTTATGGGTGGGATGTTGGAGCTGGAAGGGATTTAAGACCACAGACAATAGAATAGTTGGAATTTGGGATTTTGGAAAGCACCTAATCCAACCCTGGCAGGTTACAGAGAAGGAAATGAAGGTCCAGAAGGGTTAACCTATTAACCAGTTAGCTTTGTGGGAAAAAGAGAAGATGGAAGAATTTACTTACTTATCACACGGAGATCATAAAGCCCTGAGCAAGGAAAAAGGGAAGTGACCTGGTGAGTCACTGGAAACTAAGCCTCCCAACCCCTTGCCAAGGGCTACGACACTTAAAAGGGTTAACTTGTGAAGTTCAGCTCTTTCCAACTTCCTTTTCCTGTTTCTACGGAGTCTGGAGTTTCAAACAAGAAGAGATAGTCTCAGCATGTTTTCTCTGAGTTTCTGGGCTTCAGCTCTGCTGACTGTACTCCATAGCTGGTCCTGGGCTGGTGAGTCCTGGGGTGCTAAGTTACCAGAGGCCACAATAGGGGATGAAGTTCAGGAGAAAAGGAAAGGAAGGATTAAGGAGGGGCTAGGGCGGGGCCTGACTTCTCTCTTGGGCTGGGTCTGGCCAATTTACTTCTAACTCTTGAAAGTACTGAGTAAGTAAATTAATTTAGGTAGAATTGTCATTTTTATTGTATTAGTTCAGCCTACCCGGGAGCAATTGGTATTTTTCCAATTGTTTAGGTCTGACTTAATTTGTGTGAAAAGTGTTTTGTAATTGAGTTTGTCTGGTTCCTGGGTTTCTCTTGGCAGGTAGACTCTCAAATATTTTGTGTTGTCTACAGTTATTACTTTTTTGGGAGGAACGTTTCCATTTAGTATTTTATTTTCCCCCAGTTGCATGTAAAAATAGTTTTTAATGTTTGTTTTTAAAACTTTGAGTTACAAATTCTTTCCCTTCCTCCCCCCTCCCCATTGAGAAGGCAAGCAGTTGGATATAGGTTAGACATGTGGAGTCATGCAAAACATTTTCATATTAGTCATGTTGTAAAAGAAAACAGACCAAAAAAAAAATCAAGAAAAATAAAGTTTAAAAAAGTATACTTCAATCTGTATTCAGATACCATCAGTTCTTTCTCTTTGCATCATAAGTCCTTCAAAGTTGTCTTAGATCATTGTATTGCTGAGAATAGCTAAATCATTCACAGCTGATCATCTTACAATATTGCTGTTAGTTTGTACACAGTACATTTCACTTTGCATCCACTCTTGTAAGTTTTTTCAGGTTTTGCCAAGACAATCCTGCTCATCATTTCTTATAACACAATAGCATTCCATCATAATCACAAACCACCATTTGTTCAGTCATTCTCCAATTTATGGGGAATCCCCTCAGTTCCCGATACTTCATCACCAGAAAAGAGCTGCTGTCAATATTTTTGTACAGACAGGTCCTTTTCCATTTTGTTTTTTATCTCTTTTGGGATAAAGACCTTGCAGTGATATTGTTAGGTCAAAGGGTACACATGCTTTTATAGCCCATTGGGCATAGTTCCAAATTTCTCTATAGAATGGTTGAATCAGTTCACAATTCCACTAACAGTGCATTCATATCTCATTTTTCCCACATCTCCTCCATTTGTCCTTTTCCTTTTTTGTCCTATTAGTCAATGAAATTGGTATGAGGTAGCCCTCAGAATTGTTTTAACTTGCATTTCTCCAATCAAAAGTGAGTTCAAGTATCTTTTCATATGGTTATGGCTTGCTTTGATTACTTCATCTGAAAACTGCTCACATCTTTTGATCATTTATCAATTAGGGAATGGCTCTTATTTTTATAACTTTGACTCCGTTCTCTACATGTCTGAGAAATAAGGCCTTTATCAGAGAAATTTGCTTCAAGATTTTTTCGCATTTACTACTGTTAACTGTATATTCCTCCATCCTATCCCCCATTTATTCTATTCTCTCTCTCCTTTTACCCTGTCCCTCCTCTAAAGTGTTTTGCCTCTCACTAAACTCCTTCCCCAATATTCCCTCCCTTCTATTCCCTTTCTTCTCTTTATCCCCTTCACCTCCTGCTTTCCTATAGGGTAAGATAGGTTTTTATACCCAATTCAGTGTGTTTGTTATTCCCTCTTTGAGCCAATCCTGATGTGAGTAAGGTTCACCCATTCCCCTTCACCTCTCCCCTCTTCCCCTCTACTGTAAGAGTTTTTTCTTGCCTCTTTTATGTGAGATAATTTATGCTATTCTATTTCTCCCAATACATTCCTCTCTAATTCCTCAATTTTCTTCTTTAAATATCATCCCTTCATATTAAATTCATATCTGTGTCCTCTGTGTGTGTGTGTATATACATATAATATATGTATATGAAAACATACACACATATGTATACTCCCTCTAACTGCCTTATAATTAGAAAGTTATTATGAGTTACAAATATCATCTTCTCATATAGGAGTATAAACAGTTTAACTTTATTAAGGATCTTATGATATCCCTTTCTGATTTGATTTTTTATACTTCTCCTGAGTCTTGTATCTGAAAGTCAAATTTTCTATTCAACTCTGACTTTTTCATCAAGAATGCTTAAAAGTCTTCTATTTCATTGAAAATCCATTTCCCCCCCTGAAGGATTATATTCCCTTTTGCTGGGCAACTGATTCTTTTTTTTTAAATTAAATTACCATATTTTATTATTTTTATAAGTTTTATTTATTTTTAGATTTTGATATTCATTTCCACAAAATTTTGAGTTCTAATTTTTCTCTCCATCTGTCCCCTCCCCCCACCCCATAACACTGTGCATTCTGATTACCCCTTCCCTCAATGTGCCCTCTTTTCTATTACACCCCACCCTTCCCTTATCCCCATCTTCTCTCTTTTATTGTAGGGCAAGATAGAGTTCTATATCCCATTACCTGTATTTCTTATTTCCCAGTTATATGCAATAACAATTCTCAACATTCGTTTCTAATACTTTGAATTCCAATTTCTCTCCCTTCCTCCCTGCCCACCCATCCCCACTTAGCAGACAGGCAATTCAATATAGGTTATATATTTGTCTTTTGCAAAAGACTTCCATAATAGTTATGTTGTGTAAGACTAACTATATTTTCCTCCAACCTACCCTGCCCCCCTTTATTCTATTCTCTCATTTGACCTTATCCTTTCCCAAAAGTGTTTACTTCTAGTTACTCCCTTCTCCCATTTGCCCTCCCTTCTATCATTCCCCTCACCCCACTTGTCCTATTCTCCCCTACTTTCCTGTAGCATAAGATAGATTTTCATACCAAGTTTAGTGAGCATGTTATTCCCTCTTTAAGCCATATGTGAAGACAGTAAGCTTCATTTTTCCCTTCTCACCTCCTCCCTTTTCTCTTCCATTGAAAAATATTTTTCTTACCTCTTTTATGAGCTATAATTTGCCCTATTTCATTTCTCCCTTTCTCCTCCCAATATATTCCTCTCTTACCCCCTAATTTTATTTTTTTATACATATTATCCCTTCTGATTCAACTCAACCTGTGCTCTATGTCTGTTCATGTGTGTGTGCATAATCCCTCCACCTACCCAAATACTGAGAAAAGTCTCAAGAGTTACAAATATTGTCTTTCCATGTAGGAATGTAAACAGTTCAGCTTTAGAAAGTACTTTCTGATTTCTCTTTCCTGTTTGCCTTTTCATGCTTCTCTTGATTCTTGTGTTTGAAAGTCAAATTTTCTCTTCAGTACTACTCTTCTCATCAAGAATGTTTGAAAGTCCTCCATTGAATGACCATTTTTTCCTCTGAAGTATTATACTCAATTTTGCTGGGTAGGTGATTCTTGGTTTTAATTCCAGTTCCTTTGACTTCTGGAATATCCTATTCCGAGCCCTTCAATCCCCTAATGTAGAAGCTGCCAGATCCTGTGTTGTCCTGATTGTAGTTCCGCAATAATCAAATTGTTTCTTTCTAGCTACTCGCAATATTTTCTCCTTGACCTGGGAACTCTGAAATTTGGTCACAATATTCCTAGGAGTTTCTCTTTTCAGGTCTCTTTCAGGAGGTGATTGGTGGTTTCTTTCAATATTTATTTTGCCCTCTGGTTCTAGAATATCAGGGCAGTTTTCCTTGATTATTTCATGAAAGATATTGTCTAGGCTCTTTTTTTGATTATGGTTTTTAGGTAGTCCCATAATTTTAAAATTGTCTTTCCTGTATCTATTTTCCAGGTCAGTTTTGCCAATGAGATATTTCACATTATCTTCTATTTTTTCATTCTTTTGGTTTTGTTTTATAATTTCTTGGTTTATCATAAAGTCATTAGCTTCCCTCAGCTCCACTCTCATTTTCAAAGAACTATTTTCTTCAGTGAGTTTTTGAACCTCTTTTTCCATTTGGGTAATTCTGCTTTTAAAGCCTCCTTCTCCTCATTGGCTTTTTGGACCTCTTTTACCAATTGAGTTAGCCTATTTTTAAAGGTATTATTTTCTTCAGCATTTTTTGGGGTCTCCTTTAGCTACCATTGACTCACTTTTCAAGCTCTTCCATGACCTGAATCCCTTGAATATACGTTTTGGAGGTACTGGATGCAGAAGCCTTGACTTCCTCTGACAGTATTCATTGTTCTTCCTCATCTGAAAGGATGGAAGGAAATACCTGTTCACCAAGAAAGTAACCTTCTATGGTCTTATTTTTTTCCCTTCTTTGGGAATTTTTCCAGCCAGTTACTTGTCTTCTCAATCCTTTGTCAAGAGGAGGGTCCTAGTGCTCTTCCTCACCCTAGGACCATGCTCAAGGCTGAGATTCAGATCAGCTGCTCAATTCCCCCAGGGGCTTTATGTGGGGGCAGGGCCACCACTCAGGGCTGAGGTTCAGATCAGCTGCTCAATTCCCCAGGGGCTTTAGGCTTAGTGCTTCACAGATGGTCATTGCAGCTGCCACCACCACCACCACTGCCACCTGGGTCCAGTGCTGGGGAGTACCCTGTTCCCCTCTCACCCAGTTGGGAAAACCCTCTCACTGACCTTTGAAACTTCCTTTGGCACTTGTGGGTTGAGGGATCTGAGACCCTCCCTGCTGGGGATTCTGCCTGGAAGGCCTGTTCCAGTCCTGTTCCTCCAGGTGCTTTGTGGCCAGGGCTGGGTTCCATTTCACTCAGCATCCCATGTGATAGACCTTTCCTGTTGGCCTTCCAGGTTACATTTGGCTGGAAATCTCTTTCACTCTGTCATTCTGTGGCCTCTGCCGCTCTAGAATTTGTTAAGAGTCATTTATTACAGGTATTTTATGAGCTGTGGAGGAAGAGCTAGAGTATAAGGATCTTTTTACTTCACCATCTTTGGGCAGCTGATTCTTGATTGTAATCCTAGATTCTTTGAAGTCCACAATATCATATTCCAAGCCCTCCAATCCCTTCATGTAGAAGCTTCTAAATTTTGTGTTTTCCTTACTGTGGCTCAACCATACTTGAATTGTTTCTTTCTGGCTGCTTGTAATATTTTCTCCTTGACCTGGGAATGCTGGAATTTTGCTATAATATTCCGTGGAGTTTTCATTTTGGGATCTCTTTTAGGAGGTGATTGGTGGATTCTTTCATTTTCCATTTTACCTCTGGTTCTAGAGTATCTAGGCAGTTTTCCTTGATGATTTCTTGAAAAAATGATAACTAGATCTTTTTTGGACCATGACTTTCAGGTAATCCAATAAATTTAAAAATGATCTCTCCTGGATCTATTTTCCAGGTCAGTTGTTTTCCAATGAGATAGTTCACCTTTTCTTATATTTTTTCATTCTTTTGGTTTTGTTTTTATTGTTTCTTGATTTCACATAAAGTCATTAGCTTCCATTTGTTCCATTCTTATTTTTAAGGAATTATTTTCTTCAGTGAGCTTTTGTACCTCCTTTTCCATTTAGCCAATTCTACTTTTAAGGAGATTTTTTTTCTTCAGTGGATTTTTGTGCCTCTTGTTCCATTTGACCAATTCTGCTTTTTAAGGCATTCTTTTCTTCATTGGCTTATTGAACTTCTTTTACCATTTGACCTAGTCTGATTTTTAAGATGTCATTTTCTTCAGTAATTTTGTGTGTGTGTGTATTCCTTTACCAAGCTGTGGGCTAATTTTTCATGATTTTCTCGTATCACTCACATTTCTCTTCCCAAATTTTCCTCTACCTCTCTTATTTGATTTTCAAAATCCTTTTTGAGCTCTTCCATGACCTGAGACCAATTCATATTTTTCTTAGAGGTTTTAAATGTTGGAACTTTGACTTGGTTATCTTCTTCTGAGTGTATGTTTTGGTCTTCCTTGTCATCATAGTAACTTTCTATGGTCAGAATTTTTTCCTGTTTTTTGCTTACTTTTACTACCCTATTTCTTGACTTTTAATACTTTGTTAAAGTAGGATTCTGCTTCCAGAGTGGAGGGTGCACTGTCCCAAGCCTCAGGGGTTTTGTGCAGTTGTTTGAAGAGATTATTCTAGCAACCTTTAAGTTTTTAGTTCTTCCAAGATAATGTGATCTAATGAGAGGTGTATTTACTACTCTCCTGACCTGTGTTCTAGTGTGTGAGTGACCACAAGCAGTCTTTTCTGCTCTGGAATTGTGTGGAGGGTCCTTGCTTCACTGCAGCCACAAGCTCTGGTGTGCTTGTGCTCCTCCTTGCCTTGGGACTGCCACCCAGGACTGTGATACATATTTGAGTATGGGCAATGCAATGGAGTCCTGCCTCAGTGCTAACAAAGAGACCCCTGTAATCTTCTTATGAGATGTTGTTTGATCCCCTTACTGTGTATAAACTGAGAACTCAGGAAGCAATTGCTGCCTCTGCTGATTCAGTGGCTCCCATGGTCTGCTCCTGGTTTGCTGGGGCTGGGTCAGCAATGGCACAGCCTGCATTGGACTGTGATGCACTCTCACCCAGGTGTAACAGACATTTCTTGCTGACCCTCTAAGTTATCTTTGGCTGGAAAACTATTTCACGCTGTCCTTTTGTAAGTTCTACTTCTCCAGGAATTGTTTTATGGCATTATTTAAAGGTGTTCTGAGAGGTTTTGGGGAGAGCTCAGGTGACCTGCTGCCTTTCTCTGCCATCTTCTGTTTAGTTATTTTAAATGGAATTTATCTTTCTATTTCTTGTTACTGGGCTTTATTGGTAATATACAGAAATTGTGATGATTTATGTGTGCTTATTTTATATCCAGCAACCTTGCTAAAGTTGTTAATTATTTCAAGCAGTTTTTAGTTGACTTTCTAGTATTCTCTAACTATACCACCATTATCATCTGCAAAGAATGATAGTTTTGTTTCCTTGTTGCCTATTCTAATTCCTTCAATTTCTTTTTCTTCTCTTATCATTAAAGCTAACATTTCTAGTACAATATTGTATAATAATTGTGATAATGGCCATCCTTGTTTCACCCCTGATCTTATTAGTAAAGCTTCTAACTTATCCTCAATATATATAATACTTGCTGATGGTTTTAGATAGATACTACTTATCATTTTAAGTAAAATATCATTTATTCCAATGATCTCATGTTTTTAATAGAAATGGTTACTGCATTTTGTCCAACTATTGAGATAATCATATGATTTCTGTTAGTTTTGTTATTGATATGGTTAATTATGGTGATAGTTTTCCTAATATCAAACCAACCCTATATTCCTGGTATAAATCTCACCTTGTTATAAAGTATTATCCTCATGATGAATTTCTGTAATCTCTTTGCCAATATTTTATTTAAAATTTTGCATCAATATTCATTGGGGAAACTGGTCTCTAGTTTTCTTTCTCTGTTTTTGCTTTTTCTGGTTTAACTATCAGCACTATATTTGTGTTGTAAAAGGAAGTTGGTAGAACTTCTTTCTTGTCTATTTTTTTCCAAATAGTTTATATAGTATTAGAATTAATCATTCTTTAAATGTTTGGTAGAATTTACTTATGAATCCATCTGGTCATCAGGATTTTTCTTAGTTCATTGATGGCTGGTTTGATTTCTTTTTCTAAAATAAGATTTTAAGCATTATATTTCCTCCTCTGTTAATCTGGATAACTTACATTTTTAAAAAATATTCATCTCTTTCATTTAGATTATTAAATTTATTGGTATGTAATTGAACAAAGTAGCTTCTAACGATTGCTTTAATTTCATTTTCATTAGTGGTGAGAGTTGTAAGTCTTTCAAAGCTGTTTTGCTTTACAGTGTTTTGGTATGTTAATTGTTCTCCTGGTTCAGATCACTTGCATCAATTCATACAAGTTTTCTCAGGTTTCTCTGAATTTGTCCCTTTAGTTATTTCTTATATGTAATAATGGGGAAGCTAGGTGGTGCAGTGAATAGAGCACCAGTGCAGGAGTCAGGAGGACCTGAGTTCAAATCTCACCTCAGACACTTGACACTCACTAGCTGTGTGACCTTGGGCAAGTCACTTAACCCCAACTGCCTCATCTTCAGTTATCCTGATGAATATCTGGTCACTGGATTCAGATGACTCTGGAGGAGAAGTGAACTGGTGACCTGCACAGTGCTCCCTCACTCAAAACAAAGTCAAGTGCAAGTCACATCATCATTTCTCTGATGGCATGGTCTTCTTTGGCAATGAAGGGCAAACACAACACAACAATATGTAATAATAGGCCATTAAATTCACATACCATCATTTATTCAGCCATTCTTCATTTCATAGGCACCCACTTTGTTTCTAGATCTTTGCTACAACAAAAACTGCTGCTATGAATTCTTTTTTTATACATATGGATCTTTTCCCTCTGTTTTTGATCTCTTTGGGGGTATGTGCCTAGCAGTCCTGTCTCTGGGTTAAAAGGCATGTACAGCTTAGTGGCTTTTTGGGAATAGTTCTAAATCATTTTCCAAAATGATCGAACCTTCTTAGTAATACTGTGGAGACAGTTAGGTCAAGAGCTTGTGAAGTTAGCAACATAAATATTATTTGTCTCAGTTGGTTAATGTTTAAAAAAAAATTTTTTTTGTGGTCCATATTGTAAATGCTTTAAAAAGAAGTATCACCTGACCAAAAGTTTGAATTGCTTTATCTGTTATAAACTGTGTAAAAAATAAATAAAAACAGAATGATCAAACCATTTCACAGCTCCACCAATTAGGTATTAGTGTACTTGTCCTCCCATCTCCCATCTAAAAATTGTTATTGCTACCTGAGGAGTATGAGTTAGAATTTCAGTGATGCTTTCATTTGCATTTCTTTTATTATTAATAGTTTGAAATTTTGTATAAAGTTGTTGATAGCTTAGATTTCTTCCCTAGAGAACAATCTGTTCTTCTCTTCTGATCATTTATCTAATGGTGAATGATTATTGTCCTTAATAATTTATATCACTTCCCTATACATCTTGAATATCAAATCACTATCTGAAAAAATTTTTCAAAATCCTGTTACTACCCTCATAATTCTCCCTAAATTAATTTACTTATTCGGTTCTACTCATGCAGAAAAAAAATTAATAAAAGTCATTTGGAAGAACATAAAGTCAAGAAATGCCAATTTTAAAAAATGTGAAGGAAGATGGCCTAGCAGTATAATATCTCAAACTATATTACAAAGTGATAATCATCAAAACAATCTGCTACTAAGAAATAGAATGATGGATCAGTGGAATATATTAGATATACAATACAAAGTAGTAAATGACCATAGTAATCTAGTATTTGAAAAACCCAAAGATCCAAGCTTTGGGGGTAAGATCTCACTATTTGAAGAAAAAATACTGCTGGGAAAAATGGAAAAGTTTGCCCTAAACTAGGCATTGACCATCAAGTTAAAGTCAAAAATGAGTACATGATTTAAACGTAAAGGGTGATACCATAAGCATAATAGAGGATCATGGAAAAATCTATGGATAAGGAAGAGTTTATAATCAAGATAGAGATGATCATAAGACAGAACATGGATACTTTTATACTTTTGATTACATAATATTAAAAATTTTTTGTACAAAGAAAACCAATATAGCCAAAATTAGAAGGAAAGCAAAAAACTGGAGAGAAATTTTTCACAGCAATTTTTTTTCTGATAAAGGGCTCATTTCTCAATTATATGGGAAAATGAGCCAAAATTTATAAAAATAAGAAGCATTCACCAATTGATAAATGGTCAAAGGACATGAACATATGAAAAAATGCTCTAAATCACTATTGATTAGAGAAATGCAATTCTGTGGTACCACCTCACACACTAATATTTCAGAAAATGACAAATGGAGGAGATGTGGGAAAACTGGGACACTAATGCACTATTGTTGGAGTTCTGAACTCATCCGACCATTCTGGAGAATAATTTGGAATTATGCCCAAAGGACTATAAAACTGTGTGTATATGAAATATACCCTTTGATCCAGCAATGGCACTACTAGGTCTGCATCCCAAAGAGATTAAAAAAAACAAAAAGGAAAAGAACTTATATGTACCAAAAAAAAAAATTATAGCAGGTCTTTTAGTGGTGGTAAAGAATTGGAAATTGAGGGGATGGCCATCATTTTGGAATAGCTTAACAAATTGTGGCATATGATTGGGATGGAATTCTATTGTGCTATAAAAAAATGACAAGGAGGGTGGTTTCAAAAATCCTGAGAAAATTTACATGTAACTGATGCAAAAATTGATGGAGTGAGCAGAACCACAAGGACATAGTTACAGCAATATTATAACAATGATTAACTGTGAAAGACTTTTCTATTCTGACAAAAACAAAGATCCAACACAATTCCAAAAGACTCATGATCAAAAATGCTATCTACCTTGAGAAAAAGAATTGATAACTCTGGGTGCAGATTGAAACTTATTTTCTTTCACTTTTTTTTTCTTGGTTTTTTTTTTTTTTTTTTTTGGCAGCGTGGCTAATACGGAAATATGTTTTGCATGACTCCCATGTATAATGAATATCATATAACTTGCCTTCTCAATGGGTGGAGGAGAGGAAGGAGGAAGGGAAGGAATTTGAAACTCAGAAAATTTTTAAATGAATGTTAAAAATAAAGAAAGTAATATTTGCATTCTTCCTTTTTTCATTTTATTATGATTTTCAGTAACTGATTATAAGATAATCTGGAGACCCATAGTATACACTTAATAAATATTGGTTGATTCGTTAATTCCCCCTAGCTATGTGGTCATGGATAAGTCATTTCCCTTCTCTAGGCCTCAGTTTTCTCATCTGTAAAGTGAATAATAATACACTCCCTCGCTCATACAACTAATGAGAAGAAAGCCCTTTGTAAACTTTAAAGCAATACAGAAATGTGAGTTATAAATGTGAGCTAATTCCTACTCCTTATAGGCAAGTTGGTGTAGTGAATAGAAGAGCCTGCTGAGATTGGAGTCAGAAACATCTGGATTTGAATTACACCTCTGATACCTATTAGCACTGCAAATTAGTGCTAGTTATTTTATCTTCATGTGTCTCAGGCAATTCTTTAAAGTTTATCAGACTGCTAAATAATAATCTAAGTTGTAGACTGATTGCCAGAGAGTTTATAAACCCAGAGTTCCTTAGCCTGACACAGATTCTTTCTGTATTTTTAGGACCCTTACAGTTACAAAATTCTTTGCCTGTACGATGTTTTGTCCCATTAATGGAAGAGGTTCTGGTTTATTGGTTGAGAGATCTAGTCTAGGAGTTACCTCTCTTGAGTAAAGCTCTTGAACAAGTCACTTTCTCAGTGGGTCTAGGTTCCCTCTGTAAAGTAAGGGAGTAAGATCCATATAGTGTTTTCCAGTTCTAACATTATGTTCTAGAGGAACTTCCAGGCCTGATATTCCATTTCCTAAGGCCTCTTCTATGGACCGATGTTCCATATTCTACGGCCCCACCCAGTTCTGATATTCTGTTCTAAGGCTCCTCCCAACTCTGACATTCTGTGTTTCATGGCCTCTTCCAGGCCTGACATTCTATATTCTAAGGACCTTCCAAATCTCTGGCATTCTGTGGCTTAAGTATTTTACCATTGTGGAGGATTAGTAAATATCCTTTGTTTACTTAGCAGTGACTTGAGTTTCTAGACCATCAGAAGGCATCTTGGAAGCCATCTGGTCCAACTATAGAAAGATACAGAAAAAAAGGAAAAGCCAAGGGCTAGGCTGCTAGAGGTCATCTTAGTTTAGAGTCTAAAAAAATCATCTCTGTGGAAATCATTTTCCTCCTGCAGCTGCTCTATCTACAGACACAAATCAGGGCAAGTTTTTCAACTTTTCCTTGTTCGTCATAGCAGGGGAGCTTATGCCCACCTCAGAGGCAGATCCAAACCCAGGCCTCAAAGAATCACCAAATGCGTCTCTCCTTAAGGGGTTTGATATTAACACTGACAAAGTCTCTGAGACAGAACTGACAAGTCAGATGGGCCTGACATAGAAGCAGAGAATCTTAGGTTCATCTTAGGCTCTCAGAATTAGAGTGTTAGAACTAGAAAGCACATTAGAAAATAGAATGCCAGAGCTGGAAGGGACATGAGGATGTAGGACATAGAAGGTCAGAGCTAGACAAGAATTTCAGATGGTCTAATCCAAATGAATCCATTTGATAGATGAAAAAACAAAAGTCCAGAGGGGTACTTCCCCAAACATAAGATCATAGATTTAGAGCTGGAAGGGACAGTAGAGGCCATCTGGTCCAATCCCTTCATTTTCATAAATGAGGAACATGGCCTAGAGGCCTAAATAGATATGATGACTCATCCCAGCGGACCCTGATAGTAAATGGTAGAGCTGAGACTCCAACCTGAGTCCTCTCACTTTAAAATCCAGCCTCCTTTCCACTGTGCCACACTGCTGCCCTGGCCAGTGGTAGTAGACCTAGACACCAGCCCAAGTCTGCTAATTCCTCAGCCAAAGCTCTTTTCAATACACCGGAGATACATCTAAAATGGAATGGAAAACCTTTCCCTTTTCTTCCCTGTCCTCTGCTCCCCAAGCTAATTTCCCTTGGATTATTTTCTTTCTCAGATACTCAAAATGTGTCCATAGAGCAACCCTCCAGACTTGTGAGAGCAACCATTGGAGGTTCAGCAGTCCTGAAATGCAGATCAAACGCTGATTTCCCCGCTGGGCCAGTGAAGTGGTTTAAGGGGACTGGGCCTAATCGGGAGCTCATCTACAGTGACACAGGCTTACAATTCCGGGTCCAAAAGGTGAATAACACAAATCGTATATTGGACATCCGCATAAGCAACATCACTAGCCAGGATGAAGGCGTCTACTACTGTATCAAGTTCAAGAAAGACACTGACAGTGAATTTGCCTCTGGGGGTGGCACCCGCCTCACTATAGGTAAGTACGAACCAAAGAAAAGCAAAGGAGTGCAGAAAGAGAGCCAGATTTGGACAAGGAGAGATGAACCTAGCTCTGCTTTTTCCTACCTGTATGACCTTGGGTAAGGACCAGGTACAGGGAACAAATGTCTCAGAAGGGTCTACTGCGTGCCAGACAATGTGTTTTATAAAGATCCTCTCATCTGATTCTCACAACAACCCTGCAGATGGGTACTATTATTATCCTCATTTTAGAGATGAGGAAACTGAGGCAGACAGAAATTAAGTGACCTACCCAGAGTCATATAGTAAATCTCAAATTGGATTTGAATTTGGGTCCTCTTGAGTCCAGGACTAGCACTTTATCCACTGCACTGGTGTAGTGTAGGGTAGAGTAGGGTAGGGTAGTGTAGTACAGTGTAGGGTAGGGTAGTGTAGGGTAGGATAGTGTAGGGTAGGGTAGGGTAGGGTAGGGTAGTGTAGAGTAGGATAGTGTAGGGTAGGGTAGGGTAGGGTAGGATAGTGTAGTATAGTTTAGGGTAGTGTAGTACAGTGTAGGGTAGGGTAGTGTAGAGTAGTGTAGGGTAGAATAGTGTAGAGGGTAGTGTAGGGTAGGGTAGGGTAGGGTAGGATAGGGTAGTATAGTGTAGGGTAGGGTAGTGTAGTATAGTGTTGGGTAGGGTAGTGTAGAGTAGGGTAGTGTAGTGGAATAGAGTAGACTGGAGTGGAGTGGAGTGGAGTGGAGTGGAGTGGAGTGGAATGGAGTGAATAAAGAGCATTGCAAATGGAGTCAAGAAGCCCTGGATTCAAGTTCTGCCTCTGACACTTATTAATTATGTGACCTGGGCAAGTTGCTCTACCTTCCTGTGTTTCAGGTAATTCTCTCAAACTTATCAGACTAGTCAATCTTAGTCTACTAAGATAAAGGCCAGTTGAGGGAGGGAGTTCACACACCATAAATTCCCTATCCTGACACAAGTCCTTCCTATATTCCTGTTAGGACCTTTCCAGTACTAAAGTTCTGTGGCTCTAAGGCACTTAATCCTTTCTGGGCCTCAGTAAAATGAAAGGTTGTACTAGATCACCTCTAACATCCCTTATAACTCTGAATCTTACGGTCTCCTATGATCTATGAGTTCTCCTGCTCCACAGGCTCCAAATCCCAGTTTATCTTCCTGGGGACTCTTCCTCCTGTTACTACTCAGTCATTTAGTCAGCAAGCATGTGTACAAGGTATGTAGTATGCCCTAGGGATACTTTGAAAAGCAAAAACACCAGCCCCTAACCTCAAGGAGTTCACATTCTAATGGGAGGAGGGAGCATACAAATAATTATGTATATACAAGATGTATATATACAAGTACAAGTGGGAATTAGATTCAGAGAAAAGGGATGAACAGTGGGAAGACAGGAAAAGGTCTCCTGAAATAGGTGGGATTTGAACTGAGCCTTCAAGAAAGCCATGTATGCTTCTGCTAGGAAGCGCTCTGCTTTTTGTATCTTTCATTCTTGGCAAGGAGCTCTTCTGCTGTTCTAGATATTTCTTACGTTCCTTAACTTCCTGGCTGTCACTTCTGAATCCTGGGGAAGGGTCAATGAATCACAGAAACTAAGAGTTGCAAGAATCCTTAAAGATAATCTGGTCAAATCCCAACACAATGGATAAAAACCCTCTGCTCCAGTACCTAACGAGTGATCGTTAGTTCTTTACTGTTTTTTTATAGTTGCTATTTTTTGTTTTTGCATCATATCCCTTCCCCCTCTCAAAGAGCCACCCTTTATAATAAAGTTGAAAAAGAATCAAAATGAAGCAACATAGTAGTGTCCCATACCCATAAACCCCATCCTCTGCAAAAAAAGGAGGCGGCTTCTCCTATCTCTTCCTTGAGACCAATCTTGGTCATTATGATTTCACCACATTCAGTTCTGAGGTTTTTGTTGCTATTATTTTTCTGTTTATATTGTTGTGGCTATTACATAAATTATTTTCCCAGCTCTTCTTTCTTCATTACTTCATATAGATGTTCCTGTGCTTCTCTGGGTCCACCACTGTCATCATTTCTTACAGAAAAGTCATATTCCATTATGTTTGTGTACCACAAGTCATGTCCCAGAGTTCTTCAGTATTCTGCAAATGATCTGTATGTTTTCAACTCCATCATCTTGCATTCTTGACAGTAGGACCATAGGACTGAATTGGAATTCTAGGTAATTACAATGACTAGTCTCCCAGAAAGTAGGTGATGGAGATAGTATTCAAACTTGGGATCCTCCTGAAAAGACTTACAAGTACTAATGCAAAATGAAGTGAGAAGAATTCAGAACATTGTAATTACATTTTATTACACTGTAATAGTGATGCTGTTTGATAAACTATGAATGACTTAGCTATTCTCAGCAATACAATGATCCAAGAAAATACCAAAGAATTCAAGATGAAAAATACTATCTATCTCCAGAAAAGGAACTTATGGAATCTTAATGCAGATCAAAGCATACTATTTTTCACTTCTTTTCTTTTTTCCCATTTTTCTTTTTTCCTTTTGGTCTGTTTCTTCTTTCACAACCTGACTGTATGGAAATATGTTTTACATATTGTACATATATAACCTATATCAAATTGTTTATTGTCTTAGGGAGGGGGGAGTTGAGAGAAGAAAGGAAAAAATTTGGAACTTAAAATTTTTAAAAACTGAATGTTAAAAATTGCTTTGATATGTTATTAGGAAAAAATAAAATATATATTTTTTTAAAGTAGATGCAAATTCAGGTTTTTGGCTCCATTGAGTCATGGATTTAAATTAGATTCCTCCAATCTTTATTAGCTGTGTAACTTTGGGCAAGTTACTTTTTGAGCTTCAGTTCCTTACCTATAAAGTGAATGAGACTTCAGGTGCCAAGATGGCAGAGTGAGGAAGGAACCCTCTGAAGCCTTCCTGAATTTCCCTCCAAAAAACTTGAAAACCATCTCACAGCTGATTTAGGAGCAGGGGAAACAGCCTACTACCCTGGCAGGGAAGGTCTGTCTCGCTGGAGTAGGAAAAGAGTGAGGTACTATAACAGCAGCAGCAGTCAGCCTTATAGCAGGGGGCCTTCAGCAAGGTTCCAAGCCTGGGGCAATATACTTTTCCTACAGCAAGCCAGCACTCTAGAGGCAAGGCAGTAATCTGTGCAGCACAACAAAGCCCCATCCCAGTGCCTCCAATCCCATTGCTGACCATTAGTGAGACCCCAACCCTGGGGCCAGTCATAGCAACTAAACCCTACACCAAGGGGAGGCCAATAGGGAGACTCCCCTTATAGTGCAAGCCAGCAACTAGGCCCTGAGGCCCAGTGAAAGTCAACAGCAAGATCCTGAGCCCCAGAACAAGAAGTCTAGGATGGTGCAGGAACAGAGCCCAACTCTCACATGAAAATACCAAGTCACAACATAGGCAAGAAAATAAAAGAAAAAATGAAAAAGAACTTGTCTATAAAAAGTTACTATGGTGACAGGGCATATTGAGGCACAAACTTAGAATAGGACAACAGTGTCAAAATGGCTACATGTGAAGCCTCAAAGAAAAATGTAATTTGGTCTCAGGCCCAAAAAGATTCCTGGAAGAGCTTAAAAAGGACTTTAAAAAGCAAATTAGAGAAGAACAAGAAAAACTGGGTAAAGAAATGAGTAGTGTAAAAGAATCATGAAAAAAAGTCAACAGCATGGGGAAAGATATACACAAATTCACTGAAGAGAATAACACCTTAAAATTAGAATTGGACAAGTGGAAGTTAATGATTCCATGAGACATGAAGATATGATAAAAACAAAATCACAAGAATAAAAAATAGAAGAAAAGTGAAATTTCTCATTGGAAAAACAACTGACCTGAAAAAAAAAAAAAACAAGAGAAATAATTATCAAGAAAAATTGCCCTGAATTGGAGGGCAAAATAGAAATGAAAAGAATTCAACAATCACCACCTGAAAGAGATCCCAAAATGAAAAATCCTAGGAATATGGTAGCCAAATTCTAGAGCTCCCAGGTCAAAGGGAAAGTATTGCAAGAAATCAAAAAGAAAACAAAATCCAAATGTCATGGAGATAAAGTCAGGATAACACAGAATTTAGCAACTTTCACATTAAAGAAATGGAGGGCATGGACTATACTATTCCAGGAGGCAAAGAAGTTAGGACTATAACCAAGAATCACATACCCAGCAAAACTGAGTATAATCCTTCAGGGGGAAAATGAATAATTAACAAAAGAGAGGACTTTCAAACATTTCTAATTAAAAGACCAAAGCTGAATAAAAAAAAAAATTATCTTCAAGTACAAGGCTCAAGGTAAACATAAAAAAGTAAAAGAGAAACAAAAAAGGGAAAGCATAAAAGATTCAATAAAGTTAAACTGTTTTTATTCTTATATGGCAAGATAATATCTGTAACTCTCTTAAGAGTTTTATTACTATAAAAGCAATTAGAAGGAGTAAACATAGAGAGAGAGGGTGTGGATATGAGGTGACTTTGATAGGATGATACCAAAAGAACAAAATAAAGGGCTGAGAAAGAAGATTGTCCTGAGAGAATAAGGAAGGTGAAGACAGAATGCTGTAAATTATCTCATGAAAAAGAGGAATGAAAGAGCTATTATAATGGAGGGGAAGATGGGGGGATGGGCAAAGCTTGAACTTTATTCTCATCAGAATTGGCTCAAAAAGGCAATAACATACTCACTCAGTTGGATGCAGAAATCTATCTTACCTATGGCCTATATTGAATTGCCTGCCTTCCCAAAGGGAATGGGTGGAGAGGGAGGGATGGGGAGAATTTGGAACTCAAAGTTTTAGGAACAACTGTCAAGTATTGTTGTTGCTACTAGGAAATAAGAAATACAGTTAAGGGGGAATAGAAAGTCATCTGGCCCTACAGGACAAAAGAGAAGATGGGGACAAGAGAAGGGAGGAAGGATAGAAGAGAGGGCAGATTTGTGATAGGGGAAATTAGAATGCTCAGTGTATTGGGGTGGGGGAGGGGACAAATGGGGAGAAAATTTGGAACCCAAAATTTTGTGAAAATGAATGTAAAAAGTTAAATAAACAAATTTATATTAAAAAAAAGAAATCTATCTTACCCTATAAGGGAGTAAAAAGGGATGGAAATAAGAGAAGCGGGGAGTGGAACTGTTAGGAAGGAGGGTGGACTAGGGGAGACAGTGATCAGAAGTAAACACTTGTGAAGAAGGATGGGGTAAAGGTAAGTGAGAGAAGAATAAACAAGGGGAAAATAGAATGGAGGGAAATAAAATGGAGGTAGATAGCAGAATGGATTAAAAAACAGAATCACACAATATGTTGTTTACAAGAAATACATTTGAAGTACAGAAACATGCACAGATAAGGGGCTAGAGTAGAATCTATTATGCCTCAACATAAGCAAAAAAGCAAACAAACCAAGAGTAAGTAACAGTCGTTATTTCAGAAAAAGAAAAAGAAAAAATTGATCTAATTAAAAGAGATAAGGAAGGAAACTATATCTTGCTGAAAGGTACCACAAAATAAGTAATATCAATCCTAAAAAAATATGCACCAAATGATATAGCATCTAAATCGCTGAAGGAGAAGTTGAATGAGTTACTGAAGGAAACAGACAATAAAACTACACTAGTGGAGGACCTCAACTTTCCCCTCTCAGAACTAGATAGATCTAACCAAACAAATAAGAAACAAGTTAAAGAGATGAATAGAATTCTGGAGAAGTTAGATATGATAGCTCTCTGGAGGAAATTGAATGGGAATAGAAAGGAATATGCCTTTTTCTCAGCCATACATGGCACCTACACAAAAATTAACCATGTATTAGATCATAAAACCTCATAAACAGGGTGGAGCCAAGATGGCAGAGTAGAAGGACATGCGTTTACGAGCTCTGAAACCAAAGTCCATAGAATTAATGTAAAAAGAGACCCCCATAACTTCTGGACCACTGAAAGGGGTACAGAAACGGAGTGGAAGAGATTTCCGTGCCAGAGAGCCCTGGAGACCCGTCCCCAGGGTCCGTCACGCCCCGGAAAGCAGACCCCACCCCAGTGCTGCCCTGGCCGCAGCCCCAGAGAAGCTGACCTGAGCAGGCTTCAGGGATGGAAGCTCCAGCAGCCGGGAAAGTCCCTCCACCCACAGAAGCTACAGGTCAGTGAGAGAGAAGGCTGAGCTGGACGAGAGGGGGAGCGGAGTGTCTCCGGGACTCGGGCCACCTCGGGAGGAAGCGGCTGCAGCAGAGATGGGGGCAGGAAGCAGCGGAGGCAGAGGCGTGGGCGGCAGTGGAGGCAGCTGTGGCTGCAGCCCGGACTCCCCCAGCAGCAGGCAGGATCTTCATTACTGAAAGTCTCTGCATAAGCAACCTGAGGGAGCTGAGCCTGGAGACGGCCCTGCCCCACACTGCTCCACTACTGAAGGCCTCTGCATAAAGCCCCTGAGGGAACTGAGCCTGGGAGGTGGGCCCCCCCACCCACTCCGTTCCTGAAAGTCTCTGCATAAAGCCCCTGAGGAAGCCGAGCCTGGGAGGTGGCTCTGCACCCACCCCAGCACCAGAACTAAAGCTCATTGATTAGCAGCTGGGCGGGCGGCGCGGAAAGCCCATTTGAATCTCAGAGCCCAAGCACTAGCTGGGCAGCTCTAGGTGGGGGTGGACAGGAATCTCAGAAGTCAAGTAACTGGCTGGGAAAATGCCTAGAAAAGGGAAGAAAAATAAGACTATAGAGAGTTTTTTCCAACAAATGCAAATGATCCTGACATTCGGATCTGATGACGAGGACGTATTCTTGCCATCAGGGAAAGACGTGGAGGGTGGGGCCTCGGTACCCCAGACACCTCAGGGGGATGTCAGGTGGGCTCAGGCCTTGGAAGAGCTCAAAAAGGATTTTGAAAAGCAAGTTAGACAGGTGGAGGAAAAACTGGGAAGAAAAATGAGAGAGATGCAAGAACAGTATGAAAAATGGGTCAATACCTTGGTTAAGGAGACCCAAAAAAATGCTGAAGAAAATAACACCTTGAAGAATAGGCTCACTCAATTGGCAAAAGAGGTTCAAAAAGCCAATGAGGAGAAGAGTGCTTTCAAAAGCAGAATGAGCCAAATGGAAAAAGAGGTTCAAAAGCTCACTGAAGAGAATAGTTCTCTCAAAATTAGAATGGAACAGATGGAGTCTAATGACTTTACGAGAAACCAAGAAATCACCAAACAAAACCAAAAGGATGAAAAAATGGAAGAGAATGTGAAATATCTCATGGGAAAAACAACTGACCTGGAAAATAGATCCAGGAGAGACAATTTAAAAATTATGGGACTTCCTGAAAGCCATGATCAAAAAAAGAGCCTAGACATCATCTTCCATGAAATTATCAAGGAAAACTGCCCTGACATTCTAGAACCAGAGGGCAAAATAAGTATTGAAAGAATCCATCGATCACCACCTGAAAGAGATCCAAAAAGAGAAACTCCTAGGAACATTGTGGCCAAATTCCAGAACTCCCAGCTCAAGGAGAAAATCTTGCAAGCAGCTAGAAAGAAACAATTCCAGTACTGTGGAAATACAATCAGGATAACTCAAGATCTAGCAGCTTCTACATTAAGGGATCGAAGGGTGTGGAATAGGATATTCCAGAAGTCAAAGGAACTAGGACTCAAACCAAGAATCACCTACCCAGCTAAACTGAGTATAATACTTCAAGGGAAAATATGGTCTTTCAATGAAACAGAGGACTTTCAATCATTCTTGATGAAAAGACCAGAGCTGAAAAGAAAATGTGACTTCCAAACACAAGAATGAGAAGAAGCATGAAAAAGTAAACAGCAAAGAGAAGTCTTAAGGGACTTACCAGAAGTGAACTGTTTACATTCCTACATGGAAAGACAATATTTGTAACTCTTAAAACCTTTCAGTATCTGGGTAGTTGGGGGGACCACACACACACATGTACATGCATGCACGCACACGCACATACACATACACACATGCACACACACACAGAGACAGAGAGCACAGAGTGAATTGAATAGGATGGGACCATAGCTGAAAAGAAATTAAGGTAAATGGTGAGAGAGAAATGTAGTGGGAGGAAAGAGGGTGAAATGGAATGGGGTAATTATATGTCATTTAAGAGGCAAGTAGGAGACTTCTTAGTGGAGGGAAAAAGAGGAGAGCTGAGAAAAAAAAACAATTAGTTTACCCTCATCGCATTTGACTAAAGGAAGGAATAAAATGCACACTCATTTTGGTATGAAAACCTATCTTACAGTATAGGAAAGTGGGGGAGAAGGAGATAAGCAAGGGGGGGGGGATGATGGAAGGGAGGGCAAAGGGAGGAGGGAGCAATTTGAAGTCAACACTTGGGGAGGGACAGGATCAAAAGACAGAAGAGAAACAATGAGGGGCAGGGTAGGATGGAGGGTAATTCAGTTAGTCTTACACAACATGACTATCAGGGAAGTCATTTGCAAAATTACACAGATATGGCCTATATTGAATTGCCTGCCTTCCCAAAGGGAATGGGTGGGGAGGGAGGGATGGGGAGAATTTGGAACTCAAAGTTTTAGGAACAATTGTTTAGTATTGTTGTTGCTACTAGGAAAGAAGACATACAGTTAATGAGGAATAGAAAGTCATCTGGCCCTACAGGAGAAAAGAGAAGATGGAGACAAGAGAAGGGAGGGATGACAGAAGAGAGGGCAGATTGGAGATAGGGAAAATTAGATGCTTGGGGTATTGGGGTGGGGGGAGGGGATTAAAGGGGGGAAAATTTGGAACCCAAAATTTTGTGAAAATGAATGTAAAAAGTTAAATAAAAAAAATCATCATTAATACTCAAAAAAAAAAAAACCTCATAGACAAATGCAGAAAAGCAAAAATAGTAAATGTATCCAGATCTTAATGCAATAAAAATTTTATTCAATAACAGCAATGGAAAGATAGGTGAAAAAAAAATTCAAAACTAAATAATCTGATCCTAAAAAAAAGTGGGTCAAAGAACAAATCATAGAAACAGTCTATAATTTAATTAAAGAAAATGACAACAATGAGACAACATACCAAGTTTTATAAAGTAAGGCCAAGGTGATACTTGGGGGAAAATTTACATCTCTAATTGCTTACATTATTAAAATAGAGAAACAGCAGACCAATGAATTGGGCATACACCTAAAAAAAAAAACTAGAAAAAGAACAAATTACAAATCCCCAATTAAACACCAAATTGGAAATCTTGAAAATCAAAGAAGAAATTAATAAAATTGAAAGTAAGCAAACCATTGAACTAAAAAATAAAACTGGAAGCTGGTTTCATGAAGCAAAAATAACAACAATAAAGCAGATAAATCATTGACTAATTTGATTTTTTTTTTTTAAAAAAGAAGGAAACCAAATTACCTGTATCAAAAATAAAAGGAGTAAATTCACCACCAATGAAGAGGAAATTAAAACAATTATTAGGATCTATTTTGCTCACTTATATGCCAATAAATTTGACAATCTGAATGAAATGGATGAATATCTACAAAAATATAAATTACCCAGATTAACAAAAGAAGAAATAGAATACTTAAATAACCCAATCTTAGAAAAAGAAATTGAACAAGTAATTAATGAATTTCCTAAGAAAAAAATCCCCAAGAAAAATTAATCCCTATCTTATATAAACTACTTGGAAAAATAGGCAAAGAAGTTCTACCAAATTCTTTTTATGAGATAATTATGGTGTTGATACCTATATCAGGAAGAGTGAAAACAGAGAAAGAAAATTATTGGTCAAATTTCTCTAATGAGTTTTGATGCAGCAATTTTGAATAAAATGCTAGCAAGAAGATTGCAGAAATACATAACAAGTATCATACACTATGACTAGGTGGCATTTATACCAGGAATACAAGGCTGGTTTGATATTAGGAAAACTATCAGCATAATTGACCATATCAATAACAAAATGCACAGAAATCATATGATTATTTCAACAGATGCAGCCTTTGACAAACGATAACACCCATTCCTATTAAAAACACTAGAGAGCATAGGAATAAATGGAACTTACCTTAAAATAACAAGTAATACTTATCTAAAACCATGAACATGCATTATCTGTAATGGGGATTTACTAGAAGTCTTCCCAGTACAATTAGGAGTGAAGCAAGGATGCCCATTATCACCTCTATTATTCAGTATTGCGCTAGAAATGTTAGCTATAGTGATAAGAGAAGAAAAAGAAATTGAAGGAATTAGAATAGGCAATGAGGAAGCAAAACTATCACCCTGCAGATTACATGATGTTATACTTAGAGAATCCTAGAAAATCAACTAAAACACTAGTGGATATAATTGACAACTTAGTAAATTTGCAGGATACAAAATAAACTCACATAAATCAACAGCATTTCTATATATTCCCAACAAAGCCCAGCAGCAAGGGATAGAAAAAGAAATTCCATTTCAGACAACTGGACAATATAAAATACTTGGGAGTCTACCTGCCAAGACAAACCCAGGAACTATATGAACACAATTACAAAACACTTCTCACACAGATAAAGTCAAATCTAAATAATTGGAAAAATATGAATTGTTCATGGGTCGGCCAAACCAATATAATAAAAATTACAATTCCAGTTAATTAAATTACTTATTCAGTGCCATATCAATCAAACTACCAAAAACTAAAATAATGACAGTATTCATCTATAAGAACCACAGATCAAGGGTATCAACATAACTAATAAAAAAAAAAAAATGTGCCAGAAGGTGGCCTAGTCATACCAGATCTCAAACTGTATATAGTAATTATCAAAACTGACCAAGAAGTAAATTAGCTCTGGTGGATCAGTGGAATAGATTAGGTACATAAATAGTAAATAACTATAGCAATCTAGTACATGATAAACCCAAAGATCCAAGCTTTTGGAACAAAAATTATTTGACAAAAACTTTTGAGGAAAACTAGAAAACGGCATGGCAGAACCAAGGTATAGATCAGTATTTCATACCATATACCAAGATAAAGTCAAAATGGTTACATGGTTTACACATAAAGGGTGCTATTGTAAGCAAATTATGAGAACATAGAATGGTTCATCTGTCAGTTCTATGGATAAGGGAAAAATTTAGGACCAAACAAGAGATAAAGAGCATTACAAAATGTAAAATAGATCATTTTGATTATAGAAAATTAAAAAGGTTTTGCACAAACAAAACCAATGCAACCAAAATTAAAAGGAAAGCAAAAAACTGGAACAGGGACAGGGATTTGCAACAAATATCTCTGATAAAGGCCTCATTTCTCAGTATACAGAAAACTGAGTCAAATTTATAAGAATACAAACCATTCCCTAATTGATAAATGGTCATATGAAAAAATGCTCTAAATCACTATTGGTTAGAGAAATGCAAATTAAAACAACTCTGAGGTGCCACCTCTCACCTATCAGATTGGCTTCTATGACAAAAATATAAATTGTAAATGTTGGAGGGGATGTGGGAAAACTGGGACACTGATGCATTATTGATGGAGTTGAGAACTGACCCAACCATTCTGGAGAGCAATTTGGAACTATGTCCAAAGGGCTATAAAACTGTGCATACCTTTGATCCAGTAATGTCACTGCTAGTGCTAGATCCCAAAGAGATTTAAAGGGGGTGGGGGCTATTTATACAAAAATATTTACAGCAGCTCTTTTGGTGGTCACTAAGAATTG
The DNA here is from genome assembly GCA_023548195.1 of Bettongia penicillata ogilbyi. NCBI lineage: Eukaryota > Metazoa > Chordata > Mammalia > Diprotodontia > Potoroidae > Bettongia > Bettongia penicillata. Next base: position 4,378,502 of record JAJHZJ010000397.1, on the reverse strand, counting down.
GAAATTGAGGGGATGCTCACCAATTGGGGAATGACTGAACAAACATGTGATTATGATGGAATATTATTGTGTTATAAGAAATGATAAATAGGATGATTTCAGAAAAACCTGGAAAGATTTACAAGAATGGATGCAAACTGAAGTGAGAACAAGGAGAACATTGTACACAGTAACAGCAACATAGTACAATGAAGAACTATGACTGACTTAGCTATTCTCAGCAATGCAATGATCCAAGACAATCCCAAAGCATTCATGATGAAAAATGCTATTCACTTCCAGAGAAAGAACTGATGTTGTCTGAATACAGACTGAAGCATACCATTTTTCACTTTTTTGTTTCATATAAAAATTGAATAATATGGTAATGTTTTATATGATTATAACCTATATCAGATAGCTTACTATCTTGGGATGGGAGGAGGAAAGGAAGGATTAAATTTGAAACTCAAAACTTTTTAAAAAATTGTTTTAAATTGTTTAACATCTAACTGGGTGGGGGTTGCTTTTTAATGAGGCAGTTAAGACTTAATGGTCTTTTGAGTTCCTTTTAGTTCTAGATTTTCAATACTATGAATAGCTCTGATTATTCAGAAGTAATTTCATATGTTTAGCATTAGCTCAAACCTACCCCAAACTTTTCTCTACTGGTCCTAATCCTACCCTCTTTTATCAAATAGAACAAATCTGTTCCCTTTGTGCCATGACAGCCTTTGAGATATCTAAAAATAATGATATTGTCTCCTCCCCCACCTCAGTCTCCTTTTCTTAAACACCTTCTCTTTTCTTTTCCTTCAAATATTCATATAGCATTGTGTTGAGGCCTTTCAGCAGCTTGTAGTTCCCCTTCTCTGGGCATGTCCCAGCTTATGAATCTCCTTCCTGAAATGTGGTGCCCACAGTTAAAGACAGGACCTCAGATCTGTTCTGAGTGGGACTATTACTTCTCTCCCTCATCCTAATACCAGACTATGCAAACAGCCTGGCCTGATGATTGTCCCCCTTTCATGACTTTCCATCTCTGACCTCTGGATCTTTGTACAGGCTGGTCCCTCCTCACCTCCACTTCATGGAATTCATACCTTCTTTCAAAGGTCAATTCAGGGCCACCTCCTCCAGGAAGCCTGTTCTGAACTTTCTAGCTGCTACTGTCCTCCCCCTGAAATGACTTTAAGTATATTTTGCACTTGATGGTCTATGTAAATGTTGTTATCTCCTTTAATAGAATTTAGCTTTCTTGAAGGTAGGGACTGTTTTGGTTTTAATCTTTGAATTCTGAGGTAAGTGACTCTCATAGGGTAGATATTTATTAAATAAATGAATGAATGTATTCATGCAGCCTAAAATGGAATCGGGTCTGGGTTTCCGAAAGTACCTACAGCACATATGGTTTATCTCATTTCCTCATTTCTCACTAGGTTGCATCAGGACTTACCACCCCAAACACGCACACACACACACACACACACACACACACACACACACACACACACACACACACATACATGGACTATCTTTTGTTTTTTACCTCTACTTGCATCCACAATGTTTAGCGTAGTGCCAAGCATATTGTAGCCACTTAGTGGATGCTTGGTAACTGACTGTTTCCTGCCTCCCATTGCAACAGATGAACCCTCCAGCTCATCAGGCATCCTCATCGCTGCCACAGCCGGATCTGTGTCCCTCATCCTTATCCTCTTAGTCCTCTGCTGCTACTTCAAGAGACAGAAAGGTGACAACTGATTTTCTAGAGTTCCAGAAGGTTCAATGTTGGGGATGAAATATTGTGAGTCAAGGTAGAAGTGAGAGGGAAAGCACAGCACTGTGAGCAATAGAGTAATTCCTCTCACCTGGGCACATTTACTGGCTTTGGGTGGGAGTGGGAGGAGGAGTGGAGGGATCAAATCTGTGGTTCTGTCTGTGTAGGGAACTCTGAAGGAGGTCTTTCTTCTATCAAGGAGGGGCAGCCCCTTCTCTGCAATTTACAGCCCTGGCACCCAATTTACCTGCTCAGGCTCACAGGACCAGGATGTGGCAGAGGTAGGATGCCAACCCAGGTCTCCTAACACCAAGGACTACTCTCTATGCCACCTGGACACCCATCATTTCATTGTGCAGTGGAAGATGCTAGATTTGGAGTCAAAAGACATGGGTTCAGAGGGAGGTTCAGTGACAAAAATCTTGTAAAAATGAATACTCAAAACTATCTTTACATATAATTGGGGGAAAATACTATTTAAAAAAAGACATGGGTTCACAATCCAGCTTTGCCACTTACTGCCTGTGCCACTTGAACAATTCTCTTAACCGTTCTACATCACACCCTCATCTGTAATATGAGAGGGTTGAGCTAAACAGCGTTAAAGGTTTCTTCTGGCTCTACAGCTACAACCTCATTTGAGTCTCACAGTAGCAGAAGCTCATTCACAACTGCCCTGGGAGGTGAGGATTGGGCAAGGATTATCATCCTCATTTTACAGATGAGGAAAGTGAGGCCCCGTAATAGGTTACCTTGACCATGATCTCCTCAATAGTGAGTGTCCAAGATGGGATTCCAATGCTAGGTCTTTTTGACTCCCTAGTTGCCAGTATTTTATCTACTGTCACACTCTGTCTAGATAAAGAACAAAATGTTACCTAGAACATAGAATGTCAACTTGCAATGACCCATAGAACACAAAATGGAAGAACTGGAAGTAGTCTTACAGATAGATCATCCAGTCAAACTTTTTCATCTTACAAAAAAATGGGAATCAAAGGCCACGCTAGCTACCCTAAAACTTAGCCCCAGTTCTTTTGATCTCAATCTACAGGGCTCTTTCTTTTCTCCTACCTTCTCTCTAAAAGAAGGCAAGTGTCCATGAGGCAGCTGGAGAGACCTCTGAATTTGGAGTCAGAAAGATCTGAGTTCAAATTCTGCATCAGACACTTACATGCTGTGTGACCCTAGGCAAGTCACTTAACATCTCTAGGCCTCAGTTTCCTCATCTGTAAAATAGCATTATAAAAGCACCTACTTCTCACGGTACACTGTGAGGAACAAATGAGATAATACTTGTAAAGTGCTTTGCAAGTCTTAAAGTGTTATTATTGTGTGGGGGTTGGGGGGAAATCCCATTGTGAGTTCTTCCTTAGTCTCCCACCCCCGGGATGTATTTATACCTATAGAATCAGCATCCAAGAGTAGTTCTGAAGTGGAAAAGGAATTATGGGAGTAGTATGGCCTGGAATGGGTGGGAAGGATGTATGTGGTGTGAAGTAAGTATTTAATATAGTCAGAGAACTGGCCCTAGTCCTAGATGTGGGGGGATTACTAGATGAATATATGTATAGGAGCCTTGGGGTAAATTTGGCTTTTTTTAGTACCAGCTCGGGGTACCCACCTGGAGACTTCCAGGATCCCTGCCTGAGATTCTCTATAGCAGTGCCTAGAGTTGGGGGTGCTCCAAAGCTTGGGCCCAACAGCTACCATCACACTTTGCCATTCCCTAAGAGGGTTCAAAAACCATTCTGACACTGGCCTGTGCCAAAAGTCTAATGCTATCTCTTTTTCTTTTCTCCATCTAGGTCCAAGCCGATGTTTGGCCAGGTTTGTATGTCCTAGGTGCTGGATGAAGCCCCATCCCAAAAAGGCGTTTGCTTTCTCCTTCACATGCCTGCCTTCTTCCCAGGGAAAAGTTTCTACCACTGGGCCCAGATAATTTCCCAAGACTATACATTTCCCAAAACCCTTGACCCAAGGTCACAATACCCCTAGCCTGGACACATGCTCCTCCAGGGTCTGTCCCCAGGAGGCCCAACCCTGTCTGACAAAGGTGAAGAGCTGGGATTCACACCTTATCACTGCAGCTCCCCATTCTCAAGAAAAGAAACCAAGCTTAAGCCACAGAGGGATGTCATCTGTCCCTGGGAACGGAAGAACAAAGCCAAAAAACATTCCCACTTTAATATATGCAACATTCTGAGATGAAAGAAAATGACAAACAGTGCTCAGAATTCCACTGGGCGTTATAAAGTGTGTATTCTAATCACTCAGTCACTTTGCCTTCTCTGAGCCTCAGGGTCTTCCTATATAAAATTAGAGTACTGTCCTAGATGGGACATCCATTCTATGCCCTGTGCCTAAAGTTCCTTACAACTTTGACAGCCTATATCTATTTTCTAACCTTTTGTGTAGTGATGAATATGCCCTAATTATAGAGGAAGAACTGTGACCTAGTGAAATTAAGTGGTATGTCCAAGTTACCAGAACAATTCAGTGGCAGAGTTGGGATCAGGTGCCAACCCTTCCTTGGCACTCCTTCAAGATGGCAGATCAGAAAAATTAATTTTATTTTGAATTTGGTTCCATCTTCTTCTCTCCTTTAGGTCAGAAGCCTCAAAGAAGAACCAGTCACAGGGAGAGGTAAGGGCTTGATTGGGATGCCCCATGAATGACATGGGTAAAGTCGGTCACTAAGCAACTATTGAGCACCTGCTTTGAACATAGCCCTGTGCTAAGTATTCTTAACGGAGAGGATAGAGAGGAACTGGGAGCTATAGTATCTCCCATCAGAGAGCGTCAAGTCCAATCAGGAAGAAAAAGAAGAGTATATTGCACAACCATCTGGTAAGGTTTAGAATATTTATTAAGGCACAGATTCCAGAAGTTAGGGAGTTTAACTCAAAAGGAAACTAGAGATAGATAAGGTATAATTGGGGAAATCTTTCTGGAAGAGGCAGGACTGATGAAGAAAAATACAATTAGTCTAAAGGAATATGTTCTCTAGTCTACTATGAAGATTGTGCCATAGACCAATATGTCAGAGGCTAGGCCAAAAAGTCAGACTAGAAAGTCCCAGCTGGGAGGGTCCTTAGAACACAGACTGTCAGAGCTAAAAGGGACCTGAGTGATCACTTAGTCCAATGATCTCGTTTTTCAAATGAGAGAACTAAGTCCCGGAAAGAAATTACTTGCACCAGGATTCACCACCAGCTAGACGATCTCTATCGTCCCTCCTAGCCCCACTTCTATGAGTCTAGGATATCACCTGGTTATCCGATGAGTTCCTCTATACATACGTACATGTGCGTACACATGCACATATATGCACATTACATACATGTATACATATATGAGTGTGTATCTCCTTCCTCATTTTTCTACCCACAAGTCTGGCTCCTGATCCATCCATATCTTTCCCCTCAAAAACTCATTGCCTCCAGAAAATCTTCCCTGCAGATTCACATTTAAGGATTAATGGATTCTGATCAGGTCTTGACACTGTTCAACCACTCAGCTGTCCAAATGGACTTGACTATTCAGCACTTAGTAACCTGTCATTGTATATAGCTGATCATACTGGAAGTTTCGAGCCCTGGATCAGCAGTCAGAAAACCTGGGTTTAAATCTAGGTTCTGCCTCTGACACACTGTATGACTTTAATTAAGTCCCTTCTCCTCTCCGGGCTTCCATTCACCTCTCTGTAAAATGAAAGTGTTGAACTAGATGGTCCCTAAGGTCCCTTCCAGATATGGTATTCTATACGTTTCGGCCCTAAATGCTCTAATCCTATAAGACAGGAGCAGCTGCCAGAGGATTCACAACAGGGCAGTCATTCCCTTTCCCCTCCTCAGTCCATTGACTAGGATGGGACATTCCTCTGAACAGCTTTACCATCTTCAGAGATGGTGGGGGGAGAGTGACGCAATGCTCTCAGGAGGATAGAAGGGATGGGGGAGGGGGAGTGGCAGCTTTGTTGGTAAGTGCCTTCCCCATCTCTTCCTCTGGACTGAAGGTACCATGGTGACGGGTGCCATGGAAACTGGCAAGCTGGAGGGAGGCCAGGGCGTCCCACAGTGACAATCAGCAGCCCACGTGCCATGGTACTGACCTCCCAGGGGTCCTGCCCAGAGTCCTTGGGCCTGCTCAGGGGCCAGCCCGGTCGCTGTTCCTATGTACCTTGCCTAACAGGGGTCCTTCGACAACTGATCACATGTATTTCTCGCTGGTCAGACTCAGTCATGGGTGTAGCAAAGGGCAGACTCTTCCCCAGGGGGCTTGCTGAGTTGGGAGCTAGAAGATTAAAGGAATCACAGGATGCCAAAAGTAGGAGGGCCCTTACAGCACAAATCATCAGAGCCAGAGGTAACCTTGTTGTTATTTTGTCGATTAGTCCTATCAGACTCTTTGTGACCCATTTAGGATTTTCTTGGCAAAGATCCTAGAGTGGTTTGCCATTTTCTTCTCCAGCTCATTTGATAGGTGAGGAAACTGAGGGAGAGTTAAGTGACTTGCCCAGGGTCACACAACTAGTAAGTATCTGAGATCAGATTTGAACTGAAGTCCAGCACTCTTTCCACTGCGCCACCTTGCTGCCCTTAGAGGTAACTTTAAAGACCATCTGCTCTAACTTTCTCTTGTATTTACTTGTTTATTCATCTCTTATTTATTCATTTATCTATTGATAGATTAATTCATTTATTTTTACAAGTGAGAAAATTAGGTCTTTGAGAGGGAGACTAGCTAAATTCATACTGTGTAGCAGTGGCAATCAGGACTTGAACCCAGATCTCCTCACATTTCATTCTACTCCGCGAAGGGGTCCACCTTAAGTACTCCTTGTGTCTGCATTTAGCTCTGTTCGGGCAGAGTCCAGAGGAAATAGAGCAGACCCCAGCTGCTTCCATGACCCCAGCAGGAATCCATAGGAATCTAATATTTGAGAGCCCTACACATGGCAGGACTGATGAGTAAATGCACCCCAAAGGCCTGAAAAGTCACCCACCCTGGCCTCTGTATGAACTCATGGATTCTCTGGTCTCTCATTCAGTGCCAGGATACCACCCATGGCTGCACAGAAATCCAGCTCCTTCCACTGAAGCAGAGGCTTTCAAGTTATTTTCAGTGACTTCCTCCAGTAAGCTCAACAGGAGCTCTGAATAGTCTTCTGGGGAGCCTGGTCATTGGCAATAGCTTTTACACAGTCACTAGCACTGGGCTCGGAAAGCCTGAGGCATCATAGATCATAGGATTTAGAACTGCAAGGGACCTTAGCTCACCTAATTCCACTATTTCACTTTCCAAAGGAAGAATTTAAAGCTAAGAATAAGAAATTACTTACTCAAGGTCATACAGGTGGTGGGTGAGTTTTTACAATTCTTTACAACCTGGCCCCTACTTAACCTTTCCATCTCCTTAGAAATGACTCTGTCCTACATTCCTGGGGCCAGCCAAACCATGGCTGCAGCCGGTGCCCCACTTGTCTCCGGGCCCCTGCATTGAGCATCCCACCAGCCTGGAATGGGCTCCCTCCTCAGCCTCCACTTTGTAGAAATTCTTCCTAGCTTTAGGAGATTCTACTCCAGCACCACCTTCTACACTGAGCTTTCCTGGATTCCCCCATGCCCTCCCTCCCTAATTACCTTGAATTGACTTTACATTGATCATGTATATGTGAGGGAGTGATGATACACTTCACATTGTCTTTCCTAATAGAATGTAAGTTCCTTGAGCACAGGAACTGTTTCCTTTTAGTCTTTATATTCCCAAAACCTAGCCTGCAGCTTGGCACAAAGCTAGCATTTAACAATTGCTTATTGATTCATTATATGGTGCTTCAAAGAGTGAGTATTAATTAATTCATCCTTAGTGCATATTAATTCATCTTTAGAAGGGCAGTATGGGTCCTTTCATGTCCTTCCATCCACAGAATGAGTGCGCAGAAAAGCCATCATTTGTGACATTGGACAAAGCAATCCACTTCCATGGGCTTCAACTTCTTCATCTGTAAGAACAGGGAGTTGGACTCTGACTTCTAAGGCCCCTTGCAGTTCTAATTCTCATGACCTGTGATCTTAGGTGATGACTAAGTCACACAAAGAGGTAGAGTTTGGGTCCTGGCCTTAGCTTTCCTAAGGACCAGACAGGAATGTGCCATAGCATTTAGTACTTTGACATTGGCTGAAGGGGTCCATGGCCATCTGTCTTCTGGTTAGAATAGAAAAGCTTGGGTCCCTGATATTGAGAGGATGAGGGAGGGGGAGAAAGGAGAGGTGCAAAGGTCAAGAGAGCAAGGGGAAGATGTGATTTGGCAAAAGGAATGGAGGAGATTCAAGGGATTTCCAGGTCATTCATGATCCCCCTCTGGCTGACAGGAGTATGAGCTGAGAGATAATACATAGCTTCATAACCAGCCTTGTGTGAATGCAGATGTTGGAACAGAAAGAGTCAGGGGATGAAATTACAGTATTCTTTTGTGATTTTTCTGAAATTGGGACTTCTTTGGCTCTTCTTCCCACCCTGGCCCACAGACTTATAGGACATGAAACCTAGAATGCCCAGAGCCAGAAGAGATCTAACAGAGTGGCAAAGTAGAAGGAACCCTGACTTTGAGGCCAAGAGACCTGGGTTCAAATCCTACCCTTGACATTCAATACCTCTATAATCTTGAACAAGTTTTAAACTCTAGGTTGGGACCATCTCTTCCAATGCCCAAGGTCATCGAATGAGGCAGGCCTGAGAGGAATGAATCATGTTTTGTTTTTTTAATATATACTTACATACCTTATCCATATAGATTTTGGCTTCCCCAGTAAGATGCACCTAATTCCTCCTCCCTTCAAACCTCCTTACCAAAGCCTTTTTTTCTTTATCTTTCCAGCCAACCAGAAACAATGAAATTGTATATGCTGATCTCCAACCCATTGGGGAAAATTCTCGGTCTGTGAGCCCAGCAAAGGGGAAGGGTCTCCATTCTGAGTATGCCACTATTCATGTCCAGTAATCGAGACCCAGCGGAATCAACCCCGATGAGGATGGAAGGAATAATTTCCACAGAATACTGAGGATTCTCCAGTTCCATGCAGAAAGAGAAAAGTTGAAGATTCTTTCAGGGACCTGAAAATAAAGCCATGGGGATCAGTGAACAGTAGAACCTGTGTAGGAGGCCCAAGTCTGCCAGTTACTAGGCTCTGTAGTTGTAGGCAACTCCCTTTCCTTCTCTGGTCCTGATTTCCTCATCTGTAAAATGAAAATAACAATTCCTCAACTTCTTACCTCACAAAGCTCAAATGCAAAAACAGAAGTAAAGCCCCTTTGTAACTATAACACCCTATATCAACACCATCTCTCCCTTCTGGAAAAAAATTGTATTAATAGTTCCCTGGGAGCAGCTCATCTTCTTCCAGTAGTTTTGAATCTGTGCACCCCTAATTCAACTGGGGTTCCAGGTCTCCTCAGATCTTTTGACCTTGGTCTAGAACTCACCACTAATACATACATAAGGATCCCTGCTGTCTGCATATTGATTTAGCTTTAAAATGCAATATTATCTGTTTTATAGTATTTTTATTTACTTTGTTAAATTTCACAATTACAGTTTTCATCTGGTTCAGATCACACTCAGCAAGTGACACTTCTGGCCTACGAGCCTAAAACAACACAAAAACCTCTCTGGAATTTACTCTAGGAAGAGAAATACTTGAAGGAGATCTATCAGAATAGACAACAGGGGAATTCTTAGCTCAGTAACAAATTGGCCAGTCTAGCACCAGGTTGAACTATTAAACACAAGTGATCTAGGGCCAACAGGGGAATCCCTAGACAACATACAAAACTATCAATAATAAACTCTACATGGTAACTGTTGAGTCCTTAACTACAATCCTAAATATAGATAACACATGAGAGGCAATTTGATATAGTGGATAGAGAGGGGGCTTCAGAGTTGGGAAGACCTGAGTTCAAATCCCAGCTCCACCTATACTGGCTGTGTGCCCCTGGGTGACTCACCTAACTTCTGAATGCCCCTGGGCATTTCTCTAAAACTAACATCAGCTTTATTTATCTCTATTATTTTCATCTACTTTTTTCAAGGGAGTTCATCACAAGAACAAATCATATGACCTGTTAAAAAGGTAAATAAATAAAGCACACAAGGAATCCTATAGACTGGCACTGGATCACCTTTCTTAAGCCCACGTGGGCATTTGTGGATGGTATCCACCAGGGGATATGAAGAGTGCAGGGAAGGACTGCCAAGCAAGGTCTTTGCTACTCAGTACACTACCTGATCAGAGCAGCTGTAGGTCAGCAAGCAAGGCCAGGAGGGCATCCCGCAGTGCCCGGGGAGGGAAGAAAAGTAGAAGTAGAGCCATCCAGCCCCTTCTCCCTTCATAGCTGCAAAGTAATAAGAGGGAAGGTCAAAGTCCAGAGAAACTGCCTGCTGCTTTCTGTTACACAAGGTTCCATCGATCTGGTCCACTATCTTAGAAGACATATAGTGCCATTGAAAGTTCTTCCAGCAGAGTCAGGTCAGAAGGGAGAGTGACCCCCATTAAATTAACAGAGCCATCTCCCTCCTCATGGACCCCTGAGGCATATCTATGGATAGTTTCCAGGAGACCTGTGAACTTAGATAAGAAAGAAAACAACAACCCTACATCTTTATTTCAATATAACTAGTTTCCTTTATAATCCTACATATTTTATTTTATGCATTTTAAAACCAGTATTCTGAGGAATCCTACATGCCTAAAATAGAATACATTAGGATTACAAATCAAACCATTATTCTGAGGAGTACATAGGCTTCACTTAGACTGCCAAATTTATCCATAACACAAAATTAAGAATCCTAGGCTACAGTATTGAATCAAGATAATCCTGCCCTGTGTCTCTGCTAGGAAGGCATCCCCTGAATCGGTGACCCATGGAGAAATATTCCTGTGCTGACTAGGTAGGAAGGAGAGAGACAGGCTCTTTACTGCTGCCCTTCCCATTTACACAGCCAGATGGGATTAGCTATTAAGTATAACACTGTAAGGGACAGTGGAACCAAGGACACTTGGGAACACTCTCCCCATTCATGAGTTGTTGCTATCCATCATCATGCCCACCACGTTACCAAAGATGAAAGGACCTGGGCTTACCCAGTAACACATGTACCCTTAGCTCAAGGACAGGAACCTTCTCTGGAAGGGGAAGGGAGTAGATGTGTCTCCCTCCCATTGGAAATTGCTATTTGAAAGAGATCAAGAAGAGGGCAATGAGGACTTCCAAGGAATCATGTGACAATAGTGCAATAAAGCATGGTAAAAATATCACTGATTTAGAGTCAGAAGACCTGGGTTCAAATCCCACCTCTGACACTACTTGTGTGACCTTGGGAAAATCACTCTCTGGATCTCAGTTTCTTCAACTGTAAAATGGGGTTCAGGTAGACAAGTTGTCCTTTGAGGGCCCTTTCAGCTGCAAATCTATGTCCCTAAAAATTTTCAGCCCTGGAGCTTCTGTCCACCTTCCATGAGGGGCAAGAAACTTTGGGTGTTAAACATTTTTCTTTCCCCACTCATAGGATATCTCAAAGGAGGGTTTAATTATTAGGTAGCAATCTAATAGAAAGAAAAGTCTTATTTCCATCTTCCTGGGATCTAGGCATACCTTTCACCAAACGATAATTTGCTAGTAGATATGATTAAAAAAAAAATTTTTTTTTTTTGGCTCCAGATCTTTGATTTCATTAGCATGGGAACTACTGGGTATGAAAACTTCCTCCACTCACATGGATCAGTTAATCAATAAACATTAATCTTTGTGCCAGGCACTGTACTAAGGGCTAGGGATACAAAATGGGCAAAAGATAGTCCTTGCCCTCAAGGAGTTTCCAATCAAATGGGGGAGACAACAGGAAAACATATATATACAAAAATAAATAGAAAATAACTAAAACAGAGAAGGCCCTGGAATTAAGAGGGGTTAGAAAAGACTTCCTGGAAAAGATAGAACTTTAGTTGGGATTTAAAGGAAGCCAGAAGGGTCAGTAGAACTTTGTTTTGGTCACAAGGAGGATGAGTGTGAATGACTCAATGCTCCTTATTCCTACTAATTAAAAAAATTGTAATTCCAAGTGCACATCTTATGTAGGAGGTGGATCAGAAACCCCATTCTATTTCTCTATAGAAAATAGAATCACTAACCAATCAATGAATTTATTGAGGGCCTATTGTGTGCTCAGTCCTGTAGGGGATACAGAAAAGGAAAAGACATGGGTTTTACCTTCAAGAAGTTCAGTCTATTGAGGAAATAATATCTACACACTTGAACCAAAGATCTTTGAATTCTGATCTTTAAATTAAAGGCAAGCCCTTAGTTTGAGGCCAAGCCTGTCGTGAACTTGACCTTGTCCTTTCTCTCAACCTTAAAAATCATCATCTATAAAAATGGAAAGATTAGAATAAATGGCTCCTTCCAGCTCTAACAAGGAGACAATATTGTATAATGAAAAGATCATGACCTAGTCCTAGAATTATAAGGACCTAGGGTAAAGTACCAGCTCTGATCTTCACTAATCAACCTCCATGAGTCTTGATTTTTTCGTTTGTAAAACAGGGAGTGAGAATTCTTGTAATTCCTATCTCAGGGCTTGTTACAAGGAAACATTTTGTAAAAACCTTAATCAGTCATTCAGTCCACAGGTAGTTATTAAGACCTACTATGTACCAGGCACTATGCTAGACCCTGGGAACACAGCTACAAAGAATGACATAATCCCCACCCAAAGTACACTTACAGTCTTAAGATGCTAAAGGAATGCAAGCTATGATGATGAAGATGATGATGGTGGCGTGAAAAATAGTTCAGCCAAAACTCAACCTACAAGCTCTTTCCGTTACATTTTATTCCCCTCCCTTCTGAGGTTATCAATGTATGACCTCATCCATCTGATGGCCTTGTGGAGACAATGACCCCCAGAGGAATAACACTTTTTTTTTTCACCAATATGTATTAAACACCTACTGGTACAGAGCCTTGTGCTGGAAATTAGAGAACATATAAAGCTTAGGTAAGATACCATTCCAGTCCTCATGGAGCTCATAATCTAGTAAGAGGATGCCGTCAAAGGTAACTATCATACAGAGCATTCCATGCTAAGAACACCAAAGAGGTGAAAGAGAAACACTCTGAGGTCTGATGAGGAAAGTCGTCACTGAAATCAGGGTTGGGGGAGTAGTTACTCCAGTGGTGAGAATTACAAAATAGGCCACTGGGGCCAGTGTCCCTTAAGTTACACCATGTAGCAAGCTGAGCATTTCTTCCATTCACAGAACCAACCTTGCTAGGGAGTAGTAACCTTGGGAGAAGAGGAGGGAAAAAGGGAGGAAATAGCTCCCATTTCTCTGAAACTTTAAGTTGTCCAAAGCACTCTACCTACAGTAGACCTATGAGGTTGGTAGAAAAAAAGCATTATTATCCCCGTTTTACAGATGAAATTACTGAGGCCAAGTCAATCTGAATGAGTTGGTCAAGGGTTGCTCCCAAGACTCCTGTTCTCAAGTTCATCGCTTTTTTCCTACCTCATTTTATCATCCTCACTTTACAGGGACACCAAGGCCAAGAGAGAGCTAAATTGCTAACTACTTAGCCAGAGGCAGCAGAGTTGGGATTGCAATTTATGATCTCAGATTTATCCCCAGGTTACACAGAGAACAAGCTGAGAATGGAATCCAGTTGGCGTAGTGGATACCAGGAAGACTCATCTTCCTGAGTTCAAATCCAGCCTCAGATACTTACTAGTTGTGTGACCCTGGGCAAGTTACTTTACCCTGTTTGCCTATTTTGTCGTCTATAAAATGAACTGGAGAAGGAAATGGCAAAGCACTCTAGTATCTCTGCCAAGAAAACTCCCAAATGGGGTCAGAAAGAGTCAAAAAGACCTGAGCAACGGCATACTGACTCCAACATGACAATGACCTGGAGTGAAAGTCCCCAGCTCTGTTTTCCCAACTTCTGCATCACCTACTGTGTCTGAGACATTGAGGCCCAGGTCAGCAAATCTTGAACAAGGCAGAGCTTTCCTCCCTGCCTCCCTGAACCCAGTCTGGGACTGCCCAGAAGTACAAGTCTGGCCTGTCCCCTTGTTCCCTCTCACTCCCCACCCCAGAGACAGGGGCTCCTTCCTGAGAGACATCCTTCCTGAAGGTCAGAGGAAAGGGACAGGTTGTCTCTCTGATGCATGAAGGATGGGAGAACTGGTTTCCTCCCTTAAAAAACCCCTTTCAGTTTCCACCAGGGCCATTCCCAAGCCACTAAGCGGCGGTTGCCAGGTAAAGACTTCCTGAGAACAGATTGATTTCCAAGGGCAGCTGAGAAAAGTCGTATTAAATGTGCAAATTGCTGTAGCAGCCCCCTTGATGAGCCCACGTGAGGCAGCCTCCTGCTCAGTGAAGATGAAACACATCTATGTGTTCCCTGGCAAAGAGAAAGCCGCTGGTTCTGAAGATGACTGGGATGACCAGTCTGGAACTGTGCTCTGTGGTCTGAGCATGCCTGATGCCTTGGGAGTCCCGACCGCTGATGGTGCCCTTGTTGGCTGCAGCAGAGCTGACTCTTCCAGGGTGTGATTTCTGATCCTGGAAGCTTGCTCCACCCCCCAACACTCACTGAAACACTTCCCCACCCTCCCACCCCAGTACACTTTTCCTCACGCTAAAGCATTGCCTTCTCTTCCTCTTCTAAAAGACCAACCTTTCCAGGAAGCCATCAAGTTCCTGATGCCTCAGGGTGGATCCCCTGCCCCCCAACAGTTCCCCAGCAAAGCTTCTCTATTTCTATTTGTGACCCTACTTTTTCTCTTTCTTCCCCTTCCCCCGTGCTACTACCCAGCAAAAAAGTTGAGAATGGAAGAACAAAAGCAGTTACCCTCTCCTGGTCTCCCAACTCATCCTTTAACCATGTGACACTGAACAAGTCACTTCTCTGGTTTTATAAAATGCTCTAAATCTAAATTCATTGATTAAGTATTTACTAAATTTCTTTAACTGTTAAATGAGGGGGTTTCACAGGATGTCCTATTTGGTCCCTTCCTATTCTAACTCCATGATCCTTTCTGAACCTGTTCCTTTATCTGTGAAATGGGCATGATCATTCTTGTACTCCTTACCTTACAGGGCTATCAGAAGGAAATGAATCATCACCTTGTAAATGGAACCATGCTACATAGGAACCAAATATTATGATTATTGATATTGCCATGTCACTACCTTCCCTCAGGCTCCATGTTGAGAAAGTATCCATCCCTTGAGGATGAACAGACCTTGCAAAAAGGACAATAACACTAAGTCTCTGGACCCTCAACCCTACTTCTGTTCCCTGCAAATGTCCCACTCCAGATCCACCTGCCCCTTCTACTGTGCTCTTTGGAATACCAGCTCCCCTCTTCAGAACTAACGGAGATCTGATTGGTACCATATCTCTGGCCACCCTTCCCAAGACCAGCTATATGTTCACTCCTATCCCCTGATTCACTGGTGCTAGTGGAAGACTTGGAATACTCCTTGCTCCCTATTGCCACTTTCAGATTTTTCCCCTATAACAATTACCCAGAAATTTTTCCTCCTTTGGCATTCACTATTCAAATTTATCAACCAATACAGGTCCTGCTGACCATTATCTATTGAGCCTCAGGCCATTTTTTCACCTTAACAAATTTAGTCAGTCTTTCCACCAAAATTCCTACCTTTATATTAAGATGTTTGAACATATGTCCCTATATGTATATGTGTATGTGTATGCTCCCTCAAATACCCTAACTTCTCCATTCTCCAATCTACTCAATTCTCATGAACCTTTCCTACATGCCACTAGATCGTTGTAGCCTTGACCTTACCATTCTCCATAAGTATTCCACTTCCATGTTCATGAACTCTGAAAAGCTTTATCTGATCATCATCTTTTTTTAAATTCCACCTCTCCCTCTGCCTTACAACATTTAACCTCATTCTTTCTCTTCATCATTACCGCCAATCCTTCTATCCCTAAGTCTTTTCCATTGCATCATCCCTGTACTAGCTGTATTCTCCTCCTTTCCCTATCTCTACTCTTCTGTGAACAGATTTAGCTCTATGCTTTCTTCCACACTTGAATCCCTTGCCTGATCAAACTTTGCCAACCACCTCCTTGGATTACTCCTACCACCTTCACTCCTATTCTAATTAGACTGTAAGCTCTTTGAGGGTAGGGTTTTTTAAATTCCCTTTTCCTTTTAATTCTCTAACATTTTAGCACACTGATGGGCACATAGTAGGTGCTTGATAAATTAAATGCTTGTTGACCTGGCTTATTAAATTGAATTCATATGCTGAATGGTCACAAAATTGTTTTGACTCTGTTTAGTGAAAATTTGTATTATATCACCTTAGCTGGTCTCTCACTGCAGCAAGGCAGTCCGTTTATGCTTTCCTAATTAATTACCTATCCCACTCACCACAGTGACTATTACAATTTTTTTCTTCCCTCTTCAATTGTCCCATGAATCTTTTTTTATATTCTTAGTTGAGGACTAACTTAATACTGCAATGAAACAATTGAAGTCATTCATCAAGATTTCCCTCTTCTTTCCTCTTCATCTCATATCATTCAGATTTCTCCACTTGATACCTCCTCCAATCCTGTCTCTTATAAAGAGGTAGTTCTTCTCCTTGCCAAGGTTAACCCTCTATATGAATCCTTGATTTCAAGCAATTCTGTCTTCTCCAGAAGATTGTTCTTCCTATCACCCCCACTCTCTCTGTAACCGTCAATCTCTCCTTAATTACTGGCTCCCTCTATACTGCTATAAACATGCTCATATCTCCCCGCATCTTTCTTTAAAAAAAATTAAAAGCCTCACTTGATCCTACTATCCCTTCTAGTTATCATTTTGTCTCCTCCCCTTCTTGATGAAGATACTTGAGAAAGTTATCTACAGTCATTCTATCCACTTCTTTCTAAACCCCCCACAATGTCAGTCAGGTAGTCAAGCAGCATTTATTAAGTGCCTACTATGTTCCAGTCACTATGCAAAATGCTGGCAATGGAAGCAAAAAATAATCTTGATTTTCAAGGAGCTCACAGTTGAAGAGAGAGACGACATATACACCACTACATACAAATAAGCTCTATTTAGGAGAAATGAGAAATAATCCACACAGGGAAAGTACTAAGATTAGAACTGGGAAAGGCTTCTTGTAGAAGGTACAGTTTTAATTGAGACTTGAAAGAAACTAGGGAAGGCAGGAGTCAGAGATAAAGAGGGAGAGCATTCCAGACATGAGGGACAGTGAGTGAAGATGTTGTGAGTTGGGGGATGGAGTGTTGTGTTCATGGAATAATGAGGGCAGTATCCCTAGATTGGGGAATAATGGCAGGGAATACAGTGCAAGATGACCGGCAAGGTTGGAAGGGGGCAGGGTATGCAGGACTTTAAAAGCCCAAAAGGAAGAATTTATATTTGACCCTGGAGGCAATAGGGAGCTATTAGAGTTTATTGAATAGAGGAGGGACATGGTCAGACTTTAGGTCAGACTCCATCAACTTTAGAAATATCAGCTAAATACAGAGTGGATTAGAGTACAGAGAGAGTTGAGACAGAGAGACCAACCAAAAAGTTATTTCAATAGTCTAAGTGTAAGGTGATGAGGGCCTGTACCAGGGCAGCAACAGTTATGGAGAAGAGAAGAAGTAACGTACCAGAGATATTAGGCAGAAAAGATTGGACTTGCAGCTGATTGGATATAAGGGTTAAGAGAAAATGAGGGAGGAATCAAGGATGTCACCTAAGTTGGGAGTCTAGGAGTGGTACCCTTGACAATAATAGAGAAGTTAGGAAGAGGGAAGGGCTTGAAGGTAAAGATAATGAGTTCATCTTTGGACATGTTGAGTTTAAGATGTCTATAGGACATTTGGTTAGAGATATCTAACAGAAATTGGAGATGAGAGACTAAGTTAGGATTGGGCAAGTAGATCCAAATCATCTGCACAGAAATGACAATTGAAACCAGGTTGCTGATGAGATCAAGTGAAATAGAGGAAGAAAAGTTGGTGGCCCCGAGAGAGCTTTGAGGCTACACCCATGGTTTGTGGGTGTGACCTGGATGAAGATCTAGCAGAGGAAACTGAGAAAAAGATAGGAGGAGAACCAAGAGAGAACAGTGTCATAAAAGCTTAAAGAAATGAGAGTATCAAAGAAGGTAATTTACAGTTCCAAGAGGTCAAGATAGATGAGGATTAAAGAAAGACCGTTAGATTTGACAATTAAATCACCAGCAACTTTAGAGGGAGCAGTTTAGATAGAATGATAAAATTGGAATCCAGAATGCAAGGAGTCAAGAAGAAAGTGAGAGGAAAGGAAGTGGAGGCACCAGTTGTAGACAGCCCTCTCAAGGAGTTTAGCCATAAAAGAGAGGAGAGATATAGGGATGAGCACTAGAAGGGAATGGACAGACTAAGTGAGGGTCTTTTGAGAATAGGGGAGATGTCCCCATGTTTCTAGGCAGTAGAGTAGCACCCAGTAGACAGGGACAATCTTCTGGAAAAGACAAGATGAAGTGGGATCATTCATCCTACCTCCTTCTGTCTCCTTTTCTAGATCCCACCTTTCTACACCACCCATTGCCTTTTGGATATCTCAAACTGGTTGTCCCTTAAGCATCTCAAATTCATAATGTCCAAAAAAGAACATAACTTTCTCTTAATCCCTCCTTTCTTCCAAATTTCCCTATTATTGTTGAAAACACCACTTTTCTCCCAGTCATTTATGCTTATAACCTAGGTATGATCCTGGAGATGATTGTATTCACACCATAGTCAATCTGTTATCATCTAATCATTTATACCTTCACAACATCACTTGTATTCATTCCCTTCTCTACACTCACATAGCCATAACCCTGGAGCAGGCTCTCATCAATTCATGCCTATACTTTGCAATAGCTTTCAGGATCTCCCTGCCTCTGATCCATTTTCCAATGCACTAACAATGTAATTTTTCTAAAGTGTGGGTCTGATCATGTCATTCCCTCTGCTCAATAAACTTCAGTGATTCCCTCTTCTCTCCAAGATCAAAAATAAAAAAGATCTGTATGATATTTAAAGCCTCTAATAACCTGGTCCCTTCCCACCTTCCTGTCTTTTTATACCTCCCTCTACATATTCTACCTACCATCCAGAGTCACTGGACTAGTTCTCATACACAATACTCCATCTCTCAGCTTTGTGTTGCTTCCCTGGCTGTCCTCTTACTTAGAATGCTCTCCCTTTTCCACTTCTACCTCCTGGCTTCCCACCTTCTTTCAAGTTCCAGCTAAAATCCTGCTTTCTGCTGATATCTTCCATTTTATGTTACCTACCTTCCTCCAGTCGTTCTGATGTGTGCCTGGCCACTGGATCCAGATGGCTCTGGAGGAGAAAGTGAAGCTGGTGGCTTTGCATAGCCCTCCCTCACTTAAATCCAACTCACTTGCACATCATGGCATCACCTACCTGAAGTCATGGTCCTCTTCCAGAATGAAGGACAAACAAGAATCTTCCTTCTACACTGTTTATAACTTTTATGTATGTAATTGCTTGCATGTTTTCATCCCCATTAGAATGTGCACTCTTTGAGGGTAGGTAGAGTATTTATCTTTCTTCAAATTCTCTGCACTTAGCATAGAGCCTGGAACATAATAAGCACTTGATAAATGCTTGACCAAATAACTGACCAGATGAAATCACCCAAGGAGAGAAGACAATGCTGAGAGGCAGCCACTGGATCATAGCATAGCAAAGAAAGAGCATAGTGGGACCTCAGGACTCTCAAGTGATAGACTCACACAGAACATTAGCATCTTAGATTCACAAAGTTGCAGGACATTTGAATTCAAGAATGTCAGAATGTTAGTGCCTTCCTTTGAGACCATTTCCAATTGATCTTGTGTTTGCACAGACTTTGCACATAGCTGTTTTCATATTAGATTAAATTAAATTAAATGGTGAGCTCCATTCATAGAACATGAGTTCCTTGAAGACAAGGACTGTTTTTGCCTTTCTTTGTATCCCCAACATTTAGCACAGTGCCCAGCATATAGTAGTCACGTAATAAATACTTGTTGATTTTATGACTCATGGAATCATAGGATATTTGAATTTTAAAATCAAAGAATCACAGAATGTCAGAATCATGGGATCAATCACAAAATTCAAGAATTTAGAAGTACAAAATCATAGAACGCCATGTGAAGGATGTACCCAGGAGGCAACCAGTCAACATTAAAGGATAAGGCCTTTGCTTCGGCACTGAAGATGTCCTCCCAAGATGTAAACGTTCCCTTTAATGTGACATTTGTGGATGACTGTTTGAGTCATGAAGAATCACACCCCTGAGCTATGGGGTATTTATGAGTTATACCCCTGAACTTGGTCTTTAAAAGGAAGAACAGAGGCAGACAGGCATGGAGTAAACTAGAGCCGAGAAGGCCAGAGGGAAGCCAGTCGGACAATCAGCCTCTGGTTCCTTGGAGAGAAACACATACAGCCTAAAAGCTCCTCAACAGAATCCCAGAGCCCCAGGAAGGAAAAGAATCATATGGCTCCATATGTGGAGGAATTAGTGAAAGATTAAGGAGTTCCTGGGCCAAACTGGAAGACACAGAGTCAACAGTCAGAAGATGCAGTGAATGAGGGATGGAGGAGTTTCCTAGGCAAACAGAGGGATTTTATGACCAAGGCTCCAGGATACAGCCAAGGCCCTAGACCAAGTGTCCTAGGAAGATGAGAAGTTGCCAGACAATGATGAATTCCTGAACCAAGGGAAGTAGCTACAGGATCAGGCAGGAGCTCTGGCCAAGAAGCAGTGAGAGAGAGAGAAAGAGAGAGAGAGAGAGCCATAATTTGGAGAAACAAACTCAGACTCTGTGCCTACATTAGCACCGTGAGTTCTGCGGGTTGGGTTGAGGGGAAAAAGCTGACTGTGTATCGGGATGGGGAACCTGTGACCTTGAGGCCATATGTAGCCCTCTATGTCCTCAAGAGTGACCCTTTGACTGAATCCAAACTTCATAGAACAAATCCTGTTATTAGGGTGTGTGATTTGTCCTTCATCTCAATGAGGACCATGACATCAGGGAGATGATGATATGATTTGCACTTAATGTAAATAGTAACTATGTCTCTTTTTGCCAGCAATACTGAGGGTCTTCCTCTCCCAGTTTGATTTTTTTTTTATTAAAGGAAACATCCCTTGACCCCACTCAATGTAAGAACTTGAAAAGACCTTAGCTTAAAAGGACCAAGGTCTCCCATTGCATCCTGGGTCTTCTCCAGTCATCTGGATGAACATCGGGCCACTGGACTCTGGAAGAGAAAATGAGGTTGGTGACCTTGCACAGCCCTCCCTGTTATCAGGGGAAACCCTTGACTGAGACATTTAGCCCCACTCTGATATTCCCAAGGGAGACCTAGGGTGGGAGCATGAGATAGAGAGGGCAATTTGTGACAAATCTTGAAGACTGACCTTGGTCCATGTAAGCCCAGGTCTATATTTCTGTGCCAAGGGTTAGTGTTATCTGAATCTGGACACAGATTATCTGAATCATAAATCACAGAATAATCTCAGCATTAGAAGAGAACTTAGAGGCCACTGAATAAGAAACCCCTCTACAGAATATCAGATGAATGGTTAGCCAGCCTTTGCACAAAGGCCTCCAGTGAGGAAGAGCCCTCTACTTCCCAAGGCAATCCCATCCCCTTTTGAATAACTCAGATTATGAGAATATATTTCCTCACCTAAAGCCTGGGTTTGCCTTTGAAAATTTTACCAATTACCCCTAGCCCTGAGACCTGTAGTCAGGGGTCAGAAAAAACAAATTATATCCCAGGTCTTGCAATACTTGAATGTAATTATTGCTCCCCCTCTCCAATCCCACAATACACTTTTTGTCTCATCAATGACTTCGAACAGCTCTCAAATGGCATGAACTTGAGGCTCTTGTTATAAAGATAGCTCATTGGGAAGGGGGAGGGATATATTCTGAAATGAAGATGTAAAAATAACAAATAGCAATAAAAATTAAATTTATTTTTAATTTAAAAGAAAGTGTGACTGGGCATGGTGGGAGACACTTTTATTAATCCCCACTATTTGGGGAGCTGAGGCTGATGGATTGCTTGAATTCAGGAGTTCTGAGCTATAATACAGTTAAAACCAGTTTGGTGTCTGTACTAAGTTAGGCACCTATATGGTGAACCTCTGGGAGCGAGGGACCACCAGGATGCCTAAAGAACAGGTAACAGAGCAAGTCAAAGTTCCCATGCTGATCAGTGATGAAACTGGGTCTCTGAGTAACCATTGCATTTCTATCTTGGGCAAAATAGGGAGATCTAGTCTCAAAAAAGGAAAAAGGAAAAAAAAAGTTACCATGGCCAAGTCACTTCTCTATACCTTGGGAAAGTCTATAAGACTTTATAAATGGGTTGCAACATACATCATAATACACTGATGAAATCTGAGATCCTTAATGTATTTCACAATGACATTAAGGAATTATACTAAACACCAAGGATAAAAAGACAAATAAAAAATAACGCTTGCTTTCAAAGATTGCATTCTCTGGGGGAAGATGCAACATTTTATACAGATGAGTAAATATAAGACATTTTGATGTGGGAGAGAGCATTAATAACTAAAGGGCTCAGGAAAGCCTATCTATATAAAGTGACAGGTGACTAAAGATTCTAACTAGTGATAAGTAGGGAATACAGTCTAGGCATAGAAGAGAGCACATGTGCAGCCCCTGGAACATCGCCCTTACATTTAAGCCCCTAGAAAAGCTATTCCAAGATTGAGGCGTTCCATGGGTCATCACTCATTCAAAACGTTAACTCACAAGCCCCCATCAGTGTATTTATGTTTACTGGTCCACTAGAGGACATTCAAATTCAAAACATAAGACATTTAGTCAAACTATATAACAAATTAAGTGACAAAAGAAGATCACTCACATGTGGTACATTCTGTCACAGGTTATCACATCACCCCTGGGGAAAGGTTTACAGGAAGGAAGGAAGGAAGGAAGGAAGGAAGGAAGGAAGGAAGGAAGGAAGGAAGGAAGGAAGGAAGGAAGGAAGGAAGGAAGGAAGGAAGGAAGGAAGGAATCTGCTTCTTCATGAAGAAGCCCATTAAACTTAAAATTCAGGGATTTTTCATCTTTTTTCTAACAAAGATCACTTGCACAGTTTGGTAAAACCTATGGATCCTTTCTTAGAATGATGATTTTAAAGCATAAAATAAATGGGATTAGAAAGGGAACCAATTATACTAAAAATTGTTAAAGTATTAATAAACCAAGTTCACACCTCTCCAAAAACAGTGGGGCAACCAGGTAGCAACAGCGGATAGAACACTGGCTCTGAAGTCAGGAGGACCTGAGTTCAAATCCAATCTCCGACTTAGTAGCTGTGAGGCCTTGGGCAAATCACTTTACCCTGCTTGTCTCCAAAAATAAAAAAGGAAAGGAAAGAAGAAAGGAATAAATATTTATTCAGGGCCTGCTATATGAAATATACTATTCTAAACACTTTACAAATATTATCTCCTGTGCTTCTCACAAGTGTAAGAGGTAGGTATTATTATTATCTTACAAAGGAAACTGAGGCAGGCAGAGATTAAGTGACTTGCCCAGGGTCACAGAGTTAGTAAGTGTCAGAGGTCAGATTTAAACTCGGGACTTCATGATTCCAGGTTCAATGTTCTCTCCACTGCATCACTTAGCTGCTTTGATGTACGAATAACTTGCATGTGTTTGTAATGAGGGTAGACAAGTAAGGCACGGATGAGACCAGAGAACATTCTGGAGAATGCACATGTAGGGACATATGTGGGTCAGTACTCACATGTAGCAAAGACTACTCATACTGCTCATGATATGAAACTATTTCTATCCTCTGGATGTCAATGGGCTTCTCCCATGTTTGCTCCCCACTAGATATCAGCAACTTCTTTTCTAGGGGTTATATCTCTGCTCTGCATCACATAGTTTCTGCCAGTTATCTCCATGGATCACAAAAATGCTTTCTAATACCATCTGCGGGTCTTCAGCTTTTCAGGATGGTCTACTGCTCTCTACTCCCTGCTACTGAGATACAATGTCAGAAAATCACATCCTAACAAAGGAAGGTAGATTCTTTTTCCTGTTATTGTTCAGTCATTTTTCAGTCATGCCCAAACTCTTTATGACCCCATTTGGAGTTTTCTTGGCAAAGTTACAGAAGTGGTTTGCCATTTCCTTCTCCAGCTCATTTTACAGGTGAGGAAACTGAGGCAAACAGGTTGAAGTAACTTGCCCAAGGTCATACAAAGTGTCTGAGGTTGGATTTGAACTTAGGAAGATGTCTTCCTGACACTAGGCCCAGTACTCTATCTGTTGCACCACTAAACTGCCCAGATTCTTTTTTACTGGATATGAAAGGCTATGAATCCACCACAACGAATAAGGAATGTAACAAGAGCCAGTAAAATACCCCCAGCCTAAGATTACTTCTCGTTTTTTGTCTCTTCCTGTCTGCTCCTGAATTGAGGCACATGGTCTCAGAAAACTCTCCCTTGGGGTTAAAAAATTCTTTATGATTCTCATTATGTTCCTGATTGTGAGTCTGTGTCCCCTATCCATTTCAAGGACTCTGGTTTTCCATCCCTCAAAAAACAAACAAACCATCGAGTCTCATGAAGGTCTGGGTGCCACTCACTCCCCAAATGCTCTTGATTAACATGCAAATGAAACTGACAGCAGGACAAAAACCCTGTGAGAAAGACTGGGCCAGCCTTCACTTTACACAGGCCCACCCCCCAGCTAGTCCCTATCAACCCTCTATATATCATATACTGTATTTTTGCTAGCAATAAAACCTTGCTGTTCTCCTTGTGTGTGCACACAGACAGTCATTGGATTTCTGATTTGAAGCAACATCAAGTAAACTGGTTTGACTGAAGCAAAGAGTGTGTGTGGGAGATTAATGTGAAATAATCCTGTAGAAGTAGACTAGATGTAAACCATGAAGGTATTTAAATGCCAAGATGAGAAATTTATTCTATCCTAGCTACTGAGAGCTGTTGAACTGAGAAGCAAAGTGGTCAAAACTGTTTTAAGAAGACTGTTTTGACAGCTGCATGGAAGTCGGATTAAAGGGGTAAGAAATTAAAATCTTCAAGTCAAACTAGGAGACTGCTCCAATATTCCAAGCAAGTGATGAGGACCTGAACTGATTTGGTGGCCATGTGAGTGGGTGGAAAGGGACAGATATATGAGATGTAGTGGAGTTAGACTTGACAACACCTAGCAAGCAAATAGTTGGATAATGTTGGGGTTGGGGGATGGAGAAGTGAAGGCAAGGAACCAAGGATGACTTTGAAGGTAAAAATTTGTGGTGCCTTCAACTGAAATCGGTGGTGAAAATAAATTTTTCTTTTGGGCTTTCACCTTGATTTGCAAGCCAAAACTCAGGGCAAAGAGAATTAAAAGGAGTTTATTATAATTATGTCAAGGTAGCAAAAGGTTTGATGGGCTGATCATTGAACATGCCAGTCAAAGTGGGGACAACTTTTCATAATGAGATAAATAATTCAGATAGGACCCTTGCATCTCAGTTCCTTCCCAAGGACAATTTGCAGGTAGGGATACAAAAGTCACAGGTAGGAGATGATTTGGCTATGGGACAAATATGGAGACTGAGAGACACCTCCCCCAACACTGATTGACAAGGAGGGCTTCAATCAATGGGCCATTGAGTCAACATAATTTTCAATGTAGGGAAGTTTGGATTTATAGGGTAGGATATCAGTTCTGTTTTGGACATGTTGGGTTTGAGATGTCTATGGTAGAGATGTCTAACAAGCAGTTGTTGATATGGGACGAGGGTTCAAGAGAGAAATTAAGGCTATATGTATATATTTTCAAGTAATTTGCATAGAAATGGTCATGGAAGCTCAGGGGGCTGATGAGATCACCAAGGAAGGGCAGAGAGAGATTCATGCTAAGGGGGCTAAAGACAGAGAGTAATCCAATAAAGAAAACAGAGAAGGAGCAGTCAGTTATAGATAGAAAAAGGTTCAGGAGAAACAAGAGTCATAAAAGCTGAGAGAAGATAAAATATTCAGGAGGAGGGGCTGTTGAAGAGTGTTAAATGCTGCCTAGAAGTCAAGACGCTGAGGACTAAAAAAAGAACTGAGACATCATTGATAACTTTGGAGAAAGCCATTTCAGGCATGTAATGGAATCACAAACTATATTGCATAGGACTGAGTAAGGAAGCAGGGATGAAAAAGTGAAAGCAGAGTGCAGACATCTTTTTCAGGGAATTTAGGAAAAGAGATACAGTTTGAAAGGATGGACAGGACAAGTAAGGATTTTTTTAAGGAAAGGGAGAAGACTGGTTATGTCTGTATTTAACATGGAAGAGAAAAGGAGAGACTGGAGAAGCAGAGAGGCAGATATGGAGAAAACGAAAGATTCAGAGAGAGAAACACAGGGACAGAGATAGAGAAACATAGACTGAGACAGAAAGACAGAGAGCATGACAGAGGGACATTCTTGGAGGAGTCAGAAAAGGGTGAATTCAAGGGCACACGTAAAGTATTTGGGCAAAGAAGGGTTGAGATAGAGTCAAGGGATTTTGAAGTATAGAAATAGGGAGAAAATGGAGCTCATGACAAATGGTATCTATTTTCTCAATAAAATAGGAATTGAGATCCTCCGCTGAGAGGAAAGAGGTAGAGGGTAGTGTAGGAGGCTTAAGGAAAGAAGAAAAGATTTGGAACAGTCACTGTGGGAACTGCAGTAGTCACTCATGGAAGAATAAAAGAACTGCCATGAGCCATGAGAGCAGGATTGAGATTGGATAACATAAATGTGTAATAGACCCAGTTGGCACAGTTGTGTGACTTCCTCCAGAGACATTAAATCATACCCAGATAAATGTGAAGAAAGCAAATGGTAGGGTAACCCAGGTCAGAGCTTGTCAAGGCAGGAGCAGTAATAGGACAGGGATGGGAAAGAGAGAAAAAGGGGAGGGATTGCAGAGGAGAAGACTGCATATAACTGAACTGATTAACTATAGGCTCCTGATTGCCAATGCAAGAAAGTGAGGAAGAGTAGTTGTAATGAACCAGGAAAATTGGGGCAGGTCAGAGGGCCTGAAGGTTAGGGTGAGAACAACAGACAGATTTAGGAAGAATGAGAAAAAAGGGAGAGGGGAGGACAGGAGATTGTGATGAGAGGAGGAATTTCAGGGTTCAAAATCATGGAGGCAGCTCTGTTATGAGTAATGGTGAGATCGAGGATAGGCCCATCCTTTGCATGGCCAAAGGGAGCTGAAAATGCAGATCATTAGGAAGTGAGGAAGCTGATGAGTTAGAAGGCCAAGGTATGTGAGGAGTCATCGAGATATACTGAAGTCCCCAAGCTTGAGGGCAGGTGTTGAGGTAGAGAAGACCAGTAGAAAGCAGAAATCAGGATCTGTGTCTTTCATTCTGCTCCAACTCCCTTTTCTGTTCTGGTCTTTCCAAAAGACAAGCTCTTCAAAAACAAAAAGAGGAGTAAAGGGAGAGTTGGGCAGCCTGGGTTGGGACTCGATTTTTCATTTGACCCTTGTTTTCTCCCACTGTAACTAAACAAACAAATAAAAATGGATTATCCTTAGCTACCTTTGCCAGCCACAGCTCATTCTGCACCTTCACACACCCAATACTACTTTTTACAGGATGATACCATGATTTTTTTTATTCATCTTCCACCACTTGCTTTTCCTTTCATTTTTGGTATAAAACTTTTAATTATCTAAGTTGCCTGGGGAGCTCCCTATGCTTCCACATCAGTTTCTTCAAACAACTATCATTTTTCTTCCTCATCAGAATTGTTTCCCTTTGTGTCTTCAAAATTTCATTCTTGAAAATTTCCATTCCCTCCTGGGTTGATTTCTCCTGTAGAATTTGAGGCCACAGAATCCTATCTATCTGTCCTCTAAACCCTTGGAAATCTGTTTTCTTAAAATCTAGGGGGCATGTCAGACTATTACCAGTTTTTCTCTACTTCTCTAGCATGAATATAATGTGATCACTTTCTCCCAA
Organism: Bettongia penicillata ogilbyi; assembly: GCA_023548195.1. NCBI lineage: Eukaryota > Metazoa > Chordata > Mammalia > Diprotodontia > Potoroidae > Bettongia > Bettongia penicillata. The sequence goes on along the minus strand of JAJHZJ010000397.1, from coordinate 4,350,606 downwards.
GGTTCCCACGATGTCTACCCCAGCCAACAGTGGTATTCTTTTATGGTGAAAATGAGACTCAGAATGGAATTTCCCTCTCTTGACTTCTCAACTTTTTGAAAGATGAAAGCATCATTAAGGAAAGTTGAAAAATTACTGGCTATTCATCTTTTGGCAGAACTCTAACAGTAAGGTAAAGTTCCCCATCACTATTATAGACAATCTTTAAGCCAAACTGGGGATTTGTTTCTTGAACTCTTCAAGAAACTCTTCTTTCCTGTTTCTCTTCAGGGAATCTGTAACATATTATTAAAGCAGGATGCTAGAAATGAATGTCCAATGGCAGGTGGAAATTCCCAGAGTTCCTTCATCCCCTGGGGAGCTTCCCTGACCCAGTGACTGACTGGGGTCAGATTTGGACTAATAAGCTTTTTTCAGTCATGTCTGACTCTTCATAACCCCATTTGGGGTTTTCTTGGCAAAGATACTGAAGTGATTTGCCATTTCCTTCTTCAGTTCATTTTACAGGTGAGGGAACTGAGGCAAATAGGGTCACACAGCTAGTAACTATTGGAGACCAGATTTGAACTCAGGAAGGTGAGTCTTCCTGAATCTGGACATAGCACTTTATCCACATGCCTCTCTACCTCTAATTAAGTAAAAGTAGGACAGAAGGTCTGGAAAAAGCTAGCTCTTCTTAGATATCTACCAACTTCTTATCACTTTGACACTTAAACACTAAAAGGACCCTCAGATCTCCAAAATACTCTCCTAGTAAAACCCAGCAGATCTGTTACGTTTGGTAGGGTGTCGTAAGCCTAGTCTAGCTAATTTCCATTTACAGTTCCTCCAACCTTCCACCATGTATCTAGGTTCAAAACCTTAATCATAAAGTTGTGGTATTTAGAGGTAGAAGGGACGTCAGAGATCACTTAATCCTCCATCTACAAATCTAACAGTCACTAAAACAAGTCAAGCCTCCCTCCTCTGGATCCCTTTTTCTACATTATCACTGTTCCTCCCTAGCAAAAACCTCATCATCTCCTGCCCAGACACTGCAATTGCCTGCTCAGCCTGCACTCTCTGCCTCTAATCATTCCTGCACATACTGTCCCATACATCTTCTTTCTAAAGTCTCACCCTTTGAACGCAAGAGCCTTCAAAACAAAGTTACACACTCCCCCCACCTCCCGGGCTTATAGAATGTCAGAGCTTAAGGGATCCCTTAGATCAGACCTGCACAACTTGGCAGTAGGTAGGGTCAAAATTAAAATAGGCTAAACTTCTTCTAGCTGGCAAATAAGTTAGACTAGAGACAGACTGATGATGGTTGGCTGCCACGGGTCATGTGACAAACAGAAGTGTGAGAGGTGGCAACCCTGTATTTTTTGCAAAACCCCAGAAATCCTTTGGCAGGCCACAAACAACCCATGGGTCATATGTTTTGCAGGCCTGCCTAGATATTATGTGGTCCAACCCTCTCATTTTATAGAGGAGAAAGTTCAGGTTCAGAGGAGGAAGTGATTTATCCAAGGTTATACATTCAATAAGGGTCAGAGTCAAGACTAGAACACAGATCTTCTAAGTCCAACACCCTTTCCATTACATTACCCTACTTCTCCAATCTGAAGCACCTAATCAATCAATCAGCATCCATTTATTAGGCACCTACTGTATGCTAGGCACTATGCTAGATGATGATAATAGCTAGCATTTATGTACTCTTTATGGTTTGCAAAATATTTTACATACATTAATGTCATTTGATCCTCACAAAACTCTATAAGATAGGTACTGTTCTTATACCCATTTTCATATGAGTAAATAGTCTGAGAAAAGTACAGTGATTTTCCTAGGGTCCCATAGCTTATAAGTGTCTGTGGCAGTGTTTGAGCTCAGATCTTTCTGATTGCAGGTTCAATGCTCTATCCATTACGATGCCTAGCTTAGATGATGCAAAGACAAAATATTAAACAGTCCCCAATCATCAAAGAGTTTACATTCTATTAGAGGAAATGGCAGGTACATGTGTAAAATAAATACTGGAGACTAGCCAAGATCATAGAGTAGAAGGAGGCAGTATAGCCAAGCTCTTCCCCATATTTAATCCACAAAGATTTAGAAAACAAACCAGACCAAATTTTGATTGGGAAATCTAAGGGAAAAAAATCATAGTTGTTGTTTTCCAACTTAGTTCAGCCTAGAAAGACAGAGAGATTGACAGAGCCTTGCAGGACAGGGACTGAATGAGGGCCTGCCTTTGGCTGTGCATCAAGGCAAGAAGAGGTCCCAGATTCAGCACATAGGAGCCTGACCTTATGCAGGGAGCAGGAACAAGGGTCAACTGGCAGCTCTGTCACTCACCATCCCCTGTTGGGTTACAGATCTAATGAAGACTGAGGAAGGGACCTGTACCTGGGGCACTGGTCCAAGGCAAGGAGTTGTCATGGGTCCTTGGCTGAGTACTGAGTGAATAACACTTGTGTGTCTCTGACTCTGGAAGCGGAGCATGGTCTCAGATCTAGCTCCCAGATTATATGAAGCCTATAGCAGAATAACCAGGGCAGGAGGTCCAGACCAAAAAGAGGATCTGCAATACTGTTACTTGAAATTGGCACAGCTTTCTACCCTACTGAAAATGACTGAGTCCAGCAACAGTCTACTGGAGCTCCAGGCAGGGCAAGCCCACAATAGTTTTTCTCAGATCCAAACCCAAGTTAGGAACTTGTAGAACTTAGACCAAGAGGTCAGTGATCAGACTTTGCCCTGGATCAGACTGTTTTTGATGTACTGGAAGCTTAAAAGACCTTCAATCTGACCTCTCCCTGAGATCCTGGAATAACACACTTAATATCCCAAGAAAGTGGCAGCAGGACCCAAGAGAACACAAAACAAGTCTTATCATGACATAGTTACTCCCTTCAGAAGTGAGCAAAGCTGGATCCAGGACAAAATCTGAAGTCAGGAAGGAAGGCTTAGAATAATAAGCAAAATATAATCATCATCATCATCATCATCCTCATCCCACCACATGGTGACAGGGATGTTTAAGACACTACTCCAGAAGAAAAGAATGACTCCAAAACATCTAAAAAAAGCCTCAAGGAAAAAGAACTCTTGGGCAAAAATTGTTTTAGAATTCCAGAAAGATATGAAGTAAGAGTTAAGAAAAAAATAAGGAGAGGAGAGAAAAGAATGCATTGGTAGATGGAAGATGAGAGAAAACACTGAGGAAAATTCTCCCACAGTTTGAGTGTATAAGTAGAAGACAACAAATAAAGAGGAAGAAATGAGGAGAGAAGTACTTTTGACCTCATTTTCACTTAAACTCATCAAAGGAAGGAAGAATATACACAAACACACACAGGCTTGGGGGAGAAGACAAGGAGGGAGAGTAGATTAAGGGAGATATTAGTCCCAAGCAAACAATTCTAAGTGTGAATCGAGAAGAAAGGTTTAAAAGGGAAGAAAGAATAAGAACCTCTGGTTAAGCTCTGGGTGAGGGAAAGAGAAGAGGGGCAAGGCAGCAGAAGTAGATCATATCAAACCTGTAACACTGGTACTGGTCATATTCCTTCTCACTCACTACCCTGTTCTTCACAAAGAAGAGGTGGGAAACTCTGATCACCAAAACCAGTCACAATTCCAAAGGACTCATGAATAAGCATACTACTTATCTTCTTGACTCTGTCCACTGAACTATGATGACTCTGGAGGAGAGACTGAGGCTGACGACTTTGTGCAATTCTGCCTCACTTAAATCCAATTTACACACAAATCAAAAGACATCACTCATGATGATGAACTTAGGAGGCATTAAGGCATATGTATATACTGTACACACAGAGTATATATATATATATATAATATATACATACATATATACACATACATATATATCTGGACATGGATAATGCAGAAATGTATTTCATTTGACTACATATTTGTTAGAAGGGGGTCTGTATTTTTTTCTTGTTCTAGAGGGGGAAGGAGAGGAAGAAGTATCAGAGAGAAAAGGTAGATTTTCATCAACTGAAAAAAATTATTTTTTTTTTACAAAAAAGAGGGTGCAGAATGAATTAAGATTAGAATGAAATAGTTAACTGAGAAAAATCTTTAGCAAGTTTCTTTCATAAAGGTCTCATTTCCAATATGAAAGGAAATGTCTCTCATTTATAAGAATAAGAGCCATTCCCCAAATGATAGAAGGTCAATGGAAATGTATAGGCAGTTTTCAAAGGAAGAAATCCAAGTTATAGAAGATGAAAAAATGATTCAAATCACTAATAATTAGAGAAATACAAGCTAAAACAATTCTGAGGTTCTACCTCAAACCCTTTAGATGAGCAAAATTGACAAAAATGGAAAATAATAAATGTTGTGGGGGACTTTGGGAAAACAGGCACACTAATACACTGTTGATGGATCTATGATTGATCTAATCATTCTGGAAAACAATTTGAAACTGTGCCTCAAAAGTTATTAAACTATGTTTGTACTTTGACCATCATATCACAACTAGATAGAAACCTCAAAGAGATCAAGGAAGGAGGAAAATAATCCATTTGTACAAAAATATTTATAGTAACATGACTAATATGAAAATGTGTTTTCTATGAATATATATAGAGAGTCAGGATATAGGGTGTGTTCAGGGAGGACCAGTACCTTTGGTGTGATGGCTGCCGAGCCCTTTTCAGGGTTCTTTCCACCTTTGGTGTCTACCTCTCATCTGTGGCTCCAAGAAACTGCAGCATGTACAGCGACCACAACCTGGTAAACTGTTTCGGCAGATGGACCAAACCAGGTTGATGGTAAACAAGGTTCTCAAACCCATTGGTGAGTTGGGGGGGTATCTACCTAAGCATGTGAAGACTTTCATCTGGTGGAATGAGTGGATGAGACAGTTTGTTCCAACGGCCGTGAAGGCAGATGAAGCAGGCGATGTGGAGCACTTAGAGCTTAGTTAGACACCGAAGACACCAAGGTCATCCATGGCATCCTGAGCCATTGCCAGCCGTCTTGACTCTGTCCACTGAACTATGATGACTCTGGAGGAGAGACTGAGGCTGATGACTTTGTGCAACTTTCCCTCACTTAAATCCAATCTACATACAAATCAAAAGACATCACTCATACCATTTCACTATTATGCCTCAAAGTCCTGTGGTGACAGGCAAGTGATGAAGCAGAAGGTGTGGATACGCTGGGAGCTATGATCACAACCGGGAGCTATGATCACAACCCTGCACACAGGCAACCCAGGCCACAGGGTCGTTTCTCATTGGAAGCAGCAGTGGGACTCAGCAGCCCCCGGGGTGTCCGAGCAGCCTTCTAAGGATTGCACTGCTCATTTCCTGGTGGGAGGAAGGGGGCTAGAAAAGATGCCCTAAATATTGCCTGCTTACCCAACCCTGGTCTGAGTACAGTGGAAGGAGGGAAATCCCAATATGTGATGGAAACACAAAAAAAATATGAAAACATCTGCAAAGATGATTCCATTCACCATTGGCACATGGAACATTTGCCCACTGATAGTCAACACAAAATCCAGGAGAGCTGAAAGAAGAACTGCTCTTGTTGCAAGAAAACTCAACAGATATCACATCTAAATAGCAGCCCTGAGTGAAATAAGATCGGCAAATGAAGGCCAGCTTACTGAAGTTGGAGCTAGATACATCTTTTTCTGGAGTGGGTGCAGTGAAGGGGAGTGCCGTGAAGCTGGAGTGAGTTTTGCAATCAAAACTAATCTAATCAGCAAGCTGGTATGCCTGCCAAAAGGAGTGAATGATAGGCTCATGACAATACAATTGCCAGTCACAGGAAAACGCCATTCCACTATCATCAGTTCCTATGCTTTCACCATGACAAACATGGATGAAGTCAAAGAAAAGTTATATGAAGACCTAGAGACCCTTATTGCCAATGTGCCAAAAGAGGACAAGCTTATAATTCTAGGTGACTTTTATGCCAGAGTAGGCTCAGACTACCAGACTTGGCAGGGAATCCTAGGGAGGAATGGAGTTGGAAGAAGCAAGAGCAATGGTCATTTACTGCTGAAGACTTGTGCATCGCATGACCTTCTCATCAACACTGTCTTCTGTTTACCTAAACGCAATAAAACTTCATGGATGCACCCTCACAGTAAACATTGGCATCTAATAGATCATGTGATTGTAAGGAGAAGAGACAGACAAGATGTAAGAGTGACAAAGACAATGTGTAGTGCAGAGTGCTAGACTGATCATAGACTTATCCTTTCCAAGCTAAATATTCGCATTCATCAAAAGTGCTGCCCCCAAAGCAAAATGACTACCAGAAGAATTAATGTCAACAAATTAGAGCTCTTCTCTGAATGTGAACAGTTTGTTGCTAACTTGGAGAGAGTTGAGCCAATATACAGTTGACAACAGTAGAGCAGAAAAGGAGTGGGCAGCTCTTAGAGATTTGTTATACTGTACTGCATTTGCTCATCTGCATCACAACACTTGCAAACACCAAGACTGGTTTGATGAAAATGATAGAGAAATTCAGAAGCTGCTAAATGAAAAATGAGAACTCCACAGGATTTACCAGCTGGATAATCCATCCACTTCTAAGAAGGCAGCATTTAATTTCATCAAAAGCAAAGTACAAGCAAAGCTTAGAGAGATGCAGGATTCCTGACTCAGTAAGAAGGCAGATGAAATTCAGTTTTATACTGATACTAACAATCCAAAGCACTTTTATGATTCCCTGAAAGCATTTATGGACCAAAAACCTACAGTACATCAGAACTACTCGATGCTGATGAAGCCACATTGACTAATGATAAGGACATGATCCTAGAGAGATGGGCTGAACACTTCCATAGTGTTCTCAACAGACCATCATCAATCAATGCTGAGGCCACTGACAGTTTACCTCAGATTGAAGTCAATCCCTCCTTAGCTGAACCTCCAACTGAAGAAGAGGTTTTGAGAGCCATTAGGCAAAGCACCTGGTGCTGATTCTATTCCAGTTGAGATTTAAAAGGTAGAAGGATCATTGCTCATACAAAAGCTGATTGAAATTTTCCAAGTTATATGGCAAGAGGTTATCCCCCAGGAGTTCCAGGATGCTTCCATTGTCCATCTCTATAAGGGTAAAGGGAATAGATTGTCCTGTGACAATCACAGGGGAATCTCTCTCTTAGTCATTGCTGGCAAAATTCTTGCTAGAGTCCTCCATAATAACCTGATTTTTCACTTGGAAGATGGGCATATACCTGAGAGTCAGTGTGGCTTTAGAAAGGGCTGAGGAACAGTTGATATAGTGTTTGCTGCCTGACAACTCCAGGAGAAATGCCAGGAGCAGAACAGAGGTCTGTACACAACGTTTGTAGATCTGACCAAGGCCTTTGACACTGTTAGTTGGGAGGGCTTCTGGAAAATTATGTCAAAATTTAGTAGCCTGGAGAAGTTCATCAACATTGTACATCAATTTCATGATGGCATGTGTGCCCGTGTTCTGGATAATGGACAAAGCTCTCATGGCTTCCCAATCACCAATGGAGTGAAACAGAGCTGTGTGCTTGCTGTCATGCTCCCATGATGTTTTCAGTCATGTTGACAAATGCTTTCAATGAGGATGAATATGGCATCAAGGTCAACTACCGTACTGATGGTAAGTTCTTCAATTTGTTTTTTTTTTTTAAATTAATTAATTTATTTATTTAACTTTTTACATTCATTTTCACAAAATTTTGGGTTCCAAATTTTCTCCCCTTTCATCCCCTCCCCCCACTCCAATACCCCAAGCATCTAATTTTCCCTATCTCCAATCTGCCCTCTCTTCTGTCATCCCTCCCTTCTCTTGTCTCCATCTTCTCTTTTCTCCTGTAGGGCCAGATGACTTTCTATGTCTTCTTTTCTAGTAGCAACAGCAATACTAAACAGTTGTTCCTAAAACTTTGAGTTCTAAATTCTCCCCATCTCTCCCTCCCCACCCATTCCCTTTGGGAAGGCAGGCAATTCAATATAGGCCATATCTGTGTAATTTTGCAAATGACTTCCCTGATAGTCGTGCTGTGTAAGACTAACTGAATTACCCTCCATCCTACCCTGCCCCTCATTGTTTCTCTTCTGTCTTTTGATCCTGTTCCTCCCCAAGTGTTGACTTCAAATTGCTCCCTCCTCCCTTTGCCCTCCCTTCCATCATCCCCCCCCTTGCTTATCTCCTTCTCCCCCACTTTCCTAGACTGTAAGATAGGTTTTCATACCAAAATGAGTGTGCATTTTATTCCTTCCTTTAGTCAAATGTGATGAGGGGAAACTAATTGTTTTTTTTTTCTCAGCTCTCCTCTTTTTCCCTCCACTAAAAAGTCTCCTACTTGCCTCTTAAATGACATATAATTACCCCATTCCATTTCACCCTCTTTCCTCCCACTACATTTCTCTCTCACCATTTACCTTAATTTCTTTTAAGATATGGTCCCATCCTATTCAATTCACTCTGTGCTCTCTGTCTCTGTGTATGTGTGCATGTGTGTATGTGTGTGTGCGTGCATGCGTGTACATGTGTGTGTGTGGTCCCACCAACTACCCAGATACTTAAAAGTTTTAAGAGTTACAAATATTGTCTTTCCATGGAGGAATGTAAGCAGTTCACTTCTGGTAAGTCCCTTAAGACTTCTCTTTGCTGTTTACTTTTTCATGCTTCTTCTCATTCTTGTGTTTGGAAGTCACATTTTCTTTTCAGCTCTGGTCTTTTCATCAAGAATGTTTGAAAGTCCTCTGTTTCATTGAAAGACCATTTTTTCCCCTGAAGTATTATACTCAGTTTAGCTGGGTAGGTGATTCTTGGTTTGAGTCCTAGTTCCTTTGCCTTCTGGAATATCCTATTCCACGCCCTTCGATCCCTTAATGTAGAAGCTGCTAGATCTTGAGTTATCCTGATTGTATTTCCACAATACTGGAATTGTTTCTTTCTAGTAGCTTGCAAGATTTTTTCCTTGAGCTGGGAGTTCTGGAATTTGGCCACAATGTTCCTAGGAGTTTCTCTTTTTGGATCTCTTTCAGGTGGTGATCGATGGATTCTTTCAATACTTATTTTGCCCTCTGGTTCTAGAATGTCAGGGCAGTTTTCCTTGATAATTTCATGGAAGATGATGTCTAGGCTCTTTTTTTGATCATGACTTTCAGGTATAACTTTTAAATTGTCTCTCCTGGATCTATTTTCCAGGTCAGTTGTTTTTCCCATGAGATATTTCACATTCTCTTCCATTTTTTCATTCTTTTGGTTTTGTTTGGTGATTTCTTGGTTTCTCGTAAAGTCATTAGACTCCATCTGTTCCATTCTAATTTTGAGAGAACTCTTAAATTCAATGAGCTTTTGAACCTCTTTTTCCATTTGGCTCATTCTGCTTTTGAAAGCATTCTTCTCCTCATTGGCTTTTTGAACCTCTTTTGCCAATTGAGTGAGCCTATTCTTCAAGGTGTTATTTTCTTCAGCATCTTTTTGGGTCTCCTTAACCAAGGTATTGACCCGTTTTTCATACTTTCCTTGCATCTCTCTCATTTCTCTTCCCAGTTTTTCCTCCACCTGTCTAACTTGCTTTTCAAAATCCTTTTTGAGCTCTTCCAAGGCCTGAGCCCACCCGACATCCCCCTGGGGTGTCTGGGGTACTGAGGCCCCGCCCTCCATGTCTTTCCCTGATGGCAAGAATGCGTCCTCGTCATCAGATCCAAATGTCAGGATCATTTGCATTTGTTGGAAAAAACTCTCTATAGTCTTATTTTTCTTCCCTTTTCTAGGCATTTTCCCAGCCAGTTACTTGACTTCTGAGATTCCTGTCCACCCCTGCCTAGATCTGCCCAGCTAGTGCTTGGGCTCTGAGATTAAAATGGGCTTTCCTCGCCACCTGCCCAGCTGCTAATGCTTTAGTTCTGGTGCTGGGGTGGGGGCAGGGCCGCCTCCCAGGCTCGGTTCCTCAGGGGCTTTATGCAGAGACTTTAAGGAACGGAGCGGGTCCGGGGGGCCGCCTCCCAGGCTCAGTTCCCTCAGGGGCTTTATGCAGAGGCCTTCAGTAATAGAGCGGGGTGGGGCAGGGCCATCTCCAGGCTCAGCTCCCTCAGGTTGTTTATGCAGAGACTTTCAGTAATGAAGATCCTGCCGGCTGCTGGGGGAGTCCGGGCTGCAGCCACCACTGCCTCCGCTGCCACCCATGCCTCTGCCTCCGCTGCTTCCTGCCCCCGCCTCTGCCGCAGCCACTTCCTCCCGAGGGGGCCCGAGTCACGGAGACACCCCACTCCCCTCAGCCAGCCAGCCTTCTCTCTCACTGACCTGTAGCTTCTGTGGGGGGAGGGACTTTCCAGGCTGCCGGAGCTTCCGTCCCTGAAGCCTGCTCGAGTCAGCTTCTCTGGGGCAGCGGCCAGGGCAGCGCTGGGGTGGGGTCCGCTTTCTGGGGTGCGACGGACCCTGGGGACGGGTCTCCAGGGCTCTCTGGCACGGAAATCTCTTCCACTCTGTTTCTGTACCCCTTTCAGTGGTCCAGAAATTATGGGGGTCTCTTTTTACATTAATTCTATGGGCTGTGGGTTCGGAGCTCGTAAACGTGCGTCCTTCTACTCCGCCATCTTGGCTCCGCCCCCCTAAGATCTTCAATTTGAAAAGGATACAAGCTAAGACCAAAGTGAAGGAAGTGTTGGTGCATGATTTTCTGTTTGCAGATGATTGTGCATTCAATGTAGCCTCTAAAGCTGAGATGTAACAAAGTATGGGTCAATTCTCTACTGCCTGTGCTAATTTTGGCCTAATAGTTAACACCAAAAAAACACAGGTACTCCATCAGCCACTACCACACCATCCATATGTGGAACCATCAGTTACAACAAATGGTGAAGTTTTGAATGCTGTGGATTAAGTTCACTTACCTTGGTAGTGTACATTCCAGGGATGTACACATTGACAATGAGGTTGATGCATGCATTGCCAGAACTAGCTCAGTGTTTGGGAGGCTCTGAAGAAAGGTTTGGGAGAGAAGAGGTATTAGACTGACTACCAGATTTAAAATCTACAGAGCTGTTGTGCTGACCTCATTGTTATATGCTTGTGAAACATGGACAGTCTACCAGTGCCATGCTAGGAAATTGAATCGCTTCTATTTGAACTGTCTTAGGAAGATTTTGAAAAGGTAGCAGACACTGAAGTCCTTGCTCAAGCTGAACTGCCAAGTATTCAAACTATGCTTCAGAGAATGCAACTCGGATGGGCTGGCCATGTTGTTTGAATGCAAAACGTATGCTTGCCAAAAAGACTATTTTATGGAGAACTTGCATGGGGCAGGCAATCACATGGTGGCCAGAAGAAACGATACAAGCACACTCTCAAGGTCTCTCTCAAGAATTTTGGATTTGACTCTGCAGCATGGGAGACACTGGCACAGGACTTGTCAGCATGGTGTGCCCACATAAGAAAAGGTACTGTGCTCTTTGAGCAAAGCAGAATTGGGACAGCACAAAATAAATGCAGGATGCTCAAATTTGGGATATCCAACTCAAAAATTCACACAGATTATCTGTGCCCAACCTGTGGTAGAGCATTCTGAGCTTGCATTGGTCTGATCAGCCACAGCTGGACACACTGAAATTTCACTTTACAATGGTGATGTCATTTGGTCCTCTTCAAAGACGAAGGACAACAACCAGTATAGAGAGCCTATATCAGATTGCATGCCATCTTAGGGAGGGAAGACAGGACAGAGGGAAGGAGGGGGAGAAAATTTAAAACTCAAAAGTTTGTGGAACTGAATGTTGTAAAGATTATAAACATTGTAAACTAAAAATAAATAAATTTTAAAAATATTTAAAGCAGCTCTGTAACTGCAAAGAACTGAAAACTAAGGAAACTCTCCATCAATTGAGGAGTGGTTGAACATGAACAACAGGACATCATTGTTCCATAAGTAATGGTGAAAGAGAAGGTTTCAGAGAAGCATAGGAAGATTTGTATGATGCAGAGATAAGTAAGTAGCACTAGGACGACAATTTATATAATAGTAAAAACTATTGTAAAGACCAGCAACTTAGAAAGGCTTAAGAATTTCTGACCAATGCAATGAACAACGATGACTCCAGAAGATTGATGCTGAAGCGGTCTACCCGTCTCCTGACAGAAAGATCAGACTCAAGACTCAGATTGAGACATACACTTTTACACAGTGTGGGAATTCGTTTTTCTTGACTATGAATATTTTCTTACAAAGTTTTTGTTTTTCTCTTTTCCCATGGTGGGGAAATGTGAGGAGAAAAACAAAATACTTAAGTGAAAAAAAAATTAAGTAAATTCCAAATAATTGGGGTGGGGAGCACTGGAAGCTAGGGGAATATAGAAAGGCCTCATGTAAGGAGAAGGAACTTGAGCTGGGCTTTGAAGGAAGCTAGAGATTCGAAGAGGCAAAGGTGATAAGGGAATGCATTCTAGACATTGTGTGGGGTTGAGTAGAAAGGGAAGTTGGGGGCATCCTATCCAAAGTCACGGAGATAATTGCTATATATAAAGAACAGCAAGAAGGCCAGTTTGGCTGAGCTGTGGGATGTGGGAAGAGGTAAAATGGATAATAATCCTGGAAAGTCAGGTTGTGAAATGTCACACAGGGTTTTATTTTACCTTTGAGGAAATAGGGAGCCCTTAGAGCTTCTTGAGTAGTAGGGTAACATTCTCTGACCTGTGGCAGCTATGTGGAGAATAGATTGGGAAAGAGAGAGGCAAAGAGATCAATTGAAGGTTATAGGAATAGAGTGGGTGGGAAACTTGCAGCCTCAGGACCACATGTGGCCCTCTAGGTCCTCAAGTATGGACCTTTCATTGAATCCAAACTTCACAGAACCAATCCCCTTAATAAAAGGATTTGTTCTGTAAAACTTGGACTCCATCAAAAGACCACACACAAGGACCTAGAAGGCCTCAAGGCTGCAGGTTCCTCACCCAGAACTAAAAAAGAAGCAATGAGAGCTTGAGCTAGGATGGTGCGGGTGGGGTAGGAAAAAAGGAATAGATGTGAGAGATGCTGTGGAGGTAAACTTAATAAGACTTGACAACTGATTGCCAGCGAGAAGAGAGTGAGGACAGCAGCAGAGGTGAGAGGCTGAGCTGGTCAGGTACTAATTCAATGAAGATTCACTGAATAATTAAAAAAAGCTTTTGCTTACAGATCATTAAAGATTGAGTGAAATCAAAGGCAGAAAGAAAAAAAATGGAACCTGTTAGGGATGGCTGTTAACAGGTACTTAAAAATGTTCCACTAAATTAGACTCACAGAACATAAGTATGGCACCATTAAAAACTGTCTTCTCTAAGCTCCTCGTTCTGCAGACGGGGAAACTGAGATTCAGAGAGGACACACTCAAAGACTCACAGCAGAATAACAGAAAAAGAACCCACATTTTTCAATTATTGGATGACATCTATCATCAGGAATGATAAAGGATCTCTCTGACATGATTATATAAATCAAGAGGAAATTGCAGCATTTGCTTGACAAAATGCACCAGACTCACAGCTTCCTAGAACTTCACCGAACATACAAATCAAGGCTCAAACCTACTTCATTTCCAATAGACTTTAGGTGGCAAGACTGATAGATGAGGTTGGGGTTGTGGCATCCTAGAATACTATTGCTGCAATGCTCAGTGCTTGCCCTGCAAGCTGTATAATATCAGGCGTAGACCTTACGGGTGCTTTTTATTCCAGCTCAGCACTCTAGAATTAGAAAAAACCAAGATTCTAACTTGGTAGTTCTAAAATTCTGTAGTTCTATGATGCTAAAATTTTAACATTCTATAACTTAATAATCCCAAGATCTCAGCATTGCAAGATTCTAAGACTCTAACATCCTGTGAGTCTAGAATTCTAGGAATCTGAGATTCTACAAGCCATCTTTTTCTGTGAAACAGACAGAATTCATTGTGCTCCCCACCTCCCCCATCCCCCTACCGCCTCTAGGAAATGAAGCCTAAAATAGAAACAGCCAAAACAACAAGCCAAATGGGGCTCTGAGTGCCATAGTAAACAAATGGTCCAACAGTTGTCTGAGAGTTTAATTGTCGCCATTACAGCCAGTCCTACTTCCTAAGGAGTTTCACACAGTAGAATGATGGCAGGTAGCTGGAATTAACAGAGGCATATGACTGGCCCCCAGGTGGTGCTGGGTGGGGCATCATGGGAAAAGGCTTCAGCCCTTTCAGGTCCAGACAGGGAACTTTATACCTGGCCCAGCCACTGGAGAAGAGAACAGGTTGGATTTGGGCAACCAGGCAACCTTGGGCCTAGTGTATCCCTATGGGAGTTACTACTCCCAATCAAAGTAATTGAATTAGGTAACACCACTGTCAGTCAACCCACTGCCTCTTTCCCAATGCAGCTGTTCAGCAGATGTTGCCTTCCAACCCAGATGGAGCTTCATTTCAGTGGCAGACAAAGCATTTATAGGATGCCTAATTTATGAGAGGCTTTGGTGAGGAAAGGATCCATAGAAATACTAGACTTTAGCGTTATTATTTAATAACCATCATTAATTTCACATCACCCACAGCAAACACTGTGACTGGCTTGGGATCTGAATTCACTGGCTGGCAAACTTGGGAAACTTCATCGGCCAAGCTTCATGTGAAAAAGCAAGAATCAGAAACAGAAATCCTACAAGCACCAATCTGCCACAGAGGCAGGAACAATGAGAATAATGCCCTCATCACATTCTAGATAGTGCAATGATAAGCAGGATGCCCGTCTCCTACTCTCAGCATCGTATTTTCTTGGGATATCCTCTTCCTCTCCATACTACCCAGAAAGCCACAGGAAATCAGAGCAGGAAGGGCCTTGAGAAGACAGAATGTCAGAACTGTAAGGAACCTTAAAAAGTCAGAGATCAGAGTTGGAAGGAAAACATATAACAAAGACTGTCAAATCTGGGAAGAACTTTCAAATTTGGGATGTCAGAGCTGAAAGAGACCTTAGAACAAAGAATGTAAAAGTAGAAAGGTACCTTAGAACATTGAACATGGACAATTGAAGTGCAAAGGAACTAAGGACAGAGAAATTTAGAGCCAGAAGGGACTTTAGAACATAGAATGTCAAAGCTGGGAGGAGTCTTTAAAAAAGAATTTTAGAACATAGAATGTCAGAACTGTAATGGACCTTAGCAATCACCAAAGTCAACCTCCTCTCTTTACTGAGGGGGAAACTGAGGTTCAGAAAAAGGACATGATTTGCCCAGGGTCAGAGATATCTGCAAATCCTTATTAGACAGACCCCTTGACCCCATCTTCAGAGCTTGCTACCCAAGCACATCCCTTCTGCCTGGACTGAGGGAGGCCTTTGCAGATGTTAACCACCAAGCTCCCCCTTCTTCGTAGGGAAGGCTTGTTAAAAGTTGGAACAGCCCCAAGCTGGCTCTTTTCACAGAGAAAAGCTATTGCCTTTCTTCTCTCTGCCAGGCTGCCACAGAGAAGCAGGACTTGAAAGGAACAAAAGGTTTGCTCGACCTCTGTCAGATCAAGGGCTTGGCTTGCAAGGGAACCAGCCTGGGCTTTGTGGAGGAGGCTTTTAGAATTGAGAGGCCCTGTCCCTGCCATAGACTTGGGGAGAGCCCAGATCTCCCCTCCTTTCTGATGCAGCTTAGGCTTGGAACATGAGATTTGATTATCTCACCTAATGAGGCTCTCTCTCTCACCCCCTTTGCCCTACAAGGGTATACCCTCTCTGTCCAGTTTCTCTGAAATACAAAGTCCCTACTGCTGCTGGTTGGGCAAGACATTGAGAAGTTAGCTTGTGACAGATCCTCAACCAAATACACTGCATGGATTCCTTATCTCCTTGGATTCCCATATGGAACTGGATCATTGGATACAGAGTTAGGAGGGACCTTAGATGGCATTGAGTCCAACCAACTTTCTTGTTTTAACAGAGAAAGGAACGAAACCCAGAGAGACGTCAATCACTTAAAGACACAGAGGTAATACGTAAGAGCCATAAAATGAACCCAGATTCTATGACTCCAATCTAGCATGAGATATGTTTTTATGTCTACTCTGGTCTCCAATGCTCAAGCAGCCATTTAGTTTCTCAAAGCCAGAAGAAGAGATTACTAAGCATAAGGAGGGTTAGAAAGTATGAGCCTAGCAGGGTTTGCAAAGTCACAGAATGTTTCCACAGTGAAGGCCTAGGGAAAGCAGAAGAACCTTAAAGGGGGATGTTTGCCCATTGGTTACAGTGAGAAAGTGGTCATTAAGAGATCATAATAATTATAGACAGCCTTTGTATTATCACTTTAAGTTTTTCAAGACTCATTTATCCTCTCCATAACCCTGGGAGGTAGGTACTGTTCATATCTTTATTTTTTGTCAAGTTGTTTCTTCAGTCATGTCCAACTTTTTATGACCCCCATTTGGAGTTTTCTTGGCAGAACTGGAGTGGTTTGCCATTTCCAGCTCATTTTACAGGTGAGGAAACTGAGACACACAGGGCTAAGTGACTTGTCCAGGGTCACACAACTAGTAAGTGCCTGAGGCTGGATTTGAACTCAGGAAAAGGAGTCTTCCTGATTCCAGGCCCAGCATTCTATCCACTGTGCCACCTAGCTACTCCTTATTTTATACCTGAGGAAACTGAGGCTGAGAGCAGTTAAGTGAGTTGCCCAGAGTCACACAGCTAGGAAGTTAAATGTCTAAGGCAAGATTTAAACTCAAGTCTTCCTGACTATAAATCCAGTACTCTATTGACTCTGAGAGCTAATATAGAGAGGGATAGGTTTGGTGCTTTATCTTCCTAGGAAAGTGTAGATCCCTCACGCCTCTTATCAGTTGACCCTCAGGAAAATCCTCCATTGAGTGGAAAGGGAAGTAAGATGGGGGAGGGCGGGGCAGGAAGCATCTAGTTCTGGCATAAGTTTCCTGTCATGGGGAATAGGGTCTTTGAGAGGAGCTCACAGATACCAGCCTGGGAGGCTACCATGAGCTGGTCATTTTCCATTGGCCTCCCTGCTCAGTTTAGACTCAGAGTTCTGGGCTTAGAGTCAGGAAGCCCTGAGTTCAAAGCCAGTCTCATAAATGTCCTAGCTGTGTGACCCTGGGCAAGCCAATTAACCTGTTTGCCACTGAAGAGGGAAATAGCAAACCACTCCCGTATCTTTGCCATGAATGGTATGGTCCACGGGGTCACAAACCAGACAACTGAACCCTGAAACAATGAAACAAAAACAACATCATGGCTCCACCAGGATAAGTTCATCCCTTGAAAACTCATCAACACCTCTTCAGTACTTTTAGTTGCCTCTCCTCTCTGATCGAACGGTAGAGCAACAAACTCCTCCCAAAACTTTGTAGGATTTTCCAGAATTTTCCAGCTATCTTTATTTTCAGAGCAGGTAGGAACTCCACCTAGTTTTGACTTCAGAAACACCATACCACTGTCCTTTCAGTTTCCTTCAGTGTATTGTGCTAGGTAGTAGATCAGCAGATAGAACATTGGTGAGTTCAATTTTGGCCCCAGACACTAGATGTCTAAACCTAGGCAAGTCACTTAACCCCATTGGCCTCAGTTTCCTCATCTGTCGAATGAGCTAAAGAAGGAAATGGCAAACCACTCCAGGATCTCAACCAAGAAAACCCCAAATGGGGTCACAAAGACACAACTGAAAAACTTGAGAGCAGAAACTGTCTTTTCCTTATTTGTATTCTCAGTGCTTAGCAGAGTGGTGGTTGTTGTCCTTCGTCTTCGAAGAGAACCAAAATGACATCACCATGATAAAGTGAAGTTTCAGTGTGTCCAGCTGTGACTGATCAGACCAATATGAGCTCAGAATGCTCTACCACAGATTGGGCACAGATAGTTCGTATGAATTTTTGAGGTGGATACTCCAAATTTGCGCATCCTATGCTTACTTTATGCTGTATCAATTCTGCTTTGCTCAAAGAGCACAGCACCTTTTCTTATGTGGGCATGCCATGCTGACCAGTCCTACACCAGTATCTCCCATGTTGCACAATCAAACCCACAGTTCTTGAGAGTGTCCTTGTATCGCTTCTTCTGACCACCATGTGATTGCCTGCCCCATGTGAGTTCTCCATAAAATAGTCTTTTTGGCAAGCATACATTTTGCATTCGAACAACATGGCCAGTCCATCAGAGTTGCACTCTCTGAAGCATAGTCTGAATACTTGGCAGTTCAGCTCGAGCAAGAACTTCAGTGTCTGGTACCTTATTCAAGTGATCTTCAGAATCTTCCTAAGACAGTTCAAATGGAAGCGACTCAGTTTCCTGGCATGGCACTGGTAGACTCTTCATGTTTCACAGGCATGAAACAATGAGGTCAGCACAACAGCTCTGTAGACCTTCAGTTTGGTAGTCAGTCTAATACTTCTAAACTTTTGTTCAGAGCCTCTCAAACACTGTGCTAGCCCTGGTAATGCATGCATCAACCTCCTCATCAATGTGTACATCTCTGGAAAGTACACTACCAAGGTAAGTGAATTATCCACAGCATTCAAAATTTCTCCATTTGCTGTAACTGATGGTTCTACATATGGATGGTGTGGTGGTGGCTGACGGAGCACCTGTGTTTTCTTGGTGCTAATTATGGAGCCAAACTTAGCACAGGCAGCAGAGAATTGATCTATACTTTGTTGCATCTCAGCTTCAGAGGCTGCATTGAATGCACCATCATCTGCAAACAGAAAATCATGCATCAACACTTCCTCCACTTTGATCTTGGTTTGTAGCCTTTTTGTGCTAGGTAGTAACTCAGCAGATAGAACATTGGTGAGTTCAATTTTGGCCCCAGACACTAGATGCCTAAACCTAGGCAAGTCACTTAACCCCATTGGCCTCAGTTTCCTCATCTGTCAAATGAGCTAAAGAAGGAAATGGCAAACCACTTCCAGCACTGGAATATAGTCAGTGCTTAATAAATGTTTATTGACTGTTGACTCCCAAGTCAATAGACCTAGGTTTGGATCTTGGCTCTGCCACCTACTGCCTTGTGGTGTTAGGCAAGTCACAATCTCTCTGGGCCTCAGTTTCTAGTTGATAAGACTGCCTCTGCTTCCTTCACAGGGTTATCGTGAGGGACAATCAAATAACCAACCAATGTTTATTAAATTCATACCATTTCACAGGCAATGGTGAAGTGATGGGGTCAGACCAAAACTTTAGGAAAATAAGTTTGACAGCTGTGTAAGGATGGAATTGGAGAGGGAAGAAAATAGAGAATAATTAGGATGTTACTGCAATAGTCCTGGTAAGAGAGGATAAGAATCTTCACCAAGGTGGTAGTTGAGGGAATAGAAAGAAGTGAAGAGACATCAGCAGCGTTCCTGTTGTTGTTCAGTCTTTCAGTGATGTCTGATTCTTCATGACCCCATCTGGAGTTTTAAGTAAGTATAAGTGTCTAGTAAGTGTCCAAGGCTGGATTTGAACTCAGGTCTTCCTGACTCCAAGCACCACCTAGCTGCCCAAGAAATAACAAGATTCGGCAACTGATTGGATAGGCAAGGTGATAAAGAGTGAGAAGTAGAGGATAACTTTGATGTGACCTTGGGTGAAGAGGAAGATGGTGGTACCCTCAACAAAATTTGGGAACATCTGGGAGAGGGGTGAGTTTGAGAGGCATGGGGGTAAATTAGTGAGTTCTGTTTGGGACATGTTAAGTTTAAAAGGATTACAGGTTGTCCCATTCAAAATGTCTAACAGGCAGTTGATGATCTGGTACTAGATCAGGAGAGAGACCAGGGCTGGGTATATATAGAACTGAGAGCTATATCTGTAGAAATCACGATTAAACCTATAGGAAATGATGAAAAGAATATAAAGAAAAAAGAAAGAGAAGAATAGAGAAAGAAAGAGAATATAGAAAAAGAACAGATGAGGGCCCAGGACAGAACCTAGTAAGGAAGAATGATATGAATGATGGTCCAGCAAAGGAACTTAGAAGGAAAGGTTTCAGGGAGGAGAAAAACCAAGAAAGCAGTGTTGAGAAAACTCAGAGAAGCTGAAAGGACTAGAGGGGGTAAAATAATGAGTTCTGTTTTAGAAATGTTGAGTCTGAGATGTCTCTGAGACATCCAATTTAAAATATCACATAAACAATTGGTAATGTGGAACTGAAACTTGGGGGAAGACTGGGGCTGGATCTGTAAGTTACATACATAGAAATGATCACTAAATCCATGGGAACTGGGCTTCTACCGAGAGAGTATAGAGAAGTGAAGAGAACCTAGGACAGAGCCTGCTGAACACCCACAGTCAGGGCGAATCATATGGGTGATGAGCAAGCAAAGGTGACTGAGGAAGCAATCAGGTAGAGTAGGGAGAGAGCAGGGTCACAAAACCCTAGAGAGGAGAGAGTAAGCTAAGGTGATGTCAGAGTGGTAATGCTTCCGAGAGGACAAGAAAGATGAACTACAAGGAAAGGCCATGAACCATAGAGCCCTTCCATTTGAGTAATGAGGCTAAAAGTCAGAATGCAGAAGGTTGAGATGTGAGGAAAGGAAAGCAGCAAGAGCAGACGTGTTTGTTTGTTGTTTTCTAGGAGTTTGGCTGTGAAAAGAAGGAGAGGATGGTGAAGTGAAGAGGTGGCTTTTTTTTTTAAGAACAGAAGGGATCAGGGCGTATGCCCGTAGGCAGACGGGAGAGAATGAATACATAAGGAAGGATTAAAGATTAAAAGGAGGGAAAACAATCTTTCAAATTTGACACAGAGGACTGAATCTAGGGTACTAGCAGAGAGGTTGGCCTCACAAGAAAGAGTCACTTCCTTACAAAAGATTGGAGGAAATAGAGTTGGGTACCACATCGAGTATTTTAAGAGGAAGAGAAGAAATTCACAACAAATGGCCTCAATTTTCTCAGTAAAGTATGAAGCAAGGTTGACGGCTATGAGAGTAAAGGGATGGGTTATATGGTTTGTTTGGGTTTGTTTGGTTTTTTTTTTGAGATATTTGGGTTTAAGTGACTTGCCCAGGATCACAACAGTTATTAAGTGTCAGATATCCAAGACCATATTTGAACTCAGGCCAAGATGACTCCAGGGCCCCTGCACCACCTAGTAGACCCTATAGAAGCGTTTGAGAAGAGAAAGTTTAGAAAGGTCCATGTGGGCAGTGGGATAGAGAACCTATTTGGGGAGGAGTTAAAAGGATTGCCAGGCTGCTGTGAGAGTCCAGTTTAGATGAGATAACATAAATCTGTAAAGACTCAGTCAGTTCAGTTGTGTGACCTCCCCAACCACCATTCAGAAGTCAGGGACTAGGATGGAAGTAATCCAGGACTGGGATTTAGCAAGGCATGAGCAGGGATAGGACTAAGAGCAAAGAACAGGGATACAAAGGGCAGTATAGTGAGACACTGAGTAACAGTGAGAGAGTGAAATGATGGTAGTGAAATGAGAAAATATACAAAAAGCATTTAAATGAATGAGCTTTGTTATTATCCACCCCAACACTACCACCAACCCACCCTGTTCACAAGGCTGACACTGTCTGTCTCTGCCCCCTTTGCCTGCCTTCCACAGCTGCCGCTACCAAACCTCCCATCTGCAACGTCACCCCATACGTACTATGCAGCAAGGGAAGGATCACTAACAAGATAGATATCTCTTTTCCTCTCTATGTCTCACTGAGCCTGTAACCGTTGTCCACCTCCCTCAGACTCCCTCTCACTATCACACCTCTGCTACTGTCACTTATATCAACAGCCTAACATGCCCTCCTATCTCAGCCCCTGAAGGTGGAAGTAGAAGAAAAGAGAGAGGAAAAGAAGAAGGCACCACACCTCAGCTCCTTCCTGTAATCATTGGTTTGTCTCACCAAGCACAGAAAAGGCCAACCAGCACAGGCTCCTATGCCCTAGGCCTGGAGTCTTTCTTTCTTGCCACAAAGTGAAAAATTGTTTCAGAAAAAATAATTTCAATAATAAATCAGAAACTTTCCATTAGAATGCCCCTTAAGCCTCACTGGACAATGTGACCCTAGGCCCATAGATAAGGACATTCTTTCAATCCACTCTTTCATGGGGTGCAACTTTAGCAGGGAGCCCTGGAACCAAGTCAGACCACTCTCTCTCCCTTACTCTATCCCTGCCTCTGTTTTACCCCATTCCCTCCATCTTTCATCCCTTTCTCTTCTCTTTTTCCTCTGTCTTCCTTCCTCCTTCCTTCCCTTTTCTACTCTATCTGGACTTCACTTGCTGTTCCCCCCTCCTTCCCTCTTCCTCTTTCCATTTTTCTTTTCTGAATATGTTCATCCTCTGTTTTTGAAGAAGACCATGCCATCAGAGAAATGATGACATGACTTGCACTTGACTTTATTTTGAGTGAGGGAAGGCTGTACAAGGTCACCAGCCTCACTTTCTCCTCCTGAGCCATCTGGATCCAGTGATCAGATATTTATCAGGACCACTGGAGATGACCTCGGATGCACTGAGAGACCTTGGCCCTTTTAGGCCAAGGTCTATACAGGTACTCACTTAGGGTAAGGTAATGCCCATTCATTGAATAGGTCCGTTTAAAAAGTAGTCAGGGCATGGCCCCTTTAATGAGGCAAAGGAAAGAAAGACATCGGGCTGAGAAGGAAATAGCCACAGTTGCTATTGATAATCATTCTGAAGCCAGAAAGGTCTGAGAACATTCATTAAGTGGAGCTTGGGTAGGACCTATTGTTGTCCAGTGTACGGATTTCAGAGTGCTCTGGGCTTAAGGTTTTGGGAAAGAAAGAGGAAGGAAGGAAGGAAGGAAGGAAGGAAGGAAGGAAGGAAGGAAGGAAGGAAGGAAGGAAGGAAGGAAGGAAGGAAGGAAGGGAGGGAGGGAGGGAGGGAGGAAAGAAGGAAGGAAGGAAGGGAAGGGGGGAGGAAGGGAGAGAGGGAGAGAAAAAGAAAGAAATAGAAAGAGAGAGAGAGAAAGAAAGAGAAAAAGAGAGAAAGAGAGAGAGCGAAAGAAAGAAAAGACAGGAAAGAAGGAAGGAAGAAAATACATCTAACCACACTGATTGAGTGAATGAATAAATGAAAAGATATTTTTAAAGTGCTTGTTACATACCAAGCACTGTGCTTATGAATAGAAAAGAGATAGTCCCTGCTCTCAAATCTCACATTTAATGGAAGAAGGCCCTGCAGCAGACTGGATGGCAAAACCCAGGGGGCCCTTAGAATACACTAGCAGGTCAGATGGCGAGAACAGCGGGTTTGGAAGGGTATAGAGGTAGGATAGACGTTAAGACCTGATGGTCTTCCATCTTATCAGAACAAATCAGCGACTCCTTGCTCTACCAAGTTGTGTGAATGACTGTCCCCAAGGGTGGGAAATGGGGCCTGGATCTTAAGACCCAAGTGAAGGAGAGCACCCTCATCACTTGTTCCACTTGGCCCTCAGGTGGCCAGATGTGGGGGAAGAAAGGTTCCCCTGCTGGCATCCTGTACCGCCTCTGCTTCTCTTCGTCCTCTTTCCACTTCATAATAATTGACGTTGTTGTTATTAATGACACATTTAAACAGACTCTAGGATTTACAATGGGCTTTTTTGTAAGACTCCCCTTCTCACCTTTCTTCCTCCCTTTCCCTTCCTCTTTCTCTCCTTGTGTGGAGGGTGGTCAGGCTGAGCCTGTACTGGAGACTAAAGAATGTTTCCTCTTCCCCAGCTTCTAGGGCTCCCAGTCCACTTCAAATGAGCTTTCTTTGGGGTAAGTCAATGGATGAAGACTCTTTCACCATCCATGACTGAAGGAAGGGAAGGAGCTTCCTCAGGAGGAAGAAACTCTAGATAATTGAAGACTAGAAGGTACAAGAGGCCAGCAAGGAAGATGGTAAGGAGATGAAAAGATGAACTTCTGGACAACAGCTATACCATAAAACTCCTCGGTACACTCCTGATTCGTCCAGAGAGGAAGAAATATAGGGCTTCCTAAGAAAGAGAATAGAAAAATCAGAACCTTGAAATTCTCCAGGGGAGAGGAAAAGGTAAGCTGGTGCAGAAGCAGGAGATCATTGTGTAGCCATAGGTGAGTAACCCACCCTCTTTAGGGTTCAGTTTCCCCATCTGTAAACAAAGTTCTTGGACTAGATAATTTAACCTGGGGTCCATAGACCTCTAAAGTGTCCTTGGATATATTTCAGGGAGTCTGTGAACTTGGAATTTTTAATATTTTGATAACTCTATTTGAGTATAATTGGTTTTCTATGTGAGCTTACATATTTTTTTTAGGCATTTAAAAACATCATTCTGAGTAGGGCTCTGTAGGCTTTTGCAAGTTGCCAGAGGGGTCCAGAATACAAAAATGGTTAAAATCTCTGGCAGAGATGATCTTGGAGGTACCTTCCAGTCCTGAATCTGTGAGTCTATAGTGCTTTAAGTAACTAATCTATTATGCTACCAGGTAACAATGTTTAAATGCACATGGCTCAGAGAGTCCTTTAAAAGAGCAGAGGGCCTTGCGGTGCTTGTGATAAATGGTATTGTGCATAATTCATAGAATTGTCAGAGCTAGAAGGAAGCTAAGCCATAGAATGTTAGAACTGGAAGGAACCTTTAAAAATAATTCAGCCCAGCCCTTTCATTTCACAGAAAAGGAATCTGAAACTCATAGATTGAGGAAAGGCACCCAAAATTTGTGATCCAAAACCACAGTCAGTGGGAGAGCCAGCAATGGCATCTTAGTCTTCTAATTTCCAATCCTTGGCTCTTTCCAATATACTAAATATATTTATCTGGGAACCCTGGCAACCAGCTTGAAATATGTTATTTACATGTCCTGTGCCCAGAACTCTTTCTGGAGCTCTATTGATACAAAACTCCTGGAGAGAGCCCTCTACTCCCATGATCTGCATATACACACTCCTCTTTTCTCTGAGAATAAGAATCGCTGTAAGTCTATTATGGGTAAATGAAGGTATATGTAAATGCTCATTTGTAACAGGTAAATCTTCAGAACAGGGGGCTGGGTGACTGGGAAGCAGCTGAACAAAGCTTGAAAAAGCAAAGTTGAATCCTAGCAGAAGAGTGAGAGGCAAGAGAAATGAAGCTGGAAGACAAGGATGAGTCAGAAGAACAACTAGAATGGAAGTGTGGAGCATCTGTTGGAGGTTAAGTGGCTAGAAGCCTGGAGAGAATCACAGTCTCAGACGACATGTCACAATTTGAAAGGACCTTTGAATATAGATCATAGAATGCCAGCTCAAACCTAGAACACAAAATGTTAGAACTGGAAGAAACCTTAGAGTGTGAGATAATAGACCATCAGAAGGGACCTTAGAACAAAAAATGTCAGGGTAGAAAAAACCTTAGAAATTATCTAGTCCAACTCCCTAGATTAATAGATGGGGAAACTGAGGGGCAGAAAAGGGAAGTTACCTGTTCAGGGTCAGAGAGTGAGCCAGCGACAAAGTTTCAATACCTTGGTCTTTTACCTGCCAAGATAGGGAATCTTTTCACAAAATGGACTTAGATCTTTTTCTCCCTCCTATTCCTCTAGTCTAACCTCTTTTCTCCCACTCTTGTTTTCTCTCTTCCTCTCTTAATCAAGCAGCCAGTATTTATTAAGTGTCTACTACATTTTAGGCACTGTTCAGAACATACATCTGGGAGGAGGGTGACCAAGATTGATGTAAACCTACCAATTTCTTATGCCCAAAGGGCCATAACGCTGTATATACCCTTTGATCCAGCAATAACACTACTAGGTCTGTATTGCAAACACATGAGGAAAAAAGGGAGAGAAAGGACCTATTTGTACAAAAATATTTGTAGCAGTTCTTGTTGTGGTGGCAAAGAATCAGAAATTGAGGGTATGTCTCATTTATTGGGGAATGGCTGAACAAATGTAGTATGATTGTAATGAAATTCTATTGTGCTATAAGAAATGAGAAGTGGGGTGGTTTCGGAAAAACCTGGCCTTACACAAACTGATGCAAAGTGAAGTGAGCAGAACCAGGAGAACACTGTACACAGTAACAGCAATATTGTATGATGATCAACTGTGAATGACCTAGCTATTCTCAGAGATACAATGATCCATGACAGTTTCAAAGGACTTGAAATAAAAAAAAAATGCTACCTCCAAAGAAAAAATTGAGAGTCTGAATAAAGATCAAAGCACACAACTTTTCACTTCCTTTATTTTTTGTGTTTCTTTAATTTTTGGTCTGTTTCTTCTTTCACAAAATGACTAATATGGAAAGAAGTTTTGTATGACAGCACATGCATCAACATATATCAATTTGCTTATTGTATCGAGAAGTGGGGAGGGGATAGAAAGAGAATTGGGAGCTGAAAATTTTAAAAAACAAATGCTAAAAATCTGCTTTTACATGTAGTTGGGAAAAAATATTATTCAAAAAACAAAAAACACTACCAAGTTCTTATAGAACTCTGCTGGTCCTTTCTTGCTCTCCTTGAAAATCTGTCTCCTCTGGCCCACTCCCCAGGGGCTGGAAGAGGCAAAAGCCAAAGGAAGACTGTGAGTGCTGAGCAATTTCTTCTACCATGAAGTCGTAGGCAGTTTTGAGCTGTAGCCAGTTACAATATTTGAAGAGCAGGAGGCAGTGTATGACATGACCTGGACGGCAGCCAAGAATTGCCCTCGTGGGCTGAGCCCAGCTAAGCTAGGGAATCAGCAGAGACTTGGCTAGAAATTTTGGCACCTGGGGCAAGCAGCACAAAATGTAGTGGGGTGGTTCCCTTTTTAAACCTATTATCCTTTATGACTGATTGATCACTAGGTTCTAAGCTCAATTGTTGCTATGCTCTTGAAAAAATAAAAATGACAGGACCCTGGAAATTTTGGTGCCTTTGGACAAAGCCTCAAACACTTCACCCTAGTTACAACTCTGGAAATCAGAAAGTCTAAGATGAAGGTTAGTAATGGGAGGAGAGAAACTCCATGTCTTTGGATGGAAAAAATAAATACATCTTTGTTTTCTCTAGCCTTTGGTTTTCTTTGCAATCCTACAATTTTATTCTATACATTTTATTTGTACCTATTTTTACATTTTACATTTATCTGTATCTATTTTATTCTGTACATTTAAAACAATTATTCTGAGATGGGCTCCAAAGGTTTCACCAGATTGCCAAAGACATCCATGATGTTAAAAAAAAAAAAGAGTTCCTCATCTGGGGCCTCTTCCTATTTTGCTGTGTGAACTCAAGCCCTCTTGGGTAGTAGGATGAGAACTCAGAGGCTTAATGGTGAAGAAAGGGGAGAAAGAGCCTACTCTCTAGGACCTTTCATAACGGGGTGGAGACAGCAGTAACGTGAGCCCCTGAGACAACACCATAGCTTGGCCTCCTAGCAATCTCTTTGACCAGTAGTCACCTGTCTCTTCCACCTGAGAGGATGGAAACAAAATACACCAGACCAAACCACACACAAGAGGAATCATAGCCCTCCCTTGTGTAGTAAACTCACCCTCATAGTTAGCCATCCTCGTTTCCTGATGAGGAAGCCAGAGGGGCTGGAAGTGTACAAAAGACAGTGCGCTAAAGATAGATGTGAAACTCAGGGCTTTGGATCTTGACCCTAACCAAGTATAGGCTATGCTCCCTTTTCATCAACTGTTTTTGGTTTTTTTAGCATTTACTTTGAAAGGATTTTGTTGTTGCTTTTTGTCTTTATATCAGTTATTTCTGGAGGGAAAACCTTGCCCTTTCTCCTCTAGACTCAACCTTCTCTTGTGACAAATAAAAACAATTAAGCAAAACATTTAGGTATGGAAAAGCCAACCTTCTATCCTAATAGGACCCTTCCCCCACATTTCTCTATTATATTATCTATTTTCCATGATCTTTACTCTCTTTTCAGTTACTCAGAGCTTTACTTCCCTTTAGCAATCTTTCCACTTACATGGCTATAGCCACTGTGTGTATTATATACTGCTTAATGTAGTGAACCCTTAATAAAGGCTTTTTTGTTGTCTCTTGGTCCTGTTCATTTCATTCTGCATCATTTAGTACAAGGAAGAGATGTAGGTAAGAAGGAAATGTGTTCCAGGCATAGGGGACAGCCTAGGCTAGCAGGGAAGTGGAAGATAGAAAACCCTGTGTGAGTCCAGTTTGACTGAACTGTAGAATATATGACAGGTTTAGTGAATCAGTCAGTTTGTCAGTCAGCTGGTCAGAGAACCAGACAGCCAGTCAATTAATATGAGGCTGCCAGTTGGCTTATCAAAGTTAGGTAGATTTTCAGTAAACCAGTCAGTTAAAATGAATGAATGAATGAATGAATGAATGAATGAATGAATGAATGAATGAAATTATTAAGCACTTAACTATGTGCTAAGCAATGAGAAGTCAGACAGTCCCTATTCTCAAGAAACTCACATTCTAATGGGGAAAGATGACACATTTGGGGGTTTTAGCTTGATTCAAATGGAAAGACTCCTTAGCGTACGATGGCAATGCAGATGGTAATGCATTTTTCTTTAATGCCATTTCCATTCATGCAACCCTACCTGTTTATTGATATTGAACTATTTGACAGTACCAAAGATTTTAGTGATGAGTACTTTTTTTTCTTCAGTAGCTTCAGCTACTGGGATAGGGCATAGGGGGAGGCAGAGAGGACAATAGTACCTATAGAAACAATTACCAGGTCACATTCCTGGACAATGGTTGCAGGGGCTGGGCTAGAAGTAGGACCCACGTTGTAGGGTATTGGAGGGGGTGGAGTTATGCTATTCCTGGGACTCTTGGGAAAGGGGTTCTGGGCTATTTCTATGAGACTCAGAGGGGAGATGGTGGTGGAGGGGAAGTAGATCAGCCTGGCACATACCTTCTCCTATCTTGCCCTCAAGGCACCTTGCTGCTTGCCCATCCTAACTATGGTATTTGGTATTATTAGTGGCAGGGATGGCAAGCCCCTTTTTCAGGAGGGTTGCTTTAGGGAGTGATGGTGATGGTCAGTATTAACACATGAAAACAATATTATTCCATGGTTCTTGGGCGTACTTGTATGACTGTGGCAGTTTGCAGTGGTGGTGGTAGTGTTGGTGGTGGCAGCCAGGATGGTGGGGGTCAATCAGTCAGCTGATCTGAATAAATAAGAAAGATATGAGTCAGCATGCAGGATCAGTCATTTTCATCAGATCAAAGATTTCGAGTTTGAAATTACCTCAGAGGTCATCTAGCTTTTTGGAGATGTCTCTCTTCTCTACTCACAAGACTCCTACCTCTAATTAAGGCTCTCATCACCCCACTCTCCATTGCAGTGGCCTCCTCATGTGTTTCCTTGCCTCATGTCACTTTTTTCTCCAATTCATCCTCCAACTAGAGGTAAAAGGAATATTCCTAAAGCACAGGTTTGATCATATTATTTCCCTGCTCAGTAAATTCCGCCAGCTCCCTGTCACCCCTAGCATCAAGTATCAACTCTTGTCATTTGGCATTTAAAGCTCTTCATACCCTGGCTCCAACCCACCTTCCCAGTGGTATTATACATTACACATCTTCTCACACTCTCTACTGCCCTTGGACATGACATTCTATTTCTTACCTCCACACCTTAGCACAGGCTGTCCCCACTCTCAGCAATGCCCTCCTTCTTCCTCTCCACCACTCAGAGTCTCTGTTGTTGTTACTGTTTGGTCATTCAGTCATATCCATTCTTCATGACCCCATGGACCATACTGCTATAGGGTTTTCTTGGCAAAGATACTGTAGTGGTTTGCCATTTCCTTTACCAGTGGATTAAGGCAAACAGAGGATTGCTCAGGTTCACACAGCTAGTTACTGAGGCTAGATTTGAACTCAGATCTTCCTGACTCCAGGTCCAATATTCTATCCACTGAGCTGCCTAGATGTCTTCTAGCTACCTGAGAGTCCCTAGCTTTCTTCTAAACTCAGCTCAAAGACCACCTTTCCCAATATCTCCCTGCCCCCAGGAGCTAGTGCCTTCCCCCAAAAAATGTGCTTTTATTTTGTTTTTATGTACTAATATGTTCATATTATCTCCATAGAATGAAAGTCCCTGTCCTCAAATGCCTTGAGCAATGCCTGCAACAAAGTAAGTGGTCCCAGCCTCCTACAACAACCTCCTGGTTGCCTTGGCTTCCTGGGAAAAGATCCTAGCCTCCCTGGGTGAGACACTCCATCCCCCCTTCCTGCCTCTGCTGTAACTACACGCTAGATACCTTACTCTAACGTGAGTACTATCCCACCTCTTACCAGCCACACACCACTTTCTGACACTGGAGAACACAATGCTCTGAGAATATACTACATTTAGAAGCCAAGGGATGATGATAATAATCTACCTGGACTCAGTCCTTATTGATTAACATACTTTCACCCCATTATATCCTTTCCCTCCCAGGGATTCTGACCCCCCAGCTATCAACATTCAAGCTCCTTTCCCCATCTACTACTGCTCACACCCTTAATGTAATCCCCCTCAACTCTCCACTAACATCCCACTCTAAAACTACTTACCCCTTTCACTGTGCTCTCTCGAATGACTCTCTTAGAGGTAACAGACTAGCTTTGCCTTTCTCTATCCTTTCATCCTCTGGCTCTCACTGAGACCTGGCTCCAGCAGTGTGCTGAAGCTTGCTCAAACCTGCTCTGGAGAGTCAATTGTTAAATTTTCAGCACAAGCATTCACACCTCAGATCAGTAAATAATAAAAATTGGGGCTTGATTTATTGTTTTTTTGATTGTCTTGAGATAAAGAAAAGTGATGGAGAACATGTTAATAATGCCAACTAAGCTTAAGAGAGTATCATGGGCACCTTTTTTAGAGAACCTGTTGTTAAACATCTAGCAGCACACTCCTGCCTCCTGCCTCCCTTCTGATAATGCTTCTTCAGCTTCCTACTCCAGCCCTGGTTCCACCTTTATTCATCCCTTCCAACTCATATGGTCATCGTGGGGAAGTGGAATAATCCTTGCTCCCTTTGCCTCTTCCAGATTCTTCCTATATCACCATGATTCAGTAACCTCTCCTCCTCTAAGATTCATTCAATTTGTATCTATCACTCAATCAAGATTCTGGTAGTTATTGTCTCCAGGATACTCTCCTTTCCTCAGATAAGTTTAGTGTGTGGCTCATAGCATTTCTCTCCTCCCTATTTTCTGCCATTGAAAGAGGAAACATACATACTGATACTCCTTCCAACATCTTAACCCCCTGGGGCCTCAACTTACTTATTTCCTATGACCCACTCCTCCACTCTACTTCAATCACACATAGAAAGTGCTATAGGCTTACTCTTGCCATCACCCATAAGCATTCTACTTTCATGTTCCTGAGCTCTGAAATTCCTTTGTCTGATCAAAAACTCTTCTCTTTCCACTTTTCTATCTGCCATGCAACCAACAATCCTTCATCCTTTCTGTGACCTCCAGTCCCTCCACCTCTTGATTGCTTCCCAGGATATAAACCTTGCACTGGCTTCCCTTCCTCCCCTTCTTGGTGAAGAAATTCAACTCTACACTATCTTTCCTAGAGTCCCTTGTCCCCCTTTTCCTATTGAAGAAAACTGTCCCTTGCCAGGCTTTGGCCTTGGATTACTCCCATCATCTGCCACCTTTGCTCCTACTCAAATGCTGATTAATGAAGCTGGAGAAAATCATGAAACTGTATTGATGGGTTCTACTACAAATTTGTGCTACATAATCTCAACTGGGCTTTCACTGCGGCAAAGTAATGTTTTTATGCCTCTCTAATTGATTCCACTCACCATCATAGCTTTTCCAAATCCTTCCATCTCTCTTCAGACCTTCTGTGACTCCTTCCATCTCAGCTGAGAACCTTGCCTCCTATTTCACTGAAAAAAATGGAGACCATCCACCAAGAGGTCTGTCTTCTCTCCTCCTCACATCACATTATGCAGATGCCTTCTGCCACTATACCTTCCTTCACCCATCTCACATAATGAGGTGGCCCTTCTCCTAGCCATGGCCAACCCATCTCTACACACAAGTGATCCAATTCCACCGTCTTCTCCAGCAAATTACCTCCTCCAACATTCCCACTCTCGACCTAATCTTCAATCATTCCCTATATACTAATTGCTTCTCTTACTGCCTACAAACACTCTCATGTCTCCTCTATCCTCAAAAACCCCTCCCCTGGTTCATCCATCCCCACTGGTATTACCCTATATCCTTCCTCCCTTACATGGCTAGACTCCTTGAGAAGGCTATGTACAATCCACCTCTGCCTGACTTCCCCTCTTCTTAACTTTCTGCAGTCTGGCTTTCATCCTCATCACTGGACACTGCTCTCCCCAGTTACCAGATCTCATGGCCTTTTCTCAGCCTTCATCCTTTTTTACTTCTATGCAGCCTCTCATCCTACAGATCATCCTCTTTCTCTTGATGTCTTCTTCTTCCCTCTAGTTTTTGTGACACTGGTTCCCCTCCCACCTCTCTGGCCACTCCATCTTAGCCTTCTTTGTTGGATCTTCATCTAAGTCATACTTGCTGATGGTAGCTGTGTCCAAGTCTCTGTCCCAGGTCTCCTTCTCTTCTCCCTCTATACTATTTCACCGGTTGCTCT
Organism: Bettongia penicillata ogilbyi; assembly: GCA_023548195.1. Lineage (NCBI taxonomy): Eukaryota > Metazoa > Chordata > Mammalia > Diprotodontia > Potoroidae > Bettongia > Bettongia penicillata. Next base: position 4,318,132 of record JAJHZJ010000397.1, on the reverse strand, counting down.
CATCAGTTCCCATGGATTCAATGATCATCTCTAGGCGGGTCATTCTCAGATCTATTTATCCAGGACTAACCTCTTTCCTGGACTCCAGTCTGGCATGTCTAGCTTCTCAAACTGGATGTACTGCAGACATCATAAGCTCAACATTTACAAAATGGAGCTCATTATCTTTCCCTCCCCAACCCTCCCTCCAAGGATGTCACCATTCTTACAATCATCTAAGCTCATAACCTAGGCGTCACCCTTGACTCCTCATTTTCTCTCACCATCCCCCAACCCATATCCAACCTGTTGTCAAGGTCTGTCAGTTCTACTTTCATAATATTTCTCATCTATGCCCCCTTCCCTCCTCTGACACTGCCAACATCCGGTGCACATCACCTGACACCTGGACTATTTGTGATAGCTCTGCTAGTTGGTCTCCTTGTCTCAAGTCTCTTCTTACTCCAGTTCACTTAACTATCAAATAATCTTTCTTTTTTTTTTCTGGGGTGGGGGGGAAGGGAAGTGAGGTTAAGTGACTTGCCCAGGATAACACAGCTAGCAAGGGTCAAATGTCTGAGGTCAAATTTGAACTCAGGTCTTCCAGACTTCAGGGCTGATGCTCTATCCACTGCTTCTCAAATTAATCTTCCTAATATCCAGTTCTAACTATGTATCCCTCTTATTCAATAAATTTCAGTGGCTCCCTATTACCTCCAGAATCACATACAAAATCTTCTGTGTGCCTTTTTAAATTATTTTTAGTTTTCAACATTCACTTCTATAAGATTTTGAGCTTTAAATTTTCTCCTCCTCCTTCCCCTCCCCCTTCCCCAAGATAGCATGCAATCTGATATAGTTTATGTTAAACCTAATTTCACGTTAGTCATGTTGTAAAGAATTAGAAGCAATGGGAGAAACCACAAGAAAGAAGAAACCATGGTGAAAAAAAAAAAAAACAACCCAATAGTATGCTTCAACCTGCATTCAGACTCCATAATTCTTTTTCTGGATATGGATCATGAGTCTTTTGGAGTTATCTTGGATCACTGTATTGCTGAGAAGCTCTAAGTCTATCAGAGTTGGTCACCTCACCATGTGGCCATAACTGCGTACAGTGTTCTCCTGGTTCTGCTCCTTTCATTAGAATGAGTTCAGCAAGTCGTTGGAGGTTTTTCTGAAATCTACCTCCTCATCATGTCTTATGGAAAAATAGTGCTTCATTACATTCTTGTTTGCCTTCTTTTTAAATTTAAGTTTTCAACATTCATTTCCACAAAATTTTGAGTTCCAAATTTTCTCTTCATCTCTCCCCTTGCCCCACCCCAAAGCACCAAGCATTCTAGTTACCCCTACTACCAATCTGTTGTCCCTTCTAACATCCCTCCCTTCCCTTATCCTCATCTTCTCTTTTGTCCTGTAGGGCAAGATAAATTTCTATACCCCATTACCTGTATTTCTTGTTTCTCAGTTGTATGCAAGAACAATATTCAACAGTTGTTCCTAAAACTTTGAGTTCCAACTTCTCCTCCTTCCTTCTCCTCCCCACCCATCCCCATTGGGAAGGCAAGCAATTCAATATAGGCTATATATGTATAGTTTTGCAAATGACTTCCATAATAATCATGTTATGTAAGACTAACTATATTTCCCTCCATCCTACCCTGCCCCCCATTTCTTCTGTTCTCTCTTTTGACTTTGTCCCTGCCAAAGGGTGTTGACTTCTAACTGTTCCCTCCTCTCATTACTCTCCCCTTCCATCATCCCCCCCACCCTGCTTATCCCCTTCTTCCCCACTTTCCTGTATTGTGAGATAGGTATTCATACCAAAATGTGTGGGCATTTTATTCCTTCCTTGAGTCAAATGTGATGAGAGTAAGCTTCGCGTTTTCCCTCTCACCTCCCCCCTTTTTCTCTTCATTGAGTGGTCTTTTTCTTGCCTCTTTTATGAGATAATTTGCCCCATTCCATTTCTCCCTTTCTCCTCCCAATATATTCCTCTCATCCCTTAATTTCATTTTTTTAGATATGATCCCTTCCTATCCAACTCACCCTGTGCTCTCTGTCTCTTTCTCCATTTGTGTGTATTTGTGTGTGTATGTGTGTGTGTGTAATCCCATCAACTACTCAGATACTAAAAAAAGTTTAAAGAATTACAATATTGCCTTTCCATGTAGGAATGTAAGCAATTCAACTTTAATAAGTCCTTATGGTTTCTCTTTCCTGTTTACCTTCTCATGCTTCTCTTGATTCTTGTGTTTGAAAGTCAAATTTTCTTTTCAGCTCTGGTCTTTTCATCAAGAATGCTTGAAAGTCCTCTGTTTCATTGAAAGACCATTTTTCCCCCTGAAGTATTGTACTAGTTTTGCTGGGTAGCTGATTCTTGGTTTTAGTCCTAGTTTCTTTGACTTCTGGAATATCATATTCCACACCCTTCAATCTCATAATGTAGAAGTACTAGATCTAGTGTTATCCTGATTGTATTTCCACAATACTCAAATTGTTTCTTTCTAGCTGCTTGCAATATTTTCTCCTTGACCTGGGAATTCTGGAATTTGACCACAATGTTCCTAGGAGTTTCTCTTTTTGGATCTCTTTAAGGAGGTGATCAGTGGATTCTTTCAATACTTATTTTGCCCCCTGGTTCCAGAATATCAGGGCAATTTTCCTTGATAATTTCATGAAAGATGATGTCTAGGCTCTTCTTTTGATTAAGGCTTTCAGGTAGTCCCATAATTTTTAAATTGTCTCTCCTGGATCTATTTTCCAGGTCAATTGTTTTCCCAATGAGATATTTCACATTCTCTTCCATTTTTTCATTCTTTTGGTTTTGTTTGTTGATTTCTTGGTTTCTCAGAAAGTCATTAGCCTCCATCTGTTCCATTCTAATTTTTAAAGAACTATTTTCTTCAGTGAGCTTTTGGACCTCCTTTTCCATTTCGCTAATTCTACTTTTTAAAGTATTCTTCTCCTCATTGGCTTTTTGGACCTCTTTTGCCAATTGAGTTAGCCTATTTTTAAAGGTGCTATTTTCTTCAGCATTTTTTGGGTCTCCTTTAGCAAGGTGTTGACCCATTTTAATGATTTTCTTGCATCTAATTTCTCTTCCTAATTTTTCCTCTACCTCTCTTACTTGATTTTCAAAATCCTTTTTGAGCTCTTCCATGGCCTGAGACCACTGAATATTTATTTTGGATGTTTGGAATACAGAAGCCTTGACTTTTATATCTGTCCCTGATGGTAAGCATTGTTCTTCCTCATCCAAAAGGATGGGAGAAGATATCTGTTCACCAAGAAAGTAACCTTCTATAGTCTTATTTTTTCCCTTTTGGGGCATTTCCCCAACTAGTTATTTGACTTTTGGGTCCTTTGTCAAAAGTAGGGTATACTCTGGGGATCTGTAAGATCTCAGTTCCTCCAAGGTGGCACAATCAAGCGTGTACACTTGTCTGGGAGGAACAAGAAGTTTTGTGCCCAGAATCTGTGAGTTTCCTCTCCACAACCACCTGGCCTCCAGTTCCACCAAGCCAGCACTGGAGGGCTGAGATTCAGATAAGATGCTCAATTCCTCCAGGAGCATTAGGTGGGGGCAAGGCCTCCACACATGGCTGAGGTAAGGATCAGCTGCTCAGTGCCCCCAGGGGTTTTATGATCCAACAATGGATACAGCCTGCTGTGGGAGCTGCTGCTGTCCAAAGCAGTCTCTGCCACCACTGGCTGCCTGAGGCCAGAGCTTTGGGAAGACCCTACTCCTTTCTCAGCCAGCTGAAAAAATCCTCTCACTAACCTTTGGCACCTGTGGGTTGAGGGATCTGCAAACTGCTGCTACTACCACTGGGGATTCTTCCCTGAGGCCTGCTCTCGTCCTCTTCCTGGAGCTGTACTGCCTGGCCGAAGCTAGGCTGGGCTCCATTCCACATTCGGTGAGAGAGACCTTTCCCATCAGCCTTTCAGGTCACCCTGGGCTGGAAATCTCTTCCACTCCATTGTTCTGTGGCTTCCGCTGCTCTGGAATTTGTTAAGAGTCTTCCTTTACAGGTATTTTATGGGCTGTGGGGGAAGAGCTAGTGTATGTGCGTCTTTCTACTCTGCCATCTTGGCTCTCCCTTGTTTGCCTTTTAAAGCTCTTAATAAGCCACCCCACTCCTACCTTTCCAGTTTTCTCCCAGTCTTCCCTCCTCTCCACCCTCCACTCACAGTGCTACCCAAGGACACTTACCTCCTTGCTGTTCTTTCAACAAGACCCTTCAATCTCCTGACTCTTGGCATTTTCACCAGCTGTTCCCCATCCCTGAAATGCCCTACTTTTTCATTTCCATCCACTGAGTTCTCTAACTTCCTACAGGTTCCAGCCAAAATTCTGCTTTCAGCCAAAAGCCTTTCTCTAACCCCCTTAATGTCAATGCCTCCCCACTAAGGTTACTTCCAGTTTGTCCAGTCTGTATTTTGTTTGTACAGCTGTTTACATCAGACTGTAAGCTTCTTGAAGGCAGGGACTGTTTTTAGCCTATCTTTGCCTCCCCAGAGGGTAGTGTAGTGTCTGACACATAGTAGGAACTTAATAAATTCTTGTTGATTAACTGGCAGTTGTGTTCTGGGTTCCCCAAGATCATTTTTACTGCATTGATGACCAGGGGGGCTACCAATCAGTCAATTAATATGTGAGTCAGTCAGCATGTCAGAGTCAGACAGACAATCAGTCAGCTAGTCAAAATCAATCATTCAGAGCCAGAGTCAGTCAATCAAGGTCAGGGTATCAGTTGACAATTAGTCAGAGAGTCAATCAATATCACTCAGTGTCAACCCACCATAGAATTCATCAAAACCTGTTCCAGTCATTCAGAGAGCCTGGTGTCAGGGCCAGTCAGACAGGTGGGCACTCTGACCATACAACCACCGTACACAGAACCTACTGCAGATTCTAGTAGTTAAGCTGGAAGATTAATAACCACTTCTCTGGGTCAGTGTTAATTGAGCTCCTTCAGGATGCAATGCCCCTCAAGGCTAGTTGAGCAAATTTAGCAAAACCAGCAGTTTGGGTTGGGAGTCCTTAGGGAATGCCAGGCTGGAAAACCTGCCCTCCCAGGGCTGGGGGGCTGGCACTGGCAGAATGCCCAGGTTCCTCTGTCTCTCCCTTTCTGGGTTGACTTTCACATCTCCCAGATACCTCTGAGGAGATAATCACAGTAATAGCTCCATTTTCTCTAGTGATTCATCATTTACAAAGCCCTTACCTCATAACAATCTCAAAAGAAATATCCTCATATTACAGCTGAGGAAACTGAGCCCCAGAATAGACAAAAAATGATTTACAATTAATAATCAATAGAGTAAAGTGTAATGTAAGTAGTGTAAATAAGCCAAGTAAATAATAAGTAAAAAATAATGTCTTACAGTTAATAAACAGTAAAGTAAAACTTGAACTCAAACCTGGCTCCTAGTCCAAGGTTCTTTCCACTACTAATGTCTCCAATCTAAAAGGGAGGAAACTGAGACCTAACAGAGATGGAGGGACTTTGTCCAAAGTCACGGGATGAATTGGCAGTGGAGATCAAGTCTCCCAATTCCCAGAAGCCTCACATAGGAGGCAGTACCAGAGTTGAGTTTTAAAGAAAGCTAGGGTTTCTACAGGATGGAGGTAAAGAGCAAGTACCCTCCAGGTAGGGGGACAGCCTGGGTAAAGGCATGGAATATCATGTCCTTGTTGTTTGTCCTTTGTTCTCGAAGGACCATGACATCAGGGAGGTGATGCCATGACTCGTAAGTGAATTGCCTCACTTTCTTCTCCACAATCATCTGGGATGGATATGGACAATTGGGGATGGTCCAGGATGCTGTGGAGACCTTGGCCTTTTCAAGCTAGGGTCTTTAATAGGTCTCAGCGTGAGACCATTAAGTGATTAAATCTAGGAGGGAAAGGAATGAGCAGTTAAGAGGATGTGGATGGCTCAGAGGACACCCTATTTCCATAGCTGTCACTAGGAGTACAGGGCTCTACTAGCTCATCTTCTTATGCTGTATTTATCCAAAAATATAATCCTGCCATTTTATGAATATCAATATGATGGAAAGAGGGGACTTGGAGTCAAGAGACTTGTGTTCAAATACTGACTCCTACTTACTACATGACTTTGGACAAGTCTCTTAGCTTCTCTGAACTTTGGGTTCTTCATCTGCAAAGTGGGAACACCACTATTTGCGTTTCCTAGCTCAGAGGGTTGTTAAAAGAAGTGTTTTGTAAAGCTTAGAGCACTAAAGAAACAGGAATCATCATGATGATGAAAATGATAGTTATGAATGTGTTGTAGATATTCAATCTCATTCTGTGTCGGAAATGAAGATTAGAGTGATAGAAAGATGATAAATGTTGTTGTTTTGTCCTTCATTTTCAGAAAGGACCAATGATTTCAAGAGGGTGATGTCTTGACTTGTGAGTGAATTGGATTTAAGTGAATCAGAGCTGTGCAAAGTCATTAGCCTCACCTTCTCCTCCAGAGTCATCAGAGTCCAGCAGCAGGACAAAACAAAATGCAACAGAGATGCAGTGGATGACATTGGCATCTTTGATGTCTGATCAGGCTTTAAGCTCTGCCTTTATGGTCATTGGCACAAATTGTTCTCATGTGCCCGTTCTGCTGGGGGAAGTCCTGCTATGCTTGGGGTAGACACCTCCCTAACTCACCGACAGGTTTGGGACCTGTCAGTTCCTTTCAACCTGGTTGAGCTCATCTGCCAAAAGGGTTTACGTGGATATGGCTACAGCTTCTTGGAAAGGTAGGTACCAAGGGTGGATGAGCATCCCTGAAAAGGGCTCTCAGCAAGCCCTCACACCTGAGGCGCTAGCCTTCCTGAACAGCCCTATGGATGGACAGATGGAAAAGGGAGCAGAGACAGAGAAAGAGAACATCTATTAAGTGCTTATTATGTGCCAAGTATTGTGCTAAGTACTCATGATACAAATTCAAGAAGGCAGAGAGTTCCTGACCTCAATGAACTCACATTCTAATGGGGGAAGACAACACATAAAGGATAAGTAGGCAGGCAGGGAGAGGTAAGGCACAGGATGGTAGAAGTCTCCAGCATGGTTTCCAAGGGTCTAGAAAGTGAGGGAGAGACATAGAACTGGGCAAGAGAAGGCAGAATCTCACTTTTCAGATCCCAGGACAATTTCAGAGACAGAGTCCAAGGTTCCAGAGTGCAGGAAGTAGGGATGGTGACCAGAGTACAGACGATATCATTTGGAGGTGGCCAAGAAATAAGAGTTCTCATAGAGAAACATTCTTGATCTAGGCCAGATCAAGAAGGATCACCCAAGTATCCCCCCTCTCAACTTTTGTCTACCATGTTCACCCATATCAATGTTTTCTTATTGTTAACAATAAAAATGGACCCTTATATAGTACTTTCAGATCTACAGTCTTTTGTGTGCATTTTCTCATTTCATCTTCACAAAGGCAACAGTTCTGTACATAACATTATTTCTGCTTTATAGATAAGAAAACTGAAGCTCAGAGAAGTTGTGACTTGCCCACGAATACAGAGCTGGTTAGTACCCATGACAGGATTCAAATTCAGGTCTCTCCTGACTCCAAGCCTGGCATTGTTTCCACTATAATACATTGTTTTCCTTTCCTCAGCTCTCATCCCAGCCAAACCAAGACCATTCCATTGTCTCTTAGAAGTGCAGTTTAACAGAGAGTCCTAGTCAGAAGACTTGGGTTCAAGTCTTAGTTCTGCTGTTGACTTCCTAGGCAAGCTTGGACAAGTAGCTCTCCCTATGCCTCAGTTTTTCCATCTATAAAATGGAAGATATTCTGGTTTTCATAGAAAAACTGGTGACTGAGGCCCCTAGAACTTACTGACCCACTGTTTAAGCTTGCACCCTTCTCCCTGGGGTAAATGGGAGGAGGGTTGGGAACAGAGAGAAATATAGTTTATCTTGCAGGCCTTGGGAGGGGGAGGGGACAGACAGGAGCTGACCTGGACTGTCTGCTTAGTGGCTATATCTAGACTCAGCTTGGCATCTCTCTGATCAGTGAGGCCAAGGCAAGCTCTCAGCACACACAGCTTTCTGGATGAAGCTGGGTCAGACAGAGACACTCTTTTCTGACGTTAGTTCTCTGGCCCCAAGGAGATACCTGCCTAAAGGCATGGAATTGGGCTACGGGGCCTCAGAAGAGATCTTTCCTTCTGGGAATTTGCATTTCCTGAGCCCTTGGCATCTGTGATACCAGGGGTAGAAGAAGAAGGAATGGAAAGGCTGTGAGCCCTCCTTAATCATGGTGTGGACAGCAAGTCTAATATTTGGACAAGCTTTTCTGCACTGCCTGCCATCCAGGTTACCAAGGACTTAGACAGATGGGCCTGCTCATGCCAGAGAGGAAGGAATACATTGGTGACCTGGGGCAGGAGAGTATTAACTCTTTCAGTACTGCAGGGAACCAAGAATCAGAAATATCAGAACCAAAAAAGCCCTTAGAATAAGGAAACATCAGAGCTGAAAGGGACCTTAGAATATAAAATATTAGAACTGAGAAGGACCTTAAAATATTCTGTGGCTCAGCTATGTTTTTTATGCATGTCTTTGTGACTCCATTTGTGATTTTCTTGGCAAAGATACTAGAGAAGTATGCCATTCCCTTCTCCAGGTTACCTTAGAGGTGAGGAAACTGAGGCTAACAGGGTTAAGTGACTTGCTCAGGGTCGCACAGCTAATAAATGTCTGAGACTAGACTTGAACACAGAAAGATGAGTCTCCCCTTAGCACATAGAATGTCAGAAATGGAAGGGACTTTAGAACAGAGAATGTCAGAAATAGGTGGGACCTTAGAATATAGAATACAAGAGCTGAAATGGGCCTTACAACACAGAATATCAGACCTACAAAAACAAAACTTTCAAACATAGGTCCCTTTCATGCCTGGAATACAGGTCCCTTCCAGTTTTAACATACCACGTTCTAAGGTCCTTTTGAGACTTAGATGCCTAATAACTCTGATAGCGCTTGCTAGCAAGGCCCTGGACACTGGGCTGAGCAACATGTGTTTCTGGCCAATGCCTCCTCTTCCTCCCCCTCCCACCACTTTCCCAGGATAAATCAACCAAGTCAGTCAACATACTTTGACAAAAAAAGAAACAAGTTCGTCTTTTGACACCACAGAGTGGGTCTCTCCAGAGACACCAGGGACAGATCGGAGGGGAGCAAAGGGAATAGGGGCTGCTGGTCCCTGAACAAACACCCTTTTGTTTGATTGGACAAAAGATCATATGTCCAGACAAGATGGGACCCTGTGCCTTTCAAAGCAGCCCTGAGAGGCAGGATTGGTTGGCAGGCAGTCAAAACCACCCCGTGACTGTAACTGCCCAGTTGGGGCTGACACAGCCTAAGGGACTTGCTCACCCTATCTTCATCTGGCAAGCAAACAGGACAGGCTTTGAAGAACCTGCCAGTCTGAGAGTTGGAGTGGTCTCAGAATGCCCACCAGGTCACTCCAGACACCAACTTCTCTTCCTTACCAAACCGATCTCTTGCACCTGGTGCTTCAGCAGGGCCAGGGACACGACCTGCAGCAAAACAATCACTGCCGAAGGAAAGAACACAGTATAAAGAGAAAGCAGCTCCCAGAAATGAAAGGGGTGACTGAAAATGAACAAATACAGCAGTTCCTGATTTGGAACAAGGGAGGTGATATCTCTGACTGGAGCAAGCTGCTTTCCAGTCTCAACTCTGATACTTACTACACAGGTGACCTTGAGCAAATCACTGCACTTGTCTGAGCTGACTCAGTTCCTTCATCTGTAAAATGGGGATAATTATAGCAACCCAGTCACAGAATTGTTGAGAACTGAGATAACACAGAGAAAGCATTTTGCAAACCTTACATATGTGTGTGTGAGCTATTCTCATTCTAATTATCATGATTCCCTAGGTTTCAGTTTTCTTGTCTATAAAATGGGGATAATAACACCAATCTCCCAGGGTTACTGGGAAGATTAGAGATGACCATGTATGGGAAGCCCTTTGTAAACCTTAAAGCATTCTATACCAAAAAATACCATGACAACAACATTGGCCTTCTCTGTGTCTCAGTTTTCTCATTTGTAAAATGAGCAGTAGGTCTTTTCTTCTCTCTGGGCTTCAGCTGCCTCATCGGTAAAAAGGAGGTGGAGGCGGGGAGGAACATAGGGAGAAGGAAAGTATTCGGACTCAGTGATCTTGAAGACGCCTTCCAGTTCTAAATACTGTGAACCTTTGCTGCTTCCCCACCTTCCTCCTTCCACAAGAATGGAAAGGCAGATGTTCCTTCTAACCTCACTTCCACCCCCCCAACACAGGCCACAGGTATGTGTGCAAGAACACACACCCCTCCAAGGACAAGGAAATTACCCCATTCATACTCTCCTTGGAACGACCAAGAATCCCTCTTGGCTACGTTACAGTAGGGCTAAGTCCAGAACAAATAAGTAGGTGGAGGTAGGTTTTGTACTATACTGCAGGCAAGTTATAGCTGCCGCAAGCAAGCAGAAAGCAGGACAGGTGTGCCCACATTCCTGGGACTTGCCTGAAGGCAGGAACAGGCTGGCACTTTGTCATACCCCACACGGGGGCAGAGAGCAGGCCGCAAGATCCCCTCCACATCATCCTCTAATTTCAAGGGCTAGCACATGGTTGATGTGGGTATAATTTGTTGAGTGGATGGTCAGCTTGCTTGTTGGCTCTCTGGCTGGCTGACTGACTAATTGACTGGTTCGTTGACTAACTGGCAAGATAATTGACTGGCCAGTTGGCTGCCTGACTGACGGACTCCCTAGCCAGCTGTGTAACTGAATGGCTGACTGGTCTGTATGGTCAAGACTGTGTATGGATAACTCAGTAGGTGGATGGATAGAGAGATAGATGGAGAGATAGATTCATGGATTTACAGATGCATGTATAAATGGATATAAAAATGGATGTGTGGATAGATAGTTGAATAACTGAATATTTATATACCTGAAGACTAGCTAATTGATTGAGTCCAGAGGTTCCCCATTTTTCGCTCCAGAATTTTCCCTCCTCATATAAAAACCTATCTGTCCTTCATTCAAAGATAGTTTAATATGACATCCACTATGGATGGGGGCAGGGGGTGGCAACTTGAAGAGGGACACTTTTGAGAAAGAGTTGGCTAAGAGGTGAGCAGAACACCCTGAGAAGAAGGTAAGGATAGACCACAGAGAGGAACTGGGCAGAAAACAGAGGAATTGATATCAGACCTTGAAGTCATTCTAAGTCTTTCGGGAAGGAAAAATTGACCTTGGACACACAGATGTAGGGGAAATGCAAAAACATCCCTAGAAGGTCACTGAAAACAATTACCATTCCAGGGTAAGGACATCCTGTGGGGACACAAGATCATTGAACTTTATTCTGCTAGAATAAGGAATGTTAACCAGAGATCTACAGATAGATTTCAGGGGCTCCATGAACTTGGATAGGAAAAAAAAAATCACATCTTTATTTTCACTAACCTCCAACTTTAACATTTCCTTCAATTTTGAATTTTTTAGAACAGCATTATTCTGAGAAGGTATTCATAGGCATTACCAGACAACCAAATGTTTCATAATACAAAAAAAGTTAAGAACCCCTATATCAGAAGATGAAGGTTACTGTCATGAATTTGCCTGCAGGGTTTGGGAAAGGGTGTTATTTTGGGGGAAAGGGCCAGAGTACAAGTCAAAAGACCTGGGTTCTAATCTCAGCTCAGCCATTTATTGATCATGTGACTTTGGACAAATCATTGTCCTTTGATCCTAAGATTCTTCATCTAATAAGGAATGGGGGTTGGAGGGAGAGAAAAAGGGATGATAATAGTTGTATTTCATAGTGTTGAAATAGTCAAAGAATAATGAATGGGGAAGTACATTATGACACAAATTAATATATTCAAGTAAAAGATCTATAATTCCCTACCACACAGTTTAATCTTCACCTAAACTGATCCCCACCCCCATCCCAAAAAATTCTGTGCCCTCCCCACTCCATGTCCTTCCTCAAGTTACTCCTGATGCCCTCCTCCCCCTCTTCACTTATTGAATTCTAACCCTTTCTTTAAGGCCAAATGTTGCATAAAAGCTTTCCCTGGACCTCACTCGTTGATGACAGCTTTCCACTTCAGACCTTCCTTTGTCTGTCCCTCTTTAATATACTTTAAGTAATGTTTCATGATATGGTTATCTGGATTTGTGTCTAATGCCCCAATTTGACTGTAAGTTTCCTGAGAACAGGGAATTGTGTCTTATTTAGACCCTATCCCTCCCTTGTGGCCCTATAACTATGTTTTGCACACATTCAGCTCTTGAGACATGTTTGTTGTTAAAGAGATTAATCCAAAGTACATGATGTGGTTATAGAGTTTGAGAGGAAAATGCAGCTGTCATTTGGGGCTTGCTTACTCACTCTCGAGGGGAGACAGCAAGGGAGAGTGAGTCAGAAGAGTATCCCTATCTAAACTAGACATCCCGGGAGATCCATGTGGCACCAAACATCAAGGAATGATGGGGGAGGGGGAACCCAGAGAGTACAGGATCGGGTGGGAGCTCAGTGAGGGAAATGGAGCATTCAGTGTAGAGGATAGGGATGAGGTACTCAATGAGAGGATGGGTGCATGGGGTAAGGGAAGCTTAATGAGGGATATGGAGGTTCAATGAGGAAGATGGGACTCATTGAAAAGTATCAAGTTCAGAGAAGGAAATGGGGAGTGAATGGAATCTCAGAGGGGATTTGGAGGACAATGAGGAGATGAGGGTGAGTAAAGGGGATGGATTGGGGGATATATATGAAGATGGGAATTATGAGGTGAATAGGGATCAGTAAGGAAAAGAGGTTTGTTAAGGGAAATAGGAAGTAGGGAGTAAGATGAGAGGGAGCTCATTGAGAGGAATATGGGCTAAGTGAAGGGAAATTGAGGCTAAATGAGGAGTTGGGGTGCTGGCAGTGGAAACAAGAGCCTTAATAAGGGAAGGCAGGAGACTCAGTGAGGGAGATAGAGGATCAGTGAGGAAGATAAGGGCTCACTGAGGATGATTAGAGCTCAATGAGGGGGTAGGGGTTTTTCCAGGAGAGTTGGCAACTTAGTAAGTGACTTGAGATGGGGGTGGGGGGGGTGACAGAAGCTCAGTCATAGGATAGGGCTCAGTGTGGGGAAAAAGACTCAATGAGAGGACAGATGACACATTGAGAACACCGTGGTGGGGGAGGGTAGATGCCAGGGACAGCTCTGAGTAAAGTAGAGCCCTGGATCACATCCTCTTTTCTAAAACTGGGGAGGGAGCCCTGAGGCCTTCCTGGGTCCTATGTCACACCTACAGTTCCCAGTCTGGGCTGCATTTTGCTCAGGAAATGTAAGTGAGGTGAGCTTCCCACCTTCTGAGGCTGGGAAATTGGGGGAGGGACTCTTGGGGGGAGGGGGCAGGGAGAGGGAGAGTTTCTCTGGAACCTCTGGCTTCTTGCCAATGTTTCACTCTGGGAGCAGAGCTCTCTTTCTCTCTCCCTTCCTCCTCAGGAGCCCCCCCACCCACCCAAAGCACCTGGCACAGATCGGAGAGCGCACCCTCTGAGGCATTAGTCAGCTCTTCGCTCATGCCTGGTTAAAAAAAGAAACCGTCGGTGGCACTTGTGAGAAACACGTTGCCAAGCTGCCACCCTGATGTGCAGCCGCCCTCCTCCTCCTCTATTCCCCAGGAACAGCTGAGCCTGGAGCCTGGTCCTGGGAGCTGGAAAGGAGAAACAAGGGAGCAGGAGGCAGGGTCCTTGCAGCCACGCAAGTCCTTGTGGACCTTGGTTTCCCCATCTGTAAAATGAGTGGACTGATCACTAAAGTCCTATACATTCTATGGTATTGCAAAACCCTCCCCTTTCCTTCCTCCTCCCTACACTCTTTTACAAGGTCCTTCAGCACACATTTTTAGGTCTTTTCCAGCTCTGATATTCTACCACTCTTCGGTTCCTTTTGGCCCCAGAGGGCAGAACCCAGGAGCAATGGATGGAAATTTCCAGGAGGTTAATTTAAGCTTGATGGCAGGAAAAAGCTCTCTGACAATTACAGCTGACTTACCCTAGAATAGGCTGCCTCTGGAGATGGTAGGTTTCCCCTAGGGTCTCCGAGCTGAGGCTAGATAACCACTTGTCACGTATGTTACAGTGAAGATTCCTTTCCTGTCCAGGTTGGTTTAGACTCAGATGCTGTAATTCTGTGATTCTAAGCCTGCTGCTAGGTCATGGCTCATCCACCTAGCAACCCACCTACCTCTGTTCACCTGTGGACTACCTTTCACTGAGGGAAAAAGGGAAAGCCATATGGTCTCCTGTCCTGTAGGAAGGCCTCTGCCACTCCAGCCTTTGTTTAGCCCAGATCCCCTTTCAGCAGCCTAAGGACCAGTTATCTGGGGCTTGAGAAGGTTTGATCAATAACCCTCTTGGGGGCTGTTTGTGTTTGTTCTGTCTTGTTATTGGCAACTGGTGGTCCCACTGAGCAAAGGCCACATCTCTGGCTCTGCTGCTCTGGGTTGTTCTTAAGGACAAAGTAATTTTCAGGGATTATTGCTATTTGATGAAAGCAGGGCTGCCACTCCAGAGGTCTTTCTTACCAGTATCACTGTCAGAGGCCAAATATCAGACCAAACGTAGAAGCTGGAGAGGGAGAATGGTGTTGTCACATTGCCCAGAAAGTCAGAGCTAGAAGAAACCTTAGAACATAAAATGTCACAACTGGAAGGAACTTTGGAACATAGACTATCAGAGTTGGGAGAGACCTTAGAACACAGAGCTAAAAGGATCTGAGAACACTAATCAGCAGAGCTGAGAGATACCTCAGAACACTGGATGTCTGATCTAAAATGAATCTGAGAACAAGAACATACAATGTCAGAACTTGAAGGACCTTAGGACATGGAATAGTAGGGCCAAAAGGGGAAATAGAACACAGTATAAGAGTCAAGATTTAGAGCTGAAAAAGATAGTAGAGGTCAATTAGTCAGCTAGCATCCATTAAGCACCTACTATGTGCCAACCACCGTGCTAAGCGATGGGGATACAAAAAAAGGTAAAAAAAAAAAAAACCAAAAAAAAAACAGTCCCTGCTCTCAGGGAGCTCACAGTCTAGTAGGAGAAATAACATGCAAACAACTATGTGCAAAAAAAATAGAAACCAGACAAATCGGAAATAATCTTAGGAGGAAAATACTAGCATTAAGGAGGATGAGAAAAGACTTCTTGCAGAAGTTGGGACTTAAGCAGAAACTTGAAGGAAGTAGGGGAGGTCAGAAAATGGGGATGAGGAGGGAGAGCATTCCAGGTATGAGGGACAGCTAGATGAGGGATCTTGTTCCAGGAACAGCCGAAGAGGTCAATGTCACATCAAGGAAGGATATATATATGGGAGAAAAGTGTAAGAAGACGGGAATAGTAGGAAGGGGTCAGGTTATGAAGGGCTTTAAAAACCAAACAAAGGAACTGTGTCCCAAACCATACCTTCTACTTATCTTCTGACCCAGCAATGCCATTATTAGGGCTATACTCCAAAGTGATCAAGAAAGAGGACAAGGACCCAAAAGTACAAAAAACATTTTTAAAGCTTTTTTTTGTGATGGCAAAGGGGAATTCCTATCACTTGGGGAATAGTTAAACATGTTACAATAGAATGCTGTTGTACTGTAAGAAATGATGAAGAGGATGGTTTTTTAAAAACCCAGGAAGATTTGAATGAACTGATGCAATGTGAAGCAAGCAGAACCAGGAGAACAATCTACACAATATTGTAAAGATAATGAACTTTTGAAAGATTTAGGAAATCTAATCAACACAATGACCAACCACATTTCTAAAGGACTCATGACAAATCATGCTAATCATCTCCAGATAGAAAGTTAACAGACTCAGAGTGCAAACTGAAGCTTATTTTCTTTTTGTTTTTCTTTCTTTCTTTTTGGTGAGGTTGGGGACAGGAGGGAGGGAAACTGTTGTGTTTAACTATTTGAATGCAATTTGTTTTTCTTGACTATTCAACGTGAGGCTGGGGAAGAGAATTCAGAATCAAAAATAAAAGAAAATTGAATTTAAAAAAGAAAAGAAAAAAACAGAGGATTTTATATTTGATCCTAGAGGCAGTAGGTAGCTCCTCAAATTTATTGAATGGAAGTTGGGGTGGGGTGTGTGTGACAAGATCAAATCTGCACTTTAGGAAGATTAACTTGACAGCTGAGTGAAGGATATATTGAAATATTGAAATAGAGAGAGACTTGGGGCAGGTAGAACAATCAGCAAGTTGTTGCAACAGATCAGATATGGGGTACTGAGGCCTGCACCAGGGTGGTGGCAATATCTCAGGAGAGAAGGGGGCAGAATTGACAGACCTCAGGAATAGATTAGATGGTGGTGATGGGAGCAGAAAGAAAAAGTCAAGGATGACACTATGGTTTCGATTCTGGGTTACTGGGAACAGTAAAATGGAAATTAGGAAGAAGGGAAGGTTTGGACCAAATAATAATGAGTCCAGTTTTAGATATATCGAGTTTAAGATGTCTATGAGACATCCTGTTCAAGACAATACTAGGCAGTTGGAGAAGTGAGCCTAGAGATCAGTGAAGAGGTTAAGACTGGGCAGGTAGGCCACCTAGTCTGACTCCTCATTTTGTAGGTGAGGAAACTGAAGTCCAGAAATGTGGCTATTAGCCCAGGACTGCTTTTATATAATGTTTTAAGATTCGTAAAGTGCTTTCCATAATCCCCTTGAATCCTCATAATGACCTGAAGAGACAAATATTGCAGCTATTATTTTATCCCCATCTTATGGATGAGAAAACTGAGTCTCAAAAGTTTAAGTGCTGTGCCCATACAATAAGCATCAGAGGTGAGATTTGAATCCGGTCCCCTTCTGACCCTAAGTCCAACATGCTTGCCAATATACTGCACTGCAGAGTCAATATTCCAAATCTGAACTCTTTTTAGGATACTTTGCTGGGATCTTAGAACTGAGAATAGCAGAACTGGAAAGTACCTTAGAGATCATCTTTTAATCAACAGCATTGATTTTTAAGATAAAGGCACCACAGCCCAGAAAGGGCAGATTACTTGCCTTATATCACCCATCAAATTAGCAGCAAAGCTAGCCCTAGAATCTGGGACTTCCATCTTTCAGTCCAATATGGCTCACAAGAAGGCTAAGAGCATGGTGTCTGAGAGGCATCACACATCTGCCTGCCTCTCCTTGACACCCCACCCTTCAGTAAAGATGTTCTGGGGCCCAGGGGAGACACCTGCCAGAGCCCAGACTCCCAGGGGTTCCATCTCCATCCTGATGAAGCAAGGCATCAGGCAGGGACGCCAGGAAAACACATTGGCTGAGCCTCCTGATCTCCCTCAGGTCCATTTGTTTTACATCTTTCTTCTCATCCCCGTGCTTTATTATCCATTTTATGAAAGCCGCTCAACGGGGCTTTGCGTTTGGGGGTTGTCATAGGAACCGTCTCAACTTGGGCACCCAGCCGATCATTTACCCATATTTGCGATTGAGTGGTAGAATTCAATTCTGCTGAGCACAATGGAGGGGCCCTTCCAAAGTGAGGCCCAGCCTCACTAACGACTAACACATGTTTAGGAGAGGAGCCGATTTTACCCTGCAGATGGTCTGATGCTGTAATTACTTTGCGCTTTGCAGACAGGCCTAGCTCCCTGGTCCTTGTAAAAACCCTAAACCACAATTCCACAAGGAAGTGATGGGCCACCTCCTCCATTTCCCTCCCTCCCCTTAGCAAGACCGTCTGGTGTCCAATCAGAAGCAAGTATGCGGCCCAGACCTTCCCAGAAAGCTGAGAACCAAATATGCTATTATATTCCATCTGAGGACCGATTACGGCTGGATCAGTACACACATATGCATACACACACACATGCCCACCCAGGGAAGTGAGGAGCTTTGCTTATTAGCAGCCTGAAACCATGGACTTGGCGCCTGCCATGTTCAGAGCTTTTACTTTTTTTTTCCCTCTCCCTTTCTGTAAATGAAGTGTAGGCTGAAAACTGTAGATGCCTTATATTGTCAAAAGTTCCATCATCTGCCTTATCAAGTCCTGACTGGCAAGGCAGGGATTATGTGCCCTATTTGAGAGATAATGGAAACTGAGGCCAAGAAAGAGGAAGGAACTTGCCCAAGGTCATGAAACATGGGAGGATCAAAGGATCATTAGGCCACAGAATATAGGCTGGTGGAACTGGAAGGCCCTCAGAACAGGAGCACAGAAGAGAGAATGTCTCCCTATCATCTCGTTCATTTTATTTGCCTTTCCTTGGACCATACTCTAGCTCCATTATATCTTGCCTGGGGTGTGCCAGTTTACAGTGACAGTCAGATGCTTTTCCTGGGCAGTAAAAGATAGCTCAGAACCATCAGGCTATATACAATGTTCATTTAGTGGTCTGAGTTGAAATACAGAGAGATGGGCTACGTGAGCATGGGTCAAACTCCAGCTCCATCACTTTTGCAAGCCTCTCTGCGCCTCCGTTTTCTGTGCTGCAAAATCATAGGGTTAGACAAGATGATCTCCGAAGTAGGTTCCTTCTGGGTCTAAGTCTATGATGCTGAGACTCAGCATTAAAGTTGAAAGATATCTTAGAACACAGAATGTTAAAACTTTAAGTTATAACGCAGATCACAAAATGTTAGAATTAGACCTTAAACCCCATAACAGAGTCGGGATTGGAAGGGACTTTATGACATAGAATGTTAGAATGAAGGGTCTACAAAACAGAATATTAGAGCTGAAAAGGGACCTTAAAACATAGAATATCGGAGGAAGGGAGGAAGTAGAGACTTTGTGGAAGCAGCCTGGTACAGTGTTTGTAGATTGAATGTGTGTAGACCTGACTGACTTGCTGTGTGACTCTAGGCAAGTCTCAACCCATCTCTGGACCTTAACTCTGAAATTGGAAGGGGTGGGAAGAAGAAAGAGGGAGAACAGGAGATTGGATTAGAGAATCTATAAGGTCCCATCCCCCTCTGGCATTATTTAAATCAGCCCTGAAAAAAAATAAACCATTTCTTCTCACTTCAACTATTATAATAGCTCCCTAACAAGGCCCAGCCTCCAGTGTATCCCTCTCAATTCAATTCAATTCAACAAGCATTTAATTAGGGTTTACTCTCAAACTCAGCACATCCAAAACAGACCTCATTATTTTTCCCCCATACCCTCCTATTACAGTTGAGAGTACAGGCCATCCTACCAGTCACTCAGGCTCACCTCAGTGGCATCCTCAACTCCTCTCTCATTCACCCCACACATGCGATCCAAATCTTGGTGGTTGGTTCAAAACAACAATCTTTAAGCCTCTCTCCTATATATCCCCTTCTCTCCACTCACACAGCCCTCATTCCCTCTAGCCTACACAATTTCAATAGCCTTCTGGTTGGTCCTCCCTGCCTCAGATCTTTCCTTACTCCAGTCAGCTGCCAGCTCCCCACGTGATTTCTCTAAAGCACAGATAGGACCATTTCTCCCTAACTGCTCCACCCTCCCCTTGCTCACTGGACTCCAGTGACTCCCTATTACCTACTAAAAGCCTCTCTTTGGCATTTGAAGCTCTTCCTAATTCGACCTCTTCCTGCCTTTCCAGTCTTCTACTTTCTTTCAAATACTCAGCTACATTGACCTAAGAACATTCCATTTCCCAACTCAACTTTTTCTCAATCTGTCCATCATGCCTGGAATTGGCCATCCTTTCCCCTCTATCTAGCTGTGGTTTCCTTAGCTTCCTTTAAGTCTCTAAACTCAATTCCCACCTTCTGCCAGAGGTCAGCACCCCATCCCTGCTTGCTAATGCCCTCCCTGCTCAGATTACCTTCCTTTTACTCTCTCTATATTTTATATGTACCCTTATATTTACATGTTGTCTTCTCCGTTGAAATGGAAGCTCTTAGGGGGGAAAGATTGGGTTTGGTTTTTTTCCCTTTCTTTGTATCCCCAGAACTTAGCACAGAGTCTGACATCATATGAGGTACCTAAACACTTGCTAACTGGCAATTTGCCAAGTGTTGTTCATAGTCCCTGGAGAGAGAAAGACAAAACTGGATTTTGGATTATTTAATTTTGGATTATTTAATCATGCTTCACTGGCTACCCCAATGGGCTGCTCTCATCCTGACACGCCCCCACTCAGTGGTCTTTTTAGATATCCCTCATCTAAGAGGAACATTTCAACTCCTATCTCCTTCTCTTTGCACAAACTCTTCCCTACCCTGACACGCTCTCCCTCCTCACCTCTGCCTCTTAGTCTCTAGCTTTCTTCAAAGTTTTGCTTAAGTACCACTTCCTCCAGGTAGCCTTTTCAGATCCCCCCTCACCCTTCAAGCTTCTAATGCCTTTCTTTAATATTACTTTGGACTCTAAATCTATTTTTATATAATTAATAATTTATACAATTGTATGTGTACCTGTTATTTTCCCTGATAGAACACAAACCCCTCAAGTGCAAGGACTATTTTATCTTTGAGTCCCCACTAATGCAATGCTGAGCACATGGTTGATTGACATCACTATGTTGGGGTCAAGGTACAGCATATCCAACTGTGGTTTATCAGACCAATATGATCTCGGAAGGTTCTACCACAGGTTGGGCACAAATAGTCCATATGAACATTTGGAGTGGAGATGTCTCTAAATTTATGCATCTCATGTTTCTTTTAAGATACTGCAATTCTGCTTTGCTCAAAGAGCACAGTGCCTTCTTTGATGCCGGCAGACCATGGTAAGAAGTCTTGTACCAGCATCTCCCAATGCCAACATTGTTCAGAGAGACCTTGAGAGTGTCCTTGTATTGCTTCTTCTTACCTCTGTGTGAGTTCTTCATAAAATAGTCTTTTAGGCAAATGTACTTTTGCCATTTGAACAACAGGGCCAGTCCATCAGAGCTGTACTCTCTACAGTAAAGTTTGAATGTTTGGCAGTTCAGCTAAGAAAGGACCGCAGTGTCTGGTGATCTTCACATCTTCCTAAAACAATTCAAATGAAGATGATTCAGCTTCCTGGCATGTCACTGGTATGCTGTCCAGGTTTTACAGGCACAAGCAAAAATGAGGTCAGCACAATGGGTCTGTAGACCGTTAATTTAGTTGGTAGTTTAATACCTCTTCTCCCCCACACTTTCCCTTGGACTTTCCCAAACTCGGAGGTAGCTCTAGCAATATGCACATCAACCTCTTCATCTATGTTGACATCCCTAGAGAGTATACTGCTAAGATAAATGAACTTATCCACAGCATTCAAAATTTCTCCATTTGTTGTAAGGTTCCACCTATGGATGATGTAGTGCTGGTTGGTGGAGAACCTGTTTTTTCTTGGTGTTAATTGTTAGGCCAAAATTAGCACAAGTGGCAGAGAATCAATCCCAACTATGTTGCATCTCAGCTTCAGAGGTTGCACTGAGTGCACAATTCATCTGTGAGCAAAAAGTCATGCACCAACTCTCCTTCCACTTTAGTCTTAGCTTATAGCCTTTTCAAATTAAATAATATACTGTCAATGTGATAGCTCACTTTGGTATCATTTTTGTCCTAACTGAAGGCTTCTGACATCACTGAAAACATCATTCTAGAAACCATGGGAGGGGCAGCTAGGTGGCACAGTGAATAGAGAAACTGGCTCTGGAGTCAGGAGGACCTGAGTGCAAATGTGGTCTCAGACACTTGACACTTAGTAGTTGTGTGATCTTGGGCAAGTCACTTAACCCCAATTGCCATGCCTCCCCACTTCAAAAAAAAAGCATGGGAGCAAGCACATGGCACTGCTGCACTGCATGATGACTGGGAAAACACAAGAGCATCATCCATTATCTAGAAAGTGCATGCATGCCATGGAACTGAAATACAACGTTAATGAATGTCTTAGGGCAAAGAAATTTTGCCATGATCTTCCACCAGCCCTCACAACTGATAGCATCAAAGACCTTGGTCAGATTGACAAATTGTCAATCTCTGTTCTGCTTCTGGCATTTCTCCTGGAATTGTTGGGCAGCAAACACTGTATCAACTACCCCTTGGCCCTTTCTGAAGTCATACTGGCTTTTGGGTAGAAGACCATCTTAATGGTGAAGGATCCACCTATTAAGGAAGACTCTAGCAGGAATCTTGCCAGTAGAGACTAAGAGAGTTACCTCCCTGTTCCAGTCACAGGACAACCTATTTCCTTTTCCTGGACACACAGTAGGCACTTAATAAACATTTGTTGATTACTTACTCAAAACCTCCAGTGATTCCCCACCTATTCAGCAAAGTGTATATTCCTGACTCTAGAATTCAAGGACACGCTCAATATGTTACCAGATGAACTTTGCAGACATTTGTATCCCATCACACAACATCCCTTCGTGTGTGTCATATCTAGCCAGTCTAGATTATTCCCCTTTCCCTTATCCTGAACCTGCTTTCCCATCTCCAAGCCTTTGCTGTGCTATTCCTCCAAGTGAGGAATGGACCACCCCCACACACACACACATACACATCCCTCACTCTTATCTATCCTTTGAAGTTCCTCACTTCCTTCAAAGCCCAACTCAAGGGCCACATCCTCTGAGAAGTCTTCCCAGACTACTCCCCAGTGACAGTGATCTCTCCCTCCTTAAAGTTCTCATAGCACATTGCCCAGACCTCTCCTTTGTACCCACGTCTCTCTCCTTGGAACCTATAGCACCTTTGTCCTTACTCTATTAAATTATAAGTTCCTTGAGAGTAGGGTCTGTTTCCTTTGTCATTAAGGACAAAGATAAACTTTTAATCAGAAACGGATGAATTGAATTGAACTGACTTTATATCTTCCCTGTGGTCCTGGATGAATCCTGGCCTCATCAGACTGAGTCTGCCCCTTCCTTGACACCCTCCTCCCAAAAAGCCAAGTTCCCAGGACTAAAACCCCTTCCCAGGTTCTTTCCCTCTGAGTAATGCTAATGAGAAGAAAAACAAACATCATGGAAAAGGACAAGAAAAGAGGAAGACTTAAATTCCAGAAAGAGAAGTGATTTCTCAGGCACTTACATAATTGATCACATGAAGTTTTTATAGTAACATGGGGCCTAAATTTCCAGTGGGACTGGCATTTCCATGAACTATCTCCCATGTTCTTCTCCCACTCTCCCCACCATAACTGAGTCACTGAATGCTAGGATATCAGAACTGGCAGGACCCTTAGAACATAAACTGTCAGAGTTTAAAAGGAACTATAGACCATAGAATATCAGAGCTGAAAACAAGAACAGCTTTATACATAGAATATGAGGCCTGGAAGAAGCCTCAGAACAAAAAGTGCCAAAGCTAAAAGAGACCTTAGTATAATGTCAGAGCTGAAATGGGCTTTAGATCAGAGCTGGAAGGGACCTTAGGAGAGAGAACATAAGAGCTGGAAAAGGTCACTTACTCTAACTCCCTGTTTATACAGTAGGAGCAACTGAGGGCTTAAGGAGAAAAGTGAAGTCATGCATCTAGTCAGTGACAAAATTGGAGCTAGAACCCAGGTCTCATGAAGCAGTCTAGAGCCTATCTTCACAGAGATGAGAGATCTGGACCTGAATTTCTGACGGTTGATGCATCTCTCCTGGCCAGCTCCCACCTACTCCAGGGAAAGGCAGTCATTGCCCCTCCCCTTCTCCCTGTGCAGCTGGCTCCGGAAGCCAAAAACGCCTTGTCATCAACCTTCTGCAGCCCGCCCTGAGCCTGGAGGTCAAGAAAGGTGAGATACCCCGCAAAGCCAGAAATCAAAATTGGTTTCCTACACAGCTGTTTATAATTACAGTGCTTTGAATCCTAGCCTATCCAGGCCCCACAGGACTTATACCCCAGAGCCCAGCTGAGCACGTGCCTGGGGATGGCTTCCAGTTGAATATCATTATCAACTCACTATAGAGATGAAGACTCAGGTCTCTCTCTGGCATAGATTGAATATCTCCAAATAATCCTAGCTGACTATAATAAGTGAAGTGATGGCAATGAGAGAGGGGTGAAGTAAAGAATAGAAAAGAGGGACTTGAGGGGAGATACAGATCTTAAACTCCCAGAAATATCTTCAGGGCTACTCTTCGAGGCAGGATAATTAAGTAGGAAGAGCAGTGAATAGGTAATTTCAAGTCTTGGGGCCCTGTCATTGACTCACTATGGGACCCTAAACTAGCTAGTGTCTCTGTCTGTCTGTCTGTCTCTCTCTCTCTCTCTCCCTCCTCACTTTCTTTATTCTAAAAATGCATGGGTATGGCTCAACAAGTCCCTCTCACTCTAATTCTATGATACTATGACCCCTTCTAGCTCTGACATATGAGCACAGAGCTGTACATAGTACGCACTTGAAAAATGAGTGAGTTTCTGAGTAAACAATGACACGAAGTGGGATATCAATCGATTGACAAACATGCTAAGTGACTCCTCTGGTTGGATTCTTCTGCTGGGTTCTGTGGGGGAGAAATAGATGAATGAGGAAATCCAGCCCAGTCTACTTCCCTCTGGGGAAGGTGGCCTATTTCCCCTAACACCTCATGACTGAGCAGCAAACGCCCACCCCCTCCTTCCCTGCCAAGAGCTATCCCGGTGACAGCCTGATAAACTCCTATTGAGACTAATGAAAATCACTCAAGGAACATCCCCACTGGTGCCTGAGTTTTCTTCTTTACCCTGGGTGTCCTGGGCAGCTGATGCTTATGTGTGAGGGCCATCTGAATGTGTACTCTTCCTCTGAGGCCCCTGCTAGCAGAAGGAGGAAGTAAGCCTGGTTGGGGGTGGAGGCTGTCCCACCCCAACCCCCACTACACACACACACACACACACACACACACACACACACACACACACACACACACACACACACACACACACACACACACGGCTAATGCTACGACTGGTTCATCTGGGCTTGTTACAGCCCAGTGCGTTTGGAACATGATTTTCAAGCAGCTGCTCTTCTCAGGGACCCACTCAACCTGTGTCTCCTCAGAGGAGCTGGCTTAGAGCACAGCTCTAATGAGGCCAAGGTCTTTAGGGCCTTGAATGCCAAGCAGGGAAACTTACAAAGGGCAACAAGGGCAGGGTGTGGGATTTAGAGCTAGAAGTAACCTTCAGAATTATTGAGGTTGACTTACTTTACAGAGAAAGAAACTCAGACAGGGAAGGAAAGTGATTACACTAGGTCACACAAGAGGCAGAACCACAATTCAAACCCAGTACCTCTGACTTTACCTCCTGTACTATTTCCACTAAACCACTAAGGACTCTGTAATTGCAGGTCCACAAAACTGAGAGCTGATTGGACACCTTTGTGTAACATGAGCTGAGCTATTTGTTACACAGGTGTGATTAATGAGCAGGTAATCTCTTCTGTGATGAGGTTTAGTTTTTAATTCCCATTTGTACAAATGAGGAAACTGAGGATCTGAGAGTTGAAGTGACTTACCCCATGACAAATTTCATTCAACAAGCTTTTTATGTAATGTCTGATCTATGCACATAGCTAATAAAGAGCAAAGTGAGAACCAGAACCCAGCAAGAAGCCTCAGAAGGCAGATTCCTAAGCTCCAAAACTCTTTGGACTAAGAGAGTTTTAGAGTAGAGGCAGCATGATATAACTGGAGAAGGAAATGGTAAACCACTCCAGTGTCTTTGCCAAGAAAACCCTACGGATGGTATGGTCCACAAACAACTGAGCAGCCACAAAGCATGCTATGGTGCAAAGAGTATCAGGTTTAGGGTTATAAAATGAGTTCGAACTCCCCTTCTGCTTTCTCTCAGTATGTGACCTTAGGGTTACCCTCTCCCTTTCCCTGGGCCTTAGATTCCTCATTTATAAAATTAGAAAGTTGGACCAAGTTCTTAACCTGGGTCCTTTGACTTCCTCCTCCCTTCTCCCCTCCCCAAAAAAGAGATCCATGAAGAGATATTGGGGGGGAGGGTCTATGAACTTAGATGGGAAAAAATGCACCTTTATTTTCATCAAGCGATTTCTTATCTACTATTATTTTATGTATTTAAAAACTTTCTGAGAAAGGGTCTGTAGGCTTCACCAGACTTCCAAAGGGATCTCTCTCTCTCTCTCTCTCTCTCTCTCTCTCTCTCTCTCTCTGTCTCTCTCTCTCTCTCTCTCTCTCTCTCACACACACACACACACACACACACACACACACACACACACACACACACACACGTATTTAGAGCCCCTGGACGAAATGATGCCCCAGTTTGCACATTCTGTGTTCTTTAAGGTTCCTTCCAGTTCTAACATTCTAAGGTAATTTCCAATTCTGCCATTCCACAGTCTCTGGGCTCCTCTTTCAGCTTAAAAGCCTCTGACCCTGTGTCTGCCCTTGAGCCAACCCAGGCCTGACATTACTCTGAAGGAGGCTCATGCAATGGCATGTCACCAGCAAACAGTTTCACATTGCCAGCATCAATTGGCCCTTGGAGACTGGAGATCTCACACAGCTGTGGGCCACCTGGAGCTCACTCTGCTCTACCCGCCCCCCCCCACTCCCCAGGCACCCTGATCCCAAGGGGCTCCACCTTTGCCAGAATTCAAGTGCTTTGTTACTTACTCAGAGCACAATTGGCAGCTGTTCTGAGCCAAGAGAACAGGGTAAACACAGGAGCCCCTCAACTCTGGGCAAGCTTACCTTGCCCCCAGATGAGGGCTTATGGAGCATCTTACTGAGTCATCACCATCCCCTCTGAAATATTGCCCCAACACTAGGGAGGCAGCAAAATAGGAAGATAAAAGTCCTGGATTTAAAAGCAGAGGGCTTGGGTTCAAATCATGACTCTGCTACTTACTAGTTATGTGATATTGGTCAGGCCACTTCATTCTCTGAGCCTCAGTTTCCTCATCCGTAAAAGGAAAGAGCTGGACTAGATGATCTCTTAGGCCCCTTCCAGCTATAAATCCTAGACTTCTATGAGTCCTAATAGGAGGCAGGATCATTGAAAGGGCTTCTTAGACCCCAAACCTCTCCTCCATCAGCCTCTCTCATCATGTCAGATTTAGTATGATGACATGGGAAAAGCCTTGTACTTAAAATCAGAGGACTTGAGCGGATTCCACTATTCCACTACTCACTAGCTTTGTGACTTTGAGCAAGTGATTTCACCTCTCTTAACTTCAGTTTTCTCCTCTGTAAAATGGGGATAACACCATTTGCAATACATAGATGTGGAGTGCTAGAGAAATGTGAATTATTTATTATTCTACATCCTCCTATGGACTCTCTAACACTCAGGAGTGAGGGCACAGACTGTCCTCTTCATGTCATCCACCATCCCACTCTAAACCGAATTTTCCCAAGGTATCTAAATTCCTTGTTATGAAGCTTGTAAATATAAATATCTTATAAATATCACAATTCATAAACATTAGAAGCTAACTGTTCAGGTTCTGTATCCAAGATAGTCAGAGATGTAAGAACTCAGAAGCAAGAGAGAATCCTCAGGATTAAGATGGTCAAGGGAGGCTTCCTGGAAGAGGGGATTTGAGTTGAGCCTTAGAGAATAGCAAGAATTTGGATAGGGAACAATTTGAACAGGGAACAAAAGTAGCTGAGGCCTTAGACACTCTAACGGGCCCGCTGAGGACATCCAGCAAATCTGGGGAAGTTTATTCCACTCTCTTCTTCCCCGAATGTCAAAGCTGAACACAGAAATGGAAGGGGTCTTGGAAAATGTCTTCCTCATTTTAGGGAGGAGGAGATTGAGGCCCAGAGAAAGGCGGGTGTCCAAGGCCACATGGCTAATAAAGAAAGGAGCCAGGATTCATACACGGCCCAGCGCTTCTTCCACCGTTCCAGGCTTCCCCAGGGAGAGAGTTATTTTCTCCCCACAAGACTTTGCTGTAAACACAGCTAACACTTAGGCAATGTTCTTGGCCTAATTTCAGGGCCTTTGATTCTGACCATCTCTGGGAGGGTGAGATGTCGGATGGGTTGGAGAGAGTTCAGAGAGGCTCGGTGCAAGCTATTGAGGAACCGTGGGGATATATTATTAATTATCATGTAACATTTATTAAGAGCCCCTGGTGCACTCGGGGCTCCATAGAGTGGAGGAAGCATGCGAAGCCTGCCTGGAGGAGAAGATGATTAGCAACATTTGGAAAGAAATATTCATCACATAGCAGAAAGAAGAGAAAACACCTCGGGGGCATGTGGGATCTCCCTCTCCAGGGATCTTTCAGAGCAGTTGGCAACAATCTGGAATGGTTTGGAGTGGGAAACAGAATGGAGGCTGAGGAATGGGCAAGATAATTCTGTTCTCTTTCTCCCAGCTCTAAATTCACTCACTCATTCATTTACTCACTCACTCATTCATTCATCCATATATTAAATGCCTACTGTGTGCCAGGCACTGTGCTTGTGCTAATATGGGATCCCTCTGATCCCACATTATCATCAGGTATCCGCCCCATACTACAGCAAGAGTCCCAGACTCCAGATTCAAAAGAGCCACCTCAGCCCTTTGCTAGCTGTGTGACTCTGGGCAAGTCATTGGCCTTCTATGAACCTCAGTCTCTTCTCTAAAATGAAAGACCTACACTAGATGATATCAAAGATGCCATCTAGCTATGAGTCTACGAGTGGAACACATCCAGTAATGCTAATTAATACTGGCTCCCATCCCTATAGCCCATTACAGTTTGTAATGAAAGCAACATGGCATAATGGATAAAGATCTGGCCTCAAAGTTTTTAGTCAATAAACATGTATTATGTGCCTACTTTGTGACCAGCACAGAGCTAAGCACTGAGGTTGAAAGTTGGAAAAAAAAAACAGTCCCTGCCTTCAAGGAGTCTAATGAGGGAGACAGTGTGTAAACAACTACCTACATACAAGTATGCTACAAAAAGGGTAAATTGGGCACAACCAATTGAGGGAAAGCACTAGAATTGAAGACTGGGGCCTGCCCTGACACACATTGACTGGGTGACCCCTGGCAAATCACTTAATCTGTCCGTGCTCTAGACAATCCTCTCAGACTCTTTGGTTGTAAAAAGGGAAGCTCTGCCTTACTGGAGGGAATTTCTTCACCCAAGAGTTCCCTATCCTGTGAAATTACAGGTCCAGCACCCATCCCTATCATAATTTGTAAGACACATTCATCACAGTAGACTCTGTGATATGGTGAGTGGTAAAAATATTATTATGCTTATTTGGCAGACAGGGAAAATTGAGGTTCAGAAAAAGAAAATCACTTGAGCTTTATGATTTTCAAAATACATTACATATGTCACCCCATCCAATCCTCACAACAGCTCTGTGAAATTAGTTGTGTATTATCCCCATTTTACAGATGAGGAAATGGAGGCCCCAGAGGTGTGTATTTAACAAATGATCACACAGTTCCTATGCTGGAACTTCTCTGGGCCTCAGTTTCCTCTTCTATAAAATAGTGGATCAGGGCTAGATGATCCCTTAAATCCTTCTGGCTCTAAAGCTTTGATGCTGTGATCCAGTTAGAGTCTGTTCTCTGACCCAGGTCTCCTCCTCACTTTCAAGATCCTTCTATCTCTAAGTCTGTGATTGTTAAGACTGGTAGTACGGAGGTCTTTCCATTATCTCTCCATAGAAGAGAAATGCTGTTACTGATCAGCTGTTGGGGCCACTGCCCCATATGGCATTGCCAAGTCAAGCTAGAAGTCACACCTCTCTCCCACACATCCATTATTTTACATATTGGTGTTAGACCTGGATTCAGGAAGATCTGAGTTCAAATCCTGTCTCAGAGCCTTAACTAGCTGTGTGATGTTAGGCAAGTCACTTTAGCTCTGTGTGCTGAAGTGTCCTCATCTATAAAATGAGTATAATAAGAGCACCCACCTCCCAGGGCTTTTGTGACGATCAAATCGAATAATAGCCATAATGGCTTGTAAACCTTAAAGTACCGTATAAATGCTAGTGACCATTATTATTATCATCAGGACTATTTCTAGGAGCCAGCTGATCAAAAGCTCTTGCCAACGGCACTAAAGAGACCTATCTTTTTCACAAAGCCTTCTTCTGTTCCCTGGAGGATCCTACCTTGAACTACAGGGATTTACTAATCTTAGCCATGCACACCTGTGTTTGATCCCCCAACTGGACATCTTGTCAAACTGAACTAGGGGTGAGGAACCTGTGGCCACACGTGGCGTTCTAGGTCCTTGGGTGCAGCCTTTTGATTGAGCCCAAGTTTTATAGAATAAATCCTCTTAGGGAATTTTCTACCCTTTCTATCTCCCTATCTTTGATCCCCCCCATTCCCTGCACTGGAATGCCTTCTTCCTTCCTCCAACCCTCAGATTTGGTCTACTGAAATATTAGCCATCCTTTAAAGTCTAGCTGAAATGTCAGCCCTTCCCAGAAGTGTTCCCTAATAAAGCTAGGAATAACTTTTCCCTTCTCAAATGAGATTATTTTTGTAAAGCATTTAGCCCGGTGCCTGGAACACAGTAGGTGTTTCATAAAGGCTTGTCCCTTACCCCTCCCTCATCCAATTTCATGGCACTTCATGTTCCTCTTGTGCATTTACATCCTAATTGATAACCTTTTGATTTGTATATATCTTATTATCTTCTCCTTTCTTCCCGCTAGATTGTAATGGTCCAAACTATGTCTTGTTCATCTTAGTGTTTCCCCCAGTGTCTGGCACAGGACAAGCTCTCAGTAAAGATGAGTTGCATGTCCTGGGGACAATGATCACCTCCCCCCGTACATTACAGCTAACTTGTCTCTGACCCTGGAAATGTCATTTAACCCCTTAAAGCCTCAGTTTTCTGATCTATAAAATGGGAACAATAATACTTCTACTTCCCACAAAAGTATGAACTATTTTCTGAGGCTAGAGTTTCTTTTTGTGACAGAACTTGCCTAACTCAGGCTCATACCCTATATAAGGTCTCCTGAGCCCCATGCTCTTCACATAGAGCTAACCAGACTAGACCTCTAGGGCAAAAGGAGAGGGCCTTGTGCTTAGACATAGAGACCCTGGACCAGGGGGTGGGGATCCCGAAGCCTTGGGGCCACATGCAGCCCTCTAGGTCCTCAAGTGCAACCCTTTGATGGAATCAAAACTGGGGATTTGTTCCGTGAAGTTTGGATTCCATCTAAAGGCAACACTTGAGGACCTAGAAGGCCACATGTGGCCTGGAGGCCACAGGTTCCCTACCCCTGGGCAAAAGTGCTGGTTATCTCTGAGCTTTTATCTCCCTCTGCAAACCAGGGACCAGTATATACATGTTGCTTAGATTGAGACACAAGGAATAAGCCTCTTTTCCCAAGAAATGGATTTCTGTTCTGAGCTGTCATTGCTTCAGAAACTCATTGACTATTAGAACAGGAAGAGACCTTTGAATACAGAATATCAAAGATGGAAATGACCTTGGAGTGAATATTCTGTGACATTCTGTCAGATCTAAAAAGGATCCGAGAACACAGAAGGTCAGGACTGGAAAAGGACCTTCAAGATCATCTGCTTCAACCCCCTCATTTTACAGAGGAAAAAAATGAGGCTGAGAGAGGAGGAGTCATTCCCCCAAGGTCACACAGTAAGTCAGTAGCAGAACAGGGATTAAAACCTGTATCTCTTGACTCCCAACCCAGTGCTATTTCTATCCCAGAGACAACTAGTATTTATTGAATATTTACTTTACATCCCTCCAGGCACTTGGCAGCCATGCCATAAGGGACACAAAAGAAGATTTGGTCTCTGCCCTCCAGAAGCGCATAGTCTCTCTGGGGAGCCAAGACTCACACACAGGAAACAATTAGAGAACGATACAAGACAGTACTGTATATAATTGTGTTAAATTGGAGGTTGCAGGGTAAATAGTTTAGGAGTTTAAAGGAAAGGAGATGTTAGAGTGAGCTCGAACTTCTCTGGAGGAGACAGAATTTGAGCCAGGCCTTCATGCTTGAACATTTGGATTGGAAGACATGGGAAGGGAAAGCAATTCTAGACATCTTCATCTGTGAAAATTGACCGAGTGAACTATTGTGAAAAGTAGTGGGAAATATGGAGAGAGCATAGGCTCACCAAGCTAACAAGAGCCTTACAGATCAAGTTCAAATCCCCCTGCCCATTTTCCAGATGGCGAAGTTGACTTCCATAGACATAACCAGTTCAATGCCACATAGCTACTCATGCAAGGAGCCAAGATTCAAACCCATGTTTTCAGATTCCATCGTTCACATATGCATCATTCAATGGAAACTATTCTCTTCAAAGGCACCATTGATGACAAAGAATTGGACATTGAGGGAATGCCCACCAATTGAGGAATAACTGAAAAAGTTATGGTATATGATTGTGATAGAATACTACTATTGTGCTATATGGAATGATGAAGGGTATGGTTTCTTTTTTTAATATTCTAAAGTTTTAAAATTTATTTTAAACTTCAATACAAAATAAGAAAAGAAAAAAAACATTGCCATGTACATAGCAGAACATGAGAGGATTCAGTGTAAAGCAATAAATTTCCATTTCACGAAAACCTATATAATAAATACTACAAATCATTTTCAAAGCTGTTCAGCTTTTCATTGCTTCCTTCTAGGTTTTCTTTTGTTCTCTTCTGTGCACTTTTTACTTTATTTTTTCCCCTCCCTCTACCCCCAAAGAAGGCTATAATAATTGGAGATATATACATATATGTAAACATATGTGTGTATGCATAGATATATATAAACATACACTTACATACACTCATACACATATATGAAAGACTATGCTTATTTCTACTTGTCATCTGTTTCTCTGAAGGTGGATAGCATCTTCTTTCATAAGTGCAAGTTTTTACACGTTTTTCTAAATCAACCAGATCATCATTTTCTACACCACAGCAATATTCCAACCCAATCACATTCTGAGACATTGTCTATGAAGGATTTCCCTATTTTCTGCATTCCTTCTATTCTTGACTGCATAGGTTTTATTTATACAAGAAGATTTTAATTTAAAATAATCAAAATTATCCTTTTTACACTTCAGCAATGCTCTCACCTTATAATATGGTTTAAGGTCTGATACTACCGCATCTGTTTCCTTTACATCTTTTTATTCCCTGGTTTCTTTGAAGTTTCTTTTGTTTTACTAAATGAACTTTGTAATTATTTTTCTAACTCAGTCAGATAATTTTTTTAGTCATTTAACTGGGATGGAATTACATAAATAGAGTAGTTAGAAAAACTGTCATTTTTTAAATATATTGGCTTTACCTGCCCATGAACAATAAATATTACTTCAGTTATCTAGATCTAAATTTATTTGTATACCAAGTATGTTTATATTCGTATAATTCCTGTGTCTGTTTTGGCAGGCATACTCTCAGGTATTTTATGCTATCTAGTTATTTTAAGTAGTTTAAAAAATATTGAATAATATGGCTGACAGTGTAGTTTCCCTGTTTTTCTCTTCTGATTAAATCCATTTTAGCTTTAACTTTGTCTGAAATCATGATTACTCCCCCTGCTTTTTTTCAATATAACAAATTCTACTCCTAACCTTTATTTTATGTTTCTGTGTATCTCTCATTTTTATAGCATTTCCTAAAAACAACATATTGTTGAATTCAAATTTTTTATCTATCAGCTTCCATTTTATGAGTAAATTCATCCCATTCACATTCTAAGCTATAATTACTTGTATATTTTCCTCTTTCCTATTTTTCCTCACTTTCTCAGTCTATTCCTATCTCTCCTCATTCCTCTGCTTTACTTCTACCTGATACTTTGCCCTCCTATTCCTTAACCTACCCACCCCTCCAAGAAGCCCTGTCTTATCCTCTCCCCCCAATCCCCTTGCCCTCTTCTTTCTGAAATAGAAGACTTTTATACCTTTCTACAAATATATGTTGTTCCCTCTTTAACCTATTCCCAATGAGTAAGATTTCAGCACTACCCACCCTACCCCCCACCAGCTTCTGTATCAGCTTTTCCTTGGTTTTTTGCTTCATTTGTATGAGATAATTGCTCCTTTTTAACTTTCTCTACAGAGATGTGCTTTTTTTGGATCTCCCCATCATACACAGCTCAGCCCAAGTCTTTCTTTCAAACTCCCTAAATCCAAATGACAGTCATAAAAGAACTGGTAACACTTTCGCATATAATAAGTAAATGATTTAACCTTATTGTGTTCCTTATAACTGATCCTTAATGTTTATGTTTCTCTTGGGTGTTATATGTAGAATTTTCCCTTAAATTCTGCTCTCTTTGTCACAAATACCTGAAAGTCTTTAAGTTTGTTAAGTATCTTTTTCTTTTCATTCAGGATTACACTTAACTTTGCTGGGTAAGTTACCATTAGTCATAACCTCAGCCCTTTTGCTCTATGAAATAAAATATTCCAAGACCTACTGTCCTTCAGTGTAGTAGCTTCTAGATCTTGTGTAATCCTTATTGTAGATTCACAATATTTAAATTGTTTTTTATTGTTACTTCCTATATGTTCTTCTTAATCTGGGAGTGTTGAAACTTGGCTATGATATTCCTGTAAGCTTTCTTCCTGGAATGTCTTTCAAGTGGTGATTGGTAAATTTTTTTTCTATTTTCACTTTGACTTCTTGTTCTAGAACTTCAGGGCAACTTCTGTTCATAATTTTTTTTGTAATATTGTATCAAGATTCTTTTTTTATCATAATTTTCTGGCAGTTTGACTATTCTTACATAATTTCTCCTCGATCTGTTCTCCAGATCAGTTGTCTTTTTGATGAGGGTTTCACATTCTCTTCTATTTTTTCACTCTCTTGATTTTGTTTTATTTCTTTGTGTCTTAGAATATCATTAGCTTCCCTTTGCCCAATTCTACTTTTCAAGGAATATTTTATTCCTTAAGTTTTTGGTTTCCTATTTCAAGTTGGTTGACTTTCTTTTTCACAATTTTCTTGATTTTCTTGGATTGCTCTTACTTGTTTTCCTAATTTTTCCTTGATCTCTCTTATTTGATTTTAAGGTCTTTTTTAAGTTCTAAGAAATCTTTTTGTGCTTGGGATCATTTCATTTCTCATTAAGAAAGGAATGCCTTTTTTAGATCCATTATCTTAATCTGAATATGAACCCAGACCTTCTCTATCCCCATAGTAGCTATCTGTGGTTGCTTGCTCATTTTTTTGTTTTATTTTATTTTTAGCAGCTATTTGTGTGATGAAATTCTAGTCCTGAGGTATGGGAAACAATGCCTCAAGCCTCTGGTTCTTGTTACTGTTATTTTCTGAGGTCTGTGGCAGGGTTCAACTTTGGGCTCTTCTCTCCACTCCTAAGACATGGTTAGAACCCATAGCCACACTGTCCTGAAAATGATCTTGCTTCCTGCTGTCACTCAGGTAGTTGCAAACTACAGCTGTCCTTTCTGTCCCAGAAC
Organism: Bettongia penicillata ogilbyi; assembly: GCA_023548195.1. NCBI lineage: Eukaryota > Metazoa > Chordata > Mammalia > Diprotodontia > Potoroidae > Bettongia > Bettongia penicillata. Next base: position 4,282,772 of record JAJHZJ010000397.1, on the reverse strand, counting down.
TGAAACCAGGGACTCTGCTCTTCTACAAGTGCCCACAGCCAGTAGGGTCCCTGCCCCTCTGCTACTGCACTCACCAGATGTGTGCTAGCTCCTTCTCCCCAGCAGCAGCAGCCCAATTCGAACCATCTAGTCAAGCTGTACTTGATGTCCCTTGACAGTGGAAGGTCCATCAATCTTATCCCCTTCAGCCGTCAGACCCCCACACTGTCCTTGAGAGAAAAGTTTCTAAGGCTGAGGCTGCCTCCCAATCCCAGCTGCCCCTAGGGCCTGTTGTCTATTGATTCCAAAGAGATGGCATGGAGGTGTTTGCACTTCACTACCCCTTGATGTCAGGTCTTGCCTGGGGTCATCTTAGTTGTCTTGGGAGAACAACTGCTTTACTGGGACTTTTGTTTATTTCCCTTGTTCTTGAGGCAATGTTCTGTCTTTTTCTTTGGAGGATATTTGGAGAGTCAAAATTTTTCTGATCTACTAGGCCATCTCCCCAGAATCCTCTTCAAGAGGATGGTTTCAGAAGATTTATAAGAACTGATACAAAGTGAAGTGAACAGAACCAGGAGCTTATTGTAAAGAGTAAGAACAATATTGTAATGATAGTCAACTGTGGAAGACTTAGCAACTCTGGTCAATACAATTCATGACAATTTCAAAGGACTCATGAGGGAAATGATTTCTGCCTCCAGAGAAAGAACTGATGGACTCTGAGTTTAAACTAAAACATACTTTTTCTCAATTTGTTTATTTCTTGATTTTTTTATACAACACACCTAATAAAGGAATATGTTTTGCATGACTTCATGTGTATAATAGGTAACATATTACTTTTCCTTCTCAATGGGTGAGGGAGGGACTAGAGGAAGAGAACGAATCTGGAATTCAAAATTTTTTTAAATGAATGTTAAAAATAAATAATTTCAAAAATATATAATAAATAAAGCTACCATTGATCTCTAAATGGAGATGGTCTTTTCTCAGTCCTCATCCTTCTTGACCTCTCTGAAGTATTTGACAATGCTAACCAACCTACTTTCCTGGATACTCTTTCTTCTGTGGAAACCATTTTCCTGGTTTTCCTGATGCCTGTCTGACTCTCTCTTCAGCATTCTTTGCTGGAATCATTATCTATATCCCCAACAGTAAGTGACACACCCCAAGACTGTGTCCTGAAGCCTCTTCTCATCTCTTTTTATACTCTATGCAGATGACTCCCAGAACTGTAAATTCAAACCTCATTTCTATTTTGAGCTCCATCCCCAGATCTCCAGCTACCTTTTAGATATTTCCCCCCAATGTTTCATAAGCACATCAAATGCAACATGACTAACGCGAGTCTAGTAGCTCTCTCTACAAACTTATCTGTCTTCCAGATTTGCCTATTTTCATCAAGGACAGAACCAGCCTTCTAGTCACCCAGGTTCCAAACCTCAAAGTTATCCTTAATTCCTCCCTCTTTCTATCCATCTTATCCAATCAGTTGGCAAGTCTTATTAATTCTACTTTTCCAGCATCCATTTTTTTCTCTACTCATATGGTCATTTGTACTATCGCAACAGCCTCCTAATCGGCATCAAGTGTCTCCTTCTCCAATATTTTCCACAGAGTGGTACTCTTGAAGTATAGATATGGCCATATCACTCCCCTGCTCAAAAATCTGCAATGGCTCCCTATTGACAAGGATCACAAACAAACTATTCTGTTTGTACTCAAAGTCCTCCATGGCCTGATTCCAACCTTCTGTTATATTTTTCATCTTCATGCACTTTGCAATCCAGCCAAACTGGCATACTTGTTCTTCAACATCTCCCATTTCTGTACCATTGCACAGTATGGCATCCATGCCTGGCTCATTATTGTTGTTTCTCCTTTATTCTTGAAGAGGACCATGGCATCAGGAAGGTGAGGCCATGACTTGCAAATGGGGCTTGGCCTGGGACCTATTGTTGGCCAATCAATGAGAGCCAGAATGATTTCAGTTTAAGGCATAGTTTTTAAGAAAGAAATCTCCAAGATATCTTTTGAGGTTTTGGTGATCAAAGTTTACATTCCTTTGGGCAAAGCCTCTGAAGATAAGGGTATGATAGCCTATGTGGACAGAGGGAAAGGAAGGGAAAGGAAGGAAAGGGAAGAGAAGGGGAGCAGAGGGGAGGGAAAGAGAAGCTGCATTGCCCAGCTGGAAGTGGCCAGTTGGGTCCCCAGCGGGGCAGTTTGTCCTACTCACAGGTTGTTGTTTGTCCTTTGTTTTTGAAGAGGACCATGGCATCAGGAAGGTGATGCCATGACTTGCAAGTAGATTGGATTTAAGTGAGGAAAGACTGTGAAAATCACTATCCTCATTTTCTCTTCCAGAGCCATCTTGGCCCAGTGGCAAGATATAGATCAGCAAAAATGAAGATGACCCCAGATGCAGTGAGATACCTTGGCCTTTTAAAGCTAAGTCTTCCCCAGGTCTCCCTGGCACATAACAGGCACTTAAGAAATGGTTGTTAATTGACTGGATTGATTGATTGATTGATCATTTGGCATGCTGATAATTAACATAGGAAATTGTGTTTAATTGAGAGGTTAGAGGACTCTATCTCTTTAGGGGAAGACTGGATGGCTCATTGTTTAAAAAACAAAGACAATATGGGTATCCATGTTATAGATGGAAGGATATAGATGGAGGGAAGCCAGAAGTCTTGGACACACTGGACTCTGAAATAATCCTTCCATTCTGTGATTTAGTATAATTATTACCTATAATTTTAATCTTTCTTCTCCACTAAGCTTATACCAGTGATTCAGTTTTGTACTAGTAATTTGTGCCAGCATTTCATTATTCTTGCCACTCTCACTCACTAGACAGTAAGCTCCTGTAGTAGGCACTATATCTTCTCTAAACTTTGTGCTGTCTTGAGCACCAACCCCACATAGGGCTTGGAACAGAGCAAATGTTTAATAAAACTTTGGTTAATTAAATCAATTCTGTACGGACCCTACATGCTGTCACCGTTGAACTGAAGAGACACAGATAGATCAAAACAGAAAAAATGAGACTAAGGCAGAGACAAAGGGACAGAGACAAACAGAAATAGATTGAGAGATAAGAGACAAAGGAACAGAGACAGAGAAACAGAAAGAGAAAAGACGGAAAAAACCAAACCAGGTATGGACAAAGAAACTAAGACAAAAGCTGAATGAATGAATGAATGGTTGTTTACTGTGTACCAATACAGTGCTAAGCACAGAGGATACAAAAAGCAAAGATAGTCCCTTCCTTAAGAAATCTACAGTCTAGAGTTTGGGGGGAGGAGCCAAGATGGCAAAGTAGAAAGAAACACATACGCTTAGCTCTTACCCCACAGCCCATAAAATACCTGTAAAGAAGAACTCTCAACAAATTCTAGAGCAGCAGAAGCCATAGAACAATGGAGTGGAGGAGATTTCTGTTCCAGAGAGACCTGAAAAACTGACAGGAAAGGTCTGTCGCACACTGGACCCAGAGCACAGCACAGCCCTGCCTAGGTCACACGGCACCAAGAGGAGCAGATCCAAGCAGGCTTGAGGGATGGAATCTCCAGTGGCAGCACAGGTCCCTAAACGTCCCACAGGCACCAAAGGTCAGTGAGAGGGTCTTTTTGGCTGGCCAAGAGGGGACCTGGGTGTCCCCATGACTCAGGCCCTCTCAGGAGGAAGCAGTAGAGGCAACATCAGACAAGGGCTCCCAAAGCAGGTAGGAGCCTGTGTCCATTGTTGAAGATCTCCTTGTAAACCTCCAAGGGAACTGAACCCAGTGTGGCAGCCCTGCCCCTGCTGAAAGCCCCAGAGGCTTGGGAGAAGCTCTTTTGAATGTCAGCCCCCAAGTGCTGGCTTGGCAGAACTGGAGGTGAGGTAAGTGTGGAGAGGAAACTCAGAAGTCAAGTAACTGGTTGGGAAAATGCCTAGAAAAGGGGAAAAAATAAGACCATAGAAGGTTACTTTCTTGGGGAACAGGTGTCTCCCCCCCGCATCCGTTCAGATGAGGAAGAACAAGGCATACTGTCAGAGGAAGTCAAGGCCTCTGCCCCCAAAGGAAACTTAAAGTGGGTTCAAGCAATAGAAGACCTTAAAAAACAAGTTAGCAGCTTACTAAAGGAGAATCAAAAAAAAAATGCTGAGGAAAATAACAGCTTTAAAAAGAGGCTAACTCAATTGGAAAAATGAGGTCCAAAAAGGAGGTTTTAAAAAGCAGAATTAGCCAAATGGAGGAGAAGGTTCAAAAGCTCACTGAATAAAATAATTCATTGAAGGAGAGAATTGAGTTCAGGGAAATGAATGACTATGAGTTAAACCAAGCAGTTAGCAAACAAAACCAAAAATTTGAAAAAATAGAAGCTAATGTGAAACAACTCATTGGAAAAACAACTGACCTGGAAAATAGATCCAGGAGAAATAATTCAAAAATTATTGGACTACCTGAAAGCCATGATCAAAAAAGAACCTAGACATTATCTTCCATGAAATTATCAAGGAAAACTGCCCTGATGTTATAGAATCAGAGGGCAAAATGGATATTGAAAGAATTCATTGATCACCTCCTGAAAGAAGTCTGAACAGAAAAACTCCTAGGAATATTTTGGCCAAATTTCAGAGTTCCCAGATCAAGGAGAAAATACTGCAAACAGCTAGAAAGAAACAATTTGAGTACTGTGGAAATACAATCAGGATAACACAGGATCTGGCAGCTTCAACATTAAGGGATCGAAGGGTTTGGAGTGGGATATTTCAGAAGTTAAAGGAACTGGGATTGAAGCCAAGAATCACCTACCCAGCAAATCTGAATATAATACTTCAAGGGAAAAAATGGTCATTCAGTGACATAGTCGAATTTGAAGATTTCATGTTGAGGAAAAGACCAGATCTGTATTTAAAAATTTGACTTCCCAAGACAAGAATCAAGAGAAGCATGAAAAGATAAGCAGAAAAGAAAAATCATAAAAGACTCTCTAACTGTTTACATTACTACATGGAAAGAAAACACTTTTAACTCTTGAATCTTTTCTCAGTATTTGGGTAGTTGGAGAGATTGTACATACACACACACACACACACAGATAGATAGAGAGTACAAGGTGTGTTATATCAGAAGAGATGATAAATAAACACACAAAAATAAACAAATAAACAGATAAATAAATAAATAAAAGAATGAATGAATGAATGAATAAGTAAATGGGTGAATGAATGAATGAATGAATAAATAAATAAATAAATAGATAGATAAATAAATAAAGTGAAAATTAAGGGGTGAAGGAGGAAAATTCTGGGAAGGGAAAGGGAGTAATGGAATGGGGCAGGCTATAACTCATAAAATAGATAAGAAAAATCTTATTCAACGGAGGAGATAAGGGTGAAGGGGAGAGAGGGAAAAAATAAAGCTACTCTCCCTACTTGTGGCTGAAGGAGGGAATAACATGCTCACTAAATTTGATATGAAAATTTATATACACCACAGGAAAGAAGGAGAAGAGGTGACAAGTGGAGCGAGGGGAATGTTAGAAGGCAGGGCAAATGGGAGAAGGGAGTCACTAGAAATAAACACTTTCGAGAAGGGACAAGGTTAATTGTAGCGGGGAGAATAAAGGGGAATCGGGTGGGTCAGAGGGCAATATAATTAGTATTACACAACATGAGTACTATGAAAGTCTTTTGCAAAACAACACATATTTAGTCTGTATTGAATTGCTTGCCTTCTCAGTAGGGCTGGGGAGGGGGGGAGGGAGGGAGAGAAGTTGGAATTCAAAGTATTAGAAACAAATGTTGAGAATTTTTATCGCATATAATCGGGAAATAAGAACTACAGGGATAGGGTTATGGACATTTATCTTGCCCTGCAAGATAAGAGAGAAGATGAGGATAGGAGAGGGGTGGGATGTGATGGAGGGTACCTTGAGGGAAGGAGTAATCAGAATGCAAGGTATTAGGAAGTGGGGGGAGGGGAGTGATGGGGAGAAAAATTGGACTTATTATAAAGTGAGGTAAAAGCAATTAGTATTAAAACAATAGACTGAATTAATTACTGAGAATAAATCAATGACATCTTCAGTTTGGAGAAAAGAATTTCAGACTAAATTTCCTGGAGGAAGGTATCCTCGGGTAAAATTTGGCATTGATGGAAAAGTCAAGGTTTTAATGGTAAGTTTGATTTAATGATTGCCATTTAATCAGAAACTAGAACATGTATAGAAAGGCATGTAAGTCACTTAAGACTTGACTCAAAAGATGTTCCTTGGCTAAAGTAAAACTATCATCATATTTGAAACCTGGTTATCGGAACTTGCCATTTTTAGATGCTATGAGACTATTAAGTGACTGTTCTTCTGAGTCTAACTCCAGGTATAGGTAGCAAGAAAGGTGATCTGAGTATCCAATCCATGAAGCCAGTAGGCTGATGAGATGCTGGTATGAACTGCATAGGTGTGATCTCAAGGGAAGGGTGGTAGAGCGGCTGTTCAGCATGGGCTAAGGTGGGATTCTCCTGACTCAATTTCCCCCCTGACACCTGGCAGACTTTAAGCCTGACCGAATGCAAATAGATAATCTAATCCTGCCTGGAATTGACATGAAGTTGGGGAGATATTGTATCCCTACAATGTCCTTACTATTGGTGGCCATTTCCTACAGTCAAAAGGTGTGTAAGCTTAATGCCAGATCTATTCAATTATAGATTATGGGTAAGGGAACATCCGAGGTTGTCTAAAATTAAGCTATTAGGTATAGGACTTTAGACCAACAACAAGTTAGGGTACTTTAATTCTTGGTAATACCGTGGAGACAATTAGGTGAAGGGCTTGTGAAGTTAGCATACATAGTTATTATTTGTGTCTCACTTGGTTAATGCTTAAAAAAAAAAAAAAACTTTTCTTTTGTGGTCCATATTGTAAATGCTTTAAAAAGAAGTATCACCTGACCAAAAGTTGGAATTGCTTTATCTGTTATAAACTGCGTTGTAAATAAATAAATAAACAAGCAAACAAACAAATAAATAAATGAATGAATGAGTGAATAAATAAATAAATGAATAAATAAATAAGTAAATCTGCAGTCTATGTGCATACCCTTTGACCCAGCAATACCACCTCTAGGGCTGTATCCCAAAGAGATCATGAAAATGGGAAGAGGAGCCACATGGACAAAAATATTTATAGCAGCCCTTTTTGTTGTGGCCAAGAATTGGAAATTGAGGGAATGATCATCATTTGGGGAATGGCTGAATGAGTTGTGATATATGAATATAATGGAATACTATTGTGCCAGAAGAAATGATGAGCAGGTAGACTTTAGAAAAACCTGGAAAGATTTATATGAACTGATACTGAGTGAAGTGAGCAGAACCAGGAAAATATCATACACAGTAACAGCAACACTGTGCAATGACTAACTTTAATAGATTTAGCTCTTCTCAGCAATGCAAGGATCTAAGACAACTTCAAAAGTCTCATGATGGAAAATGCTATCCACATATCATGAGAAAGAATTGTAGAGTCGGAATGTAGATTTAAGCATACTATTTGCTCTCTTTTGTTTTTTCTTTATCGTAGTTCCTCTCGTTGGTTCTAATTATTCTTTACAATATGACTAATGTGAAAATATGCTTAATATGAATGTATATGTAGAGCCTATATTGGCTTGCATGCTATCTTGGGGAGGAGGAAGTAGAGGAAAGGGGAGAAAATTTAGAACTCAATATCTTATGGAAGTGAATATTGAAAACTAAAAGTAACTATTTTTTTAATGGGGAGGGGAAAAAAAGAAATCTACAGTCTAATAAGAGAGAAAATACACAAATGGGAGGGGTGACCAGTGGTACTTTGGGCCAGAGGGCTTACAAGGATGGTATGTGACATTCCAGGATACTAAAGTGACACTCCCATTCAGGATCAGTGACAGAGTTGATTTGATGATCATGTTTCCAGAAGGTCCCCATGTGGAAGGTAGTGAATGAGGCTCCAGAGGAGATGGCTAAATAATTGGAAATGAAATGAACTGTGGTTGGAGCTTTTCCTAAAATCCAAGAAAAAGTCTAGGAGAAACAATCACCAATCAAGAAAAATGACTTATGGTTCAGAAAGCACATCACCTTCCCCTCTGTGGGGTCACTGCAGATCCAAATTAACCCAATTTTACTCATTACCTTCTCCCTTCCTTCCCTCCACCACAGGGCAAATTTAGACCCAGAGGCCTACATTGCCATTACCCAAAATCACCAGAAACTGAGACTGATCTGATAAATGTAACATGTTCACTTATGTAGAGATCTGGTGGAGTTGGATGTTACTGGGGAACCAGATATGCAGCAACCCTTTACTTTTGCTCTCCAGGTCCCCATTCAAGGAAAGGGATGCCATCAGGGATGTGCAGGAGCTGGTTCACACCAGCTCAAAAGAGCCAGTGGTTAAATTTTCAGTGTGAACATTTACATTCCCAAATTTGGCCAATGCTACAAATCTAGGGCCTGATCGATTGTTTTGTTGATTGCCTAAACTTGACAGTGATGGAAAAAATGTTAGTAATGCAAGTTAAACTTAAAAGTGTGTCATATGTATATATATTTTTCTTCTTCCCAAGGAACTAGTTGAACATTTGCCAGACTATCTCTGGTTACCATTATCAGAAAGTCACTCAGTAAGCCCAGCTTGAGAGTGAAGGAAATTAGCTGTTCTTCAGGGGCAGTGCCTACAGCTGGCGCAGAAGCTAGGGAACTGTGCCTGCATCTGCCCCACTAGAGCTCATTTTTCCATGATGATAACAGCTCTGGCTTCTATAGGACTTTAAGATTTACATAGTATTTTCTTAACAACACCCTTGGGAGGGAGGGAAGGAGGAAGTGCAAATATTCATTTCCCCATTTTATAGATGAAGAAACAAAAGTCCTGAATGGGGAACCCATTTCCCTAGTGCCACACAGCTAACTAGCCATTTGCTCTATGATCCTCAATAAATCACCTTGCTTCTCTTATGCTTCAATTGCCTAATCTTTTAAATAGTGAGGTTGGAAGAGATGCCCCCTTCTAGCTCTAGATACTCAAATGCTAGAGTTTGTTGTAACTCTAGTGTATTATTAGAAGCATGTGATATACTGGGAAAGAGTACTGGGCCTGGATTCGGGTGACTCATTTTGAATCTTGGCTCTGCCACTAATTTGTTCTGTGACCCTCAATAAATCATCTTGCTCCTCCTTGCCTCAATTGCCTAATCGTTTAAATAGTGAGGTTTTAGCTTTTAGCTATTATTAAGAGTCACAGCCAAGATTCAAACTCAGGTCTTTTACTCTAAGACCGGCATTCTTTCCATTACATCACGCTGACTTCTTCTTTCTAACTCTTCCCTTATATTAATGTGACCATGGACATTTTAATCAAATCAGAGATACATTACTATGAAAATTGGGGAGGTGGAGGAAGGGGAACAAGGAGGCTGCTTTTACCCTGAGTAGAGCAGAGTTGACCTCATGCATAGACAAAGTAGGTGGTCACCTATACAGTATGACTGTAGGAACCATTTCTCCAGACCATGAGGCGCCTCCTTAAGACTCTCCCATGCTTGGCCAAATGCCTCAGGAAGCTGGCAGAGCCAAGTAGGCATCCCCAGCTCCCCTTGGCCAGGAAACCAAGAAAGGAAATAATGTTTAGAAAAGGGAAAACAGCATTGGGGCCAAGAAAGCACATGGACAGGGGTCACCAGGGACAGGCTGATGGGGGTAGTTCAGCCTCCCTTGGAGTCTCAATGCCCAGGGCATGGCCAGGGAGGCTGGCGCCAGACCTGATCACCAGGGACAAATGGCTGCCTGATGAGGAATCAGCAAAACTGAGAAGTCTGTTGTCAGGGTCCCAAGTTTTCTCCATTTCTGAATTTTTCTCCATTGTGGTACCCATTCCCACTACCCTGTCCTTGATCAAAACCTACTCTCAAGAAAGGCACAGAGCCATGTTAGCATTATGAGGTGTAAGTGACATAAGTTTCAGAGGTTATCTGAGCCAAGGGAAATTCGTGGAGCATAGAACATAGGACTTGGAATTGGAAGATATTAGCAAGTCAGACACCTTCATTTTACCCATGAGGAATCTGTGGCCCTTCAGGCAGGGACCAAAATGTTCAAAGCCACGCAGGATTCAAACCACAGGCCCCTTATGCAGTAAAGTTCAAACACTGAGGAGGTGAGGGGCTGAAAATTCAGTGCTCTTTTTACCAAATGTGGGGTTCTTAACCTGAAGTTAAATATCCCACCCACATATACTCAGAGAACTAAATGACACTGGCCCATGCCTATCCCAACTCAAGGACATTTTCCCTGGCTGTTCCCCTACTCCTAGAATGCTATCCCTCCTCATCCCCACATCCTGGATTCCCTGGCTTCCTTCATATCCCAGTTAACATCCCATCTTCTATAGGAAATCTTTCCTGATTCTTCCTAATTCTAGAGCCTTCCCTCTTTTGATTATTTTCTATTTATCTTGTATATAGCTGTTCTATACATAGCATGTTGTTCAATGTGAGCTCCTTGAGATAAAGGACTGTCTTTTACCCTTTTTTGTATCCCAAGTGCTTAGCACAATGTCTGACCCACAATAGACTCTGAATAAATTTTAACTGACTAATTGGGATCCACAATGCCCAAGAGTCTATGGATAGATTTTGGATGGGAAAAAAAATTCCATCTTCATTTTCACAAATCTCTAAGAGAAATTAGTATTTCTTTCAGTAATTTAAAAATATTATTTTGAAAAGAATTCCACACCAGACTGCCAAAAGTGTCAACCACATACACACACAAATTAAGAACCCTTGCAAGATACCATGTAGGACGTGAGCTGGCACAGTGGATAGAGTCAAGAAGACCTGAGATCAAATCCAGTCACAGACCCTTCCTTGCTATGCGACCCTGGGCAAGTCACTTAACCCTGGTGGCCTCAGTTTCCTCATCTGTAAAATGAGCTGGAGAAGGGAATGGCAAGTATGTTTGCCAAGAAAAGTCCAAACGGGATCACAAAGAGTTGGTCATGACGGAACAACAACAAAGCACAACACCATATTAGACTGGACACAGAATATTAGAACAGGAAAGGACCAGAGGATGTTGTCATGGGAAAGGATCTCAGAGATCATTAAGCTCTACCCTCATATTTTACAGATGAGGAAACTCAGGCCCAAGAGGGAAATGACTTACCTAAAGTCATACTGCTAGTCAATGGCAAAGCAGAAACTCAAATTCAGTTCTTCTGACTCCAAATCCAGCGTCTAATGACCAAGTCAAATAAATAACTAGACCACCTACTCTAATTCTTGACAATCCAACAGGAAACAATCTGTTCCACCTGAAAATTCAGAGGCAAACTGGGACCTTGTAGGGATAGCATCTGAGACCGATTCTCACAGCTGTTTAAAAACCAAGCAAAACTGAGTTCCTTAATTATTCATCATCTCCAGACGAGCCAAACCAGTTCCCACTTTTTTCTGGACAGTGCCCATGAGGGGGCTGGGATAATTAGCCCAGTTCTGCTGACAGAGGCTCTTCCACTCAGCCCACAGACCATTCGTAGCTCCTTGGTTCCCCAGCTCCTCCCACACTGTCAGAGTACGGGGTAATGCCTCCCAGGCACAGGACTTCAAACAAGTGCCAATCGACAAAATCTCACAGCCTGACTTCCTCTCAGCCTATCCTGATGATTTTTAGACCCTGAGCCTTAGCCAGCCAGCCCTAGAGGACAGCGACTGCAAGTCCCCATGCTGCTGCTGGCTGTCCTGGGAGTCAGGGAGAGAGTAGGAGGAAGAAACCAGCTCAGGAACAGGAACTGCCACGTCTGTAGGGCTTTTAACATTTACGAAGTTCTTGACCTACAATCTAACCTTGGTGTAGTGGAGAGAGCATTGGATTCAGCTTGGGAGAGAGGGGAGCACTGCGGGGAACCACATTTATTAAATTTCATAACTGCTAAGAGCTTAATAACAATAACTAACATTTAAATAGCATCTACTAAGTGCCAAGCACCGTGTTAAACACTTATCAACTGTCATTTCATTTGACTCTCACAACGATCCTGGGAGGCAGCGGCTAATATTATCTCCATTTTATGGATGAGGACAAACAGACAAATAGAGGTTAAGTGACTGGGCCAAAATCACACAGCAGGTTAATGTTTAAAGCCACATTTGAACTCAGGTCTTCCTGACTTCTGGATCTGAACTCTGCCCAATATGCCACCTGCTTATTTCTCTGAGGGCCTGGGTTCAAATTTCAGCCCTACTTCTTGCTACCTTTGTGTGATGATTTGACTTCTCTGGGCCTTAACTTCCCCAAACGGAAGATAACAGTTTTGTACTAAATGATCTATAAGAAGTCTTCTGGCTCCAAATCCCACCATCTTAAAGCAGGTAGTCTGAATACATTCATCCCCATTTTACAAATGAGCTATTCATTTGAAAGAGGAGGAAGCAGATACCATTATGAAGTTCAGAAAAGCTAAGTCAAGTCACTTATTCACAGTCATTTGACATCTCATAGCCAGGATGTGTCAGTCAGGGCTCCCTTCCCCAGACCACACTGACTCTCTTGCTGGTAGCTGATGCTAAAATTGAGATTCACATGCATAAACTTGTCTTCCCCCCATCCCCAAGGAAGGTCTCCCATGCCCCCTATGACTACTCAGCTATGACCTCACTTCCCTTTCTTACCTGTTCCAGGATGTTCATTGTAACTGACTTTCACCTAGATAACATAGTTGGGAAGCAGGGAGATCGGTGAGTTACCCTACCTCCCCTCCCTCCTTATCCTCCTCCAATGACTAGCATCAGATCTGGGAAGAATCAGAGAACAGAATGTCAGCACACAAGCGACCTTAGAACACAGTGTCTCAGAGGCTGAAGAACTGAAGGAACCTTAAAGACCATCTAGTCTGACCCCTTCATTTTATAGAAAAGTAAGGTCCAGAATGGGGCAGGAACTTGTCCAAGGTCACACAGATGCTCAGAGGCAGAAGTGGGACAAGAGCTCAGAGGTTCCTGACTCCCTGGCCAAGAAGCTTTCCCAACACGAGGTTTCTCCACTTGTTGGATGATTCATGAACAAATAAATAATTACTAAAGGCCAAAAGAGGGGAAAGGACTCACCCAGGGTCACACAGCCTCCACACAGGAAAGCGGAGACAGAGCTTTCAACCCTTGCTTATCCTCTTCTCCCTCCCTGTCTCCCAGGCATTCTGCTCCTAGAATTCAGATAATCCTAAGAAGTGAAACAGAGGTCTCAATCCTGGCCCTGCATCTGGGAGCCATAGTTCTGCTGCCTTGTGATTGGCAGAGCGTCCAGTATAGATTAAAGTAACCTCCTTATTCCTAGAGGTCATATTGGAAGTCAGACTGAGGGGCCAGGGTGAGGACAAGCTGGGAAAAGCCTATATTCTCTGGGATAACAAGAGCCTGACCTCCAATCCCCAAAGACTTCAACTGGGCGCCTTTCACCACCGAGAAATCCTTTTTAAAGCACCAAATTAAAAATAAATTTGCAAGCACATAACCAGATGTTACATAGGGAAAAGATAAATAACTCGGCCTGTCAAGGAACTGCCTCATCTCAGTCAAGCCTCTCTCTTTCACAAGGTTTTAATTTTTAATTTCACAGTGGTAGCTATAGCAACCTGCAGAAATAATATATTCCATAGCAAAACAACTTTTCTTGGCTGGGGTTTGGTGTTTCCTCATTCCTGCCATAACTCTCTTTCCCAACTTGACTCAGGTCAACCTCTGCCTTCCTCAGCCCTGCTGGTCTCTCTAGGCTCTTTCCTCAAGACATGGGACTACCAGATGGTACCAGAGCCACTGGTGCCAAGGTAGGGCTGTGACAAAATTCTGAATTGATTTCTCTGTTCTCATTAAGTTGAAAGATGGCATGGCAGAAGAGCATTAGAATGGAGGTCAGGAGACCTGACTTCAACCCTGGATCTGTTGATAGCTATTTATCACTTCCCTTTCTTGGTCCTTCAATCCTCATTCATGGGATCGCTTGTTCATGCTTTCATTCAATAAGGGAGAAGGCATCATGGGACAATAGAAAGAATAGGTTTCTTGGAGTCAGAAGACTTAAGCTCCAGTCCCAGACTCTTCCAAGTGACTTGACCTCCCCTCTCGGGTCCCATTTCTCAATATGTAAAATGAAAGGGTAAGGCCAAGGAAAGGAGGGAAGGAGGGACAAAGGAAAGGAAGAAAAAAAATCATTTGTTAAGTACTTATTTTGTGCCAGACACTATATTAAATGTGACAACGTAAAAAAAAAACAAGCAAAAAGAAAGACTATTCCTTCCCTCAAGTAGCTTACATTGTGATCAGGGAAGACAATACACAAGAGGAAATGGAAAAGTAGTGGGGCAGTGGAGGAAATGAAAATATACAGTGCTTCTGAAGTCCAAAAGTTAGGAACAGGGTCAGGGGGGGCGAACGAAGGCCACTTTGGGCTACTCCACAAAATGGAGACCTCAGAAGTGACTCACCAATGGGGGAAAAGGACAGATCTTGCACAGAAATATTCCATCATAAGGATGTTTGGATGGTCCAGGGAGAGAAGAACTCATGTTCAAAAGGAACTTCCAGGATGAGACAGCAGGCATTCCAGAAGTGAGGAACATGTTGACCTCAACGTTTCCTTCCAGCTTATATTATCTGTGTTCTAAGGCTTTTTCCTGCTTTAAGATCCCTGTGCTAATATTCTATGCAGCATAGTACAGCAGAAAGAGGGGCAGTCAGGTGGTTCATTGGATAGAGCACTGGGCTAAAGATCAGGAGGGGAGGACTCATCTTCCTGAGTTCAAATCTGGCCTCAGACACTTAGGAGTTGTGTGATCCTGGGCAAGTCACTTAATCTTGTTTGCTTCCATTCCTCATCTGAAAAATAAGCTGGAGAAGGAAATGGTAAACTACTCCAGTATTTTTGCTTCGAAAACCCCAAATGGGCTCATGAGAAGTTGGATGCACCTAAAAAATGAAGCAACAACACAATGGAAAGAACTCTAGATTTGAAGCCTAGAGACCTGAGTTCTAATTTGACTCCACCACTTACTATGTGTGTGATTTTGGTCAAGTTACTTACTTCTTAATTCTAATACGTTCCCTCTCTTAAATGTTTCCATTCTACATCATTTCCATGTTGTCTTCCCCCATTAATTTTATTAGTATCCCCAGGACTTAGCACCATGCTTGACACATAGTAAGTGCTTCATAAGTGTTTATTGCCTGACTGGGCCTCACTTTACTCATCTGTAAAAAAGAGAATGTTGGGTTAAATGAGTTCTATTTTCCAGCATTGAGCCTTACAGTTCTATGAATTTATGTACAAAGATTCTTACAGCTCTAATGTTCTGGGATTATAACAAGTATTTATTGAGCACTTACCATTCCATGGGGGGAAATGCTGACAGGCCACTAAGCAACACAAAGAAACATGCTCTCATCCCTTGGCCCTTGCTCTCTGAGAATCTGGATTTGATGGCACAGTGACGGCTGTTGAGAGACAAACTAGAAAGGTGATGGCCACAATGAGACAAAAGAATGAGGAAGCTCTCCATTTTCCTTTCTCTCTGAGGGGACAGTTCAACAAAAATCTTCAAAAGTACAGTCCCAAAAATCCAACCTTTCCGATTCCTTCAAACCAAATCAGTTCCTTTTCCAATCTGACAGGGCAAGTGAGCACTTACTGCTCCTTGGCTGTCTGTGCCAGATGTTAAACAGGAAGAGAAAGAGGATTCATGGGGGTATTCCTGAAGGTAGGGATACACTGACACTATTCTCTTCCATGACTATGGATCCCAAGGATTCATGTCTAGATATAGACATCCTGATTATGCAGGGCCAGAGAAGAGTCTTTATAGCTTGTGAGTTGTTGTCCTGGGTGGGGACCTGCTTCCCTGAAAAAGGAAGATTGGTTTCCCTCCCAGGGGCTTAGTCTACAGCAGCACCTTCAGCCTGTACTAGCCAGAGACTTTGATGTAGGGATCTGATAACATGATCTATGTAATTCCAAACAAATAAACAGAAACAACTCTGAATATAAAATCTCTGTCACTACTCTAATTTGTCCTGAAAGGAATATTTCTGGAATGTGAGTTAGGGGATTGGTTGGCTGCTCTAAAATTCGATGTTCAAAGGTCCCTTCTAACTCAAACATTCAATGTTTCAGATCTAAAGGCTGCCTTTTCAGTTCTGATGTTTTAAAGGCCTTCCAGCTGGGCCACTTTATATTCTAATAGCTCTTCTAACTATTAATATTGCACGACTTAAGATCCTTTCCATTTCAAAATTCTGCATTCTTTGTTCTAAGAACAGGTCAACATGGAAGGCAACAAGTACAGAGCTGAGTTAATGTTGAAGCCATGGAGGTAAATTAGAGTGAGTTTAGTAGCCCTGGTCAAGTAGGATGCCTAGCCAGTCAATCAATCAAGAAGGATCTTATAAGCATATACTATATACCAGGAATCAAATATCCTAGATGCTGGGGGATATCCAGAAAAAATAAAACAGTCCCTATCCTCAAGGAGTTTACTTTCTATCAGGGAAAACTACATGTAGACATATTAGATGTATAAAAATATATTCAGAATAAATAATGGGGAATGAGGAAAGGCCTTATGTAGAAGGTATCATTTTAGCTGAGTTTTGAAAAACCTGGAAGATTCTAAGATGTAGAGGTGAGGTGAGAATGATTTACAGGCATGAGGGACAGCCTATGCAAAGATGTGGTCATGAAAGATGGAATATCATGTGTGAGGAAACCAGTTTGTCCAGACTTAAGTATACTAAGGCGAGTAATATGTAATAAGTCTGGAAAGGTAGGATAGAGTCAAGCGGTAAAGAGCATTGAATGTCTAATACCACTGCAACTTACTGAAAAGGGGAATGATATGGTCAGGACCACATTTAGTAACATCATTTTGTCAATCTGTGGAGGATTCATTGGAGGGGGAGAAGCTTGAGGTTGGGAGGCCGGTTAGGAGACTATGGCAATAGTTCAAGCAAGAAGTAAGAAGAACCTGAATAAGGGTGATGGCAGTGTAAGTGAAGGTTCCTGCCAAGATGGCATCTCGAACAGGAGGCAGACTACCCAACTTCCTCCACACCTACTCCCAAAAAACCCTCAAACTTGAAACATACTGAATAATTATCAAAAATCCAAAGATTATGTTTTGCATGATTTCACATGCATAATTTATATCACATTTCTTGTCCATCTCAATGGGTGGGGGAGGGGAAGGAGAGAAGAGAGAAAATTTTTAAATAAAATTTTTAAATAAATGTTAAAAAGAAATCAACAATAACTATAAAAAGAGAAATCCAATGAGAAATTATAGTGAATGATTTCTTGTATGCCATAACTTCATAAAAGGTCAGCCATAGATTATAGGAAAGGGAGGCCCTCAATAAAGTCAGCGCCAGCATCACCAGAGATTGGACATGTGTACACTGCAAGGCTTTCTGGAGGCAGAAAGAGCAGAAGACTCTCTTAAGAAAATCCCAGAATGATCAGGAAGCCCCAGGATGGGAAATTTGGAAGCAGACTGACAGCAGTTAGCAGCCAGCATAGTACTGATCAGCATGTCGTCCCCTGAACAGCCCAAATCTAGGAGATTTAAGTTTCCTAACACTGTATCCTGAGGTGCTAGAAGGGACCCTGAAGATCCAGCCCTCTGCACCTCAAAAGTTCAAGGAGTGTTTCAATCTGGAACCAAGTAGATGTCAGTACAAGAATTCAGAGGACCCAAGGACCAAACAGAAATTAATGACCTTAGGAGAGAGTAAGAAAATGTAGAACAAAATCAAAAGATTGAACAAAAAGAGAAAAAAATATATAATATAAAAAGAACAAGTGATATGAAAAATAGATCTAGGATAAATAATCTAACAATTGCTGGTTCCCAGAAAACCATAAGTAAAATAAAAAATTTTCGGACATAATATTTCAAGATCACAAATAAAAAATCCCAGATCTCTGAAAGCTAGAAGTCAAAGAAAAGATAGAAAGAATCCACTGATCATCTCCTGAAAGGAATCACAAAAATGAAAAGCCCCAGGAATGTCATAACCAAAATTCAAGTTCTCATGCTAAAAAAAAATACTATAAGCCCCTAAGAAGAAGCAATTCAAGTACTAAGGAACTAAAGTCAGGGTCACACAAGACCTGGTAGCTTCTGCTAAAATTCAGAAGAAATCTTGGAATATAATATTCCAAAAGGCAAAAAAATATATATAGGCTTACAACCAAGAATGCAAAGCTGAGTATAATTCCACAGGGAAGAAATATGTATTTTTAATGGACTTTAAACTATCTCTGATGAAAAGACCAGAGCTGATTAATAACTTTGAAATACAAACACAAGGGTCCAGAGAAATGTGGAAAGGTAAGCTTATTTTGGCATTCAGGAGGAGCTATATGATACTATAGTGCTATCATTATAACAGAGGGAGAGAAAAAAGTATTCCTTAAGAGCCTTAATGTCTTCAAAAAGCATTGAGGGAGTGAAATAAGCAAAAAAACTGAGGGTAGATTGTTTCTGGTAGCACTTTTTTTTTTTAAGGGCAGAGAGAAAAGAAGGTAAAAGGAGGAATATACAAGTAAAGAAAGGTGGAAGAAGGGAGAGGAACTTGCTATTCCTTATAATTAAGATGTGTAAGAAGAATATACAAACATGGAAGCAGGGATAGGGGTAGTGGGCACCTAATGAACCTTGTTCTTGTCTGAAATAGTAGAAGGAGAGGTAAACACACACAGAGTTTGACATAGAGACACATCAAATTCAACAGGGAAAAAAATCGAGTATGAGGTGTGGGGAGAGATAATAGAGGGAGACATACTAGGGAAGCAATAGTCACAAGTAAAACAAATTTGAAATTTGAAAGGGGGAATTAAAAAGGAAAAAATAAACATCCATCCTTTCTCATTAGTTTCTAGCCTTCCTGCTTGCTTATGATGATGTTATAAGGGTCCCCTCCCCTCTCCTTTTTTTGGTAAATAGAGGGAAGAGGAGAGTCAGGAGGTGAAGAAAGGTGAATAGTATAAAAAAAGAGAGCCATTGAAGCATTTTTAAAATACATGGAAGAAGATGGAAGGAAGCTCAAAAGGAAAGACAGGGAAGCAAGACAGTTTTGAAAACAATGTATAGAATTTAGTAAATATATAGATATATTAAAAGCAAATGGTATAAAATGGAGATTCATGATTTCATGTTGAATTTTCTTTTGAAATTTTGTTGTATTTATGGAAATGTTCTTTTTTGGTGTTCAAAGTTCAGAATTTTTAAAAATTATTAAAGAAGGGAATGGATGCCAGAGATTCAGGCAACGCAAGCAGCTGGTGTTGGGAATCAATAAAGTCAGAGCATATAGTCAAAGACAAGCAGTATGTCAGACGCAAGCTAAGGGCTCTGGTTCCCTAGATCACAGAAAACTTCAGGTAGAAGCAGTGCAGGACCCTCCACAACTTCCTGGGAGAAGAGATGCTCTCAAGGACCTCAAAGGTGCACTGAAGACTTTTATCCTCATAATTCTAAGCCTTCTCAGTTAGTCTCTGACTACTGAAAGGTCCTGCCTTATTTATGACAGCCTTAGTTCTTAAGAACTGTAGAAGAGGAGAGCTATTCCCACAATGAAACTAACATCACCATAGAAAAGACATATTATCACATCCCCAGCCAGGTTTTCTTCTAGTAGGGGCCAGGAAAGGAGAGTGGAAGTCGAAGAATTCAGTCAGTGCAACTGCTTAGAAGCAATAAATGAGATACTACTTGGAAAAAAGTGCTTAGCACAGTGCTGGCACATTAGTTTCTTCCCTCCCTTATAAAGACTCTAGCAGCACGGCATAGCTGGGAGACCACTCCGTTGGCACGTATAGGAATGAAAAGTGTTTCCCTTTCTCCTCCCAGTTAAGAGAACTATGTGATGTGGAATGTGGCATGCATTATCAGTCATGATCACTGTCTTAGTTGGCTTTGATAAAAAGTGTTTCTTTTACATGAGGACTAACAGGGAGGGAGGAGATAGACAGGGATAGCAGGTAGATCTGGGTTTTTTTTCAACCTTTCAGAATCTCTTCCCCACAGGATCCGACACACTTCTAACTTACCATGCACTTAGGTATCTCTTCTGCCCCTCATCCCCCACACAATGGAAGGAAGACAGGACTGAAGGAACTGAGAGATGTTTTTCAAGACATGGAGGACACCCAGACTGCCCAAACTAATTACAAGAAAGCACATCATAATGAATAGACACTGAACTTAGAATCATGAAGACCTGGGTTCAAATGCCATCTGCTTAGACATTTACTAGCTGTATGAACCAGGGTGAACCACTCAACTTCTCTTTGACTCAGTTGCCTTATCTGTATAATGAGGGAATTGGTTTTGATGAGCTCTAAGATCCATTCCAGCTCTCAGCCTATGATCCTATGATTTTATAAATACAGACTTAAAAAAAAAAGACAACAGAAATATTAAATTAATAAAAATTAGCTGTGCCCTAAAGCTCATAACCCTGCAGCCAATCTGATGACAAACCTCTCTGCACTTAGCTGGGATGGACCACAAACAGACACACAGCCCATCACTTGGCCTATATTCTAGAACCTATAAGTCCTACTGGAGCTTGTGTTCCCCAAGCATAGTTTTCAAGGACCCAGACTCACCCCCATGCAACAATGAGAGCTTTAATTGAGGAATAATAATTGTTTATCTGTGCCTTACCTCCCTGCTGGACTGTAAGTTCCACCACAGAAGAAAGTATATTATTGCAAAATCTGCATCCCCCCAGTACCTACCCCAGTCCTCTGCAAGGAGTAGAATTAATAAATGGTTGCTGAATGACTAATGTGGAAATATGTTTAACATGGTCATGCATATATAACATATATCAGATTGTTGGCCATCTTGGAGAGGGAAGAAAGAGAGGGAAAAATTTTTGGAACTCAATCTTATTTAAAAAATGAATGTTGAAAACTATTTTTACATGTTATTGGAAAAACTAAAACACTATTTACAAAAGTTTTAAAAAAATAAATGACCACTGACTAAATAGTGTAGTTTGGGAAACAGAAGACCCTGCCTCAAAGCCCAATTCTGCCCCTTAATATCCTCAATTTACAACCTATTGGGCTTGATTTTCATCCTGTGTAAAATGGGGCATTTGGATAAGATGACCTCTGAGTCCCCTTCCAGCCCTAAATCTTTGATCCTCATTTTACACAGGAGAAAATGAGACCAAAAGTCACACAGGAAGAGGAGACACCCAGAATCCTGGGCCCTTTCGTGTCCACATCTTAGCAGTTTGTGGTATGTCGTACAGAGAACAGGAAAACAAGAAGCAAGGGAATTGACTGGAGGCCAAGCCACCTCAAAGGATGAGCCAGCTGTGGCTCTGTGCCAGTCAGTGAGTGAGTGAGTGATGAACCCGAGCCCCAGCGGAGGAGAGGTTCAGTAGGGGAATGACACCGGGAAGGAAGGCTGCTGGTGGGTGAGTGTGATTACGCCCTCGCCCACGAACAAGCTACTTCCTGATGAGCCCATGTTGAGACTGCTGCAGAATACCTGATTTGCCTCAGAGTTGGGGTTGGGGGTGGGGAATGATGCCATGTTTGGGTTGGAATTTTCTGCTGTGACTAACTACTGAGGTGAACTCCCTGTGCCCCTTTCCTGGGACCTGGGGGAAGGGGAACAACTAGTAGTATTCCTTCCCTTCAAGGACTTTCCCCATTGCCTAAAGTTAGAATTCATAGGAAAATGGGACATAGGCTACTGATAGGGATATCTAATAACCCTTAGATATCTAAAGAGATATCTAATCCAATTGCTTTCTTTTACAACCTCAGAGAAGGAAACTGACTTGATCAAAGTCAAATAGTAAGTAGGCACAGACCCCCAGACCTAGCCTCGAATGGATTGTTCTTACACAGCCAGCTCTGTTATTTAGCACAACATTAGAGACCCTCCACAATCTGGCCCCAACTTGTCTTTCCAACCTTATCTCCCACGGCTCCCCTACAATGTCGGTCTCTTCCAGACAAGCTGGTCTCCCCATTCTCCCTCAACTACACCATGAAGGGCAGGAGCAAACCTAGACTCTGCCCTTCACTCTGAAGTGAACCCCTCAGGACTGCAGATATTAAGTGATTCTCTAATGACCCTGAGTAAATTTTCTTTGCAGGTTCAGGAAAGGTTAAAAGAAGAAGAGGGAAGGCCTCAACCCCAGGATAGTACTTGAAGTCAAGAGAACCATATAGGTTCCTAGGGGAAGAAAGACTCATCAGATGAATGGGTTTTTTTTAATCTTTCCCCTTGGTGGGGAGGGGGAGTCATACCCAATGTAGATCTGTAAGTATAGAAAACTACCTTGATTTTCTGGAGGAGTTGGAGGCCCACTGTAGAAGGAGAGCTGTTAATAAATCCAGGTTGGAGGTCCTTTGTGTTTTTCAAGAATTTTGACCAGTTAAATAAAACCTGTCCTACATTCGATGTTTTGTTAGCCTGGGTGCTTGCATGGAATCTGAGATCCCCTACTTTTGCAGCAGACCTGGATGTGAGCCAAATTCTGATAGTGCTTGGAGAAATCTTGGATGAAGGTGCAAACCAAAGAGATACTTAACTAAGAAGCCACCAAGACTGAATCACATACAGGTAGCTGACAGCCAGTCTGGCTTGGTGGAGAGAACACCAGAATTAGGAAACCATGATTCACTCTCCATTTCTGCAAAATGGGAGTAATAGTACCCATCTTCCTGGGTTGTTGGTAAATGGAAATAGCATGGGCTTTGGAATCAGAGGATAGGGGTTCAAATTGGTCTCTGAAGCTTACTACCTGATGTAACCTGGGATTAAGTCTTGCCCCTGGGTCTGTTTATTTATCTAGAAAGAAGCAAAGAAAGAAAGAAAAAGAGAAAGGAAGGAAGGGAGGGAGGAAGGAAGGAAAGAAGGGAGAGAGGGAAGGAGGGAGGGAGGAAGGAAAGGGAGAGAGGAAAGGAAGAAAGAAGGAAAAGGAAGGAAGGAAGGAAAAAAAGAAGAGGAGGAAGGAAAAGAAAGAAAAAAAGGAAAAGAAAACGTGGGGGTGGGGTAATTGGATTTTGAGTAGGACGAAATGGACTCTAAGTTGTGACTTGGAGAACCCTTTGTTGAATTTTCAGTGTGAACTCAGAAATGAGCAAAAACCAGGGCATGATTTTTTGTTTTATGGCTTGTCAAGACTTAAGAAAGCGACGGGAGAAAGATATGGGAAATGCAGATTAAACTTAAAAGTGCTTCCAGTGCACACTGTTTTTCTGGAGCGCGGGTTGTTAAAACATTTACCAGAACACCAAGGCCTCTGAGGCCCCTTTCCTTTCTAGATCTGTGAAACTATGCAAAGAGCTATACAAATGCCAGCTATTATTATGTAAATCCAAAGTTGCCCAGGCGGTGCACAGGTTACACAAACCCCGGCTCGGGGCTTGTAACCGAGATGCCCGAGAACGGAATTCGGGGAAGACCCTGCTTCCCGGACAAAGCGCCCAACTTTCTGTGCTGTGACCCTCTCGGTTCTGGGGAGCCTTCTCCCCTACACGTTCTAAGATTCCACCCCCCACCGCGGCTCCGACGCTACGTTCTCCGGACCCTCCCAGTGCTGGGGCGCTGTCCTCAGTTCCTGGGGCGCTGCCCTCAGTCCCTGGGGCGCTGTCCTCAGTCCCTGGGGCGCTGCCCTCAGTCCCTGGGGCGCTGTCCTCAGTCCCTGGGCAGAGATGCGCAGTGTTTTGGGGAGCGCTGCCCAGGCTCAGTGCCGCAGTTTGCAGGCGTGTGGCTCTGTGAGGCTCCCGGCCCTCCCCCCTCACCAGGTCCCCGTAATGAATCTCCTCTGGCCTCGCACTACGAGGCCGGGGCGGGTGGGCTGTGCTGCGGCGGTGCGGGCGCCAGAGGAGGGAGAGGAGAGAGGGGAGGGCCCTCGGCAAAGGCCGAGGAGAGGGTCGGCTGCGAGCGCCGCCCGCCCGCCCGTCCGGAAGCGGAGCGTGTCCAATGCGGCCGTTTGCATTCAGGGGCTGCCGCCCTGCTGCCTCCTCCGAGCTAGGAGAGGCGCGCGGGGGTGGCTGAGCTGCTGCCCGAGGAGCTCGCTGGGCGCGTTGGCTGAGCCGGGAGCCCAGGGCACCATCCTCCCCTCCCCTCCCCGTCACTGCTGTCTCTCCTGCACCCCCAGAGGCGCAGCTCAGCGTTCCAAAAGTGACCTTTCCTCGCAGAGCGTGGGTGTCCCTGAGTGGCGTGGGTGCCCTGGGGCTTGCGCAGTGCCCCAGGCCCAGCGGCTGTCATTTCTGCCAATGCCGCGAGTCCCTTGCCCCTCGGGGGTTGGGGGGTGGGGGGTAAGGGGAATTGTTCATTCTAGGTGATCCGCACTGCCTGCCACACGCAAAGCGATCGTTACTGCAGCTCTCGCCTCAGCCACCTGGCCGAAGGCACCTTCTGCAGGGATATTACGAAGTTCATCCCAAAAGCTATTTATCCCGAAGTGTGCTCCCACGGGCCCTCCACTGGGAGGGATCACCCCAGAGCACACGGTGATCTCGGCCTCTTCTGAGGCCCTCCAGGAAGCCACTCTTACTATTTAATGTAATACCACCTTGTCACATGGCTTGCATTTCTGCATCTCAAACGTAGAGAAGAGAGAAACTGGAAGGGACCCAAGCCAAAAGCTCCGATCTGCTTGTCTGGCTCCCTATGGCCTTTAGGATAAAATACCGAACTCAGCCTTAGCGCTTCAAAGCTAGTCATTATCCAGCTCCAACCTGTTTTTCAGCACCTATTTCCTCTTCATGTACCAGTTACTGCCAAATTGGGCTGCAAGGTAATTCCTCTGACCCATCAGGTCAACCTCTTAGAATCTTTATGTTCTTACATTTTAAACATCAGCTCAAGTATTGTCTCCTCTATGAGGTATTCCTGGTCCCATACTCCTAGTTATCAGGAGGCATAGGTTCCCTTCCTCTAAATTAGTATTCATGTGCATGCCGCATCCCTAGGAGCACTTCAAGCTCCTTGAGGGTAGGGATTGTTTCATTTTTGTATTCCTGTTGCCTGAGCATGATGTCACACACATATATTAGTAACTTAATGTATGTTTGTTGAATTGAATTAGGCTAACTAAGAATCCTTTAGAATGTCAAATCTCCAAGGGATATCTTCACCAGCTTCCTCATAGGCAGGGGTTTGAAGGGATAAGGAGACCAGGAAAGACAAAAAGCTGAGCCTCAGAAAGTGGACATGACTTATCCAGGGAACCTGACAAGTTAGGAAAAAGGCTGGGAGTAGAACCAGGTCCCCTGATTCCCAGTCCAGAAATCTTTCTATTGGAACATGTTGTTCTGTTTATCTCGTTAACTCAAGTCTTGCATCATTTGTTATCTTTTTACATGTGTTCATCCTGTTGCCCTAACTAAATGTAAACCCTCTGAAGGCAAAGACTAGATCCCTCTCTGAGGCGTTTGATTGGAAATAGAGACCTGGATACATGAGTCTTGCCTTTCTTTCATTTCTTTTATTTCTCTACCTCTTTAACATTTTCTTTCTGTCTATCTTAATTACCACTCTTCTTTCTCTGATATTTTTTTCTCTCTACTTATTTCTTACATTCTCCCTCACCTTTCTCTGTCTCTGCTTCTGCCAGTCTGTCTTTCTCTTCTTGATCTCCTCTGTGTGCCAGTATCTATGTGTCTCCCTCTCTTTGTCTCTGTCTCCCCCGACTCTGTGGCTCTTTCTGTGCGTCTCCTGTTTTTGTCTACCTTTGTCGGGGGGGGTCTCTTTCCCACAGGACACATCACATATCTACTTGCCATGTATCTCCAACAGAATGGAAGGAAGAAAGAACTGAACTGAGAGATGGTTTTCAGGACATAGAGGATACCTGGACCGCCCACATGACACCCCCTCTGCACCTCTGCTGGAGGTGGCAGCTACCAAGCTCTGAGGTTACTGGAATCTGAAGCCCCTGGTTCTCATATAGGACCCATCCACCTGAGAACAGAGACGGGATCTGAGGAAAAGACCATTATGAAGGTAAAGACAACCTTGCTGCTATGGGAACGGATACTAGAAAAACAGTTCAGAGAGATGATCCATTCCGGGGAGCAACCTCACCCAGGGAAGAGTTAAAACTGTGTTTTAATCATTACCCTCCTCATTATTTTCTGGGTGACCCTGGGAAAGTCATTTAACCTCTGTGAGCCCTCAGTTTCTTCATCAGCTTTGTGTGCAGAAGCTGTGGGTAATGAAGGCTAAGAATGATTGCATAAAGCCAGAAGAAACATCAAACTCATTTGCTTTCTTTGCTACAAGAGCAAAATATTTTAATAGCATCTTGTGTAGCAACCTCCCTCCTCCCTCCTCCCTTGAAGTTAAAATTCTTATTGCAGCTTGGGATTGATTTGGGGGGGGCCACCTGCCAACACACACATAAACACACACACACACACAAACACACACACGTATACACACACACACCCCATACACCCCTAGTAAGAGCTTTGCCCTTGCCTGCACTGTCAAACACCCAGCCTATTTTTCAGCAGAAGCTGTTGGTGCAGGCTATAAGGAGATAATCTCATAGCTGTGATTACGACATCGGCAGTCAGGCAGAAGGGCCCACAGCAGCTGTGGCACTGCCTTATCAGGGCAGACAGGCAGGAGAAGGCTACCACCAGTAAGGGCAAACCTGGCCTGTGATGCCTGATAGGGTGGGAACGTTTACCCAATTGCAGAATGTGAAGAAGGGGTACCACTCCTCAAGAAAAGAGGCAGGGGAAAGAGCCCAGGGTTGGTCATCTGGAACACGGAGTTGGAAATCAGGACTCCACCACTTGGCTGGACAATTTGAGCAGCTCCCTTCCTTCTCTAGACCTCATTTTCTTTTTTCTATAAAATGAGGAAGCTGGACTAGCTTTTCCCTAAGATCTCTTACAATTCTAAAGTATGTTATGTTCAGATCTTTGATGTTCTAAGGCCCCTTTTAGTTTCCTCCCTCTTATTCTATGAATCTGCTTCTAATCATGTCTTACTAATAGCCACGTGGTCTGTGCCCTGGAGGCTAGGAAGGCCATAAAGTTCAGGCCTTTTCCCAATAGAGTAGAATCCTAAGATCAGACTAAGAACTGGGAGGGACTTCAGACACCATCTAGCCCAACCCTTCGTAGTATCACATATAGCACTTTTGGCACCTGCCTCCTCCCTCCCCTATCACATACATGGGGTCCCCTGAGTAGCAGGTTCTCTGTAGGTCCACATCCTATAAACACAAGACCCCACTCACCAGTCTGCCTTTGCTTCAGTTAACCACAATGTTCCAAAAACCTTACTTTGGAACCTGTGGCCCCTTCCCCTGATTGGTTCATTCCTCCCAGAACTGCCATATTTAAGAGAGCACCAGGCCAGCCCAGTTCACTCATTCATTGCTCTTGGGTTGTAGTCCTGACTCTTCCAACTTCTCCACACTGGTCATACAGGTGTTCTCACTCCCTCCCTTTCAGCTTCCTTTTATTTACTGATTTCTCCCTAATTAGAATATAAGCTCTCTGAGGCAAGGACTATCTTTCTTTTTGTTTGTATTTGTATTTCCAAAGCCTAGTGCAATTTCTAGCACATAGTAAATGCTTAATAAATAATTGTTGACTGAGCCGGAGGGACAAATATAACAGAGAGGCAGTCCTTGTCCTCAGTGAGCTTGAATTCTTATAGGAAAGACAATACACAATGCACACATATAATTTAATTTCTATATTTTGTTTAATTTATACATTTTATAATATATACATACATGGATATGTGGGTATATATATATATTATATACATGTATAAAGTATTTTGTAACATATACACATATATATATACCTGTATATGGGCAGCTAGGTGGTATAGTGGATAGAGTGCCAGGCCTGGAGTCAGAAAGACCTGAATTCAAATTTGACCTCAGACACTTCCTAGCTGTATGACCCTGGGCAAGTCACTTAACCCTGTTTGTCTCAGTTTCCTCATCTGTAAATGAGTTGGAGAACAGCAAACCATTCCACTATCTTTGTCAAGGAAACCCCAGATGGGGTCACAAAGAGTCAGACATGACTGAAATGACTGAACAAAAACAACGTGTGTGTGTGTGTGTGTGTGTGTGTGTGTGTGTGTGTGTGTGTGTGTGTGTGTGATCAGAAAAGGAAATTTTGCTCTGGAAAGCCAGAGAAATGGTAAATTTATATATAAGGAAGTCAACTGGCACACCCTTTCTAGAAGTGACACTGTTGATTACTTTGTCCAGAACAGGAGATGGAAAGCAGTAAGAGAGAAAGGAACATGGACAAAGCAGACAAAAGACTAGATGTCCTAGGTGAGTGGATGTCTGGCTACCTGGGAGGAGAAGGCTACCTCAGTCTTGGGTGTGAGGCCAGTAAGTAAACATAACTGGCTAGTTTTCACTCAGTTACTAATCTCCCAGTCTCCTGGGCTAGGTCCTAGGGTGTTGTTGTTCAGTTGAGGTTTTTTTTTTTTTTTCCAGTGGTGTCCAACTCTTTATGATCCTATTTGGGGTTTTCTTAGCAAAGATACTGGAGCTGTTTGCCATTTCCTCCTCTAGTTCAGTATACAGATAAGGGAAATGAGCCAAACAGCATTAAGTAACTTGCCCTGGGTCATACTAAGTGACTGAGGCTGAATTTGAACCTAGGGAGATGGGTCTTCCTGACTCCAGGCCTGTCACTCTATCCACTGGGCCACCTAGCTGGACCATAGTGTAGGTGCTCCAAAGGTGAGTGGGATAACTTCTCCAGGAACTGGGAAAAAATTGCAATAGAACTTGGCTCCTTCACCCTCATAAACATAAAGCACCCCACCCCCACACTTATACACACTATCATTGAGAAGAATGAGTTGTTCAGAGGGATCATCATAGCGGAGGGGACACCAGGAGCCTAAATGGAGGGGAAACTCTCTCTGGATGCAATCCTCACAGTGCTGTCAGTAGGCCTGCTCCTGGCTAAGTGTGGCATCTTCCTTGGGCACATTGCTGCACTGCACCTGTCCTTGCCAGGTGAGACACTATTCCTCAGTGGGCATGGTGGCTTCTCTGCCAAGCCTGTATCTCACTAGGCATGGTCTTTCTGTCTTGCTGGGCCTTCAAAAGGATATATTACTGAGACTAGACCATGT
The DNA here is from genome assembly GCA_023548195.1 of Bettongia penicillata ogilbyi. NCBI lineage: Eukaryota > Metazoa > Chordata > Mammalia > Diprotodontia > Potoroidae > Bettongia > Bettongia penicillata. The sequence goes on along the minus strand of JAJHZJ010000397.1, from coordinate 4,253,586 downwards.
CTTTTAGGGCAGGCTGACAACTTTTCAGTCAGACACCACACCCACCTAACCAAAACTAGGCCAAGTGTTTGGGGCTGAGATTAGATCTGACCAAGAGATCAAAGCCTTGTGGTACTGATAACTCCTTTCCCACTCAACCGCTTTAACCCATACGAGAAGCTCTCAGGCTTAGGTGCACATGAATTTGAGTAGGGACAAAAGACAACTTCTGTGTTCACCATTCCTGTATTTATTATGTATGTCTATCAACTGTGAAGCTTTATTATTTTGGTGCTATGTTCTGGCCAGTGAAAATCCTCAGTCTCTCTATGTATGAATGAGAAAACTGAGGTCCAGGGAACTCAACTACTAAGAATCAGTGGTCCCCTTCAGCCAGCAGTCTGACTACAGAGCCAGCTTCATGGTCTGGATTGGGGAGGACAGGCAAATCAGATGAAGGAAATCACCCTACCCTCATGGCCATCCACATGTAATTATTAGAGGCTGCTAGATGATGTGGTGGATAGAGCACTGGGCCTCCAATTAGAAAGTCTGAGTTCAAATCTGGCCTCTGACACTTACTGGTTGTATGCACTTGAGTAATCACTTAACCTCTGCTTGTTTCCTCAGTGTAAGATGGAGGTGATAATAGCACCTACCTTCCAGAGTTGTTACAAGGATTAAATGAGATAATACTTGTAGAGCACTGTAGTAGTCGCACATAGTAAGCGCTATATAAATGTTTGTTATTATCATTAGCATCTAGGTGCATAGTAGACAACTCTAGGTCTGGAGTCAGAAGTCCTGGGTTCAAACATCACCTCCGATACTTACTAACTGTGTGACCCTGGACAAGTCACTCTGTTCACCTCAGTTTCCTCAACTATAAATGGGAATAATAATAAGACCTACTTCTCAGGTTTGTTGTGAGGATTAGATAATATTTGTAAAAGCAGTTTTACATGTGTATATACATGTGCACATATGTGTATGTATGTGTGTTCATGTGTACAAATGGCCACATAGTAGGCACTATGTAAATGCTTCTCCCTTTCCCCTGCCCCTTCTCCTTTCCTTATTTGTCTAGAGATGAAGGTGACAAAACCAAATAGGGATGCCAGCTCAGCAGACAGCTGCCAACTGTTATACCCCCACCTCCCATCACAAATCAGACATAGGGTTCTCTGCTCAGCTAGTTTGACCTCTGACCCTCAGATATGAGCCACCAATTCCATTACTCTGTGAATAAGCATTTTGGGAGGCTCCATAGGTGCTGAGTAGCAAAGTACTTGGCCCATTCCAAAAGACTGCAGGATGGCATAAAAAGAACTAAAGGTAGATTCCAAAGACCTAGGCTCAAATCTCAGCTTTGACACTCCTTGGGTACCTCAGTTTCTTGTCGTAGAAAGGGGAATAAGAATACTTATACTACAGTACCACCCAGGGTCACTGAAAGGGAAGTGTTTTGTAAACCTTCAAGGTGTTAGAGATAAAGGGAGTTGCTGTCCACTCACTAGCTGTCTGACCTGGGTGGCATCCCTTGGCAAGACCCTTAAGGCTGTTTACTGTCTGTCACTCCCTGTAAAGCCTCTGTCTAATTAGGACTATTCTAAAATTTAGGCTCATCCAGCCTCTGCTTGAGGACCTCCAGGGATGGGAAGCTCACTCCTCTTTTTTGAACAACTCTGATCTCTAGGAAGGTTTTCCTTATATCCTGATGAAAGCTGCCTTCTAGTCACTTCTTCCCTCTGCTCTGAGAGATTGTGATCAGGGCTACCTTTGGCGTTTCTTTACATCATATTTCACCAGAAGCAGCCATGACATAAGAGAAAACACTGAGTTGAGAGTCAGAGGATCTGGGATTAAATTCTGGCTTTGCTACTTCCTTCCTGGGGTGGCCATGGGTAAGTCACTTCTCTTTTGGGGCCTGAGTTTCCTCTTCTGTAAAATGAGGAGGTTGATCTAGAAAGTCATGAGTTCTTAATCTTTTTTGGTGAGCATTTATACCTGGGATATTAGCAATTGCTACAACTCAAGTCTTTGTATATTGTTTGGTTGATTGCATAGACTTAAAAAAATGATGAAGGAAATGCTAATTATGCAGATTAAACCTAAAAAGTGTGTCACGGGTACATTTTTTCCTAGAGAGCTGGTAGTTATACATTTACCTATACACTCTTGTGCTAGATTTCTCTGGCAGTCTGGTAAGGCCTATGGAGCCCTTAGAATAATATTATTAAATACATAAAATAAAACACACAGGATTACAAAAGAAATTATATTATGGTATGGTATATATATATTATATTGTATTGTTATATTATGTTATATTATATGATACTATATTATATTATATCCTATCTTATATTATATTAAAAATAAAAGTGTATTTTTTGCCCATCCAAGTGTATAGACTGCTGGAAATATATCCATGAACCCCTTGGGGATTCTATGAACCCCAGGTTAAGAACCCCTACTCCAATATCTCTTCTGGATCCAAATTCTAGGATCTACCTAGATAAAAATACCAGATGTAGGAAGAAGATTATGGGATTTGGAACTAAAAGGACCTTAGCCATCATCTACTGCAACCCGTATCACTTTAAAGATTGAGAAACTGAGGCCAAAGGAATGCCAGGACTTTGCCTGGTTGTATGAACTAGGATTCATGCCCAGATTCTTTGTTGCCAGGTTGGTCCATTACGTCCCAGGTCTCAGGATCAGGTATTGCTTTGGCCCACATATTTTCCCTAGCGGTGCTTTGAGTTCCTCTTTTCAGGTGGGCTCTGGACTGCTCCGTCCCACCACTGAGCCGGAAGCAGTCAAGCTGGCCTTCCGGGCTCCCTGTGAGAGAATTACCAAAGCAAATTCCTCAGATCCTACAGGGAGCCAAGTCGAACAATGGGGTGCTGTTTGTGAGAGAGAGGGCTGGCTGAAGCTCAGCCCTCCACAGAGCCCTCTGCCAAAACCAAGGCTGGGCTGCCTCCTTCCAGTGCCAGTCCTCACGTGGAGGGGGGCCATGAGAGGGAATTCATTTCCATCCTCTTCAGAACCCTTGCTAAGGGTCAAAGGGTCCCGAACACTTGGCACTCCCTCCCAGGAACAGGTTTTCTCAGGGCTGGGAAGCTTCTCACCACAGCCCTTTAACAAGGTTCCAACAGCGGGTTTGATTGTCACAAAATTCACACCATGTCGAAAGTGAAAGGGCCCTTAGAACATAGAATGTAAGAGCTAGAAGACACTTTAGAATGTAGACCGTGGAATGTCAGTCAACCAACTAGCATTTATTAAATACCTATAATATGGACTGTATTAAGCCCTGGGGACATAAAAAAAGGCAAAGAATAGTCCCTGCTCTCATGGAACTCACAGTCTAATGGGAAAGCAACGTTAAAAACTGTACAAAATACATATGGGACAAACTGGGGGTCCTCTCAGAGGGAAGGACCAGAGAGATTGCTTCTAGAAGGCAGGACTTTAGTTGAGGGCTGAAGGAAAACAGGGAAGCCAGGAGGTGGGGATGAGAAGGGAGAACATTCCAGGGAAGGGAGACAGGCAGGAAAAAGGCTGTGAGACAAGAGATGGAGTGTCTCATAAAGGAACAAAGACACCAGTGTTATTCAGCTAAAGACTACAGGGTGGTCAGGTGTCAGAAGACTGCAAAGGTGAGAAGGCATCTGGTTGTGAAGGTCTTTGAAAATCAAATATTAGATTTTGTATTTGACTCTGGAGATAAGGGATCTTGGAAAATAGGACGTAGAATCTTATGGCTAATAGAGATACTATTGTTATGCAGTCATTTCAGTTGTGCCCGATTCCTTGTGACCCCATTTGGGGTTTTCTTGGCAAAGATATTGGAGCAGTTTGCCATTTTACAGATGAGGAAACTGAGGCCAACAGGGTTAAACAACTTGCCCAGGGTCACACAGCTAGTAAGTAAGTGTCTGAGGTTGGATTTGAACTCATGTCTTCTGGATTCCTGGGTCAGTGCTCTAGACACTGTGCCACCTAGTCCAATCTCCTCTGCTTATATTGTGTAAAACCAAGGCCCAGAGAAGGGAAATGACTTACTAAAGATCTCGTAGGTGTGAGAGTGAAGTCATAAGTCCTAGATCTGTACACTTGCATGTTGAGGTAGAGCTGGCCCTTGGCAAAATGGTCAATAAGGCCCAGACAAAAGAACACAGAAGATGTAAATGTGAGTACTTACTCTCTATGAAGACATTAGGCATATTTTCTGTGATCCTCAGTTTCCCTATCTGAAAAGCAGGGGGAAAATCCCTTATCCTGCCAATTTTGCTGCTTTATTTTGAGGGGACTCCTTGAGAACAGGATTTCACTTTTGCCTTTTTATCCCCAAGACCTAGCCCAACTCACGGCACAGAGTAGGTGCTTAAATAAATGCTTGCTGATTGATTGTCTTCATCCTTTCCTGGGTCCTTGGGTCCAGCGGGGTCTGCTGGGGTAATAGCTCCACTTGGCTTGGGGGGGGAGGGGCAGGAATTAGCAGACCAGTGTGAAAACAGGAGGTCTCCTATGCTTGGAGAGCTTAACAAGGACTGGAGCAGACAACAAAAGGCATTTTCATCAGATAATGGATAAAGCGACTGGTTATTTCATTAACAAATGTAGCCTGTAAGCTGAGAAGAAAAGGGCTGGAGATCCACGGTGGGGCCAAGGGACAGCAGAAGGAGAAAGAACTGATCTTTCAAAGAGCTAAAAGACCCTTATCACTCCCCCAGGAGGAGGTAATAGAGCGTGAGCCCTGGAGTAATAGGGAAAGCCTTTGGATTTGAAGTTGGAAGAGCTTGCTTTGATTTCCAATATAGATATTTACTGGTCAAGCCCCTCCCACTCTGGGAGCCTCAGCTTCCTCATCTTTAAAATGGGGGCAATAATACTTGTTCTGGAGAAGCAATATGATAGTGGCCAGAGAGCTCTCCTGAGTCAGGGAGACATGGGTTCAATGCCTGCGCCTGATTCATCCTAGCTCAATGACACCACCAAATAACTTAATCTTTCACATCCCAGGCAACTCCCTCTCTGCATAGTTGGCCCAGGGATCTTCATGATAGGAGAAATTCCTCTACACCAAGAGTTTGATATACCAGTTGAGATCACAAGTCATACTAAAAAAAAAAAATAATCCCACTCCCTTCAGAGGACTGTTGTGAAGGAAGCCACTGTAAACTGAAAAATATTGGGAAGTATGAGCTTCTTATTGCTGGCTGTGTCACCTAGTACAAGTCTGTCAAAAGGGGAGGTTAGACTCTAGTTAGACTAAGTGTTCTCTAGGGTTTCTTCCAATTCTGATGTTCTAGGATTCTAACCTCACAAGACTGACGATAGGATCCACTAAGATATTGTAGAGGAAAATGCCTGGGAAGCTGTAAAATTCTATGCAGTTGTGAGGAATTCCTGAATGTAAAAGTAGAAAAGAGCCAGACCTTGTTTGGACTTTGTTCCTGCCCTACCCCTCTCCCACCCGAGCCCACCCTGAACCCAAACAGATGTTGGGAGAGTACACGATCATGACATCATGGACATAGCTGGAAGGGACTTCAGAGGCCATGGAGGACAGTTCATTTTATAGACAAGAAAACTGAGGCATAGGGACTTTGGTTTTCACATCAAGATCATAAGATTTAGAGCTGGAAGGGCCTTGGTGATCATCCAATTCACTCTCATTTTTACACACAGGTCACTTGGCAAAAAGTAAATAGTAGAGCCATTAAGGGTTCAAACTCAAATCTCTTAGTCTCCTAGTCAAGGCCTCTTTCTTCTATGCCATGATGAAATAGGACTGGGAAGGAGACCTTAACCAGTCCCTATCATAGCCTTACAGGGTCATAGATTTTGAGCTGGCAGGGACCTAATAGGCCATCTAAGTCCATCTACTCATTTCATTGATAAGGGAACTGAAGCCCAGAGAAATCAAAAGACTTTCCCAAGGTCTCTCAGCTAGTAATGTCAAAGTGGAGATTTGATCCAGCAGACCTTGGAGTTCAGCAGTGGAGAACCTGTGGCTTGGATCATACTACATCACCAAGAAAAATGGGTCCTCTTCACTCTCAGTTTTCTCATCTGCAGAACAAGAGGGTCAGACTAGATGATCCCTAAGGACTCTTGCAACCCTGTGGTAGATTATAGGATATGCACAGAGTCTTGAATGACCCAGTTGTTGACGGTCAAAGTCAATCTTCTTATTAAATCCCTTCTGTAATACAGAGACCACTGTCAAAGAGCCCTGAGTCATTCTGGGAAGTCAAGACTCTATAGAGCTTTGGTTATTCAGGATAACATCATCCTTTCTGCAATGATGCAGCCCGGAATCTCCCTTCCATGGCTCACATTTCAATAGTGGGTCAAAGTTTGTAAAGGACTTCTCTTACAGCAATCATAGAGCTTGTAGGATCAGAGATCCTAGAACTAGAGGAGACCTCAGAGTCCAACCTCCTCATTTTACAGATAAGGACACTGAAGCACATGGAGGTCAAATGATATAGAATAGACAGTATAAGGATTATCAATATATTTACAGGCAGGAAACCTGCCTGGATTTAAATCTTGATTGTGTTACTTAACTATGTGATCTTGAACAAATCATCTGCCTCCTTATATGGGAGCCTAAGTTCCATTTTCTGTAAAATAAGGGACTGGGACTAAAATCATTTTTAATTTTCCTTCTAGCACAGTATCCTATGATTCTGTGATCTTAAACAAGTCTTTTTACTTTGGGGGAACATAGTTTCTTTAATTGTAAAATGAGGGGGTTGCACTCCAAGATGACTTTTAAAGTCCTGTCCAAATCAAAAATCCCATTATGCCCACTTTGTGGAGGAAGGAACAAGGCTTAGAAAAGTTAAATGATTTGTTGATGCATGCAAAGCAAATTTTGAAAGTCAGGACTGGAACTTGGGTCTCTGGATCCCAAGTTCAATGTGCTTTCCCCTATTTTATCCTTGCACTCCTAGAAACACTATTGATACTTTGCCTTTTCCCTTCTCTGGGTACTGAAGGGCATGAGCCAGTGGAGCCCATGGGAGCTGGCACCAGCACACTGGAGCAAGTCAGAATAATTTCACAACATGTCGGGTCCCTGGTTCCACTGTCGACAAACTCCAAGCTATCAGAGCCTCCCCCTTCTAGGGGCTCACTGGATTGGCGGGGAATACCAACACCATGATCGGTATAATTACTTAACCTCTGAGCACTTCCAGCTCACTCCAGGCCAAGTTCAAACAAGAGGCAATCAGGGGCTTAAGTGGCTGCCAGGAAAGGATAGTTGCTCAGTTATTAAATATTAAACTAGGATGGAGACGTATAATTGCAAATGAGAACCATAGGCAAATGGGCCAATTGGTCTGCTTGGCGCGAGAATTTCAGTTATCATGGCTCACTGACCAGCGCTATGGAAAGGGATAGCTTCCCTCAGTGACTGCTACATAGCCTCTGTGTCGAGCCAGCCATGCCCAGGAACCCCACTGGGTTTTCACAGTAGCTCCTAGGACAGGTTCATTTGGAGTTCTCTCTGAGGAGCTAACAAAGGGAAAATTGATATGAGAAAAGCAATTACGGAAAGGAAATATAATAGTTGAATATTCTCCATGTGTTCTGGGCCAAGTGTGACTCGGGGCTGTCCAGTGGCTCAGACTTGGGATTGAAGTAAAATGAGACACTTGTAGACAAAATATCATTTAACAAAAGGAAGTTTCCTTAACATCAGCATGAAAAGAATATTTGGCAAAGGCCCAGTGCTGGTTTATTTGGACACAGCACTTTAAGCCTCTGCTTTCTCATGATGGTATTTGCATTCAGAAGGGTATGTCATTGTAGGAGTCATCCGAGGACAATGAGAAGTCCATCAAATCTTCGAAGCCCAGATTGGACTGGGAGTTTATGCCTTAAGTTACTAGGAACTTATGTCAAGGATGAACATCTTAGTCCTCTTAAGTCTCCAGGACAGTTGACATTGGCAGTAGGCCTTAAAGGATTTCAATTGGAGTCTTAGAGAGAGACAAAAGGAAGTAAGAAAAGGGGGCACTTTGGGCCTAGGGATAGCATAAGCAAAGGCAAAAGGCAAGAGAGAGAGCTATGTGTTGGGGAGAGGGAAAACAATTCAAGATGCCTCGAAGCGCAGGATGAGCTTTGATTGTAGATGATTCTGAATGTCAAGTAGATAAACATGGACTTCATTTGATAAGCAATGGGGAGCTACAGCGTGTTGGAGCTGAAAGGAAACTTAAGAACACAGAAAGACAGAGCTGTAAGAGACCTTCATTCAAGTCAACAAACATTTATTAAACCCCTAGAGTACAACATACCATGCTTAAGATACAAAAATGATAAATGGTACAGTCCCTACTTTGGAAGGAGCTTACAACTGAATAGACCTTAGAATACAGGAGCCAAAAAAGGAATCTTACAATATAGACTATAGAAAATAAATGCTAGAGTAGAAGGGGCCTTAGAACATGGAAGGTAGACTATCAGAGCTAAAGACCATCTAGTTGGATCCCATCATTTTATAGACATCCTGCTCCAGCACTAGCTGTTGGACTCTCCATATGGACTTTTTAAAAATTTTTAAATTTCCTAAGAGCTCCTCACTGTCCTTTTAATCCCTATACATGTAACTTCCTAGCAACATGCTAGGAACACAGTTGGCTTTGTTTTGTGGTCACTTTAGAAAGCAGGCAACTTAAGACATGGGCTGCTGAGCAATACATGATTTGCAAAGTGGGGATGGTTGATTAGAAAACTGATTTTTCAGAGTGGGAAGGCATTTGTACACAGCCTTCCCCAGGGGAGTTCTCCCCTCCCAGAAACCAGGAAGGGTGATGGGATGAACTCTCAAGTAAGTTAGGTTGCAGTCAGTAATGTGGATTGTTGAGATGATTATTAAGTTTTCAGCACACACATTTACATCTCATAAATCCAGCCTTCATTTATTGTTTTGTTGAGTTTCTAGATTTAAGAAAATGACAGAGAAAAATGTTTATAACTTAGATTAAACTTAAAAAGGTGTCTTGGGAACATTTTTTCCCCATAAGCGAAGCAGTTATGAACACATTTACCCCACACACCTCTGGTTTTAGCCCATGACTGAAAAGTAAGGTAAGTTAATCAAGTTAGCCTAAGGTCATAGGATCACAGATTTAGAAATGGAAACCACCTCAGACACCATGGAGTCCAATGCCCTCATTTTATAATCGATAAAGCTAGGTCCCAGAAAGGTTAAGCAACTTGCGTATGGTTGTACCATTAAGTGGCTGAACTGGAATTTGAACTTAAGTCCTCTGAAAATTCAGCCCCGTTTCCACTCTACCCTGCTACTTTGGGGAATGGTAAAGTAATGGATGAGGCTGGGCATGGAATCAAGAAGACCTGAGTTCAAATTGGCCTCAGACACTTACTTGCTGTGTGAGCCTGGGCAAGTCACTTAACTTTTTTTGCCTCAGTTTTCTTACCAGTAAAATGAATTGGAGAAGGAAATGGCAAAGCACTCCAGTATCTCCACCAAGAAAACCCCAAATAAAGGATCAAGGAAGGGATGGATACAAATGAACAACCACAAAAATAAAATAAACAAACTAATCTGCATTTATTAAGCGCCTACTACATTCCAAGCATTGTCTTTAGGCATGGGGAAACCAATACAAAAGTCAGATAATCCTTGAGCTCAAGGAGTTCACATTGTACAGCTAAGATAAAAAAGATCAGGCACCCGACTTCCTGAGAGAATTACATACTCCTTGACTCTTAACTGCTTGCTTGTTTTTTTCCTCTCTTCCTTTAAACTGTATCCTCCCTCCTGAGTCGGTGGAATTCCTGTGTGCCTCCACCCCTCCTTCCTTCAAGTCTGGCAGCCAAACATTGGCCATCTGCATATAACCCAGTGATTATCACAGACAGGCATAAGCTCCTCCCAGCCTGCCAGGCAACTCTCCTTAAGCCTAATAAGGTTACCCGCAATTGCCCGTGAGGCCTCAGAGTCTGAAAGATGAGAACAAGCCCAATATAGATACATAAATCTTGCCTGTCTCTCTGGTCTGTCTTCTCCTCAGAACATTCTCTTCACCAATACCCCCTTAGTAGCTACTAGGTGCCCATCCCTGGGCTGGAAGGGAACTCAGAGGACTCTGTTGGGTACCATCATCCCCATTATACAGAAAAGAGGACTGAGGTTCAGAAGAGATAGGATTGGCCCAAAGCCACAAAGATAGTGTAAGTATGTGGCAGAGCAGAGACTTAAACCCAGGTCTTCTGATTTCAAATCCAGCACACTTTGCCCCATGCCAGGCTTCCTCTCAAGATGAACACTCATGAAGCCACAGTGAATGATCCGTGACAGGATATAATTAAGTGCTAAATTGTGTAGTACCGACTCCAAGTGATAGAAGAGATCTGAGTGGGGAGATCCAGAATGGCAGCCTAGGCTTTCAGGAAGAAGTGGTTTGAACAGGGTCTTGAAATCAATCAGTCAATACAAAAGCAATTATTAAGCACTCACGAGGTGCCCAGTATGGTGCTAGGTGTGGAGATACAGATATGAAAACAGAATAGTTTCCCTTCCCACGAGGAGTTTATAGTAATAGGCCAATAGACATTAGCCTTTTAATAAATATCTGATGAATGAATGAATGAGTGAATGAATGAATGAGTGAATGAAGGAATGACTTCAAGTCCCACCTAAAATCCCACCTTCTACATGAAGCCTTTTCTCACCCCTCTAAATTCCAATGCCTTTCTTTTGTTAACTATTTCCTATCTATCCTGTTGTGACTTGTTTGAATACATTTGTTGAATGGTTGTCTCCTGCCCTTCGATTGATTGATTGCCCTCCTTGAGAACAGGGATTGCCTTTTGCTTCTTTTTGCATCCCCAGCACTTAGCACAGTAGACACTTGATAAATATTTATTGATGGAATGAATGAAGGAATCATACGCTGGTTTTGGAGTTAGACTATATAGGTTCAAATTTCATCTTTCTCAGGAGAAACAACATACATGACATAACATATATCATGTAACACCTTAAGATTTGCAGAGTGCTTTACAAATATTATCTTATCTGATCTTCATAACAATCCTGGGAGGTAGTTGCCATTATGATCCCTATTTTACAGATGAGGAGAGTGAGGCAAACAAAGCTGAAGTGATTTCCCGAGGCTCACAAAGCTAGGGAGTGTCTGAAGCCAAATTTGAACTCAGATCTTTGGGACTCCGTGTCCAACATTTTCCCCACTGCACAACCTAGTTACTTGTAAGTAAGTACAAATGAAGAGGGGGAGGGGAAGGACTAGCAGCTGGGAGAATAAGAAGAGGTGTTATGTAAGAGAGAGTGGGACTTGAGCTGAGAAGGACTTTTGGATACCAAATAGAGGGGTTTGTAGTTTATCCTTGAGGAAGTAAGGAGCCACTTGAGACTTTTGAGCGATGTGTTCAGACTTGTGTTTTAGGAATATCATTTTGACAGCTGTGTGGAGGACAGATTGTAGAGGAAAGAGGCCTGAGGCAAGGATACCAATTAGGAGATTCCAGCAATAGTCCAAACAAAAGTTGATGAGGGTCTGAATTAGGGTGGCAGATATAGAGAGGAGATAGAAGTGAGGTGATGAGAAGATCTAATTGACAAGAGGTCAACTGATTCAATATGGGGCAGGGAATGGGGGAAAGACATAATAAGGGAAATTGAGGAGTTAAGAATGAGATTTTGAACCTGGGTGACAAGGAAAATGGTAATTCCTTTAACAAAAATAGGAAGGTCTTGAAAAGGGCTAGGTTTGGATGAAAAGCTAATGGTTCTGTCTTGGACACATTCAGTTTGAGATGCCTATGGAGCATCCAAAAGGAATTGGTGATGAAGAACTGCTCCAGAGGAACTCAAATCAATAAGTATTTATTAAGCACTTACTGTGTGTGTGGTACTGTGCTAAGTGCTGGAGATCAAATTCCAATAAAAAGAAACTCAACCCCTGCCTTCAAGGAGCTTTCTTTTTAATGGAAGAAAACAATCCATGAACTGAAAAGCAGGGAAGGGAGACGTACCTGCATGGGAACATGGTGATGAAATCCATAGAAGAAAGGATGGTTGGTCTGGTCTCATCCTCACGATGGAGGTTCAGGTTGGCACTCACCTTTGGAAGGAGAGCTGGGAACAGAGAGAGAAGGCAACTACAGAATGGTTTGGAGGTGTAAATCTGGGAGTTCTCTCTATAGAAATGATAACTGAACCCTTGATAGAGAAGGAAATTACTAAGTGGGAGGGTAGTAGAGAAAGAGGAAGGCCAATGACATAGCCTTGGTAGGGGCAAGGAGAGCACCCACAGTTAGGGGAGGGAATATGGAATATTATTCGAAGCAGAAGCCAAAGGAATAGTCAGTAAGAGGAGAACTGGGAAACATCCAATGAGGAGTCAAGAAGAGGACTAAAAAGCTGATGAATTTGGCAATTAATAGATCACCAATTACTTTGGAGAGAACAGTTTTGGAGGGATGGAGAGGATCTAGATGAAGAAAGAGGAAAAGAGGAGGGCACTTTGGATGAAATTAAAAACATTTGTTACTTTCCTTTCCCCTGTCCTCTGCCATAGACCTGGATCCCACCCAGAATCCACTTTGGCATCAGGAGGCCACTATGGTGGAAAGCACAGGGAACTGGGTTTGAAGTCAGAAACCTCCTACTACACCCATACAAGAGGTAGTTTTTATCTAAAACTTTATATCCTCCTCTTCCCCCTGCCCCAAACTCAGGGTCTCACATAGTGGTATAGTGATAGCGTTGAGGTTTAGGAATGCTGAGACACTGAAATGGGCACAGGAGGGTCCTCCCTGAATGAATTCAACCCAAGCTTTCTTTCAGCCACAGACAAGGTTTATTGAACCTGATAGAAGGTGAGTATGAAAAATCCACCATATTGGCCAAACTCTTAAGGAATCTGAGCATTTGTGGATCCTTATATTGATAAGCGGGCCAGATGGAATCTGAACTCTTCCAGGGAGGCAAGATGGATCTTTTATAGAGAAGATCGTGGAAACATAGAAGGGTTCTAAATGGAATTAAGGGAGTGCAAGTCTAGGGTAAGGCAAGGTACAGACAATGAAAGGGCAGTTAATCAACTGGTAAGGGCCATTGCTCCAGTTGAATGCCAGGGACCTGAGCTAAATGGGAAAGTCCAGGGGCTTTTCCTTTTTGGGGTCTATATGCCAAAGACAAGGTCTTTTTCTTTTGGGGGTTCAGATCCAATCCCCATCAATAGAACAGTAGATTGCTGTTTTTCAGTCACTTTAGTCATATCTGACTCTTTGTGACCCCATTTGGCATTTTTCTTGACAAAGATACTGGAGAAGTTTGTCATTTTCTTATCCAGCCCATTTTACAGATGAAGAAACTGAGGCAAACAGGCTTAAATGACTTGCTCAGGGTCACATAGCTAGTAAGTGCCTGAGGCCATATTTGAACCCAGAAAGAGAAATCTTCCTTCAGACCTGGCATTCTACCCATGCACCACCTAGCTGCCCTTGGGACAGTAGACACGAGCCTCTCAATAAAGGTTTACAGAATGAATGAATGGGATAGCAGGATGGACACTGACTTTAGGGTCAGAATATGTGGATTCAATTTCATCTTTACTACTTACTACCTACACAACCCTGCAAACCCTCTGATCATAACAACAGTCTAGAGTAAGGGACTACAGAGGTGCCAGTTGTTAAAAATACAGAATGTCTGTTTCTGCAAAGATTCCCATGGAAGTGCAAGACCTCATATTTTGTGTCCTCAGTGACTGAGACTAGTTTGTAGCCAGGCCATTTAGAGTTAAGTTAGACCACCCATCTGTTCTTCAGAGCGATTCCTCTCTAGAGGGCAACTGGTTCTATGGTGGGAAAAGGGAACACAGAGCCAAAGACAGATTTCTAGGGCCACCCTCCAAGTTGGTATGGACCCATTAATGACTCCTTCTTAGGTCTTGCTGTTCACTGAGGTCCACCAAAATGCACTATCCATCTAGCTCACATCTCTCCATCTTATCCACTTGGATAATACAAGAAATTTTGTATGAAATTTGCTGAAATCCAAATAAACTCTTGGCTACAACATCCCTCTGATCTAAGTCTAGGAAACCTGTCAAAACAGGTCATAATCCTTCCTGATACAGCCACGCTGTTTCTGAATAATCACTGCAACCCTTTCTAAATATTCACAAATCATCCCTTTAATAATAAGTTCTAGAATCTCTCCTTTTTTGAAAACTGGGAGACATTTGCCTTTTTCTAGTCCTCTGAAACCTCTTCCATTCTCTCTTACCTTTCAAAGATCATTGACAATGGTTCAGCAATCACTTCCTGTCAGTTCTTTCAGGATATTAGGATATAGTTTATCTAGGTCTGCAGACAACTCAGCTACTAAAGCAGTTAGATGCTTTCTTTCCATTTCCTCACTTATCTCAGGTTTCAACTACTTATTAACTGCTTTTGTTAGGTCCTTTCTAGACCAAAGATCTTTTCCTTTTGGCAAGAAAGCCAGCATAATAAGTGCTAAGTGGTTCCCACCCCCTCATTTTGCAGAGGAAGAAAAGGAAGCCCAGAGAAGTTAAGCAATTTGCAAAATCACACAGGAAATAGAATTTGAACCCAAGACCTCTGACTGGAAATCCAACGCTCTTTGCAATATGCTTACTAGCTGCATGACTGTCAGATCTCTTAACCTTTGGAACCTCAGCTTTCCCTTCTGAAAATTGGGGATAATCTCTATTCTCCCCATCTAACAGAACTGTTGAGAGAAAAGTGGCTTGTAAACCATAAAGTGCTATGTGTGTTACCATTATACCATGACTACTACTACTACTAAATTCTAAAGTGTTATGGAAATGTCAGATGCCAGTATAATTAATAAATGCTTGTTGAATTCTTGCTCGGTTGAATTGAACAGTAGGTGCTGAATAAATACTCATTGACTTAGCGTCTGAAACAGACCTATGAATACAGACTGTGGCTTACTTCATGGGGACATCATTTAGACACCTGCTCTTAGTTACAGGCAAGAATACCGGCTGGCTGTGGACACCTGCAGGTCCCCAAATTGAACCTCAAATAGACAGCCTAGGAAAAGCTTTCTGCCTTTCAACAAATGATTGGATCACCTACTATGTGCAGGATGAATTTCCTGCCTCTAAATAGTAATCCTTTAGCAGATCCCAACCCCATCCCTTCTTTCCTATGATTCAAGAGACCTGGGTCCCAAACCTGGGTCAGCTACAACTTACTGTTGTACCTTGGGCAAGGAATTGGACCTCTCTGAACCTCTATTGCTTGTCTGTAAAAAGGAGAGCAGTCCTTTCACTGATTTCCTCATAGGATTATCTAATTCAAAAGCAATCAGAATAGCTGGATTTACATTGTGCTATAAAGCATGCAGGGGTTTTTCCTGTATTATTACCATTAGATTCTCATAATGACCCTATGAGATATGTGCTACAGGTTATATTATCCCCATTTTAGAGATGAGGACACTGAGATTCAGTAACCTGCCTGTTATCACGTAACTAGTAAGTCTCAGAAATTAGATTTAAAACCAGGCTTTTTGACTCTAAGCCCAAGACTCTTATCTACCATACTAAGTTATCTCTAACAGAGGTAATGGCATCAGAGAATTTTAGAGCTTAGGAAGGTACTCAGAACTTATATATTGACCCTTATGATAAAGAAAATGAGGCCCAGACTGGGGAAGTAACTTGCTCAAAGTCACACAGCAGGAGCCAGAACCCAGCTTTCCTGACGCTCTGGTCTATAGTTGGTTGGTTTGTTTGTTTTCCTATGTCAAGAGATAATCACCTCTCAAGCCACACTTGAGTCCCTTGAGGGTGAGGGTGAGGCAGGTTCAGTTAGGGAACAAGGAAGCTTTGCACTGCTCGAAAGCCCAATAACTGTATTTCAAACCTGGAAGTCCTTAGCCCACTCCCCCAACCCCCTTCTCCCACCCAGTTGATGAACAGAACAGCAAGCTGTCTGCAGAGCTGTGGGTGTTGCATTCTGAAGGAAACTACTAATTATGGCGTTCTGTCTCTAAAACAGCTCAGGACTAGCGGCACTGTCAAAGCCAGGCGCCTGGCTTCAGAGGGAGGTGGCACTTTCATCTCAGCTGATGACTCTTAACAGGCAGCCTTGCCACAACCCAGATGCCTTTCCCCAGAGCTGAGCTCCAAAAAGTGCCATTTGCTTGAATGGTGTGATGCTGTGAGGGAGCCAATAAATCCAAGGTGGGAAGGACATGGACAGACAGCAGCCCGTAGGTCGGCTTACCTTTTGTTTTAACTATGATATAGAAAACAATATCCTTTTCCTTTCTTCCCTACCCCCATTCTCCATCCCTTAATAGGATTTGGAACTGGAAGAAACCTTAGACCATAGAATATTAGAACTGGGAGGGACCTTAGAGCATGGAATGTCAAAGCTGGGAGGGACCTTAGAACAGGGAAAGTCAGAGCTGGAAGCAAACTAGTGTATACTTCAAAGAATCTGTAATCTCATAGATGTGAGTGCTTCCTCCATTGGTCAGTATAGCAACTCATCCATACCTTCTCATCTCATGTGATTCTTCACACCCTCACCACAAAGCCATCAAATACCTACTCATAGCTTGGGAGACCTTTTTCTCTAATTCTTTTAACATACTAAGAAAGTCATGTAGTCTTTTAACATAGAATACTCATGAAAACAGCACCAATCTCACATTTCTACAGTGCTTTAAGGCTTCCAAAGTGACCCTCATAATAATAATAACCCTGTGAGGTTGATAAGGCAAATAATATTATCCCTGTTTTACAGATAGGGAAATGGAAGCCCAGAGAGGTTTAAGTGATTTACCCACAACCACATAGCTAGTGTCAGAACCTAGGTTCAAACCTAGGCTTTTTGGCTCCAGGACCATCACCTCATTCTACCACAATGAGTGAAAAGCACTGTATTATTATTCATAGTATAATCCAGTGAGGTCCTTAACACTGTCTCTAAATTACGATCCAGGGCTACAGTTTGCATCAGTTACCAATAAAGAATCACAGAATTTTAGAGTCAGTAGGAATCTTAGAGATTAAGTAGTCCATTTTGTATCAGGGAAACCTTGGCCTCGAAAAGAAAGTTATTTTCCCTTAGATTACTTATTGTTTTGCATTGCAGTTTTAGGGGTATGTATTATATACACCTTCTCACCTGGCAGGCAGGCAGGCAAATCTATCAGAAGCAGCAACACATCCCGAGAGGGGCCCCAGGGAGCACGTGCCTGCCAAGTCAAACTATCATCACCACCTTGACCATCACTGCCTCTCAGACCCTGATGAAGGCAGCCCAGGCAGGACCCTGAACCCAAGAGCCTTGGCACTAGCAGCACTGCCAGCCCATTGCCCTCAGCCATCATCCTGGAAAGCAACCCCTGTGGAGATGCAGTCCGGGAACTGCTCCTGTAATTGCTACAGCCAGCCACCGCTAATGAAGACCCGGAAAGCAAAGTTCTTGTCGTCAAAGTCCTTCACACTGTCAAATGGTTCAACATCACAGACTGATAAGATTTCATTAACGGAAATGTCATTCAAGAAGACACATTAACATCTGCTTTGCCACTGCAGCCTAAGAACCATGGGACCTTTCCATCTGACTTATAGCTGAAATACATGGTGTTGTCCCCCGATTAGAGTGGGAACTTCTTGGCGGCAGGGACTATCTGACTTTTCTACTTGTGTTCCCTGGGCTTACTACAGCGTTTTGTATGCGGTAAGCACTGAACAAATTCTTTAGTCATTGATTCACTCATTCAACAATAAGATCTATGAAGGAGAGACCTTGTTTCATCAGATCATATCTCTCTGCCTATCAGAAAAGGTGACTTGCACACAGTCAGTGCTAATTATACACAATTTAGAGGAAATATGGTCTGGAGCCAAGAGTACTGGCACCAAAGTGTCAGTTTCCTACTGTCCAGAGAGTTGGTAAGAAGGAAAGAAGCCCCTTCTGCAGTGCCCTGGGAACTGCCTAGAGAAAGGGGCTTTATATAAATAAATAGCAGGTGGTGTGATTATCATCCCATACTAATCCCCCAGGCCTCCTAATCCCTTCCGTGTGTGTGTGTGTGTGTGTGTGTGTGTGTGTGTGTGTGTGTGTGTGTGTGTGTGTGTGTCTTTTGTCTCTTGGTGACGGTAGATCTTTTGGAAGTTTGGGAGGGTTTGATACTGAAGTCTCAGTCATACAATAGAAAGAGCAATGGATTTGGAATCAGAAGATCTGGGTTCGAAACTTATCTCTGTATCTACATGACTTTCTCTAGGTATCAATTTCCTGGTCTTTGCAATGGGGTCGAGAATCAGAGTTCCTTAACCTTCTTTGTATGGTGGATCCCCTTGGCAGCCCAGTGAGGTGTATAGATCCCTTCTCTGAATGCTTCTTAAATACATAAAATAAAATGTGTAGGATTACAAAGGAAACCAATTATATGGAAATATAGGAAACAAAACTTGAACAAGTTCATAGACCCTAGGCTAAGAAGTCCTACTAGATGATCTCTAAAACCCTTCCAACTCTAAATCCTGCTAAAAGCCTATAGCAATTTCATCTTGTTGGAAAAGATCTCTCCCATCCCATAAAATCATCCAAACATCCAGGTATTGATAAAGTAGGAGTCCAGTGAAATCATCAGACCACTTTCATTGTGACATTGTGTCAGGAGGTAATAATCATGACTCACATCTCTGATATAATTTTGATTTCTAAGATGCTTTTCTCACAAACACCCTGTGAGGTATGCTGTGAGGATTATGATTTCTATTTTACAAATGAGAAAAGTTAGGGTCAGAAATAAGAAAGCCTCTTGCTCAATCAAAGCAAAAGAGGCAGAGGAAGAAGGAGAGGGAGAAAGAGGAGGAAGAAGAAAAAGGAGAAAAAAAGGAGGAAAAGAAGGAGGAGGAGGAGAAGAAGAAAGGAGAAGAAGGAAGAGGAAAAAAAGGAGGAGGAAGAGGAGGAAAAGAAGAAGGAGAAGGAGGAAGAGAAGAGGAGGGGGAGAAGAAAACAGAGGTTAAAAGACTTGACCCGGATAGCAAATACCTGAGTCTGGATTTGAACTCAGGTCATCCTGAATCCAGGATCAGATCTCTACCCACTATTCCACTTGAATTTAAAGAATGGGTAGGGGGGCTGTGTGTCTTTCCATTATACCACTATTCCATTATATCCACTGCTCTCAGAAGAGTTAAGAAAGACTTTTTCCTAGAGATGGAATATTGTTTTCCTTTTCAATTCATGTTACCCAGAAACCTCCCAGCTTCTTGTAATTTATATTTAAAACTTAACCACTTCCAACAACCATTTTCCGGTCCCACAATTCCCACTGACATTCAGATATTAGCACAGAACAACAAATGAACTAAAAATCAGAAAAGCCAGGTTTTGGTTCCAGCTCAGACATTAACTTACAGTATGACCTTGGGTAAATCACTTCCCTGCTCTTAGATTCAGTTCTTTCATCTATTTAGGGGAGGGGAAATTTCAGATCTTTTTTCCCCCTCCACTTGTTCTAACACTTTCTTCTGCCATTATCAACATAGGATGGAGTTTTCTCCACCCCCCAAAAAAAATTTTAATGGTAGTCGAAGTTTCTCAATTCTCTTCTCATCCTCTCCCAGTTATCCTTTCCTCATCAGATCATCATAGATTATTGTCATTGATAATAGATTGCATTGAGAACATACTTTCAATTTTACAAAACACTTTCCTCAACACCTTTCCAAGTAGGCAGGGGAGTAACTTGAGCATAGTCACATGACTAAGAAACATTAGACTATGAAACATCCTTAGAAATTATCTAGTCTTCCCCTCCCCTGTTTTTTTCAGGTGAAGAAATTGAGATGAGGAAAGGGGAAGGGACACAAGATCACAAAGATACCCTCTTCAGTGCTCTTTTCCCAGTGGCCATCACATTTGCACAAGGGACTGGAGTCCAGAGTTTCAACCTAGCCTAGAACCCTGGAGGCCAAGATTAAAGTCTGAACTTGATTCTACTTTCTGAGTCTGCCTTGCAGCATGACTCACCTGTGATGAGCTGACCTTCAACCAGGTGAGGACATAAATCATTTCTAGCTACAAGTAGGCATCCTCTTCGGATTTCCTCTTTGTTCTTTCAACTAATCATCCTTTGCTTCACTACCCCACCTTCTCGTCTCCTTTCCCTCCATCTTCCATTCCTTTCCCTTCTGCCTCTTTTCCAAACGGTGTTGAAGTCCTTCCTACACACACTCTATTTTTGTCCTCATCACCCTACCCTTCCTCTCCCCTCCCCCCCTACATCCCTACATACACACTTCCTGCTCTTCTATCTCTCTTTCCACCTCAGGAAAGCTTTGAAATAAGCAGGCATTGCGGGGGGAGGGGGAGGGGGAAGGGAAGGACGAAGGGTCTCTCGTGGTTCTAGCTGGAAGAAAAGAGGAGAGGCAGTCAGGAAAGAACCCTGAAGATTCAGTCAGAAGACCTCAGTTTCCATCCTAGCACCGTTCCATACCTGTGTGACCTTGGGGAAGTCACTTTACTTGCCTAGTTCTAAGTTTCTTATCTGTAAAATGAGGGCATTGCTTATTAGTCCTTAGCCCCGGATCTCTAAGCTTCTTTCCACATCTAAATTCAGACTGGGATGAGAAGGTTGGCCCAAGGGAGTGGTGGCTGCGTGGGTTAGCAGGGGACGCCCCTGGGAAAGGTGGGTTTTTGAAACCTCAGTGAGTTCAATTTCAGCTCCGAGCAGGACTAAAAATTCGTTGAGGGTACTGAGTCGCTGCAAGGGATTTCCCAGTGCCTAGAAGGCCGGCCGGCCAACTCCTCCAGTCCACCTTAAGAGAACAATGTTTAAGGCACACCGCGATGACCTTACAAAAACAAGTTTGCTCTAAGTGTAGCAGTGCCCTCTGTCTCCCGTTACTCCTACCAGTTGCCTTTTAAACTACCTTAAATCAATCCCGGGCTGAGCCCTTCTCGGGATGACTGTGGTAAGGGGGGTTGGGGGTGTAGGGAGGTTTTCTGAACTGGTACATTGTTGAAAACCGAGCCCCATCTAGTTCCGAATGCTAGGCAACGGCGGAGTGGGGGTGCTGGAAGACGTTATCGGAGGAATCGAGAGAGGAAAGGCAGCAGCCCCAGAGGAAGGGGAGGAGGAAGAGGAGGACCCTGCTGGGGGAAGCAGGACTGAACAGGAGGGAAAAGGAAGCCTTTTGGAGTAAGGGAGCGGGCAGCTGCGCGCTTCCGGGAGGGCGCGGGGCTGGAGCAGCCCCAATCCCAGGCTATTGTAGGTGCGGCTGGGGGAAAACCGGCGCAGACTCGGGAGCGCTAGGGCTGAGCTGCGGTGGGGGTGGCGGGCGGACCGAGTATGTGATTGCCTGGGAAAGGCGGCCGATTTCCCTGAGTGTTTGGGAAAGGCTCCTGGTCAGCGCACGGGCACCACGGCCAAGATTGACCAGGTCAGTGCAGCCGGCGCACTCTCCCGCGCGCGCGCGGATCCACACACGCACGCAACACACACACACACACACACACACACACACACACACACACACACACACACACACACACACACACACACACTCACACACACACACTCACACACTCACTCCTCCCTATCCCTTCCATCTCTCAGTCTCTCCCTCGCTCGCTCGCTCTGCCTCTCTCCCTTCTTTCTCTCTTTTCTTCTCATCTCCTCTTTCTTTCTCCTTCGTTCCTTCCTTTGCCTCTCTCTCTCACGTCTAGGTCTTTCCCCCCTTGCCTCCAAGTTACCTCCCCCTTCTCTCGGTCTGGGTCTGCCTGTCTGAGTCTGTCTCTCCCTCTCTCCTCCCTCTTTCTCCCCCTCTCCATTCTTTCTCTCCCTCCTCCCCATCTCTCTTTTTTGTCTCTCTCCCCATCCTCACCCCTCCATCATCTCTCTCTCCCTCTCCCCCTTCTATCCTTCCCTCTCCCCTTCCCCCCTTTTCTCACTTAACCCTCCCCCACCCCCCTCGCACATGAGGGCTTCTCAAAAATAACCGCGGCGTGGCATCTCTCTTGCTGCGCCAGGTCGGTTCCCTTTTCTGGTTTGGGGGGAAGGAGGAGGAAGGAAAGAGGGAGGCAGGGGCGGAGGAGAGAGGAGAAGGGACGGGGGAGGGGCGAGGGAGGGAAAGGTAGAAGATTGTCATATTTCTGCTCCATCCGCCCGTCTGGTTGCCCGCACCGGGCTCGCTCCTCGCTCACTTGCCGCTCTCCTCTCGATTCTCCACAGCAGAGCCCCATGGAGCCTGCCCGCGGCTCTCGCCGGCTCCGCTCCTGGTCCCTGCTCTTCCTGCTCCTGGCAGCGTCCCATAGCTGGTCAGGTAAGTGACGAGGCTCACCTGCTGCCAGGTATCTCCAACGTGTGCATTTTTGGGTGGCAGTTTGGGAGCTTCCCTCTCCCTCCCTCCCTCCTTCCTTCCTTCCTCCTCCTCCTCCTCCTCTCTCTGCAGTCTGCCCTCCCTTCTGCTCTTCCCTCCCCAGTCAGCCCCCCTTTCCAACACACACAGTGGGAATGTTTTCCAGGCATTCTGCTATGTTGGACGAAGGAGGATTGGAGTATATGGAAAAGAGCACTGGGCTTGAAATCAGAACTGGGTTCAGATCTGCTACTTCCTTTCTGGTTATCTTTGGCAAACCGTTTGCTCCCCTTCCAAGTCTCAATTTCTTCATCTGTAAGACAGGTTGGACTAGAGGGTCTCCAAAGGCTCTTCCCGCTCTAATATTCTATGATTCTGTGCTGTATATAGGCAGAGGGATGGATACAGGTTGAGAGGCCAGAGGCTCCGAGGAGAGATTGGTATGGAGCTGGCAAAGGGTTTAACCCCTGATTCTTCGCACTCCCGGATCCTTCCCAGAACCTTAATGCCAAAGGGCTCTCAGTCTCCTGATCTCCTTATATGTGTAAGAGGATGGGCCACCTTGAACCCTAACATCAGACCTACTGCGGTTCTGTCTAACCTGACCTAATGACTATGCCTTTGCCTTTACCTCCCGCCCCCCCATTCCCCCAGGACATACATACACACCTCTCTTCTCAACTGGTAGGACAGCTAACCCCTTGCCAGGACTTCCCCTTAGGAAAGCAGTGGGATCTGCTTTGGTCCTAGGAGGAGGGCTCAAACATTCTCTCTCTCCCTCCCTCCCTCCCTTCTTCTCCCTCCCCTCTATCACATGACCAGAAAGGGTGACTGTTTTCATGTAAGACAGAGGGGTTCTCTTTTACCTCAGCTGATGAACCCTTGATTTCATTCCATCAATGTCTGGGGCATAGTAGGCAAATTTGCACGGGAGGGGAGAGCTCCTGAGAGAGCAACAACCCCACACTTCTTTCAAATGCTGTGACTTTTTCTTGTGGTCAGTGAAAATATAACATCTCCTGTTCCTCTTATTTCTTCCTATTTTTCTGTCTTGTTTCTTCTCATTCTGTCACTTCCTTTTGCCTTCCTTCTCAACCTATATGCCAGTAAACTCCACTCCTAGGAAGCCACTGTATTGCAACCAGGGTGCTAAGCTCCTTAGTAGGCATAAGGGCCATCGGATCTTCATATCATTTTATTCAGTGTGTGTCACTTTTCCTCTCTTTCCTCCTCTTTAAATGAGGAGGTTGGATTATATTGTCTAAGATTGCTTTCACTTGTAATATTTTGTATCCTCAGGCCCCTTTCAGCCCTGACACATTCTATATTGTGTTCTGAGGTTTCTTCCAGCTCCAATGTTCTATTTAGCAAAATCCCTTTCAGACTTAACATTCTATGCATCTGCTCGAACATTATAACATGTTGTTTGTATGTGATCTAAGAGTATGGCCTAATTCTAATAATGCTTATAATGTATATTCTCTAGTCACAAGCCAAGAGATTTGTTACAGTTCCAGCCTTTTAAAGCAAGGGTACCTCCCCAAGAGGCTTTATGCAGAGGAGGAAATGGGGATTACAGAAGCACTTTTGGTAAGGGTGAGGAATCTTTGAATTATAGAATTGAAAGTAGCCGCCGAGGCCATCTGGTCCAGCTTCTTCATTTTACAAATGAGGAAACTGAGGCTGAAGGATATCAAGTGACTTACCCAAGGTCATAGGCTGAATTTGAACCCACTTTCCTCTACTCTAGAACTAGTACTCTTTCCGTGACACCATTACCTTTTTCGACCCAGTGAAGCTGTGATATGTTGTAGTAAGCAGCAATCTCAGGCCTTGAGCAATGGAGGAAGGAGGGGAAATTAAAATCTGTCTCTGTTGTGCCTTCATAGTTTTCTGCATTGAGGAGGCCTATGTGCTTCTGCCCTTCTACTCCACACATATATTGATAAAGAAGGGAGTTAGTTAAAAAAAAAAGGGGGTATACTGTGATTATAAATTTAGAGCTGGAAGAGATCTTAGAATTCATTTAATCTAACCCCTACTCACTTTACATGTGGAGAAACTGACTCCCAGAGAAGTTGTGACTTGCCCAAAGTCTCACTGGTCGTAAGCAGGAGAGCTGAACCCAAGGCCCTTGCTTCCAAATCCAGCTTTGTTTTCACTGTGCCACAGGGATGGTATCTTTCTCTCCCATCCTTCTGGTCTGGCTAGTCCCATAAAAATCACAAACCCCACCAAACACATTTCAAGAGATTGTAGTGGAGCCAATGCTGAGAGGAAGGAAGACATGAAGCATTTGTATATTTCATGTCACCCTGGTGAATTACATCTGAAATCTGACCTTTCCCAAGCTGGCTAGATGTGCCCTAGAAATTCATAAGTTACCATCTAGCTAGCTCTCTGACCATCCTTTTCCGGAGCCTGGAAAGGACATGATTCTTCCTCAGCGACCACTTGTTAATTTTTCTAAGTGGGGAATCTCAGCCAGGCTAGGATTTTTAAGCTCTGGGCTTCATGGGTTGCTTCTTCCAGATCTTTCTCTATTTGGATATATCTGGTTCTGCCAAAGCAGACAGTGACACTGATTAACAAGTGTTAAGACTGGCTGTCTGTTTATTTTGGGTGACCATCGCTTGGAATACTAACACCCCTCTCCGGTGACAGCCTTCTAGCAAATCTTCCCTTCTTTGCCTATAAAAACAATCTATAAACTGGCAAAGATTAAATCATAAAACTCCCGTTCCAATCCATTCAGCATCAATAGGCTGAGAAAGTGGAAACTGTGGAGGGGGCTGCATGAATGTTACAATAAATAAATCTTTTGAGCCTTAATTCTTTTCACAGAGGATAAATTTCTCTGCTGAAGAGGATGAATGGGATTGAGGGGGTTGGATGGTCACTGTCTATTTTTACCTCTAAGGCAAAGGCACTATAACTCACCTCTCCCATTGTCACCATCTTCCATTCTCTGCCCTAAGCCCAGGATGCAAACTCTGAACCTCTGAGCAATGCAGGGAGTCCCTTCTGCCAGGGTGGGTGCACAGAATTCACCTGGTTTGTCTGACTCACAGATTCATTTCTTTGCAATTGATCCAAGCCTGGGAGTGATAAAACATGAGGTAGTAGAAACAGCATTGGAGTTTGAAGAATGGGTTCAAATTTTAGCTCTCCCACTTAGTCATCAGGCAAATTCAAACCCTTTTCTGAGCCTGGGCTTAGTTCTCCAAAAAAACAAAGGGGGTTGGGCTCAGTGATCTAGCTAAGGTCTCTTTTATCCCTGACATTCATTGGTTCAGTGAATTTATGAGAGGGCAAGGGAAAGGGACTGGAGTAGGGGACAGAGGAAGTGGGATAGAGCAGGCAAACAGTTTTTGTGAGAAATTAGATTTGTTCAAATGAGAAACTATAAAACATCTTGTTTGGAAGGTGCCTTCTAAATGAATGACTGCTGGTGTCTGATGCAGAACCTGCCATTACCACTTGAAAATAGTGTGATCATGTGATTCCTTCCAGGATCACATGATCTGAGCTTGTTGAGGGTTCAACATATGAATTTGGAAAAGAGGGTGGTGTTTTTGAGATAAATTCAGCTCATTACGCTGCAAAAAGAGGGGTTTTGAGATGAAAATGAACTTTATCTTAAAACCTAAAAGAACCAAAATGTCCAGAACCAACAATAGTTCCCATGTGGTAGTGCAAAAGAAGGATTTCTGTTTCCCCTTCCCATGGGTTCTGAGAGCTGAAATTTGGGGGTTGATCAGTTCTGAATCCCCACCTGGTAACTCTTTAGTGAGCCCCTTCCTTGCTTATTGAGCAAACTCTCAGCCTCAGTTTCTGCCTCTAGATAATGGGAGTGTTGATCTACAGAAGGGAACTCTAACTTTTTATATCATCAATCCCAGGGCCTTTTGGAGCCCTGTTCCAAAGTAATCTATTCAAATAACTGAAGGAAATGCTAAATTTCAGTTAGAAGCTAATGGAAAAAAAGATGTCATTTAAGAACCCCTGGGCTCAAGGATCTTCCAGCATTTGGTTTTTACGTTTTAACACCCTGCCTTTCAATATTTGTGGTCTGCCATGCTTGATGGTCTCATGTCCAGTGCTACAGGGTCCATTCCAATGCTAAGATTCTATGTGACCTAATTGGGGGCTGAGGTGATTTGGCCTTCTAATGACCCTTGACCTTTCCTTAGCATCATAATATTTTGCTAACATTGTTTAATTTGGTTACCTCTTGATTTTTTTCACTTCCTCTTTCATAGGAGGAAAGAATTTTACCACTGAAGTGTCAGAGGCACTTGTGGGGTATTTTTCATTTATGATTATGTAGTGAGCATTGATGTTTTCTAAGTACTTTTTGGTCATTAGCTATTCACTGCCCCAGCCTTTTCAGTCCAAGCTTACTTCTATAACCTAGGAAAGAGCCTAAACTGGGGAGTGAGACTGAGGAGAACTTTGTTGAGTTTAAACTTCTGGTGATATCATTATATGACCTTGGACTCTACTTTCTGAATCTCAGTTTGGTTATCTGTAAGATAAGGGGGTGGGTTCACATGATCTCTAAGGATCCTTGCAGCTCTGATATTTTAGGTTCTAAATATGTAGAGGCATGATAGAAAGATGACTTCACTGGCAGTTGGGAGACATGGGTTCTAGATCTGTCATCCCTGACTTATTATATGATCTTGGATCTCAGTTTCTTGCTCTGTCAAATGAGTAAGTTGACCTGGTTGGTCTCTAAGGGGCAGCCTGTCATTTGTGGCATCTTCCATGGGTAGCAGTGGAGATGAATTACTTTAGTGAAAGATATAGGGTGAAGGTTTGGGATTCTTGGCTCTAAAGCTCAGATCCTCTAGGTGCAGCCCTGGCAAATGTCTCTAATTGAAAGTGCATCAGACTTTGGGGTGCTTGGGGAAGGTATTTGTGGAATCCCTGTGATTGCAGCTTCGTAGAAGGGATTTCAGCTCAGGGCAACGTTTTATGACTAAGTTACAGTTCATTTCTCTGAACTCCTCAGCTGATCATGGAAACAGTGACAGACCCTTGGCCTGCATGAATAATACATCGAATGTGACTTAACTGTAGCCAGCCCATTGACAAGGGAGCCCCAGGCCCAAACCAGAGCTGATTTCTTAACCAGGAGTCCTAACATTGTGGGGAATTTGGGAATCCAAAGCTGGAATCTTCCTCCTGTAGTTTTTCTGTGCATTTTATCCGGCAGATGGAGAGGAGGTGGATGAGGAGGAAGGGAGTTCTAAAAGTGTTACATGAATTCAACAAGCTTGTGTTCTCATTGCTTTGGTTTGCTGAGAGCGACAGGTTATTTTCTTATGTGGAATCTTGGGCCGAGGGTCTTTTTTTGTTTTGAGTTGTTGTTTTTTTTTTTAAACATGCCCAAACCGTAGGCTTCTAGGCTTTTTGAAAAAAAATGCAGTCTTCCTACTTGTGAGGTGGCAGAGCCGAGCAGAGTCCTGGCAAATGTAATTTAGCTCTGTGTTACTGTGAAGTGAAAGGAAATTTTGGTTTGTTAGAAGGAAGGCTTTCTGATAACCAGGACCACCTAGCAAGAGAATAACACAGGTAGTGAGTCCCCTGTCCTTGGATATATTTAAGCAGAGACTGGAGTGCCCATTTGTCAGAGCTTTTGTGGAAAGGATACCTAATCATAGCAGGGTTAGACTAGATGTCCTCTGAGGTTTCTTCCAACTCTAAGATATGATAATTGTTAAAGTGTGATGTGGTGAGAAGTAACATGGCAAAGTGAAAAGAATATTGGGTTTTGAATCAGAGGATTCAAGGCCTGATTCTGCCATTCATTATTTGTGTGACCTTAACCTCTCTGTTTGTGTGATCCTAACCTCTCTGAATGACCTTAACTTCAGTTGTAAAATGAAGCGGTTGGACTTTTCGTTTTTCAGTCATTTTTCAGTCTTGTCTGACTCTTTTTGACTCCATTTGGGGTCTTGTTGGCAAAGATACTGGAGTGTTTTGCCATTTCTTTCTCCGGTGCATTTTATAGATGAGAAACTGAAGCAAACAGACTTAAGGGACATGTCCAGGGTCACACAGCGAGTGTCTGAGACTCGAGTCTTCCATTGCACCACCTAGCTGCTTTGTGGTTGGACTAGCTGACCTTTAACTCTTGGCTCCAAATCTATGACCCTAAGATCCTGCCTCTTGATATCTTCTGGAGAATGGTAGATTGAAATAGATGTCAGGTTTAACAAGGCATGGTTTTGTAGAATATTAGAGTTGAAAGAGACATTAGAACATACACAACTTTAGAGTTCAAAGATATTAGAACGCAGAACATAGGGAAGAGAAGTGAGAGAATAAGTATTTCTATAGCGTCTACTACGTGCCTGGTTTTTGTTGTTGTTACAAAAACTATTTCATTTGATTCTCCCAATAATCTGTGAGGTAGGTGCCATTATTATCCCCATTTTACAGTTGAGGAAACTGAGGCAAAGAGAGGTTAAGT
The DNA here is from genome assembly GCA_023548195.1 of Bettongia penicillata ogilbyi. Lineage (NCBI taxonomy): Eukaryota > Metazoa > Chordata > Mammalia > Diprotodontia > Potoroidae > Bettongia > Bettongia penicillata. Next base: position 4,224,717 of record JAJHZJ010000397.1, on the reverse strand, counting down.
GACTTTTCCAGAGTCACACAACTAGTAAGTTATCTGAATCTGGATTTGAACTCAGAGCTTCCTGAGGGCTCTAAATATACTATGCCACCAGCTGTCTCTAGATTAGAATATTGGAATTAGAAGGGATCTTGAGACAGAAGGGATCTTGGAACATAGACTGTCAGACAGTGGTATAAGGGAAAATAGGGCTCTAGAGTCGAAGATCCTAGGTTCAGATCTTACCTCTGACACTATATGACCAGGGGCAAGTTACTTAAATTCCTTGGCCTCAGTTTCTTCATCTGTAAAATGAGGACTTTGCACTAGATATCCTCTGAGGTTCTTTCTAGCTCTAAACCTTATGATCAAAAGGATCTTGGAAAACTGAATTTTAGAATATAAAATTTCAGACTGAGAAGGGAACTTGGAGATCTAGTTTAACACCCTCATTTTGCCATTGAGGATACCTTGATCCCGAAGTCTTGCTAAAGTCTTGTTTCCTGTTGTTGATCAGTGAAACAAGGTAGGAGGCATACAGTAATCCCCTAGAGTTCTTCTCAGAAGTGTTCCTATCACAGGACAAGAGAACCAAAACGAGTTCCAGATCCATGCAACTATGAAGGAAACATTTATTTTCACAGCCGAAACTGCTTTCCTGTTAACTTCCAGGGTTCCTGGGACAGAACATCCTTGCTGAGCCTATTACAAGATATATTTACCCTGCTGGGCCCCTAGTCCAGAGGGATGCAAAATAACTGAGCTGGAAGTTGGAAATGATGTAGGATTGGTTCTTTATGTCTGTAAAATTTTCTAGTGCATCAGTTTTGAGCATTGGCATGGTAGATGGCCAATGCTTACAGCCCTGGGCTATAAGATAAGATCAGGTGGGCATGTCAGGGAGGTAATTTGGAGTCTCTGAATGAGCAATGAACTTTGGAGCCAAGAAAGGCGGTGGATGAAGGTAGGCAGTGATCTCAGAACCGACACTGACCATAGTTCGGAGAGACCAGCTCCTGTAACTCACAGAATCATCGTGTTGGAGTTAGAAGGTGCTGGGCTGTAGAAAAGAGAATGGCAAAAATGGAAGAGATTTAAATGCCATCTGATCCAGGCCCCTTGTCTTACAGGGGAGAGAACTGAGACCCAAAGAGGAGAAGTCACTTGCTTAATGTTTCTCAACTGCTTAGTCACTGAGCTGGAATTAAATTAAATCCAGGTCTCTTGACAGCTAGTCCAGTATTCTTTCCATGATCTCATACCAATTTCACATGACAGTCTGCTCTCTCAGCTGACAAAAACAAGAAAAATCGTAATAACTGAAGGAAAGAACGCTTTAAGGTTTACCATGTATTTTCACCTCATTTGAGCTTCCACAGCCCTGTTAGTGTTCGTTTTTCAGATGAGGAAAATGAGGCACCAGAGAGATCAAGTGACTTTTTAAAAATTATTTTTATTTAGGATTAACAAACACTAAATTAAATAGGCATTTCCATATGCACAGAACAGAAAAGGAGAGTTTGTACATAAAACTGCAGATCTCTGTTATGTATGTAATATATATGTATGTAGTTATATATATTACATGCATATATTTTAAATATATAAAATCAGCTTTTCAAAGCTGTCATGCTTATTTGTACTTCTTTATGGCTTTCCACATGTTCTGTGCATTAAAAAAAAGTCTCATTGACCCTCTTTTCCTCCCTTCCTCACCCTCTTAACCCAACCCAACCCGTACCTTAGCACTGGAAAAAAGAAAGAGAAAAACAAAATCATTGTAACAGATATCCATGGTCAAGCAAAAAAAAAAAAAGCTCCACTCCACATGATGTCTGAAAATATACGTCTACATGTGGAGTCCATTGCCTCTTTGTCAAGAAGGGAGTAGCACATTCTTCATCTGGTCCTCCAGAGTCATGGTTGACCATTGTGTCAATCAGGCTTCCCAAGTCTTTCAGAGTTATTTTTCTGTTCAGTGTCATTGTTATTATATAAATATTTTTATTGGTTCTACTCTCTTCATTCTGATTCAGTTCATATAGGTCTTAACAGGTTCCCATCAAGAGGATTTTACCTATGATCATATAGGTAGAAAGTGACAGAAGTGAGAGTTGAACTCAGCCTTCTTTTGACTCCAAGAACAATGTTCTTGCCTTTATAGGATGAATATATTTCATTATGGAATGATTGGATTGGGAAAAAGAGTGGAGTAGAGGTTGAAACTGGGTTTCCACCAGCTTTACAGATCTTGACTTACGTTGGCCATGAAATAATTTGCATAGGGGTACCCTGCTGGTAAGAGTCAGGATCAGAATTTAAATATGGGAGTTTCAGTCCAGTGGCTTTTCCCCAGTGCCACGAAGTAAGGCTGGCTTAATAGTTCTGTACTCATGGGATTGACATCCATGTGGTTGATTTTGCATGTGTGAGACATGGGTACAATTGTATGGGTGTTACTCTCATAAGTACAGAATTATTAAGCCAGAGGGGTCAAACACAAATAGAAACAGGCTCTATGTATCCTGCACACCACATGTTGACTTAGAAGGCAACATATTGACATTATCTATGTTCTTACTGTATTTTTATCTTTATTGTATATTTATTTTGCTGTTTTTCCCAGTTACCTTTTAATCTGGGTCAGTCCCCACTCAGATGTGTTTGACCTTTGTGCTTTAGAGCACTGAACTTAAGAGTCAAGATACCCTGTTTTAAAACTTGGTTCTGACACCTACTGGCTAGGTACAAATCATTTAATTTCCCTGAACCTCAGTTTTCTCATCTGTGAATGAGGATAACATTTAGATTCCTATCTCTCGGAGAGTCTGGGGAAGGGAATAGTTTTGTAAATCTTAAAGAGATGCTATAATTGTTGTTATTTTTTTGAGAAGCAGAGGATTGTGGTTGGAACACTGACCAGAAGCCTTGGGTTCAGGGCTTGCCTCTGACTCATATTGACATTGTGACCATGGCTAAGTCACTTAACCCCTCAGTGCCAGGCAAAAACTAGAAGTCACGGAGAATGCACCAATGCACTTATGGAGTGGGAGTGAATGAAATCATAGGTCCAAACCATTGTTCTTGTTTAGTGTTTGACTCTTGATGGCTCCATTTGGGGTTTTCTTGGCAAAGATACTGGAGTGGTTTGTCATTTCTTTCTCCCACTCATTTTACAGATGAGGAAACTGAGGCAGACTGGGTTAAGTGACTTACCCAGGGTCACACAGCTAGTAGGTATCTGAGACTGGATTTGAACTCGGGAAGATGAGTCTTCCTGACTCCAGGCCTGGCACCCTATCCACTGTAGTGCCACCTAGCTGCTCAGACCATATCCCTATTTTTATTGCTGTTATTACTTACTTAGGCTACCTGTGAATGGGGCAGCATAGTGTAAACCTTGGCCTTAGGAGACGTGGGTTTCGGTTCTGGTTCTACCACTTACTAGCTGTGTCACCTTGAGCAAGTCACCCTCTCTAGGATCAATTTCTGCTTTTGTAAAATGAATGGGTTACTCAGTGATCTTCTAGGTATGATAAGACTAGGCACTTTCCTCCCCTTCTCTCCCCTATGCTTCTATGCCATCTTTCTCCTTTATGGAATGTTAAGGTATCTGAGATGAAAGATTTTCCTCAAAGGAAAAGGGAGCCCCAAACCATAACCCATGTAACATCTGTGTCAGGTGCATAAAGTCTAGAGATACATACAATACAGGTGGAAGACAAAGGGTCTGTCCCCATGTTGGGGCAGGTCAATCCAAGCCACCAACACGGCTCATGCTTATTGTGTATGAGTTCCAGGGCCAGCGTTGCAAGGAGATGCAAAGTTTAACTAATGCTTAGTTCTTGTCTAAGACTTGGAATTAACAGTCCAATGAAAACATGTGCACCTTTAAAAATTATATAAATTTGAACGAGAAGCATTGTAATAATGGGGAGACAGCTGAGTCTTTGAGTCAGGAAGACCTGGGTTCAGGCATCAGCTCTGACCTATCTGGTTAGTGTGACCCTCACTTAAATTCTCATTGCTTCCAGACAACAGTCTGAGACTGCCCTCATTGGAGGAAGTGCCCTTTGTCATTTTAGAGAAAGTTTTCACCAGAAACGCCTCAGCACAACAATGAAACCACAGTTCTGATTTAAAAAAAAAAAAAAAAAGCTAAAATTCATGCATAAGAGGAGGATGGGGTGTTTTACTGAGAAATCACATGAAGGAGATGTCAATTTTCGCTCAAAGTCTCTGGGAGGGCTTCACAGAGGAGGTGTCAGAGCAGGACCTTGAATGATGATTGAGCCGACTGCTTCCTGAGCTTTGGGGTTGCAGGGAGGTAACCAGGAGGTTCTCTCTGAAACCAGGACAGGTGTGACTATTTAAAGCTGGAGTGTCTCTTTTACAAGCTTCCCTCCCGCACCTGTTCCCGCACCATTCCCAGCATTACCATTCAGCATAAGCATGTCTGTTCACTTCACAGTTTTAAAGTGGTATATGTTGATTTCCCTGAGTGATTTCCCATTAATGCCAGCTCAAAAGCAGAGTGGCAGCTGTCACCACCACCAGGCCCTGTTACTCTCCTCCTGTACCAGAGTACTCACCCATTCATACCCTAAGGGTACTAAGTTAGAAGTGCTTTGGTTGCTTGGAGAAAGGGCCCCTCCGTGAGCTTGATTAATCATTGCTTAAATTTCTGTTTCAGTTTACAATTTGCAAAACACTTTGCTGACATCAACTTTGTAAAGTAGGTTGTGTGAGTATTATCATTCTTACTTTACAGATGAGGGAACCCAAGGCCCAGAACAAAAAAGAGTGACTTGTCCAGGGTCATACAGCTTAGTAAGTAGCAGAGCTGGTACTCAAAACCAGATCTTTGGACTTTGATACCAGGACCCTTTCCTCAAAACCATGCTATGTCCTTTCTTTAAAAGTTCCAAGAGTAGGAACATTGTCAGAAACTTTTGATCCTTGGCTGGCAGTCCTAAGCAAGTGAGAGGGAACAGGATCTTTTTAGGTGCTTTTTCTGCTGCTGGATTACCAGAGGGGCCACAGAAACACCCCCCGCCCCCATTCCCCTAGCTAGAAATCCTAGAACTGAGTCAAAGTTGTCATCAGAAGCTCTTAATATTTGGTGACTCCACAGGGCCCAGGGCCTGCTTCAGCCCCCTATATGCATACACTTGTAGATTGTTAGAGCTAGAAGGGATTTTAACTAGTGGAATGTTAGCACTTAATTAACGTGGGACCGTCAGAACATTAGAGCAAGCAGAGATCACCTATGACCACCTAGAAGGTAGCTAGGTGGCATAAAGAGATAGAGTAGACTTAGGATAGAGAATCTCAAAGTAGGGGAATTCAAATCCTGCCCCAGATACTTACTAAATGGATGACCCTCAGTTTCCTCATCTGTAAAATGTGGATAATATTAGCCCCTAGCTCATAGGGTTATTGTGAGAATCAAATGAGATATATAAAGCACTTTGCAAACCCTACAGAGCTATATAAATACTAGCTAAAGATCCCTGGAATTTAGCATTAGTTTAACCTGATCCTTTTACAGTTGCAGCAGCTGAGGCCCAGAGGGAGGAAGGGACTTCTCACAAGGGAACTCCACTTTTCCCAGAAACATAAAAGAAACGACTCATTTGCCCCATTATCCCAGAAAGAACTGCACAGACTCATAGCGCAGAGGAAGGGGGCAGTCAGCCACCAGATGCTGTCAGGGCAGAGTTCTCGGGTAGAACAGATTCAAACATGAACTCCTCGTACTATCTCACTCAGAGGTATATTTCTGTGAATCACTCTCCAGTGGGGCTGGAATGAGGCCAGGTTAGCTAATGAGCACAAAAAGCCATTTGGTGCTGGCTTTCATAACTGTTGCTACACAGTACCTTCCCAATGGGAGGAGTAGCTCCCATGTTGATCTACTGCAGGTATCCTGGCATGGGGCATGGGCAACCATTCCCAAGATCCTCTGCTCCAATGAAAGATGAGCCATAGAATGAGAAAAGCCCCATAGGAGGATCTGGTGACCTGGGTCCTAGTCCAACCAATATTCTCGATGCAATGTGAGGCCTGGGCTTCAGTTTCCTCTTCTGTAAAATAAGAAGGCTGAATGACATGGTCCAGGGGGGCCCATCTGTCTTTGACATTCTGTGGCTTTGTCAGTTTGACTCTTTGTCATTCCATTCCCAGTATGAGTCAAAATCACTCTTTACCATCTCCTTCCTTTTCTGCCTCCCTCTATCCCCTCGGCAAAACATCCGCCACTAGTCATGTCTACCCCAATGGGATTTCTAGTCTTAAGTTTCCTTCTCCCAGGAGTAGTTGAATTTTTCATCTAGTTTTTAATTGGGAAGTGAAAGACTTTGTCCCCAGTTGAAGCAACATGTATAAATCCCAAGTGTCAGAGTTGGAAGGGACCTTGGTAGAAACTCCTCATTGTGGAAAATGAGACTCAGACAGAAAAAAATTGCCTCCAGTCACTCAGTAAGTTAGTCTTAGAGTCAGGACTGGGACCCAAAACTTTTGACTCTCCATTTTGTACTTTTTCTATTGAGCTAACTTTAGTCATAACTGAAGAACAGGTGTGGAAAGGAATGGGGGTCTGGGTCATCTCTCTGTAATCATCTCACCCTGTAGGCAGCTGGCTGACCCTGTCAATTAGTGGGTGCACACTCTCTATGACATATAGCAGACTTGGGGACAGAGAAACAGCTTAATGAGTGGATGTTGCAAAGAGGCAAATTTAGGAAAAGGTGCCCTAGGAGGTAGGGAGCTCCCTGTTACTGGGGGTCTTCAAAGGTTAAGTAACCACTTGTAATATATTAATGGGGGAGGCTAAACTTGAATTAGGAAGAGCTGTGTTCAAATCCCACCACATACCCTTGCTAACAGCATGATGCTGGCCAAATGACTCAGCCTCATGGACCTTTTCTGTTAAATGGGGATAAAAAAAGCCTGCAGCTCCCATAGTGGTTGTGAGAATCAAATGAGATCATGTGTAGAAAGTGCTTTGGGAACCAGAAAACACTGAATCGATGCCATTTATTAATATCAGGTTGTAGTGGGGATTCTTGTTTAGGTTGGACCGGAAGGTCTTTGAAGTCCTTTCTGGCTCTGAGAGTCTGTAATGATTCCATGATGTCCTCTCCTGCTCTGCGTTATGATGAGTTGCCTCATGGGGAGAGCTGGAACAGAAAAGCTGAGCTGTGTTATCTGGCCAAAGCCTCTGAGGCTCACCTATCAGGCTACTCTATTTAAACTATTGATCTGGCTTGGAACCTCAGGCTTGCTCCCATCAGATCAAGTCAGTGCATTAACCCTGGCTACGAGAAATGTGGACTACCCGAGCCCCAGAGTGTAGAGGTCACATGGTGTGGGAAATACAGATTTCATTCATTCTTTTAATCAGCATCGACACATGGAATGTCAGAGCTAGACATTAGGGCCTTAGAAATCACCTGATCAGATTCCACTGTTTTACAGATAAGGAAACTGAGGCCCAAAAAGGAGAAATTACTTACCTGAGGTCACATGGCTAGTAAGTATTATATGTAGGATCAAAATGTATCCTCTCCGGATTCCAATTAAACTCTTTATTTTACAGTCCCAGTGAAGGGTAATAACTTGCCCAAGGTCACATGCAGCTAAATGATATCCAAGCTAGGGCTTGAACCTTGGTCCTCAGACTCCAAATGTGATAGCCTTTGACTACACCAAACTGGTTTTGTTGTTTTCAGTTAGGTTTGACTCTTTGTGACTCTATTTGGGATTTTCTAGGTAAAGTAGTCTGCCATTTCCTTCTCCAGCCCATTTTACAGATGAGGAAATTGAGGTCAACAGGGTCACACAGCTACTAAGTGTCTGAGGCCAAATTTAAACTCAGATCTCCCTGACTCTTGGCCTGGTGTTCTAGCCACTGTGCCACCTAGCTGTTTTTACCTCCATGAATATTATGCCTTCAGAGGAGAGTTTCCTATGGGCAGGAGTGGTAAGGAAAGGTTCTGTGGAGGAGATGGGAATGAAGCTAGGCATTGGACGTGTTGGTTCTGGATTCCATGGGCCTTAAAGTCCTGGGTACTCTCCAAGTCCAGCTGAGTTGTTGGGAAGGATGCCCACCTCAGTCTCCTATTTCCCCTTAGCTCTTTGAGTTTACTTAGTCTCCGAGGTGGTGTTCCATCCCCCCTCACCCCGTTTTCCCTTTGGTGTTCATTGTGTGATCTCTTCCATTGGAGGCATCCAATGAAGTCCCTCTCAATAGGGTGCTTTGAGAGCCCCTCCACACACTGTGGCGCTTCTATGGAGACGGGATCGGCTCCCAGTCTCAACAGAAGTGTCAGTGAGATGCCCATCCTGTATGAGTCTGGTTTTCGGGAAACATAAGTTTTAGCTTCATTCTTTTAACAGTGAGGCTTGTGGACCCATGAGAGAGGGACACCATGAGGATTATGGGAAATGAGAGCAGAAGGCCAAGCTTGCTCTCTGCTGGGTCCTTCCACCAGCTAATTTGAAGACCTCTGTAAGCAGTGGCTCTCCCTGCCAAGACCCTGGGATGAGATGGGAAATCATGGGGTTTGGTTTGATAGTGAGAGCACAGCGACTGAGAACACCACATGGAGGATTTTTAACAAGCCTTTCCCTAAACAGAACATGCAGAGAGAGGAAGGGAGGGAGGAGGGGGAAAAAACCACCCTTCCTTGGTAAACAGATTAAAATAATACTTGGCACTTATGTAGCGCTTTTAAAAAAAAACCTTCAAACACTTTATAAACACTAGCTAATTAATTGAGCTGGCTAAATCTGTCTACAGTTGGTGGAAAGAGTGTGAGAGGAGCTAAAAAAAAAAAAACCAACCCTACAACACTCCAACTTTTATCATCAACTGGGTGGTGTGAGAGCCTTCCAGGCACCCTCTTGAAACTTCTCCTGTTCCGACATGCAGGATTCTTGGTCCTGACAGCCTTCGTTTGTACATTTTAGTGCCGAAAGTGGAGTCTGCCATCCAACCATTGGTTCCCTTGTCTGATTTGTCCATCAAGCCTAGATAAAATAACTGAACACCAAGTAGGGAGCCAGTTCCAAGCCAGATGCTGCTGGGAACAGAATGGAACTGCATTTCCAAGACATTTCTAGCCCACCTGGTCTTTCTTCTTTTTCATTCACAGATAAGGCATTGGGGATCTGAGGAACATTTGGGGAGCTATCTGAGTCCATGGCATTCTAAAAGCCACCAATTCTGTTGCTGGAGTGCTTAGCATATCATGGGGTCTTAAGAATGTTAGACCATAGAATACAGAATGCTAGAACTGGAAAGGATTTTAGAACACTGGAAGCTGGAATAGTTCTGTGCTAATAAATGTGAGAACTCAAAAGAAGCGGGTGAATATTTAGCAAAATATAAAATACCCGAACTAACGGAATAGGATGTGGGTCATCTAAATTGGCCAGTTTGGGAGAATTAGCCATTTAACAACTGCCCTGCAAAAAAAAGATACCAGGACCATACAGATTGACAAGTGAACTCTACCAAACCTTCAAAACTCAAATGTTTCTCACATTAAGTATACTGTTAATTTTTGATATAATTTTTATTCTGAACATAAAGACCAAATAAAATTAGTATTTCCTTGAACAGAAAAGAAATGATACATGAAATCGTGAATCTCTATTACATACCTTCTTGCTTTTCCTTTTCAGTTTGTCATAAATTCAACATGTAACTTTTAGAGCTATCCTATTTGTCTGTGTTTCCTTTTGACTTTCTGTCTGCTTTGGAGCATTAAAAAAATGCTTCAATGATCCACCTTATCTTTTTTTTTTTCAATCCTATCATCGGTCCCTTTCCCTGATAACTGCTGCCCCCCACCAAAAGACAAAGAAAGTCCTTGTAGCAAATATGCACAGTCAAGCAAAACAAATTCCTCCATTGGCTGTGTCTGAAAATGTTAGACTATATTTTTTTATATAGAGAAAGATGGTAGGCAACTCATTTCCTTCCATGTGGATAATATAGTTTGGGTCCCTAAACCTGACAAAACTAAGTCTGGAAGAGAAAAAGGAGCCAGGGAGTGGGGGAGGGGAGAATGTTAGAGCTGGAAAGAATCTGGGTTGTTCAACCCCTTCCTTTTGTAGAAGAAGAAGCTGAACCCAGAAAGGACAACAACTCGAGGGGGTGAGCTAGTGACTAAGTGGAGGCTGGCAGTCTGGTCTCTTAACCCCACACAGGGTTACCACATGGGGATCATGGTGGAGGTAGCTTCCTTCCTGTGGTGTATCTCAGCCATCTATGGAATTCCAGTGCCTTAACATGTTCCATGTGCTGCTGCCTTCTTCCCTTCTCTCTCTGGCAATGAAATGAGTAGCAATGATGGCATGTGTGTGCAAACTCCCTCTGTCTCTACCTCTCTCTATCTCATACATAATCTCGTTTCCTCCCTCCTTTTCCCGCTCTTTCTTTTCCCTTCTCTCCCTCTGACTGCCTCTTCCTCTTACTCTTTTCCTCTCTCTGTGTCATACACACAGTATCTCTCCTTCCCTCTCTTCTTTCTTCTCTCCCTGACTTCTTCTCTTTATCTCTCCCTATCTGTCTTTCTCTTTCTCCCTCCTTTTGTCTGTCTATCTCACCCTCTCTCTCTCTCTCTCTCTCTCTCTCTCTCTCTCTCTCTCTCTCTCTCACACACACACACACACACACACACACACACACACACACACTAAATACCTTCCTCCTTCTTTCCCTGCTTTCCTCCCTCTCTCTTTTTTCCTGTCTGTCTTTTTCACACACACACACACACACACAATTTTATTTCACATATTTTCAGAAGTAGAGAAAAGTTGCCCTCAGTGCTCTGGGTCTTCCCTCTCTCAGGCCATTTCTGGGGGTGGGGAACCTGTGACCTCAAGGCCACATGTGGTCCTCTAGGTCCTCTTCTGTGGCCCTGGGACTGAATCCCCTGGTTTAAGCTCAGCCATCCCCGCCTTGTAAGAGGAGGGCAAAGGAACATTAGTTGCCAGAAAACGGCTAAGTGTTTCTCTTTGGTCATAAGGTTCATAGGTCTAGAGAGGAAAGGACCTTAGAAGCCCTTTGGGCCTATCCTTCCATTTCTCAGATGAGGAAACCGAAGCTTAGAGATGTAAAATGATTTGCCCAAGGTTATACGGGTGAGGCCAGATTTGATCCTGGGTGTTCTGACTCCAAATTCAAGTTCTCCAAACTCAGGGCTGTTTCCAGGGCCTTGTGTTGTCTTTTATGTAATCCAATAGGTCTTTATTAATAGGAAGCATATTTTGGGAGAAATCATATCCTGCGTGGTCTTCATTTTAAAAATCCAAGAGGAGGTGTCAGGGAGGAAGTACGATATGATGGATTAAAAGTCAGGGAACCTGGGTTCAAATCTTAGCTCAGGCAGTTACTGGGCCAGTCCCATACCCTCCCTTGGCTTCAGTTTCCTCATCTCTAAAATGATGGGCTTGGGGGCAGCCAGGTGGTGCAGTGGAGAGAGCACCTGGAGTCAGGAGGACCTGAGTTCAAATCTAGCTTGAGACACTTGACACTTACTAGGTGTATGACCCTGGGCAAATCACTTAACCCCCACTGACTTGCAAAAAAAAAATAAACAAACAAATAAATAAAATAAAATATAGGAGCTGGATTCCATGACCTAAGGTCCCTTCTGGCTCTGGAGCTGTGATTGTACCACGATGGGAAGTCCACTGGACTTGGAGTCAGGCTCTCCACACCAGCCAGGTGGATGACCATGGCAGGCAAATCACTTCTGTCTTGTGAACCCTTTGGTTTCCTCTTGTACGGAATAGGGACCATGAGCATTAGCGCTGGAAAGCACCTCCGAGGTGGCCTTTGCACCAACTCCTCTGTCTCACAGATGGGACAGCTCCGTCTCCTGAAGGTCACACAAAGCAGTACGTAGCAGTCAGAATTCAAACACAGGACCTTTCGTTCCAAATCCAGTGTCCATTTCATTCTCTTTGTTCTACCTTCCTCACAGTATCATGAAGAAAACATTTGTAAACTTTTAAAAATAAACTTGATTGCTATCTTTTGTTTTTCCTTAATTTTCCTAAATTCCTACTTTTATCCCTTCTTCCCACCTTTCCCAGAGATCCATCCCTTATAATAAATATTACTTAAAAAAGAAGAAAAGACAAAATAGACAAAATTAGTCAAGTTCTGTAAACGTTAATTGATATAGAAACATGGGCTGGTCTATTCGTTATTGTTCTGTGCTCCACACTCATTCCCTTAATTTTCAGGGCTAGCTTCATGCCAGGCTCAGGTCTCTTCACTCACCCTGTGCTGTCATTCTTGGTTTTGGACACTTTCATTCGTTCCTCACTATCCTCTTGGCCCCTGGGGGTCTTTTCCTCCTTCTTCTCTAGCACTGCAAGCCCACTGAGAGGGTAGGGGGTGGAGACAGTAGTCTCAGCACCATCCTCATGGGCTGGATTATGAATCTGAAAGTAGCAATCAGCAGGGTGGCTCAGCCCTCATCCTTTCCCTGTAGATCAAGAGTCCTGGCCTCTGAATCCACATGGCCCAAGAGAATTAACAGCATTGAAGGAGGGCTATCTCCCCCATCCCACCCCAACTCCACCTTTGCCCCAATCGGTGCTGCCCAGGCCTGACCCTGGTCACCCAGGCCTGACCCTGGTCGCCCAGGCCTACTTTTGGTTTTTTCCCTCTGGATAATAAAGGTTTTTGTTATTCTTACAGGAGCCCGGGGTCAGGAGGAGTTTCAGGTGCTACAACCTAAAGATCCCATATCAGTGGCAGAGGGAGAGACAGTCACCCTGAACTGCACCGTTCCTGGGATACTACGTGCAGGACCAGTGATATGGTTCAAGGGAACAGGGCCCCAAAGGCAGGAAATTTTCAATTTCAAAGGAGGCATCTACCCACGGATAAAAAAAGCTGCCCCACTCTCCAGCAACTCAGACTTCTCCATCAACATCACCCACATCACTCCTGAGGACTCAGGCACCTATTACTGTGTAAAATTCATAAAGGGGAATCCTGACACAGAGCTTAAATCCGGAGGGGGCACCATGCTCTCTGTGACAGGTGAGTACGACCTTCCCCTCTACCATCTCAGCACACAGGGCAGTGGTACCACAGGTACCTTTGATTTAGAGGAACTCAACTATATGGTAAAAAATAAAGATAGAGAAAATGTAAGAGTGGGGAGGGGAAGAGCCTTCTACTTAGTGAGCATGTGCCATAGAGTGAGCTGAGATGGCAAATATAAATCTGCATTGTGGGCAGTAATGTGGTACCTACCATGCCCTCCCCTCACCCCCCTGTCCCATCCCTGTCCTGTTTCCAGCAAATCCCACTGCTTCCTCACCCAAGAGACAGAAGAGGCAGGGTGGGGCACCCCCAGACCTACTTGGAACCCTAGCCCACCCTATCCACCAGCCCAGCCTTTGAAACCAGATCTATTTTGCCAAACTACATCATTCTAATATTCCAGAACCTGTTCACCTTGGAAATCTGCTGCCTGGAGAGGACACTTTTTACTAGACTGAGCTTTAGACCATAGCCCACAAAAGATATAACTGTATAGGCTTTAAAGTAGTAACAAATCTTAAAGGTCATCTGGTCCAAGCCTCTGTTTAACAGAGGAGAAAACTCAGCAGCCCCAGGGCACAGGGAGGAGTAGGGGAGGGGAGGGTGAAGAGACTTGCACTGAGAGGCAAGATTTGAACCCTGGCTCTCTAACTTCACATCCAGTGAAGCAGGGGCACAATGCTAGCAGTCACGAGTCCTTCTTTGGGTACTTTAAGCCCAGATCTTTCAGTGATTCAGTCAATCGCTAGGTATTTATTGAGCTTTAACTATGTGCCAGGCTGAGTGCCAAGCACTGAAGATATAAAGGGTTAAATGGGCCATTCATAGTCACATAGAGCTAATAAGGGGTAACATTGGTCTATCTGTCAGTTCTGTCTGTGAATAAATCCTCAGCACCCAGTCTAACACCTCAATAAAGGCATATCGTCAATAAATATTTATTAAATCCCTACTATGTGCTGAGCATTGTGCTAAGTGCCGAAGTTGCAAAGAAAGTTAAAAGACAGTCTTTGCCCTAGAAGGGCTAACATCTCCCAAGACGTGATTGTTGTCTTGAAGGCAATGGGCTTAAGTGACTTGCCCAGGGTCATACAGCTAGTAAGTGTCTAAAACTGGATTTGAACTCAGATCTTGATGATTCCAGGGCTGGAGCTCTATTCACCATGCCACCTCCCTGTCCCAAGGGGCTCACATTCTAATGGAGACAACATGCAAACAGCTATATACATGCAAGCAATATATCAGGTTAATTATGGAGACTGGATCCTAGGGGAGTGTCCTCAGCTCTACCTTCTCCATTCATCCAATCTTTTCTGATATTTCTGTTTCCAAATGTGTTTGCTCATTTTGCTGAAGACAGTTGTGATGTAATAAAAAGAAAACTGGATTTGCCTTCAAAAGATCTAAATTCAAATCCTAGCTCAGCTACTTGCTACCTTGGCAACCTTGGCCAAATTATTTATCCTTTCAGGATCTCATTTTCCTTATCTGGAAAATAAAGAACTTAGACTAAGGTCCCTTCCATCTCTAAATTCAGTGAACTTATGTGTTAAGGCCCGTTCCAGCTCTACTGTCCTATGTTCTAAGGTCCTTCCCAGCTCCAATATTCTTTGTTCTAATATCACTGCTGGTTGTGACATTGTGCTTTCTAAGGGTGCTTTCTTGCAAGCATTGCGGGCATTTTCGTTGGTCTTTTTTGCAGAAACAAAATCTACATGTTACAACCAGCAGACCCCTGTAGACATAGTGCCTGGGTGCTGGCTTGAGCCCTGGGGGCCAGGAATGGTAGAGTAGGGGCATTCCAGATGAAACTTTTTTCTCTGCTCTCAAGAAACATCCCTCAAAAGCTTTCCCAGTCTTGAAAATGTTTCCATCTAGACAGACTCCGGCATAACAACAAATTCTCACTGTCCAAACACTGAGATCAAAACAGGGCTACATCAACCCACAGAAATGTCACTGACAGAATCTGTTGGAGCTTAGAAAAGTCTCCCTGCATTCTGCGCATAGCAGTCCCAAATGGAAGAGCATGTGATGTGTTTCACACAGTCCCCAGAGTGACTCCCTGGAGTTACTGTCCAATGGTTTCTGCTGCTGATGCTTCTGGGAGGCTGCTTTGTCCATGGAAAGAGACCTACATTGGGAGTTGAGACTTGGGTTTCTGTCCAGCCTTGTGACTGTGGGTAATAATAACTCTGACATCATATATAGATAGGTTTTGAAGTTTTAGAAAATACTCTCCTCAAGGTAATATGGTGAGGTACAGGCATGGTGTTATTGTCCCCATTTCACAGATGAGGGAACTGAGCTTTAGTGAAATAAAGTGATTTTCCTGGGATCTTTCAGAAAGGAAGTGTAGGACCTGGAAAAGAATAGTAATAGCTAACTGTTAGTGTCTGTTGTGTGCTAGACACTGTATTAAATACCTGACAAATATTATCTTCACCACAATATGATCTTCCGCATAATCCTAGGAGGTAGGTGCTTTTATTATACTTATTTGACAAATGAGGAAACTTAACCTGAGTTCTTGACTACAAATTCAGGAAACCATTTTTCCCCTCTCCTCAGTTTCCTTTTCTGTTGAATGAGGGAATTAAACTAAGTGCTTTCAAAGGTCTCAATTTTAAATCTTAAGATGTTCTAACTGGATGATCTCCAATGACCATTCCAACTCTTAACACTGGTGGTAGAATTATTTTTTTTAGCGATTGAGGAAAAAAAGATTTTTTGTACTTTTAAGACTGTCACTTTTCAATTGGCCTTACATTCTCATTTTTTAAGTATTTTGATTAAAAATAGATAATAAATAGGTCTTGGAATCATAAAGGAGATCATAGAATTGTAGAGCCAAGAGAACCTTTATAGAGACTACTTAGTGTCATCTTCTCCCTTTATAGATGGAGAAACAGGCCCAGAGGAGAAAAGTGATTTAGCCAAAGTCACTGTGAGTGTCAGAGCTGGTACCCAACCTATACATCCTGACTTCTAGACTAGTCTAGTCCTTAATGAAAGTTTAGATCTCTTCCTGTTACAAATGTTCCTGTTACAAATGTTCACCTTATTATTTTAGTAATTTGCTTGATCTTAATGAGTCCTCTCTTGGAAAAAAAAATAATGGGATAGTATGAACATAGACAAATGAAACTAAAAGTGTGCTATACATAACATGTTAAGTATTTACAAAGTTGACTAAAACTAGTCACTTATCGAAAAAGAATCAGATAATAATTAACACCCAAGCGATCCTAAGTTAGTTTTTACAAGGGTCAGTGAGGATAGAAATAAACTAAGCACATGAACCCGCTAAATTTCATCCCAAGTGGACTAGCTTTTCCTCAGCCCTCGTCCATCATCTCTCCGCAAACTTTGACACTGCTGATCACTCTTTTCTCATAGATATTCTCTTGTCTCTAGGTTTTTGTGTCATTTCTCTTTCCTGTTCTCCTCCCACCTGTCCAAATGCTTTTTCTCAGTTTTCTTTGCTTCATCTTCATGCAAGTCATTCCTCCTACCCTTGGGTACCCCAAAGGTTCTGCCCTGGGCTGTCTTCTCCTTCTATATTATTCACTGGGTGATCTCATCAGTTCCCATGGATTCAATTATCATTTATATATCCAGCCTTAACAATTCTTTCCTGGCTGTTTATTGGATGTCAGAACTGGATGTCCCATAATGTCATAAACTCAACATCCCTCAAACTTTCCTAACTTTACTAGACCCTCCTAACTTTCTTATTTCTGTTCTTCCTCCCAGTCATCCAAGCTTTCAACCCAGGCGTCATCCTTGACTCCTTTGCTTTCACTCACTCCCTTTATCCTTTATGCCAAGTTCTCTTGATCTTTATGACACCTCTGGGGAATGTGCCCTGCTCTCTGACATTGCTACCACCCTGGTGCAGGCCCTCATAACCTCATAGCTTGTTTATTGTAATAGGCTACCAATGGGTCTCTCATCACTCCAGGCTGTCCTTCACTCAGCTGTCCAATGGATCTCCCTAAATTGCAAACCTCATAATGAAATCCCCCTTTCACTAAATTCCAGTGACTCTCTATTACCTCCAGAATCAAATTTTAAGTCCTCTGTTTGGCTTTTAAAGCCCTTCCTACCTTTCCAGTCGTTTTATGTCTTATACGCTACTGTCTCTTCGTCCATCATGCACTCTGCAATCCAGTGACGCTGGCCTCCTTGCTGTTCCTTGCAAAAGATACTCTATCTCTTGACTCTGGACATTTTCAGTGGTTGCTCCTCATGTCTGCAACTCTCTCCTTCCTTCCTTTTCACTTCTGGCTTCCATCAAGTCTCAGTTAATATTTCATCTTTTACTTGAAGCCTTTCCTGGACCCTCTAAATGCTGGTGCCTTCCCCTGTTATCTCCTATTTACTGTGAATATATCTTGTTTGCATAATTGTTTGCAGTTTGTTTTTCTCATTAGATTGTGACCTCTTGAGAGAAAGGACTGTCTTTTGCCTTTCTTTGTATCCATATCTTTTAGCACACTGCCTGGCACATGGTAGATGCTTAATAAATGCTTGATGACTTAGCATACATTTTTTTATTGGGGTTTTTTTGGGGAGGTAATTGGTGTTAAGTGACTTGCCCAGGGTCCCCCAGCTAGTAGATGTCTGAGGTCAAATTTGAACTCAGATCCTCCTAACTTCAAACCACTGTGCCGCCCACCTATCCCATTGACATATTTTTAAAAATAAGGCACTATGCTGGATGCTGAGAATACTGCATGTGGTTTGTATACGTTCTTATAGCTCATAATTTTTTTTTTGAAGCAATGGGAGTTCAGTGATCACACAACTAGTAAATGTCCAAGATTGAATTTCAAGTCCCCCTGACTCCTGGGCAAGTGCTCTGTCTACTGCACCACTTCACTGCCCCTACAACTCACAATTCTAATGGTTTATATTTCTATATCATGCTATGGTTTACTATGCATTTTACTTAAAATCCTTTGAGGTCAGTATTGTATATATTACTGTCTCCATTTTACAGATGAGGAAATTGAGGCTAAGAGAGTGGAAATGGTCACACAGTTCATTTAAACTGATGAAACTGGCACTCAGATTCAGATCTTTGACTAAAAGTTCACAGATCCTTTTTTTTTTTCACCATGTGCTATACTGTGTTTAAAGCTTTTTAGGAACCTTTTTCTAACCCACTAATTTTACTGGTAGAAAGTGGATCAGGAGAGCCTGGTCAACTTAATGAGGTTAAAGGATGAGACCACTGTTTGAGATTTTTATTACTTCTCCATGGTAGGTGGGGAGGGCTCTGATATATGTCATAGATAGGGGAAGTATATCCCCCTGAGTGATTTATGGTTTAATTGGATTGGGTTACTATAGCTTTGAGCTACACAGGCCCACGAAAGGGAGCAAACATATCTGCTTTGAGGACACTGAGACAGAGCAGACTCCAGAGGGTAGAATGTGGTAGGGGAGGTAAATCCTGTGCATTGCCACCTATACCTGTATAAGAACTATAGAGCCTTGTAGTCATCCCGCAGCAGCTGATGAAGTGGCCAGATTGGTGAAGTGACCAGATTTTCTGGACCTCTGTGCCCCAGGGAGGGGAGAAGGGAATCATGTAGGGAACCATATGGCCTGGGTGGTTGTAGCCACCAGGGTACAGTGGGGGAATGCCGAGAACACTGGACCCTGCCTTGTAGAGGAGAGGGGAGTTTTGGACAATGCCAAATTGCTATCCCAGTTTCCTGATGAGAAGAGGAGGAACCTTGTGACTTCCCCTCCAACTATGGGTTACTCAAATCTGTGAAGATCTGATGAGTGATTCCCAGTCTACCCCTGAGGCATTTCCCCTCCTGAGGAATCTAATTTGCAGGGTGGATCTATGAATCTGAAAGACTGCACAGATCATTGGAGTGGAATGTAGGGCTCAATGAAGGGAAGGAGTATTGGGGTTTTAGGTTTGTTTTTAAGATTGAGTCTCTCTCCCTGCTTTTCTCCTCTGATCAGCGTTGGAACTTTGACCTTGTCCGTATCTGACCTAGATGTCAGCTCTCTGTAAGCAATGTAGTGGCTCCATCTTTCTGGGTGCTCCCCATACTGATGCCAGTTTTAGTATGGATACTTCATTGACTTTAGCGCCATCATAGTTCCATGCTCGAACTTCACCAACCTCAGCCACCTTAATAGCTGGTTAGTTAGCTGGTAGTTGGTTGATTCATTTGGTTGGTTGGTTGATTCATTTGGTTGGTTGGTTCATTCTCGAAGAGGACCAAAATGACATCCCTATGTTGGGGTTGATCAGAGCAATATGAACCCTGAAAGCTCTACCACAGGTCGAGCACAAATAGTCTATATTATAGGTATATACATCACTCAGCAAGAATTGTTTTTTTGTTAATGGGCTACTGTTTGAATTGTTTTTACATTTTTTGTGGAGTGAAATCAAGCCTGTCCTGAATCCAAGAATACACTGAGCTACATACTTGCAAGGAAGATAGCATTTTTTTTTAACTTACATCTAGAAGAGGTAGGGTTCTGAGATTCCCCAGGACAAATTATGAGTGGGGGCAAAACAAACCAAAGACATGATTTTGTGAGAAGTCCTCAAGATCCATCCCAGTTTATATAAGTCCAGAATCTGGGGCAATGGGTTACATACAGATGGAGAAACTAAGGCCTTGCCTTCTGCAAACATGCCCAGGCCTCCTAAATCCTAAAAACCCTTCACTTAACTCTGCCATCCTCTGAGGCTATTGTCTTAGATCTCTTTCTCCCTTTCACAACCAAACTCCTAGAAAGGTTCCTTTCTCAGGGCTTCCACTTTCTTATTTTCCAGTCATTTTTCAGTTCCTTGCCACTTGACTCCACCCAATCACCTTGCCCCCAAATGAAACTGTTTTTTCCAAGGTTGTATATGTTTTCTTCATTGCTATGTCCAATGGAAAAAAAAAGATCAATAAATAATTACATAAATCCAATGACCTTTCCTTAGTCCTCATTCTTTTTAACCTCTCTGACACTGCTGATCATTTTCTGTTCCCTTAGCTTCTGGGATCCTGCTGTCTGTTCTTTTCCTGCAGGTGTCCACTCCTCATTCTCCTTGTATGAGCTGGTTTCCATTTTCCACCCTTATATCCTTAAGGTTCTGTCCTGGGCACTCTACATTCTATCCCTTGGTAATCTTATCAACTCCCCTGGTTCAGCTAAAGACAATTCCCAAATCTATTTAATCAACTCTAATCTCACTACTGAACTCTAGGCCTACATTTACCAACTGCCAGCTGGGCTTCTTCTCCTAGATGTATCCCATCACCATCTCAAACTTATCATGTCTAAAAATAAAACTTATAATTTTACCCAAATTTGTCCCTCTTCCAAATGTGCCTATTTCTATTAAGGGAGGCATCACCCCTCCAATCACACCGGTTTGCAATCTCAGAACCGTACTTGATTCTTCCCTTTCCTTTACCCTTCCCCTTCCAGTTGTCATGTCTTGTTGACCCATCTCTATAGCAACTTCCTTATCAGCCCCTTCCTTCTGAAAAAATTAAATTTTATTTTTCCAGTGAGCAAAAATCCATCTTTTATCCTTCCCGTCCACCTCCAATTAAAAGCAAAAGAAATACAAAACTCCTGTTACAAACATGTATCTTTCCTAGCACCATGGTCTTTTCACGTGAGTGCTGCTTCCTCATGTGGCTGAAGTATTTAAGCTTCAGCTTCAGTATTTGACCTTCCAGTGAATAGCCTGAATTAATTTCTTTAAATGTTGACTGATCTGATCTCATTGCTGTCCAAGGGACTCTCAAAAGTCTTCTCTAGTACCACAATTTAAAAGCATAAATTCTGCAGCATTCATCTTTCCTGCTAGTACAACCCTCACAGTCATACATTGCTACTGGAAAAGCCAAAACTTTGACTTATATGGACCTCTGTTGACAATATTATGTCTTTTCTGTCCAGATTTTCCATAGCTTTCCTTCCAAGGAGCAAGCGTCTTTTAATTTCATGGCTGTAATCACCGTCTGTGGTGATCATTGAGCCCAAGAATATAAAATCTGACACTGCTTCTACTTCTATTTCCCAGAAAGTGATGGAACTAGTTACCAAGATATTGGTTTGTTTTTTTTATTTTAAACTTCAAGCTGGCTTTTATACTCTCCTCTTTTATCTTCATCAAGAGACTTCTTAATTCTTCTTTACTTTCCGCCATCAAAATGATATCATTTGCATATCTAAGATTGTTAATATTTTTCTTAGCAGTTATAATTCTGACTTCTGATTCATTCAGCCTAGCATTTCACATGATGCTACATATAAGATAAATAAGGTGACAGTATATGGCCTTGTCATACTCCTAAGTCAATCTTAAACCAATCAGTTGTTCCATTTTTGGTTCTAACTGTTGCTCCTTGGCCTGCATGTAGATTCCTCAGGAGACAAGCAAGATGGTCTGGTTCTCCCATCTCTTTGAGGACCTGCCACATTTTGTTGTGATCCACACAGTCAAAGGCTTTAGTATAGTCAATGAAGCAGAAGTAGATGTTTTTCTGGAACTCCTTCCTTGTTTTCTCCATAATCCAGCAAATGTTGGCAATTTGGTTTCTAGTTCCTTTGCCTCTTCAAAACCCATCCTGGTTTTTGTTAGTTCTCAGTTCACCTATTGCTGAAGTCTAGCTTGCAGAATCTTAAGCATAGCCTTGCTAAAGTGTGAAATGAGTGCAAATTGTTCAGCACTTTGAACATTCTTTGGAATTGTACTTCCATCGATGAGTTTTTCCAAATGCATTGTTATATGATGTACAGCACTTTAATAGCCTCAACTTTTAAGATTTTAAATAGCTCAATTGCAATTTTGTCACTTCCACTAGGCTTGTTGGTAATGCTTCCTAAAGTCCATTTGCCTTCATTCTCCAGGATGTTTGACTCTTTGGAGTAACCATACACCATTCTGGTTATGAGTGATGTGAAGATCTTTCTGGTACAGTTCTTTTGTGTGTTCTTACCACCTCTTCTTTATCTCTTCTGCTTCAGTTAGTCCCTACCATTTTTCTCTCTTATTATGCCCACTTTGCATGAAACAGTCCCTTGATACCTCTAATTTTCTTGAAGAGATCTTGTCTTTCCATTCTATTATTTTCTTTATTTCCTTTCATTGTTCATTTAAGAAAACCTTCTTATCTTTCCTTGCCATTCTCTGGAATTCTGCATTCAGTTGGGTATATCCTTCCCTTTCTCCTTTCCCATTTTATTTTCCTTCTTTGTGAAGCTCTACCAGACAATCATTGTGGCTTTTTGTTCTTCTTTTCTTTGGAGCCTTTTTTGTTGCTTCCTCATATACACTATTGTGAACCTCTATCCATAGTTCTTCAGGTACTCTATCTACCCTTCTAATACTTTAAATCTATTCATCACCTCCACTTCATATTCTTAAGGGATGTTATTTAGGTTATAGTTATATCGTCTGATGGTTTTCCCTACTTTCTTCAATTTAAATATGAGTTTTGCAATAAAAGCTCATAATCTGAGGCACAGTCAGCTCCATGTCTTGTTTTAACTGACTGAATAGAGCTTTTCTACCTTTGTGAAGTATATAATCAATGATTTTGATATTGAGCAGTGACGTTATGTGTAGAATCATCTTTTGGGTCACTGAAAAAGCAAGTTTGCTATGGCTAGCTAATTATCTTGACACAATTATTAGTTTCTTCCCTCCTTCATTTTGTATTCCAAGACCAAGCTTGCCTGTTATTACAATTATCCTTTGATTTCTTACTTTAGCATTCCAGTCCCCTATGGTGAATGTGACATCTTTTTTTGTTGTCATTTCTCAAAGAATGTTGTAGGTCTTCATAGAATGATCAACTTTGGCCTTCTTAGCATCAGTGGTTGGAGTATAGACTTGTGTAATTGTGATATTGAACAGTTTGCCTTGGATTCAAATGGATATCATTCTATAATGTTTGAGACTGTACCCCAGTACTGCTTTTCTTACCCTTTTATTGACTCTGAGGGATACTCCATTTCTTCTAAGGGATTCCTGCCTACAGTAGTATATGTAATGATCTCCTAAATTTAATTCACCCATTGCCATTTAAGTTCACTGACACCCAAGCTGTCAATGTTTAATCTTTCCGTCTCCTCTTTGATCACAGTCAACTTACCTTGGTTCATAGATCTGACATTTCTATTTCTCTTTACAGCGTTAGATTTTGCTCTCATCACTAGACACACCCTTCTTTTTGGTTTTGGACTAGCTGCTTTATTCTTTCTGGAGCTACTTGTAGTTGCCCTCCTCTCTTCTCCAGTAAAGAGTTGAACGCCTTCTGACCTGACCAGCTCATCTTCTGTTGTCATATCTTTTATTACTTTAATACTGTCAATAGGGTTTTCTTGGCAATGATACTGGAGTGGTTTGCCATTTCCTTCTACAGTAGATTACCTTTTTTCATAAATCTCCACTATAACATATTCATCTGGGGTAACCCTTCATGGCATAGCTCATAATTTCATTGAGCTATGTAAGTCCCTCTGCCACAACAAGGCAGTGATCCCTTAATTTAATAAAGGGTCCCTTGAGTGAAATGCGTTTCTATATTCAAGGTATATGTGTATGTGTGCGTGTATGTTTGTATTCTTCCCTCCTTTGACCAGTTCAGATGAAAATGAAGTTCAAGTATCACTCATTTCCTCCACTCCTTCCTCGATTAAACAGACTTCTACTTGTATGCCCTGAGAATGAGATAAATTTCCCCATCCTTCCTCTCCTTTCCCCCTTGCTCTAGTGTATTTTTCCCCTCCTTTTCTATTCATTTTTTTTAACATTGAAATATATAACAGAACCCTTCCCAGACACTCTCTCTAATCAAACTCTCTATAAATTCTGATTATGACAAGATTTTGAGGAGGCATGTGTATCATCTCTCCATATTAGAATAGAAAATTTAACCTTGTTTAATCCCTTAAGATTATTCATTGATGTTTAGCTTTTTATGTTTTGACTCTTTTGTTTGCACTTTAAAGTTTCTGCTCATCTCTGGCCTTTTCATCAAAAATCCTAGAAAATCTAGAAATCTTAGAAAATTTCTAAGACCCTTAGAAATATTAAGAGTCCATTTTTACCCTTGTAAGATTATACTTAGTTTTATTGGGCAAATAATTCTTGTCTGTAAACCTGTGCCATTTGCCTTCTGGAATATACTATATTCTAAACTATTTTCTCCTTCTTATAGGGATGGCTATTAAATCATATGTAATAGTGACTATGGTTTCTCAGTACTTAGATGCTTTCTTTATTGATGCTTGAAATATTTTGACTGTGATGTTTCTGGGAGTTTCATTTTGATGTTTGGTTTTTTTTTTCAGGAGGAAACTGGTAGATTTTTTTCTATTTCTCTTTTGCTCTCTGATTCTAAAAGATCTAGGCAGTTTTCTTTCATGACTTCTTGAAATCTGATGTCTAGGTTCTTTTTTGGGTATGGCTTTTAAATTATCCTTGATATCTTTTCTAGGTCAGTTGTTTTTGCTATGAAATACGTTACATTTTCTTTTTTTGCTTCCCCAGGCTTTTGCCTTTGCTTTAATATTTTTTGTTGTTTCAGAGTCATCATCTTCCATGTGTTCCATTCTAATTTTCAGGAATTTGTTGTTTGGACAAAGTTTTGTATCTCTTGTGCCAAACTGTTCCCTTTCCAAAACTCTCATCTCCTTAACTTTTTTTCTTGTTTAGTGCTCTCATTTTGTTTATAAAATTTTTTTGAGTCTGTTTTGTAACTCTCCATCTTTCCCAGAAATTCTAATTGACCTTGAGCCTAAGTTGTATTTTTCTTTGAGGCATTGCTTATTGATGTATCAGAGTCATGCTTTTCTTTAGGGTTTGTGTCTTGAGCACCCCCAACATCATAATAACTTTTAGTGGTCAGATTCTTTATTTTTCCTTATTCTTCCATCCTACTTTATGACTTCAGACATTTTCTTAGGGTAAATTCTTCACACCTTTGTAAGCAATGTCTGCACTGACTTTATTTCCCTTGGATTTCTGTGGCTGCTTTTTTGGGATATTGAATGCTATTCTAGGATCTGAAGTTTAGCTCAGGCTGAGGACCTATAAGTTTTCAGTGCTCCCCAAATGATTAGGTTCAATACTCTCCTGAGCTAAACTCTGCACTTTTCTAATTTGGGTTTGAATTTAAGCAACACAGGTGTTGGCTTCCCCCAGTGGGAGTTCCGGTAGACTACTTCTGGACCCAACCACCATCGGTTAAGTAAAAAGTACTGCTGATTCAGAGTAAAGAACTATAGGTTCCCTTTTGGTCTGGTATTCCTGCCCTAGCTATTCTGTTGCAGGCTTCAAGCTGAACCAAAAGCTAAAACTATGACTCCAACTTCACTTCTGGGGTCAGAGCCACATAGCTGTTGCTTGCTTCTGAATTTGTTTCTTGATCAGGGTGCGGCCTAGAGCCCCTGACCGCTCCTCATCCTGGAATGCCGCTGCAAGGTGTAGGTTCCCTCTTCAATCTACCCTGGATCTGTGACCTAGAACTGGGTAGTGAGCTGCCTATTCCTTTCCCTTGCCACAAAATCAGGCCCACCTGTGCTGGATCTGGAACCTCTTTTTGCCATGATACATGGCCTCTCTCCGTGCTGAGATGTTCAGTAAGGCCATTCCTGCCTAGCTTGACGCAGTATCTAGTGTCC
This sequence comes from Bettongia penicillata ogilbyi, assembly GCA_023548195.1. Lineage (NCBI taxonomy): Eukaryota > Metazoa > Chordata > Mammalia > Diprotodontia > Potoroidae > Bettongia > Bettongia penicillata. The sequence goes on along the minus strand of JAJHZJ010000397.1, from coordinate 4,198,985 downwards.
ACAGATCTCCCTGTCTGTCTCACTTTGCTGACCTGAGCTGGAAAAATGACTCACTGTGATTTTTTTCTTGTATTTCCAAAGCAGAATTTGATTTAGTATGTTTTCTAGTTCTCTTTGGAGGAGTTGTGGGATAGAGTTCAGCTATACTTTCTTCTAGCACTCCACAACCTAGGCTCCATCCCCATCCTTTCAACTTCCATAACCTCTGCCCTTGGTGACATCTTCAACACCTGACACCACTTCTAGTCTCTCCTTTAAAACCACTCCACATGAAGCTCCCAAAAGATATCCTAAAATAACCATGTCACCACCTCTCCCCATCCACACATACTCACAAATCTACATTACCTCTCTGTTGCCTCTAGAATAAAATAAAAAATAGTCAGATTGACTTTTAAGGCCTTTCACAGTCTAATTTCCACCTACTTTTCCAGTCTTTTTAATTCATACTCTCTTTAGTAATACACTCTATTGCAGTCAACTTGATCTGTTAGCTATTCCCTATATACAATATTCCATTTCTTGCCCTTATGTCTTTGCACCAATGGTCCACCCTTTTGTAGATGTTTATTCTTTCCTTCACCTTTTACTCAGAGAGAATCTCAAACTTTCTTTGAATTAAAGCTCAGGGTCCACAGCTTTGTGAAAACCTTTCCAAATTCCCTTTGTTGTGAGTGCCCTCTCCCTCTTGAAATGGCTCTGTGTTACTTTGTACATACTTATGGGTACACATTGTACCCCTCCAGTAGAATTTTAGCTCCCTGAAAGCAGGGACAATTTCATTTTTTCTTTGTTTGTACTTCTAGTGCTTAAGCATGATGCTTTGTACACACTAAACATTTTCATGTTTGTTGAATTGAATTGATGCAGCCTGCCCATGGTCACACTGAGAATAAACAGCAGAGCAGGAACTCAAACACACTGTCACCTAAATCTGCTGGAATGATCCTTCTAATTGTTAAGCCTGCCGTATCTCTTTCCCTTAATAATTAAGATGTTAAATTGTCTTTGCATATCCTGATGATATACTGTATAATTTGTTTTTTGATGTTCTACAGATGGATATTGCTCTTAAACAAAATACAGCCCCATGTTAAGTACAGTAGGCAATTCAAAGAGCAGCTTAAGAGCTGGCTAAGTGATCTGACCAGGGACAACCCTACTCAATAAGCTCCAGTGACTCCTTACCACATCCAGGATCAAACATAAAATGCTCTGTTCAGTGTAAGAAGCCTCCATCCCTACAGTTCCAGTCTTCTTCCACCTTACACTAACCGCACTCCAAATTCACCCCTGCATCACCATCATCTTCATCTTCATCATCATCATCATCACCATTATTTATTTAGTGCCTCCTGTGTGCTATGGTAAACACTTTATAAACATTATCTTGTTTGATCCTTATAACAGCCCTGGGAGGTAGGTGTTATTTACAGATGACAAAAGTGATGCAAACAAAATTTAAGTGACTTGCCCAGAGTAGCACAGCTAGTTAGTGTGCAAGACCAGATTTGAACTCAGGTCATTCAGACTCTAGGCCCTCTATCCACTGTACCACCTCACTGCCATAATTCAGTAACACTGGCCTCCTTACTGTTCCTTGAAGAAACACCTCCCTCCTACTCCCCAGCCCCCAGTCTCTCAGCTTTGGGCATTCTCTCTGACTCCTCCATACTTGGAATGCTCTCTCTCCTCGTCTTTGCCTACTGGCTTCCTTCAAATCCCAACTAAAATCCCATCTACAGGAAGCATTTTTTACTTTTCCTTATTCTAGTGCCTTCTCTGTTGATTATTTCCAATTCGTCCTGCATGTAGCTTATTTGTACGTAGTTATTTGCATATTGTCTGTCCCATTAGATCACGGGCTTCTAGAGAGAGAGGAATGAATGTCTTTTAACTTTCTTTGTACTCATAGCACTTAGCACGGTGTCTAACATGTAGTATGAGCTTAATAAATGTTTATTGACTATCAGCCCAGAGTTGCCACTTATTGACTCTGTGTGACCATGAATGACTCACTTAACCTTCCTAGGCCTCAGTTTCCTTATCTGTAAGATCAGAATAATATCTGCCTTACAAACTTGAAGGTGGAGTTGTTGGAAAGATCAACCAATATAATGTATAAAAGTACTTCTGCCAAACTGCTATATAAATTAAAGATAAAATCATTGATGCAATTCACTATAACATTTATTAGGCATCTACTGTAAACAATTTTGTGTGTGTAACATTGAAGGAGATAGAAAGCTCAGGTAATTCAAGAGATACTTCTTAAATATGTGAGTTCTATACATAACACTATTATGTATAAAATGCTAAGTGCTGGAAATTTTTTAAAAAGTTCCTGACCTCTAGGGAGCTTACATTTTACTGGAGGAGTGCACAGATAAATATTATACAGGGGAAGGAGTAAAGGGGGCAAAGGAGAAACCAGACAAAGTGCTCCAGATGACGAAAAGAATGATAATTGAATGGGGTAGGGTGGGGAGAGGCAGAAGGGGGAAGGGATCAGGGAAGTCAGAGAAGTCAGTAACTGAGTGAAGACCTCAGGGGTCCATTTTCATCAAGGAGAGAGACTTATGGATAGGCAAACAATTTATGAATAAACAAGAGATAGAGAGTAGTGTAAAGTATAAAGTGCATAATTTCCAATTATATTGCGTTAAAAAGTTTTTTGAAGAAATAAAACAAATGTAACCAACATCAGAAGGAAAGCGGAAAATTGGGGGTAAAATTTTATGAACAGTTTCTGAGATAAAGATCTCATATCTCAAATATATAAAAAACTCTGTCAAATCTATAAGACTACAAATCATTCCCAATTGATAATATGGACAGGCAGTTTTCCAATGAAGAAATCAAAACAATTTATAGTCATATGAAAAAGTGTTGTAAGTCATTATTGATTAGAGAAATGCAAATTAAAATGACCTTAAGATATCATTTTATACCTGTGGGACTGGCTAAAATGATTGAAGGGCAAAGCAACAATGTTGGAGAGGATGTGGAAAAATTGGGACACTAATTTACTGTTGGTAGAGCTGTGAACTGCTCCAACCGTTTTGGAGAATGATCTGGAATTACATCCAAAGAGTTATTAAACTGTCTGTACCATTTGACCCAGTAATACCAGTATTAGGTCTATTTCTAAAGATGATTAGGGAACAAAAGAAAAGAACCTGTGTGTTCTAAAATATTTATAGCAACTCTCTTTGTGGTAGTGAAACACTGGAAATGGCAGGGATGCCCGTCAACTGGGGAATGGCTAAACACATTGTGCTCTATGATCATGATGGAATACTTACTCTGTGAGAAATGATGAGCTCATTGATTGTAGAAAAAACATGGACAGATTTGCACAAGATAATGAAAATGAAATGAGCAGAACCATGACAACACCATGACCCTAACAGCAGTATTGTTTGAAGAACAACTTTGAGTGAATAAGTCATTTTGACTCTTAAGGATCTATGAAGGAAGATACTATCTGCATCCAGAGAAAGAACTGATAAGTAGAAGTGTATATAGAATGATTTTGCGTATCTGTCTATCTATCTATCCATCCATCCATCCATCTATCTATCTATCATATATATATGTATATATGTATACCCATATTGTTTCTAATGGTAGCTGTCTCTAGAGTTGTAGGGCAATGGGGAAAGGCGGGGAAAGAAGAGAGAAAGCCCTTCTGATATTGAACTGCCTGGTTATATCTTTTGACTATTTATCAATTGGGAATGATTTATAGTCTTATAGATTTGACAGAGTTCTTTATATATTTGAGATATGAGACCTTTATCTGAGAAACTGTCCATAAAAAAATTTTCCCCAGTTTTCTACTTTCCTTCTGATCTGAGCTACACTTCTTTTATTTCTACAAAAAGCCTTTTTAATTTAATATAATTGGGATTTGTTCCATCCTCTGCCCTCTCTAGACTTGGGAAAGTAGAGACCTAATCTATGATTACTCTCAGGGACTGGTATTGGAGACTTCCTCAGTACTAGACCTTCTTGGTTTCCTTTTGCAAAGGTGGCATCTTTTCCCCCTCCATCACCACATAGTGGCCACCATTACTATGTGAAGCAACACATGCCCATCCTTTCCTCCATTCTTGTGAGTCCAACGGACTGAGTCCATAGGGAAGGTAGAATCCACCAAAGAGGAGGGAGGGTTGTTTGACGCCTTCTAAGAAAGGAAAAGAAAATTTCTTAGATTGCTGAGGAGCTCTGACTGTTAAGCCTGTTTTGTGCTTTTTGTTACATCGAATAGCATCTGTCCTATATCTCATATCCTTTTTGTCTAAATACTTACAGGAGAGCTGTCTGTTGTTTCTAGGGGAAATTAGACTGAGGCATACATTATGAAGGTTACTATTGAGAGAGACTCTCAGAGTAAACCCTGTACATCATGTCAGGGGCCAGGGAGAGGTAGATTTCTGTAGGTGGTAGAAACTGGAGGTGTGGAGCTTGCAACATGTTAGTATGGCATAAAGAGATGTGAGATCACCTATGTAGAAAAAGTAATTAAAGCCATGGGAGTGAACAAAATTAATAAAGGATGGAGGAGGGAGGAGAGAGACAGAGACAGATAGAGATGGGGGGAGAAGAAGAGGGAGAAAGAGGGAGAGGAGAGGAGAGGAGAGGAGAGGAGAGGAGAGGAGAGGAGAGGAGAGGAGAGGAGAGGAGAGGAGAGGAGAGGAGAGGAGAGGAGAGGAGACCTTAAGTCAGACCCTTGCAGAACATTCACAGGAGTCAAGAAGAAATCAAGGAGCCAGCATAGGAAATAGAACAAATGGAGAGATTGCGGAGAACCATTTTGTTATTATAGCCGGTGGAGAAAAGAGTATCCAGAAGGAAGGGATGGGCAGCAGCATAAAATGCTGCAGAAAGGCAAAGGATTTATGAAATCAATTGATTTTAGTTCAACAAGCATGCAAATACCAGCTGTGTACAAAATACTGTTCTAGATAGTGGAAGTACAAAGGCAAAATGGAAGCCAGTGCCTGCCCTCAAGGAACTTGTATTCTGCTGGGGCCATACAACATAGTTTGAAGAAGAAGATAGGAGCTAGAAACTAGGAAACTTTCTATAATAAATGAAACTTCAGTTTGATAGAAGCTAATTCTGAGAGGTGGAGGTAAAGAGTGAGAGCCTGTCAGGCATATGGTACAGTCTATGCAAGAGCATGGAGACTTGAAGATGGGATGCCAGGTTTGAAGACCATCAAGTAGGCCAATTTGTCTGGAAAAAATAATGCATAAAGGGGCATGTGAAATAAATCTGGAAAGGTAGCTTGGAATCAGTTTGCAAAGGACTTTAAATGCCAAGCTGAAGAGGTTTTTTTGGTTTGTTTTTCATTTCGTTTTTGTTTTTCCTTTATCCTAGAAGCAATAGAGAGCCACTAAAAATTCTTGGTATGGTCAGACCTTTGTTTTGTGAAGATTGTTTTGTTAGCAGGATATAAGTTAGACTCAGTATCCATCCAGGCAAAAATGAATAAATGAAGAATGCCCATTGTCCAGACTGTAATATTCAGTTTGGACAACCCATAGGGTGTGTGTGTGTGTGTGTGTGTGTGTGTGTGTGTGTGTGAGTGTGTGTGAGAGAGAGAGAGAGAGAGAGAGAGAGATGTGCATGTCCGCATCCCTTGGACTAATGCCATAGGTGAGTAATGAGTCAGACAGATTGACCAGAAAAAGAAGAGCAGTCTGGATGCCGTTGGGAAATTGCAGAGTTCTTTTAATGGTCACAAGTTTCTACCTAAAACAAGGCCCATCTTTTTAATACCAGTATTCTTCCAGTGACATATGGGTGTGAGTCATGGAACTGTATAGTTGCTGAAGAATTAAAGTTGAGGGTCATGCAAAGAGCAGTGAGGAGGTGTATGGTGTGAAGAGGCTGCAATATATTACAAATAGGGAATTACTAAGGAGAAGCAGTTAAAAGGGTATCACGAAAAAAAATTTGTGAACAGAAAAAATGGGCCAGTCATATGATGAGAATGAGGGAATGTCAACTGATGGACAGCCTGTGTGTTCCAAGATGCCCCCAGTGATGTTAGGAGAACTTAAGGAAGGTTCTCACAATATGTTGGGATGATAACAGATATAACTAGCATTTATATAGCACTTTAAGGTTTACAAAGTTCTTTTATGAACATTTCTTATTTGAGCTTCACCATTTTCCTGGGAGGTAGATACTATTGTTATCCTCATTTTACAGATAAAACGGAAACCGACAGGTTAAGTGACGTCACAGCTAGTAAGTATCTGAGGCTGGATTTGAATTCAAGTCTTCCTGATTCCAGATCAGGTGCTCTGTCCACTATGCTACCAAATTATCCCTAATGCACAGGCTACTCTTTGGCAAACTTAGGGGAAGACATAGATAGGGTTAGACCAGATAGGGTTGGACCAGCATGGTTAGATTGTGATCTGCCTTGCTAGAAGGAATAATGAAGTCACAGCTCTATTGGAGCATGGCAGAGGATGAATTGAAGAAGGTAAAAAGTGAAAACAGGGAGTCTAATTAGGAGGCTACTGAAAGAGTCCAGGTGAGAGGTGATGAGGGCCTGAACTAGGGAGGTAGCCACGTGAACTGAAAGAAGGGGATGGATGTTAGAAATATGGTGAAAGTAGAGCTGACAACACTTCACAACTGGTCATGAAAAGAGAAGAAAGGAAGCGAGAAGAGTCAAGAGTGACTTCAGAGTTGTAAACCTAGGTGAGTGAAGGATGATGGTACCTTCAACTGAAGTAGGGAAGTTTGGGTAAGTAAAAGTTTGGGGATGGGGGTGGGGTGGGGTTAGATAGTGAGTTTCATTTGGACTTTGAAATTCCCAGTGGGATGTTCAAGTGGAGATGTCCATCAGGTATGGGACTAGAATTCAGAAGAGAGATAGGGCTAGATGTAAAGATTTAGGAGTCATTTGCGGAGAGGTGATCCTTCAAGAGATGATCCTTGAATTTATGGGAGATAATGAGGTCATCTAGCATGTATATAGAGAAGGAGGAGGACAAGGGACATGTGATGGAAATCAAATTAGAATCCTTTGCTGTTTTTGTTTTACTAAAGTGCTTCTGATTGAATAATGTGATTAAAGAAGATCTTTCCCATCCATTGATGGGCCTGCCCATTGTGAGAAGTTTGATTAGGGGAGTTGTTTTGTAGGAGGATCTCCAGTACCTTTTGTTTTTTTCTATTGAGACACTGGGTCAGAAGGTTATGCCCTCTGGCTCTAAAAAGTGTATAAATACTCTGAGGGTGAGGTTTTATTTGGGGACTTACTGGAAGTGTTTGTTCTGCCAGATGAGAATTCTGGGAAACCTTTAAGAAGGCCACACCACCCCCACCTTGAAAAATTCAGATGTCATTGCTTCCCTCTCTGGTAACTATGGTCAGACAGTTGGACCTGTCTGTTGATGGTCAGGCAGAGGAAGCCATGTCTCTTGATCTTTGATTTCTCTGTATTTTCAGGGTGCTGACTCCCTTGAACTAGGTGAATTATATATGTGTTTGGTTAAAGGAATGATACATGTGTTTGATTCAAGTGATTGTTAACCCCTCAAAAGTTGCCTTTCCTCTTATGAATGCAGATCTTAGAACCTGTGGTAGGTAGCAGGCCCCCCTGTGTATGTTGGGGTGCTTACTGATACAGAACAGAACCTTAGGGGGCATTCAGAGTTAAAGGATATAGATGAAGATGATGATCAGCCAAGGAGACTGATAAGAAGCAATCAGAAGAACACTACCTACTGAAGTATCTCAGGGGTTTTGCCCCAGGGTGATGAAGTCAGAGGACAGTAGGAGCATTTGTAGTACTTTGACAGTATCACTATAATACAGCCTGTCACCTAGTTAGTAAAAGTAGTTAACATAGGATGCTACCAGAAAATGGGTCAGTCAATCAGCAATCATTTATTAAGCCCTTACTATGTGCTAGGCATTGTGCTGAGTACTAAGATACAAAGAAAGGCAACAAGACAGTCTGTGCCCTGAAAGAACCCACAGTCCAGTGGGGGAGACAACACATACCAAAAACTTGCACGTATAAGATATACACAGTTTATATGGGAAACAGTCTTAGGTGGAAAGTAGTAACAGTAGAGGATTGGGAAAGGCTTCTTGCAGAAGGTGGACTTTGAACAGAAGTTTGAAGTTCCTGGTCTTACCCAATCTTTCCTTGGTCTTACCCCATAGTGACATCATGCCAGCATCCTAGAATCTTTGTCTCCCACTCCCAGAGGAGTAGTGTCCAGCCCACCCCACCCCTGTGCCATGACAAAGAACATATCTTTTGCCCCATGTTCCAGATACAATTTGTGTTTCTTGCCTCAGACACAAAATTTCCTAGTTATAGCTGTAGTAATGAGGCATGTAGGACAAGAACCAGAAGAAATCAGAAAGAGGATGGAGGAGAGAGTTTAACAGAGAAGTTAAGAGTTTATCAGTCTTAGAGTGAACAGTTTGGATGAAGATCAGAAGTTCAGTTGCAAGTATTAATGTAAGTGAGGAAATGAAGATAACTAGTATAGAAATATTTTTTATAGGCATTTTATTGTGAAATGCAGGAGAGATGTGATTCTTTTTTTCTGTTTCTTTTTTTAAAAATTAATTTATTTGTTTTCAGTTTTCAACAATCACTTCCATAAGTCTTTTTTTTTATTTTTTAAAAAATATTTATTTATTTATTTAACTTTTTACATTCGTTTTCACAAAATTTTGGGTTCCAAATTTTCTCCCCTTTTATCCCCTCCCCTCACCCCAATACACCAAGCAATCTAATTTTCCCTATCTCCAATCTGCCCTCTCTTCTTCCTCCCTTCTCTTGTCCCCATCTTCTCTTTTGTCCTGTAGGGCCAGATGATTTTCTATTCCCCATTAACTGTATGTCTTCTTTCCTAGTAGCAACAACAATACTAAACAGTTGTTCCTAAAACTTTGAGTTCCAAATTCTCCCCATCCCTCCCTCCCCACCCATTCCCTTTGGGAAGGCAGGCAATTCAATGTAGGTCATTTCTGTGTAGTTTTGCAAATGACTTCCCTGATAGTCGTGTTGTGTAAAACTAACTGAATTACCCTCCATCCTATCCTGCCCCTCATTGTGTCTCTTCTGTCTTTTGATCCTGTCCCTCCCCGAGTGTTGACTTCAAATTGCTCCCTCCTCCCTTTGCCCTCCCTTCCATCATCCCCCACCTTGCTTATCTCCTTCTCCCCCACTTTCCTATACTGTAAGATAGGTTTTCATACCAAAATGAGTGTGCATTTTATTCCTTCCTTTAGTCAAATGTGATGAGGGTAAACTTCTTGGTTTTTTTTTCTCAGCTCTCCTCTTTTTCCCTCCACTAAAAAGTCTCCTACTTGCCTCTTAAATGACATATAATTACCCCATTCCATTTCACCCTCTTTCCTCCCACTACATTTCTCTCTCACCATTTACCTTAATTTCTTTTAAGATATGGTCCCATCCTATTCAATTCACTCTGTGCTCTCTGTCTCTGTATGTGTGTGCATGTGTGTATGTGTGTGGCCATGCATGCATGTACATGTGTGTGTGTGGTCCCACCAACTACCCAGATACTGAAAAGTTTTGAGAGTTACAAATATTGTCTTTCCATGTGGGAATGTAAACAGTTCACTTCTGGTAAGTCCCTTAAGACTTCTCTTTGCTGTTTACTTTTTCATGCTTCTTCTCATTCTTGTGTTTGAAAGTCAAATTTTCTTTTCAGCTCTGGTCTTTTCATCAAGAATGTTTGAAAGTCCTCTGTTTCATTGAAAGACCATATTTTCCCCTGAAGTATTATACTCAGTTTAGCTGGGTAGGTGATTCTTGGTTTGAGTCCTAGTTCCTTTGCCTTCTGGAATATCCTATTCCACACCCTTCGATGTCTTAATGTAGAAACTGCTAGATCTTGAGTTATCCTGATTTTATTTCCACAATACTGGAATTGTTTCTTTCTAGCTGCTTGCAAGATTTTCTCCTTGAGCTGGGAGTTCTAGAATTTGGCCACAATGTTCCTAGGAGTTTCTCTTTTTGGATCTCTTTCAGGTGGTGATCGATGGATTCTTTCAATACTTATTTTGCCCTTTGGTTGTAGAATGTCAGGGCAGTTTTTCTTGATAATTTCATGGAAGATGATGTCTAGGTTCTTTTTTCATCATGACTTTCAGGTAGTCCCATAATTTTTAAATTGCCTCTCCTGGATCTATTTTCCAGGTCAGTTGTTTTTCCCATGAGATATTTCACATTCTCTTCCATTTTTTCATTCTTTTGGTTATGTTTGGTGATTTCTTGGTTTCTCATAAAGTCATTAGACTCCATCTGTTCCATTCTAATTTTGAGAGAACTATTATCTTCAGTGAGCTTTTGAACCTCTTTTTCCATTTGGCTAATTCTGCTTTTGAAAGCATTCTTCTCCTCATTGGCTTTTTGAACCTCTTTTGCCAATTGAGTGAGCCTATTTTTCAAGGTGTTATTTTCTTCAGCATTTTTTTGGGTCTCCTTTACCAAGGTATTGACCCGTTTTTCATACTTTTCTTGCATCTCTGTCATTTCTCTTCCCAGTTTTTCCTCCACCTGTCTAACTTGCTTTTCAAAATCCTTTTTGAGCTCTTCCAAGGCCTGAGCCCACCCGACATCCCCCTGGGATGTCTGGGGTACCGAGGCCCCGCCCTCCACGTCTTTCCCTCATGGCAAGACTATGTCCTCGTCATCAGATCCGAAAGTCAGGATCATTTGCATCTGTTCAAAAAAACTCTCTATAGTCTTATTTTTCTTCCCTTTTCTAGGCATTTTCCCAGCCAGTTACTTGACTTCTGAGATTCCTCTCCACCCCTGCCTAGATCCGCCCAGCTAGCGCTTGGGGTCTGAGATTCAAATGGGCTTTCCGGGGCAGGCATGGCTGCTATTCAATGTGAGCTTTAGTTCTGGTGCTGGGGTGGGGGCAGGGCTGCCTCCCAGGCTCAGTTCCCTCAGGGGCTTTATGCAGAGACCTTCAGAAATGGAGCGGGTGGGGCAGAGCTGCCTCCCAGGCTCAGTTCCCTCAGGGGCTTTATGCAGAGACCTTCAGAAATGAAGCGGGTGGGGCAGAGCCGTCTCCCAGGCTCAACTCCTTCAGGTGGTTTATGCAGAGACTTTCAGTAATGAAGATCCTGCCTGCTGCTGGGGAAGTCCCGGGCCGCCGCAGCCGCGCCACTGCTGCCTCCACCGCCACCCCTGCCTCTGCCTCCGCCGCTTCCTGCCCCTGCCTCTGCCTCTGCCGTTTCCTCCCGAGGGGACCCGAGCCACGGAGACACCCCGCCCCCTTCTCGGTGAGCCCATGCGTGTCTCTCACTGACCTGTAGAGTCTGTGGGAGGAGGGACCTTCCAGGCCGCTGGAGCTTCCGTCCCTGAAGCCTGCTTGGATCAGCTTCTCTGGGGCCATGGCCAGGGCAGCACTGGGGTGGAGTCCGCTTTCCAGGGCGCGATGGACCCTGGGGACAGCTCTCCAGGGCTCTCTGGAATGGAAATCTCTTCCACTATGTTTCTGCACCCCCTGCAGTGATCCATAACTTCTGGGGAACTCTTCTTACATTAACTATATGGGCTGTGGGTTCGGAGCTCGCATACATGCGTCTTTCTACTCCGCCATCTTGACTCCACCCCCCCCCACTTCCATAAGTCTTAAATTTTCTCCCCTTCCCTTTCCAAGGTGGCATGCAATCTTATATGGGCTCTACACATACATTCTTATTAAACACATTTTCACATTAGTGATGTTGTATACAAGAATTCAAATGAATGGCAAAAACCATGAGAAAAAACAGAGCAAAACATAACAAAAGAGAAAATAGTCTGCTTCATTCTGCATTCTGACTCTAAAGTTCTTTCTCTGGATGTGGATGGTGTTTTGCATCCAGAGTCCTTTGGAATGTTTTAGGTCCTTGCATTGCTGTGAAGGGCTAACCTATCAGAAATAGTCCTTGTACACTGTGGCTGTTAGTATGTATAATGTTCTTCTGGTTCTGCTCATTTCACTCAGCATCAATTCATATAAGTCTTTCCAGGTATTTCTGAAGTCTTCCTGTTCATCATTTCTTATAGCACAATAGTATTCCATTATATTCATATACTACAGCTTGTTCAGCTATTCCCCAATTGATGGGCATTCCCTCAGTTTCCAGTTCTTGGCCACTACAAAAAGAGCTGCTATAAATATTTTTATACATGTGGGTCCTTCTTCTGTTTTTATGATCTCTTTGGGATACAACCCTAGAAGCGGCCAAAGGGTATGCATATTTTTATAGTCCTTTGGGCAGTTCTAAATTGCTCTCCAGCATGGTTGAGTCAGTTCACAGCTCTACCAACAATAAATTAGTGTTTCAACTCTCCACATCTTCTCTAACATTTATCATTTTCCTGTTTTGTCATGTTAGCCAATCTGATAGGTGTGATGTGGTATCTCAGAGTTGTTTTGATTTGCATGAGAGATGTGATTCTCGAGAAGATAGAAGAGTCAACTCAAAAGTTGTTTAAGAGTACAAGAGACAGAACTAGGAGGTGATAAGAGTCAAGGACAGACTTAAGGCATTTGGCTTTGGCAAGAAGAGCTTCCTCTTCATCAGAAACTAAAGCAAAGGAGAAGAGAATAGGGGATGACACAGACGGGGTTGTCCAGGAGGAAGGGGACTGAAAAACGACTGAGATTTGGCAGTTAGGAGGTAACCTGGTAACCTTTGAGAAAGCAATTTAAATAGAGTTATGGGATGGAAATCTGTTTACAAGTGGAAGGGGTAACTAGAAAACAGGATGCATGAAAATGTTCTGAGGGCTTTAATACACTACAAACTTAATGAACTCAGCAGTGCGATATGGCAGCGAAAAATGCTGATGCGATTTTAGTCTGCATTGACATTGAAAGAGGTGGTATGCAGAAGAAAGGGAGGAGTAATGCAAATGTCCTCTACCCTGGCCATCTGCATGTGGTTGTTAGGGTCTTCTGTTCTGGGTGACACATTTTAGGAAGGACGTTATTGAATCCAAGTGTAACCTAGAGTAAGGCAGCCAGAATGGAGAGAACCTTGAGTCCATGCCATAAAAAGAACAGATGAAGGAAATGGAGATGTTTAGCTTGAGGAAGGGAAGACTTAGGTGGGAGCTGAGGAGTGGGGTGACATACAAAACTATCTTCTAGTATTTGAAGAGTTGTCTTTTTTTAAAATTAAGTTTTGTTTTAGTCAATGAAAATCCTTTCTCTCTCTCTCATCTCTTTCCTCTTCCCCACTGGAGAAAGAAAGAAAAACAAAATCCTTGTTATAAATATGTATTGTCAAGCAAACATTCTCACATTGACTGTGTCCAAAATGTAGATCTCAGTCTGTACTCAGAGCCCATCACTTCTTTATCATATTTTCTTGTGAGTCCTCAAGAATCATGGTTGGTCATTGCCTTGGTCAGTTTCTAAGTCTTTCAAAATTGTTTGTCTTTGTAATAATGTCATTATTCCACTGGTTCTGCTCACTTCACTCTGCATCATTTTATACATGTCTTCCTGGGTTTCTTTAAGACCATTCCCTTCATCATTTCTTATAGCACAATAATATTCCATCACATTCATATACCATAATTTGTTCAGCAGTTCACCTATTGATAGACATCTCTTCACTTTCCAATTCTTTTCCACCACAAAAAGAGCTGTTATAAATATTTTTGTACTCCCTTAGAGTTCATTTTATTTAAGATTAATCTGTACTTAATCTACCTTCCCTCGTTTTTTAAAGTAAAAATATTATTTATTTGTTTTAACATTCTTTTATTTCAATTGGGTTCCAAATTTTCTCCCACCCTCCCACTCCTTTTCCACCCACTGAGAAGGCAAGCAAAATTCTATCAATTATACATGTGAAATCATGCAAGACACATTTTCATATTAGCCATATCACAAAAAAAAAATAAAGTGAGAAAATTATACTTCAGTTTACCCTCAGAGTTCATCAGTTCCCTCTTTGGCGGTGGATAGCGTTTTTTTCCTTCATGCTTTCCAAAAGTCCTCTGAAGTTGTCTTACGTGACTGATTGCTGAAAGTAGCCAATACTTTCACAGCTGATCATCGTTACATCTTTGCTTTTACTGTGTACAGTGATCTTTCAGTTCTTCTCACTTTACTTTGCATCAATTCATATCAGTCTTGCCATGTTTTTTTCTGAAACCATCCCCTTCATCATTTCTTCTAGCACAATATTCCGTTAATGTCATCTACCACAACTTTTTCTACCATTCCCCAGTTGATGAGCATTCCTTCAATTTCCAATTCCTTGCCACCACAAAAAGAGCTGCTATAAATATTTTTGTACGTGTGGGTCCTTTTCCCTTTTCTTTGATCTCTTTAGGGTACAGATCTAGTAGTGGTATTGCTGAGTCAGAGGGTATGTACAGTTTTATAGCCTTTTTAGCATATTTCCAAATTGTTCTCCAGAACAGTTGAACCAGTTCACAAGTCCAACAGTACATTAGTGTTCCTATTTCTCTCCTCCCTTCTAGTATTTGGCATTCCTTGTATGAGGTGGTACCTCAGAGTTATTTTAATTTGTGTTTCTCCAATAATTTAGTAAGTTTAGAACATTTTTTTAATATGACAAGTAGCTTTGATTTCTTCTTCTGAAAACTTCCTGTTCATATCCTTTGCCCATTTAAAAATTAGGGGATGGATCTTATTTTAATAAATTTGACTGTTCCCTATATATCTGAGAAATGAGGCCTTGACCAAAGAAACTTGCTGTAAAAATTTTTGACATTACTTCATTGTCTGTGGGGTCTTTTAGCAAAATATAATTTCCCTGATTCTCTTTTAATTATGTCTGTTTCTGCTTTTGCTTTGTCTGAGGTCATGATTGCCACCCCTTTACTTTTTTATTTCAGCTGAAGCATAATATATTCTGCTCCAGCCCTTAATTTTAACTCTGTGTGTATCTTTCTGTTTCAAGTGTGTCTCTTATAAACAACATATGGTTGGATTCTGGTTTTTAGTTCATTTTGCTATCCACTTCCATTTTATGGGTAAGCTTATCCCATTCATATTCACAGTTATGATTACTGCTTGTGTGTTTTCTTTCATCCTATTTTCTTCTGTTTCTTTTCCTCTTCTGTCTTTTATCCTGTACCTTCTCAAAAGTCTATTTGGCTTCTGACCACTGATTCCCTTAATCTACCTTCCCTTTTATCATGTCTCCCTACTCCCATTTCTTTTATCCCCATCCTCTCCCATTTCCTTATTGGGAAAGATAGATTTCTTTACCCAACTGAGTGTGTATACACAGTCTTTCCTTTTTGAACCAAATCCAGTGAGAGTGAATTTCAAGTTTTTCCTACCATTCCTTCATTTCTCCCTCCACTATAAAAGTTCTTTTTGCATGCCTCTTTTATGTGAAAAAATTTTCCCATTCTTTCTTTTCCTTCCCTCTTCTCCTTGTACATTTCTCTTTTTCACCCTCTTTTTATTTAAGATCATCCCAACATAATTGATTCACTCATGCCCTCTGTCAGTGTAGACTCCTTCTAACTGCCATACTCATGATAAAGTTCTTAGGAATTACATGTATCATCTTCCCATATAGGAATGTAAACAGTTAAATCCCTTGTGATTTCTCTTTCATGTTTACCTTTTTATGCTTTTCTTGAGTCTTGTGTTTGAATGTCAGATTTTCAGCTCAGCTCTGGTCTTTTCTTCAGGAATTCTTGAAAGTCCTCTATTTCATTTTTTTCCCTCTGAAGTTTTCCTGGGTAGGCATTCTTGGTTGTAATTCTAGCTCCTTTGCCTTTTGGAGTATCATATTCTAAGCCAGAGGTGAGGAATGTGCAGCCTCGAGGCCACATGTGACTTTCTAAGTCCTTGGGTGCAGTCTTTTGGCTGAGTCAAGTTTTGTAGAACAAATCCTTTTATTAAGGGGGTTTGTTCTGTGAAGTTTGGATTCGATCAAAGGGCTACACTTGAGGACCTAGAGGGCCACATTTGGCCTCAATAATATTTGTGTGTTTCCTTTCATCCTATTTTCTTCTGTTTCTTTTCCTCTTCTGTCTTTTATCCTGTCCCTTCTCAAAAGTCTATTTGGCTTCTGACCACTGATTCCCTTAATCTACCTTCCCTTTTATCATGTCTCCCTACTCCCATTTCTTTTATCCCCATCCTCTCCCATCTCCTTATTGGGAAAGATAGATTTCTTTACCCAACTGAGTGTGTATACATAGTCTTTCCTTTTTGAACCAAATCCAGTGAAAGTGAATTTCAGGTTTTGCCTACCACACACATGTGGCCTTCATAATATTTAAATTGTTTCTGGCTACTTGCAATATTTTCTCCTTTGCCTGAGATCTCTGGAATACCTCTATAATATTCTTAGGAGTTTTCATTTGGTGATCTCTTTTAGGAGATGATAAGTGGGTTCTTTCCATTTTTATTTTGCCCTCTAAATCTACGATATTGGGGGCAGTTTTCCTTTATAATTTCTTGGCATTTGATATCTAGGTTCTTCTTTTGTTTCTGGCTTTCAGGTAGTTCAATAATTCTTAAATTATCTCTCCTTGATCTATTTTCCAAGTGAGTTGTTTTTCTGATGAGATAGTTCACATTTTCTAATATATTTTTCATTCTTTTGACTTTGTATTATTGTTTCTTGAAGTCTTATGGAGCCATTAGCTTCCACTTGCCCAATACTAATTTTAGAAAAATATTTTCTTCAGTGAGCTTTTGTACCTCTCTTTCCATTTGAACAATTCTGCTTTTTTTAAGGAACTCTTTTATATATATTCATTTTTTTTATTTTTAATGTTCTACAATCACTACCATAGAACTTAGATTTTTTTTCCCTCTACCTACCCCCCCCACTCCCTTCCCTCCCCAAGATGACATACAATTCTATATAGGATCTACACATGCATTCCTATTGAATACATTTTCACTAAAATAAGTGGGAGAAATCATATAACAAACCAAAACATGATACACACACTCACACATACACACACACACACAAATGATCTGCTACATTCTGTGATTGAATTCCATAGTTCTTTCTCTGAATGTGGAAGGCATTTTGACTTAGAAGACCATTGGGAATTTTTTTTTATGTCCTTGCATTGCTATGAAGATCCAAGTCTACCAGAAAAAACTCTCGTACACTGTGGTTGTTGCTGTGCACAAACATCTCCTGGTTCTGCTCCTTTCTCTCAGTATCAGATCATATAAGTCTTTCCAGGCCTCTCTGAAGTCTTCTTGTTCATCATTTCTAATGGTGCAATATTATTCCATTATATTCATATACCATAATTTATTCAGCCATTTCCCAATTGATGAATATCCCCTTGATTTCCAGTTTTTGGCAACTACAAAGAGTGCTACCATAAATATTTTTGTACATGTGGGACCCTTTCCCATTTTTATGATCTCTTGGGGATACAGTCCTAGAAACGCTATTGCTAGGTCAAAGGGTAGGCACATTTTTGTAGTCCGTTGGGCATAGTTCCAAACTGCTCTCCAGAACGGTTGGATGAGTTCACAGCTCCACCAACAATGAATTAGTGTTCCAACTCTCTCACATCCTCTCCAACATTTATCATTTTCCTGTTCTGTCATGTTTGCTAATCTAATAGGTGTGATGTGGTACCTCAGAGTGGTTTTGATTTACATCTCTTTAATCAAAAGTGATTTAGAGCATTTTTTATATGATGATATTTATCTTTAATTTCTTCCTCTGAAAATTGCCTGTTCATATCCTTTGACCATTTATCAATTGGTGAATGACTTGTATTGTTGTACATCTGACTCAGTTCTCTATATATTCTAGAAATGAGGTCTTTATCCCTGAGATTAGCTGTACAAATTCTTTCCCAATATACTACATCCCTCCAAATTTTGGTTGCATTGGATTTGGTTGTGCAAAAACTTTTCAGTTTGATGTAATCAAAATTATCCATCTTGCACTTCATAGTGCTTTCTATCTCTCCTTTAGTCAAAAATTCTTCCCTTCTCCATAAATCTGATAAATACACTATTCCTTCCTCCCCCAGTTTGTCCATGGTATCAATCTTTATACCTAGCTCATGTACCCATTTGGACTTTATTCTTGTGTACAGTGTCAGGCATGGGACTATGCCTAGTTTCCATCATGCCAGTTTTCCCAGCAATTTTTGTCAAACAATGAGTTCTTATCCCAGAAGCTGGGATCCTTGGGTTTATCAAATAGGAGTTTGCTATATTCATTGCCTACTGTATCTTGAGTACCTACCCTATTCCACTTGTCTACCCTTCTGTTTCTTAGCCAATACCAAGTGGTTTTGATAATTGCTGCTTTATCATACAATTTGAGATCTGGTAGCGCTAGGCCACCTTCCCTAGCATTTCTTTTCATTAGTCCCTTTGATATTCTGGACCTTTTGTTCTTCCAGATGAATTTTGATATTATTTTATCCAGCTCTAGAAAATAATTATCTGATAGTTTCATTGGTATGGCAGTAAATAAGTAAATTAATTTAGGTAGAATTGTAATTTTTATCGTATTGGCTTGGCCTACCCATGAGCAACTGATGTTTTTCCACTTACTTAGATCTGATTTTATTTGTGCAAAAAGTGTCCTGTAATTGTGTTCATATAGTCCCTGGGTTTGTTTTGGCAGGTAAACTCCCAAATATTTTATAATGTCTACCCTAGATTTAAATGGAATTTCTTTTTCTATCTCTTGCTGTTGAACTTTGTTACTAATATATAGGAATGCAGAAGATTTATGCAGGTTTATTTTGTAATCTTCAACTTTGCCAAAGTTGTTTGTTATTTCAAGTAGATTTTTTACTTGAATCTCTGGGATTCTCTGAGTATATCATCATATCATCTGCAAAGAGTGATAACTTAGTTTCTTCTTTGCCTATTCTTATTCCTTCAATTTCTTTATTTTAAGGAATTCTTTTTTTAAGTGAATTTCTGAACCTCCTTTTTCATTTGGTCTATTCTGCTTTTGTGGAGTTTTTTTCTTCAATGAATTTTTGTGCCTCATACCATTAGGTTAACTCTATTTTTTTTAATTAATAAATTTATTTATTTAACTTTTTACATTAATTTTCACAAAATTGGGGGTTCCAAATTTTCTCCCCATTTGTCCCCTCCCCCCACCCCAGTACACTGAGCATTCTAATTTCCCCTCTCACTGATCTGCCATCTCTTCTATCATCCCTCCCTTCCCTTGTCCCCATTTTCTCTTTTGTCCTGTAGGGCCAGATAACTTTCTATTCCCCATTACCTGTATTTCTTATTTCCTAGTAGCAAGAACAATAGTAAACAGTTGTTCCTAAAACTTTGAGTTCCAACTTCTCCCCATCCCTCCCTCCCCACCCATTCCCTTTGGGAAGGCAGGCAACTCAATATAGGCCATATCTGTATAGTTTTGCAAATGACTTCCATGATAGTCATGTTGTGTAAGACTAACTATATTTCCCTCCATCCTAGCCTGCCTCCCATTGCTTCTATTCTCTCTTTTGCTCCTGTCCCTCCCCAAAGGTGTTGATTTCAAATTGCTCCCTCCCCCCCATTGCCCTTCCATCATCCCCCCCACCCTGCTTATCCTCTTCTCCCCCACTTTCCTGTATTGTGAGATAGGATTTCATACCAAAATGAGTGTGCATTTTATTCCTTGCTTTAGTCGAATGTGATGAGAGTAAACTTCATGTTTTTCTCTCAGCTCCTCTCTTTTTCCCTCCACTAAAAAGTCTCCTGCCTGCCTCTTCTATGAGAGATAATTTGCCCCATTCCATTTCTTCCTCTCTCTTCCCAATACATTTCTCTCTCACTGTTTACCTTTATTTTTTTAAGATATGATCCCATCCTATTCAATTCACTCTGTGCTCTCTGTCTCTGTGTGTGCTTGCATGTGTATGTGTGTGTGTGTGTAATCCCACCAACTACCCAGATACTGAAAAGTTTCAAGAGTTACAAGATTCTATTTTTTTAAGGTGTTATTTTCTTCAGTATATTTTGTGCCTCTTTTACCAACCTGTTAATTCTCTTTTCCTAATTTTTTTGCATTGCTCTATTTTCCCAATTTTTCCTCTACCATTATTATCTCTTTAATAGTTCCAGGAATTCTTATTGGGTTTGGCCCAATTAGCATTTTTCTTTGAGGCTTTTTTGATACCTGTTTTCATATTCTTCTGAGTTTGTTTTGGTCTTCCCTGTCACTATAGTAACTTTTTATAGTCAAGTTCTTTTTTTTGTTGTTTGTTTATTTTCCAAGCCTATTTCTTGACTTTGAACTTCATGTTAAAGTTGAGCTCTGCTCGCCAGGGGGTAAAAAGGCGTCCCAAGTTTAGACTTTTTTCATGTTTCTATTTTCAGAGCTAAGGATCTTAAAGTCTGTGGTGCTTCCAAGGTGGTATGCTCCTGGGAAAGGTGTGGTAACTGCTCTCTTGGTCTGTGCTCTGGTCTTTACGCAGGAAAGGACCCTGCTCCCCTGTATCCTCAATTGCTAGTGTTCCTCTTTGCCTTGGAACTGCCCCTTTTTCCTCATGACCGATCACATACTTGAAACTGTGACCGAGAACTGGGTAATAGAGATGCTGGTCAGCTCTAGCTGTACCCAGTGCCAGAAAAAAGTCCCCTGTAATCTATTTATTTATTTATTTCTAAACATTTATTTATTTATTTATTTAGCTTTTTACATTCGTTTTCACAAAATTTTGGGTTCCAAATTTTCTCCCCTTTTCTCCCCTCCCCCTACCCCAATACACCAAGCAATCTAATTTTCCCTATCTCCAATCTGCCCTCTCTTCTGTCATCCCTCCCTTCTCTTGTCCCCATCTTCTCTTTTCTCCTGTAGGGCCACATGACTTTCTATTCCTCATTAACTGTATGTCTTCTTTCCTAGTAGCAACAACAATACTAAACAGTTGTTCCTAAAACTTTGAGTTCCAAATTCTCCCCATCCCTCCCTCCCCACCCATTCCCTTTGGGAAGGCAGGCAATTCAATATAGGCCATTTCTGTGTAGTTTTGCAAATGACTTCCATAATAGTCGTGTTGTGTAAGACTAACTGAATTACCCTCCATTCTATCCTGCCCCTCATTGTTTCTCTTCTGTCTTTTGATCCTGTCCCTCCCCGAGTGTTGACTTCAAATTGCTCCCTCCTCCCTTCTCCTTCTCCCCCACTTTCCTATACTGTAAGATAGGTTTTCATACCAAAATGAGTGTGCATTTTATTCCTTCCTTTAGTCAAATGTGATGAGGGTAAACTTCTTGGTTTTTTTTTTTCCTCAGTTCTACTCTTTTTCCCTCCACTAAAAAGTCTCCTACTTGCCTCTTAAATGACATATAATTACCCCATTCCATTTCACCCTCTTTCCTCCCACTACATTTCTCTCTCGCCATTTACCTTAATTTCGTTTAAGATATGGTCCCATCCTATTCAATTCAATCTGTGATCTCTGTCTCTGTATGTGTGTGCATGTGTGTATGTGTGTGTGCGTGCATGCATGTACATGTGTGTGTGTGGTCCCACCAACTACCCAGATACTGAAAAGTTTTAAGATTTACAAATATTGTCTTTCCATGTAGGAATGTAAACAGTTCACTTATGGTAAATCCCTTAAGACTTCTCTTTGCTGTTTACTTTTTCATGCTTCTTCTCATTCTTATGTTTGAAAGTCATATTTTCTTTTCAGCTCTGGTCTTTTCATCAAGAATGTTTGAAAGTCCTCTGTTTCATTGAAAGACCATATTTTCCCGTGAAGTATTATACTCAGTTTAGCTGGGTAGGTGATTCTTGGTTTCAGTCCTAGTTCCTTTGACTTCTGGAATATCCTATTCCACGCCCTTCGATCCCTTAATGTAGAAGCTGCTACATCTTGAGTTATCCTGATTTTATTTCCACAATACTGGAATTGTTTCTTTCTAGCTGCTTGCAAGATTTTCTCCTTGACCTGGGAATTCTGTAATTTGGCCACAATGTTCCTAGGAGTTTCTCTTTTTGGATCTCTTTCAGGTGGTGATCGATGGATTCTTTCAATACTTATTTTGCCCTCTGGTTGTAGAATGTCAGGGCAGTTTTCCTTGATAATTTCATGGAAGATGATATCTAGGCTCTTTTTTTGATCATGACTTTCAGGTAGTCCCATAATTTTTAAATTGTCTCTCCTTGATCTATTTTCCAGGTCAGTTGTTTTTCCAATGAGATATTTCACATTCTCTTCCATTTTTTCATTCTTTTGGTTACGTTTGGTGATTTCTTGGTTTCTCATAAAGTCATTAGACTCCATCTGTTCCATTTTAATTTTGAGAGAACTATTATCTTCAGTGAGCTTTTGAACCTCTTTTTCCATTTGGCTAATTCTGCTTTTGAAAGCATTCTTCTCCTCATTGGCTTTTTGAACCTCTTTTGCCAATTGAGTGAGCCTATTTTTCAAGGTGTTATTTTCTTCAGCATTTTTTTGGGTCTCCTTTACCAAGGTATTGACCTGTTTTTTATACTTTTCTTGCACCTCTCTCATTTCTCTTCCTAGTTTTTCCTCCACCTGTCTAACTTGCTTTTCAAAATCCTTTTTGAGCTCTTCCAAGGCCTGAGCCCACCCGACATCCCCCTGGGATGTCTGGGGTACCGAGACCCCGCCCTCCACATCTTCCCTGATGGCAAGACTATGTCCTCGTCATCAGATCCGAAAGTCGGGATCATTTGCATCTGTTCAAAAAAACTCTCTACAGTCTTATTTTTCTTCCCTTTTCTAGGCATTTTCCCAGCCAGTTACTTGGCTTCTGAGATTCCTGTCCACCCCTGCCTAGATCCGCCCAGCTAGCGCTTGGGGTCTGAGATTCAAATGGGCTTTCCAGGGCAGACACGGCTGCTATTCAATGTGAGCTTTAGTTCTGGTGCTGGGGTGGGTGCAGGGCCGCCTCCCAGGCTCAGTTCCCTCAGGGGCTTTATGCAGAGGCCTTCAGTAATGGAGCAGGTAGGGGCAGGGCTGCCTCCCAGGCTCAGTTCCCTCAGGGGCTTTATGCAGAAACCTTCAGAAATGGAGCGGGTGGGGCAGAGCCATCTCCCAGGCTCAGCGCCTTCAGGTGGTTTATGCAGAGACTTTCAGTAATGAAGATCCTGCCTGCTGCTGGGGGAGTCCCGGGCCGCCGCTGCTGCCTCCACCGCCACCCCCACCTCTGCCTCTGCCGCTTCCCACCCCTGCCTCTGCCTCCGCCGCTTCCTGCCCCCGCCTCTGCCTCGGCCGCTTCCTGCTCCTGCCTCTGCCTCCAACGCTTCCTCCCGAGGGGGCCCAAGTCACGGAGACACTCTGCTCCTCCTCTCGCCAGCCCAGCTGTCTCTCTCACAGACCTGTACCTTCTGTGGGCGGAGGGACCTTCCCGGCTGCCGGAGGTTCCGTCCCTGAAGCCTGCTCGGGTCAGCTTCTCTGGGCCACGGCCAGGGCAGCGCTGGGGTGGGGTCCACTTTCTGGGGCGCGACGGATCCTGGTGACAGCTCTCCAGGGCTCTCTGGAACGGAAATCTCTTCCACTATGTTTCTGCACACCCTGCAGTAATCCAGAACTTCTGGGGAGCTCTTCTTACATTAAATCTATGGGCTATGGGTTCGGAGCTCATATACGTGCGTCCTTCTACTCCACCATCTTGACTCCGCCCCCCCCCTAATTTATTTTTGACCAGTTATCTGACCCCCTTCCCATGTCTTGACTGAGAGCTGCTGAAACTGCTGTTGTTGCTGTTGTAGTGATCTCCAAGGCTCACCACAGGATGTACTGAGCTCTGGACCAATCCCCACCTCTAGTGTCACAGACCTCTCCTGCCTAACTCCTAAGTTTTCTTTGACTAGAAAAGTGCTTCACTGACTCTTTGTTGACTATGGTGCCCCAACATTTGATATAAAGAGTTATTTTAAAGTTTTTTGAAGGGGAACATTGGGAATGTTCATCTGGGTTGCTACCTAAACTCTGCCATCTTGGCTCCACCTTCTTGAAGAGTTGTCTTCAGAAAGAGGGATAAGACATGTTCTCCCTGGTCTCAGAAATAGATTTAAGAGCAATGCAAAGAAATTGCAGAAGATTTCAACTCATTATAAGGAAAATCATCCTAAACAGAGATGTCTAAAAGTGGATTGTTGAATAATTACTTGTAAGGAATTTGTAGGGGATGTTCTTTCTTAGATATGGGTTTGGCCTAAGTCATCTTAAAGTTTCCTTCACACCCTGAGATTCTGTAGGGTTAGAGCATCTTGGGTGGCCAGAAAATATAGAGACTGTGCATAGATGGACTTTTTTTCCCTCTTTTTGTAACTTTTGTTTTACTTTTTTCAGTTAACAGGCAATTTTTTTTTTCTGCCTCTCACTTCCAACTTCCCATTCTCAGGGCAGTGAAGGGGGAAACACTTGTAATAAATCTGCATCATTAAGCAAAAATGTTCTGCAAAAATCCCCATATGGGCAGTGTCCAAAAGAATATATCTTATTCTATGTCTTGAGTCCATCAGCTTTCCGTTAGGAGATGGGTAGTCTGTATTCTCATTGGTCCTTGAGGATTGTGGTTGTTCACCAAATTATTCAGGTTTATTTGTCTTTCCAGTGTTGTTATTTGGAAAATCATTCATCTAGTTTTGCTCCCTTCACTCTGAATCAATTGATACAAGTCTTCT
The DNA here is from genome assembly GCA_023548195.1 of Bettongia penicillata ogilbyi. NCBI lineage: Eukaryota > Metazoa > Chordata > Mammalia > Diprotodontia > Potoroidae > Bettongia > Bettongia penicillata. The sequence goes on along the minus strand of JAJHZJ010000397.1, from coordinate 4,174,340 downwards.
CAGGTTTCTCTAAAACCGTTGGACTTTAGACACTTACTAACTTTGTGACTCTGGGTGAGTTACTTAACTGCTGTATGTCTCAGTTTTCTCATCTATAAAATGAAGATAATAATAGCACTTAACTCATAGGGTTGTTGTGAGACATTATATAAGATGATAATTGTAAAAAGTGTTTAGCATGGTACCTGACACATAGTAGATGAAATGTAAATGCTTATTTCTTTCCCTCCTTTTTTTTCCCTTAATTTATTTATTTTTTAGTTTTCAACATTCATTTCCACAAGATTTTGAGTTCCAAATTTTCTCCCCATCTCTCCCTTCCCTCCCACCCTGACATGGCATGCATTCTGATCCTTTTCCATCCTCTTCATAATTTCTTTTTAAAATATATTTTTATTTATTTCATTAAATATTTTCCAATTACATATAAAAAATCTTTACATTCATTTTTTTTAAATTTCAGGTTCCAAATTCTCATCTTCCTTACTGCCTCTTCCCCACTCCTTGAGAAAGCAGACAATTTGATATCAGTTATACATGTGAAGTCATGCAAAACATTTTCATATGAGCTATGTTGCAAAAAACAAAAAATCAAAAAAAGCACACCCACACACAAAATAAAATTTTAAAAGTATGTTTCAATCTGTACTCAGAGTTCATCATTTCTCTCTCTGGGGGTAGAGAGTATTTTTCATCATAGGTCCTATGGAATTGTCTTGAATCATTATCTTGATTAAAATAACTAAGTCTTTCATAATTGGTCAGCCTTACAATATTGGTGTTACTGTGTATAATGTTCTGGTTCTGCTCACTTCACTTTGCCTCAATTCATAGTTTTTTTTTTTAGGTGTTCAGAAAGCATCCTGCTCATCATTTCATATACCACAACTCATTCAGCCATTCTCCGGTTGATGCTTCATCATTTCTTACAGCACAGTAATATCCTATCATATACCACAATTTGTTCAGGCATTCCCAATTAATGTGTATCCCCTTACCCTCCACAAAAAGAACTGCAGTAAACATTTGGAGTCCTTTTTCTTGTTTCTTCTGTCTCTTTGGGGTATAGGCACTATAGAGTAATGGTCTCTAGATTTAGAGAGCTTTTCCAAGAAGTTTAGTGAGAGGAAAGACAGGCAATCATAGGACTGTGGGTCTAGGTCTATTGAAGAGCACAGATGCTGTTTAGTGCAAGACCTTCATCTTACAGGTGAGAAAACTGAGGCCGGGGGTGGAGGGTGTTGAGTGACTTGCAGAAAGTCATATGAGTGACCAAGGATTTGAATCCAGGTCTTCTGACTCCACCATTCTTTCTAATGTGTTTAACTGAATCAGGTAGAGGAAGCTCCTTCTTAGGATTAAGGAGACCTCAGCATATTTTCCTTCCTCTGACACTCTCAATAAAGAAGTTTTATATAAGTGGAGTTTATGGTATTGGCAGACTCACATGCTTGCTATTTTCTACTCTATTTATAGTTTAAAAAAAACAAATCTTTTTCTGAAACTTATGGAGTATTAAGATGAAGCCAGGTAGCAGTAATTTAAGGAAGCGACTAAGAGACTAGGCATTGGTAATTTTTCTTTTGTGTTTATTTGGTATTTTTATTAACTGTGTATTTAGGAATTTTATTGCATTGTGTTTATTAATTTTTTCTATGTCCAGCCAAACCTTCTGTACCTGTAGTATCCGGCCCCCAGGTGAGAGTAAACACTGAGAACACGGAGAATTTCACCTGTAACTCGCAAGGCTTCTCCCCCAAAACCATCACCCTGAAATGGTTTAAAAATGGGAATGAGATCCATACCCATGGGACCAAGATTTTCCCTGAGGGCGATAGTGTGTCCTACAATGTCTCCAGTGTTGTGTCGGTGAAACTAGAAGCAAGCGATGTCAATTCCGAGGTCATCTGTGAGGTGAATCATGTCACGTTACAATCTCCTCTTCGAGGAACAAAGAATTTGTCAGATGTTGTCCGAGGTAAGTGAACTCTTGCACTGGGCACATTTCCTGCTTCCTACCCTATGTTCCTGAATGAGTTCTGGGGCAAAGGCTTGATCCTTATTAGACCATGAGCTCCTTGGGAGCAGGGACTGTGTTCTACTTTGTATCCCCAGCCCTTAGCACAGTATCTGGCACAGCTTAGGCATTTACTAAATGCTCATTCCCTGACTGACTTGACCCAGGATTCCTCAGAAAGTTGACTCTTAGCTACTAATTGTGAAGCCTAAATATAATCTTCCGAGGTTAAGTCCTGGGAACTGACTTCCCATTTATCCTTATTCCTTGCTAACAGCATTCCTGCCTCTGCCTCCTGAGATCACCCCTTAAATAATGAAGATAATAATAGCTCCCAACCCACTGAGCTCACAGGACATTCTTTGTGAAGGTACAAGTTTTAGTGATCCCTATTCTTCGGAAAAGGAACCTGAAAGTTTAGAAATTGAAAGTGACTTCCTTGAGGTTATACACTGCCTAAGGTTTGGAGGTGGTGCTCAAACACAGATCTTCTGATCCTAAGACTAGTGATCCTTGCTTGATACCCTGACAACAGTGGATGATGGAGTTCTTGGCAGCATTAGAGTGAGACATATGTCACCAAGGCCTCTGCCAGGTGTGCTAGAATGCCAGGAAAGAAGACATGGAGGAAAAGGAGTACAACATTGTGAGAAGGAGTCAAAGCCTATTATTGGCCAATTATTTGACCCTAGGCAAGACATTTAACTTTTTTGATGCTATTTCCACATCTGTAAAATGAGACATAATACTTTTATTGACTGTCTCTCAGATCTATAGTGAAAAAGATGATGTATAAACCATAAAGCCCTAGGGAAGTACAAGCCATTATTATTTGGGGTTAGAATAATGAAGGAAGAGTCATTTGTTAAGTTTTACTGTGTGCCAAGTACATATGCAAGCTACGGGGGAGGAGGGGGTCCACAAATACCAAAGCCAAGATAGCCCTTGCCCTCAAAGAAGAGGAGACAACACTATAACCATGGAGGCATGGCTTAAATGGGGGAGATAATCTGTTTTGGAACACCAGGGGCACCAGCTTGAATTGCTTAAAGTTTCAGAGCTGACCGTCCTCATTCCTGGAGGCCTTGCCCTCCTCCTCTCTACCTTCTGACTTCTCTGGCTTTTAAGTCCCAGCTAAAATCCCACCTCCTACAGGAAGCCTTTCCCAACTCCCCTCAATTCTAGGGTCTTCCCTTATTTGTCTGTATATAGCTCGCTTTCTACAAATTTGTTTGTTTGTTGCTTCAATTATATTGTAAGTTCCTTGAGGGCAGACGCTGCCCTTTGCCTCTTTTGGTATCCCCAGAGATGAACACATTGCCAGGCACATATTAGGCATTACTATTATTACTATATATTATACATATATTACTATATAATATATTATTATATACTATATAATATTATATACACTATATAATATATACTATGTGTAATATATACTATATAATATGTTATTATATAATATAATTATTACTATAATAAACATTAATAAAAGCTTATTGGCTGATTGATTAAACTAGAAAGAGGAAAACTTTGGGACAGTAAGCCTGATGCTCTGCATGGTAACTGATAAGGAAGTGACTACAGGGTAGGAGTTCCAGGTATTAGAGTTATAGCTCCCTGACAGCTGGTGAGAACAAGAGGAAAGAGTTATAAAGATCCTACTATGTGTCAGAAACTGTGCTAACCACTTTACCAATATTATCTCATTTAATCCTCACAACAACCTCTGAAGTATGTGTTTTCATTATCCCCCTTTTACAGTTGGGGAAAATGAGGCAAATAGGCTTGCCCAGGCTCACATAGTAAGTACCTGGGACTAGATTTGAACTTGTCTTCCTGTCTCCAGGACTAGTGCTTTATCCATTGTGTTTCCTAGGAGCCTCATGCCCACATAAAGGATTATCATATCAAGGAAAGATTCAAATCATGACCCTCAATGGGTGAGAAAACGGTAGTTTTAGTGTTGTGATAGGATTGGAGGGCCTTAGGTTCCACTGGCCACACAGAGTTTCCAATGGAAGTACATCAATCAAGGCAAGAGGCAAGCAGTTACACTCACTGTCTTCCTTGATGGATACATCCTTACAGGGTGGATAAATCTTAAGGATCTTAGAGATACAGAGAGTGAACTCTGTCCTTATAAAGGTAATTGTCCCTAAGATCCCTGCTAGGAAACCAAATCTGCCTGAGACTGAGACAGAGGAGATAGAGGATGAGAAATGTGGAGGGGGTTCCTACCTGTGCCTAGGAGCTGTGTTGCATATTATATGTTTTTCAGTTGTCTCTGTCATGTCCAATTCTCTGACCCCATTTGGGGTTTACTTGGCAAAGATGTTAGAATAGTTTGCCATTTCTTTTTCTAGCTCATTTGACAGATGAGGAAACTAAGGCAAACAGGGTTAAGTGACTTGCTCAAGGCCATACAGGTACTAAGTGTCTAAAACCAGATTTGAACTTGGGGAGTCTTCCTGACTCCAGGTCCAAAACTCTACCCATTGTACCACCTAGCTGCCTTTTGCCATCTAACTACTTGTTTCATATTCTACAGAGGTTCCTTCAAAGGTAATAAAATTGAGTTAGGCTAAGAGCATCTGGTCACTGGATTCAGATGACTCTGGAGGAGAAGTGAGGCTGGTGACCTGCACAGCCCTCCCTCACTCAAAACAAAGTCAAGTGTAAGTCATGTCATCATTTCTCTGATGGCATGGTCTTCTTTGGCAACGAAGGACGAACACACACACCTCCTCTCCTACCACCCCATGCTACTGACCACCTCTAGAAGACATGGCACCACTGTGCTCTCTGGGACCTTGAGTGTTACTCAGTCTCCACTTGGCACTTACTACTACTTATCACTTCTTTTCCTGTTCCCTGATCGACTCCATCGGACTCCCTCTTCTCTTACAGCTTACCTCTACTCTGACCTCCCTATTCCCACTCAGCAAAGCACCTTTTTTCATTGAAATCTTCCATCATGCACTTGCACTCATCTCCAGTTCCATACTTCAGTTCACCTTAGCATCATCCCCAGACTCCTCTGTTCTTGGAGGACAAGCTGGCTATTCTCTCTGCCACCAGCAAACTTTTTTCTTGTAAACTTGATCCCATCCCCTTCTACCCCTTTGGGTGCTTGTCTCTTTGATCCTTCCTTCTCCCACCTGAATTTTCAGCCTCTTCTTTTCCACTGGCTCCTTCCCTGCTGTCTTCAAATATGCTCACATTGATAAAAACCTTCATTTGACCTTATCATCCCCTCAAGCTATCATCCTGTATCTCTCCTTCCTTTCACAGTCTCTTAAGAAAAAAGTCTCCTCACTGCTTTCAGTTTCTCTCATCCTTCTCACTTCTCAACCTTCAGAAGTAGAATTCCCATTATTAGATCTTCTCCATTACTTATTTCACTACTCCCCTGTTCCAACCTCACCACCCAACTGTAACTGTTCTCTCCAAGGTCACCAGTGATCTCTATAGCTAGATGTGACAGACTTTTCTTAGTCCTCATCCTTTTTTTAAAATCTCTCTTCAGTATTCAACACTATCACCCACACCCTTCTAGATACTCTACTTCCTGCGTTTTTGTGACTCTTTTCCTACCTGTCAGACCACACTTCCTGTTCTCCTTCATAGGTTCATCCATGTCTGGCCATCTATGCAGAGGTGTACCAAAGGGCTATCCTCTTCTATCCCTACACTCTCTTTTAGTGATCTTATCTGCTCCCATAAATTCAACTATCATCTCTACATAAATGCCTCCAAAATCTACACATCCAGCCTTCATCTCTATCTGAGGCTCTAGTCCTAAGTCTCCAACAACCTACTTAACATCTCTCACTGCATGACCCATAGGGATCTCAAATTCACTATGTTTAAAATAGAACTCATTATCTTTCTTCCTGGTCCTGCCTCTCCTCCTAATTTCTCTGTTCCTGTTGAGGGGACCACCATTCTCTTCAGGCATCTAGGAGTCATCCTTGACTCTTCACTTTTCCTCATCTACAGTATGCAGTTCATTTCCTGCACTGCCCTCCCTTATGCCAAGGCTTGTTAATTCCATCTCCTAATCTCACATTCATCCCTTTCTCTCTTTTAGCACTTAGTATGGGGCCTAGCATATAGTAGACACTTAATACATGTCTGTTGATTAACCATTCTGTCTACTCATGTCACAAAGTCCCCAATATCCCTTACCCAGTCTTTAGCACTAGCCTCCTAATTGGCTCCCCTCTCTCTATTTTTTTCCCATTTTCTAATCCATTATCCAAAAATTATATTCCTATAGCACAGGTCTAGCCATAAGAAGCTTCTATGACTCTCGATTGCCTTTAGGTTGAAATAGAAGCTCCTGCATTTGGCATTTTAAGATTCTTTCCAATCTGACTTCAGCCAAACTTTTCTAAGAGTTTGCTTGTTACACGCCCTCTTGCATTCTCTGCTACGGCCAAACCAGGCTATTTGCTCTATCCCCAATGTTCCAGCTTCCACTTCAGTGCTGTCTTTCTTTCATCACTGTATTTATTTTGTAGGTAGCCTTTATTTACTTATCTATGAATGTATTGTATTCCCCTTGTAGAAAGTAAATTTCTAGAAGGGGTTGGGGGTACTGTCCCACTTCTATATTTATAGTCAAAGCATCTAGCCCAGGACTGGGAATAAGGAAGTGCTTAATTATAGCTTGTTTGATTGATTAACTATAGGAGGGGTGTGGCAAGGAGTGTGACATTTATGAGAAACCTGACTCTCAACATACACATACCTCCAAGGACTATCTGGTCATACTTGGCCCCTTTTGCAAACAGTCAAGTTTCTGTCGACAGAACCAAAATGACTGATACCTAATATTCTAAGTGCTGAGCACCTGCTTCCTTAAGCTTTTCCATGATTAGTGTCTTTAAGGTTCTCTGGGGTCTGCTTGCTCCCAATTGATGCATATGCTAAAGGTTCCTTTCCTGAAGCTCCATGTTCAGGAGCCACTCAGGTCAATCTGCAGCCCTGTCAGAGCTGACCAGCTCCTGGGTGGACTTCACATGTGCTTAGGAATATCTTGAAGACAGGAAGAAAGGGACACAGGGTGGCCAGGTCATAGACGTGTACAGGTTTTCCTGGAGCCATCTGCTTTGATATCATATCACAACTACATCAGTTCCCTGTGAGCATGAGCTGTGTTTGTTTTCTCTAAGTCCTAAAAAGCCTGGTGTAATCCTAGAAAGGGGGGTTATCTTCATCCCCAAAGGAGAAATTCTCTTTAGCCACAAACCTCTATGTCTTTTGCTGGTGTTGAGGAAAGCAGGTCATAGGAGCTAGGACAGGAAACTTAGTGTCATGTGTCTCTGAAAATCCAGTCCTTGGATCCTACTTTGAGGAACATATGTTATTCTATATATACACTCAAGAAAAGAAGCCCAAATACATAAAGTTTGAACTTTGAGAAGGAAATGGGCAAGTGAGGGAGAGGGAATAGATTCCATTCTTATTGGTTTTTGGTGAATTCAAGTAAACAAGCATTTGCAACAAATGATGTGCAGGACATTCTGCTTGGGTGTTGGGGATATAGAAAGCAAAAAAACAGTCCCTGGCCTCAAAGAGTTTACAGAATGAATGTTGGGGATTCCCCAGTTAAACCTAAGGATATCTACTGCCAGGGGCAGATTTCTGGTCCTTGTTTATTTGTGCTCCCTTCCCTGTAACTCTGTGAAGACACAAAGGATGGGAGAGAGACAGGTCTTCCCTTGGTTAACCTAAAGGCTTTGCATTTTCTTCTAGTTAAACCTCAAGTAGAGATTACTCCACTATTTACCTCAAATGGCACTAACATCACCTGTCATGTGAACAAGTTCTATCCCAAAAATGTGAGTGTCATCTGGCTAGAAAATGGCACCGAAACTGGGAAAGGGAAGATACCTGAACTCACAGAGAACAAAGATGGTACCTACAGCCTCAACATCTCACTCCTGGTCAACACATCTGAACAAAAGGAGATCATGTGTCAGGTGTTGCATGATTCCCAGCCTGCAATCAATAGCACTAAAATAGTTATAAGCCCACCGAATTCGGGGTCTACAGAGAAAAAAGAGTCAGGTGAGTTCATCTTTGATTTCATTAGGAGGCTCTAGATCTGTACTACTTGATTTGGAAATAATCAGAGTAGGTTCAGCCCTATGGGTCCATTCAGCTGGTCTGACCAAGGATGGTGATCAAATTGTCATTAGTATCATCCTTTACATGAGTACAAAGACTTTTTAGTTTACAAAGCTCTTTCAGGCTTTTCATTTCATGTGGTCCTCATGATCACCCTGCCCTGTGGTGAGGCAATGGCCAAGAAATGATTTGCCCAAAGTAATACAGCTAGTAAATAACAGAACCTGGACCAAAATCTGGGCTTTGATCCCTCACCTAGAGATTCTACTATTCCAGAATGTCAGCTAGTGGGTGCATTGGATGTATCACTGGATCTGTAACTCAAAGAAATGTTTTTCCCTCCCAGGTAATTGTTTCCCCTCTAATTCTATTATATTCATATACCATAATTCATTTAGCTATTCCTCAGGAGATGGACATTCCTTTAGTTTCCAGTTTGGAACTATTATGAAAAGAGCTAGCATACAAAATACAAGTCCTGTAATATACACTAGGGATACAAAAACAAAAAAAACTCAGCCCCTACTCTTGGGATGCTTACTTTATACTTTATATAAATTATCTGGAATAAGAGGATTATTATTCCCATTTCACGGGTAAAGCAATCAGTCAGTCAGCAAGTGTTTAGCAAGTGCCCACTGTGTGCCAGTCATTGCCCGAGGTGATCCCTACTCATACAGAGCTTATATTCTAATGGGGGATGCAGCAAGTACATGTAGAAATTTATGCAGCGCGTGAAAAAATATAAATGCATACAAAGCAGTTGAATACAAGATAGTATTAGAGGGAAAGCAGTCACATTAAAATGGAGGTGATGATGGCACCTACCTCCCAGAGTTGCTGTGAGAATCATATGAGATAATATTTGTAAAGCAATTAGCTCAGGGCCTGGCGCATAGTAGGCCATATGTAAATTCTAGCTATGATTATTTCATTGTGTTGTGAACTCCTTGGGGGCAGAGACCATCTTTTCCCTCTTTTTGTGTCCCCAGGACCCAGCACATAGTAGGTACTCAATAAATGTTTATTGACTGACTAAATGATTGACAGTTGAGGGGAATTAGGAAAGGTTTCATGCAAAAAGTGGTGTTTGAGATACATCTTAAAGGAAGAGAGAGATTCTTTGATGTGTGTCCAACAGCCATAACAAATGCATGCAGATGGGAGATGGAGTATTATTATGTGTGAGGAATAGAGAGGAATCCAGTTTGGCTGGATTAAAGAATGGAGGAGAAGGGACTAAGTTCCAACGAGGTTGAAGAAATAGGTTGGGGTTATGTTGTGAGGAGCTAAACTGAGGACTTTATATTTTACCTTAGGGGCAACAGGAAGACATTGGAATTGATTAAATTGGAAAGTGACACAGTCATATTTGTACTTAAGGAAAATTACTCTGCAAACAGTGTTGGGGGCAGACTAGAGTAGGGAGAATCTTGAGATAAAGACATAAATTAAGAGGCTGCTGCAGTAATCTCAGCAGGAGAGGATAAGGGTGATTGTGTACATAGAGATGTGAGAGATGTGGAGGTGAAAAGGGCAGGATTTGGTCACATTGGACATGGGGGTGAGGGAGACCGAGGAGGTGAGGATGGCACCTGAATATTGGGAGGATGATGGGGTCTTCAACAGAAATAAGGAAGTTTGAAAGTGGGGAGGGTTGAAGGAATAATGAGTTTAATTTTGGACAGATTGAATTTAAGATGGCTCTTGTTGGGGAGGTAGAGGAGGCAGCTATGTGGCACGGTAGATGGAGCACCAGCCCTGAAGTCAGGAGCACCTGCGTTCAAATTCAGCCTCAGATACTTACTAGTTGTGCGATCCTGGGCAAGTCACTCAACCAGGATTGTCCTCCCTCAAAAAAAAAATGTCTCTGGGATATCTAGTTTAAATGTCCAATAGACAATTGGTGATATTGTGCTGAAGCTCAGATAAGAAAATGGGTTATCTCCATATAGAGATGGAGATAACGAGAGATGTAATTTACATCATTGGCATAGATGGTAGTTAAACCTGTGGGTACTAATGAGGTTACTGGTAGAGGATGGAGAGGGATAAGAGAGGAAGACCCAGGACACAACCTTGAGGAACACCCATAGTGAAGGGGCATGCATGATATGGCTGATAAGCCAGAAAAAGAGACTGAGAGGGAATAAGGAGAGACAGATAAGAGAACTTCATTCCTGAAAGTAGTACCACAAAAACCAGAAAACAGAGACTATCAGAAAGACAGGGTAGGTCAGTGGGTCAAATGCAACAGATAGATCCAGATGGAGGAAGAATGAAAAAAAACCCACCAGATTTAGTAATTAAGAGGTCTTTGGTAAGTTTGGAAAAAGCAATTTCAGTAGAGTGATGAAAGCAGAAGCCAGATGCCAAAGAATTGAGAAGTAAATGAGAAAGGAGCAGAGGAAGTGGGGGCAGTGAGTAGAGAAAACTTTTTTCTAGGAGTTTTGCTGAGAAAAGGAAACACAGGAAAATAGTTTGAGTGGTAGGGATTAGTGGGGCAGCTAGGTAGCTAGATAGATAGAGTACCAAGCCTGGAGTGAGGAGGACATCTTCCTGAGTTCAAATCTGGCCTCAGACATTTACTAGCTGTGTGAACCTAGGCAAGTCACTTAACCCTGTTTGCCTCAGTTTCTCCATCTGTCAAATGAACTGGAGAAGGAAATGGCAAACCACTCCAGTGTCTTTGATAAGAAAACCCAAATGGCGTCACCAAGAGCTAGACATGACCGAACAAAAAAAGTTTAGTGACAGTTTTTTAAGTTTAGGAGCAGATTTGGACATTTGGAAAGCAATAGGGGAAGAACTGATAGGTTGAAATTGGGATAAAATGATTGAAGTTGTAGTATGTTGGAAAAAACTGGAGGCGATGGAATCAAGTGTACAAACTAAGGCTTGCAGGGAGATGAACTACTTGCCCTGGACTGCTCTGCGGCAACTCTTTTTTTTTGCTTTTTGGAGACAAACTTGTAATTTCGTTGGTTTAGGAAACTCCCTCTATTAGTGCAGGTTGGCCCCTGCTTTGTAATTATACAAAGACTTGCCTAGAGGCACTGGAAGTTTTACCCCAGAATCACACTGCCAGTATGTGTCAGAGGCAGGATTTGAACTCGGGTCTTCCTTACTCTGAGGCTAGCGCTATCCACTACCCCATGATGTCTCTTTTTTAAAAGTGATGACTTAAAAAAAAAAGCTCCCATGAAAGACTGACTTCATTTCTTCTTCTTCCTCTCGTTGTCTGTATGGGAATGTGTGCTTAGCCCAGTGAATCTGCCCACACATCTTAGAACATCGGAAAACACACATCCAGATGCTACTGGTTAATGATTCTTATTTAATATAAAGAAGAATCTCCTTTTTTTTCTTTTTACATACACGGAACACCTGCTTCCTGTAATTCCTGCAAGCTTTCTCATTTCAGAGCCTGGATCCCAGAACATCTTTATTGCAGTGGGTATAGTGTGTATTGTGCTGGCCGCTCTGCTGATTGCCACCATCTACCTCATCCGAGCCAAACAGAAAAAAGGTAAATGTGAATTCCCCCTTTCATTTTTCCTATTCAGAAGCATAGATGTTTTTTTCTTTTTTAAATCTGGACCTATGATTTCCTTGGTGTAGAGAAGATCATTCCTGGGGAGGAGCCCCTCTGCTCTTAATCAGTGCGAATAAACAATTATTCTGCAACCTATGGTCTTGAAATTTGGCCTCTCCTGCCCGAGGCAGCTCTCTGAGATTATATATTACAGAAAGATTGTCAGTCTGCATTGGTAGAGGAAGTTACCCTCCTGGGAGTTCCCTATGCTGATAAAATCACAAGTACAGTAAAAAAAGTCACAAAATGTCAGCATTGGAAGAGGCTATAAAATATGGAATATCAAAACCTAGATTGTCATTCAAAGCTATTTCCCTTCAAATCTGAGATGTTGGGAACAAAAGGAAACTTAGAACAGCAGCTGTTGGTATGAATAATGTCAAATTTGTATAGAGTTTAGAAAAGACCTTGGAGGTCATCTCATCCAGCTTCCTCTTTTTAGCCAAAGTAGAAATGGAGCTCAAGAAGAAGAAACAGTTTGTCCAAGGTCACTAAGCTTTCCTCAGGCTGTTCAGCTGGCAGCATCCCAGACTAACAGATCTCCCCTCATTGGATTGTAGGTGGTGGCCTGCATAGTCACCAATGTGGTTGAGCATTTGTCTTGTGACCCTGAAATTTCCTCAATTTCTATCAAAGATAACTTTTGGATGTTAAGGAGGAGGATGTTAATGTTTGAGGAGGCATTCTGACCTTAATAATCCATTCCATTTGCTACTTGGAGGCTGTGTGGTATAGTAGGGAAAGCCCTGGACGCGTTGGAGTCAGAAGATCTGAATCTGAGGCCTGGCCAATGATATTTCACCAGCTGTGAAAGCTCTCTGAGGCTCAGTAATCCTTTGACAAATGAGGGGAGGAGAGAGTACACAACTTGTGCTACCCACCTCCTAGGCCTGTGAGTATGTAGAGCATATTTTGGAACCCCAGGCTGCAGTACAGAATTAAGCTGTGGCTGGTCTGACATGGACTGTAACAGCTGCAGACGCATCGAGGACGTTCAGGTTTTGGGTGTCGGTGGCATAGAACACATAGCATCTGGTCAGAAAGTCTCCTTCACTGTAGAACAGCTTGTACTGCTTGACAGTCTGCCTTCGCATCAGAGCCTGATCTCAGTGGTAACTTACACATATGTCGCACTTCAGAGGGTTACAAAGGGCTTGAGTGAACTCTATCAGGTGGGAGGACAAGCATTATTACCCTCTTTTTATACAAGGGGAAACTGAGACCCAACAAGTCAAAGTGATTCACCTGTGAGCGTCAGAGCTGGAACTAGGACCTGGCCTGTTTATTTCCAGATTCAAGGCTCTTTCCCCCTACATCCCACAAGCTCTTGAATTTATAGCCTTGGCAAACTCAACCAATTAGCACAGTAGAGAGAGTACTGAATTTATAGTTAAGATGATCTGGGTTCATATCCTGCCATTTTCAGTTAGTATCTATGAGACCATGGGCAAGTCATTTAACCCCTCTAGTCCTCAGTTTCCCAATCTGAAAAATGTCAGGGTTAAACTAGATGATCTCTAAATCTTATCCTTTGTTATTTTGTTACTCTGTAATTTTAATCTTGTCCAACTCTTCATGTCCCCAGTTAGAGTTTTCTTGGCAGAGATACTGGAGTAGTTTCCCATTTCCTTCTCCAGCTCAACAGATAAGGAAACTGAGGCAAATAGAATTAAGTGACTTGTCCAGGGTCACACAACTACTAAGTATGTGAGGCCAGATTTGAGTTCAGGAAGATTAGTCTTCCTGACTCCAGGCCCAGCACTCTATCCACTGCCCCACCTAGTCACCCTGGGATTGGACTACAGGGGTGGGGAACCTGAGTCCTGGAAGCCACATGTAGCCCTCTAGGTCCTCAAAGGTGACCTTTTGACTGAATCCAAACTTCACAGAACAAATCCCCTCAGTAAAAAGATTTGTTGTGTAAAACTTGGACTCAGTCAAAAGATCATACTCAAGGACCTAGAAGGCCGCAGGTGGCCTCTAGGCGGCAGGTTCCCTACCCCTGCACTACAAGATCTCTGCTGTCCCTTCCAGCTCTAAATTTTTTGACCCTTTGCTTTTTCCCTATAAACTCTAGGGAACCTGATTTCTTTTCTTTAGTAAAGTGTTACTTTCTTGGGTACAAAGACCTAGAAACAACCCTTTACCTTTCTTCCCTTTTCCTTTGAGAGCCTTGTCCTTAGGAGGCTACAAGACCAAAAGGAAGAGCAGACCTGTGATGCTGGGAGTATAGCTTGTCTCACCTATGGAGCAAGCTCTCTGACTGCAGAATGGGCACATGGGACCTCTGTGCCTGAGAAGGCCCAGGGCGTCCTCAGATATCATTCTGCCAGCCTGTTCCCTTTTCCTCTTGGTCTCATGAAACTAGAGGCAAGAAAGACCTTAGAGCATAGGATGTAAGAGGTTAGTAGAAGGAATTTTAGAGTGTAGAGGGGTAAAACTATATAGTGGTTGACTTGGAAGGGACCTTACTTATCATTTATTCCAACTCTCTCATTTTACAAAGGGAGAAAACGAGTCAGTCAAGTATTTGTTGAGGGCTCCCTAGGTGCCAGGTACTCTGCTAAGTGCTGGAGGACTTGGTCACCCAGCAAACAGGTGGAAGAGCCTGACCTAGAACCCAGGCCTCCCGATTTCCAACCTAGACCAGTTGCACCATGCTACCTTTGAATTCAGGGGTACTCGAGTTCAAATCTTGCCTCAGATGCTTCTCAACCTCAGTTTTCTCATCTGTAAAGTGGGGGTGATAGTAATAGCTATGTATTATTATATACTATATATACTATAATAATACCTATCTTGCAAGGCTATTGTAAGGATCAAAGGAGATAGCATGTAGAAAGCTTTGTAAATCTTAAAATTTTATATAAACACTAGTTATTAATGTTGTTATTATCGTATTACCCAATGGACTCCCGTGGCAGTTGGGCATTCCCACTGATGCTTTAACAATGCTAAATATATTTGTAATGGCAATAATAATAATTATTATAATATTTTTAATATAATCATCATTACATGATATGTTCATATATTTGATATATCATTATCCATTATTACACATTAAATTATAATATATAATAATAATCGCTATCACAGTAATTCTTATAATAATTCAAAGTGTTTCATAGTCTACAAAGTGCTCTCCTCATAACAGTCCTGTGAGTGTTATGATCCCCATTTTGCAAAGGAGAGAAACTGAGGCCACAGAGAGAGGAAGTCACTTGATGTGAACTGAGTCTGATGAATGAATCCGTCAGTCCTGGGTTCTTTCCATGGGACCAGTTGTGGTTGGGTCACTGCAGTCATACCTGCCTCTCCATCTGGGGTTTTCTTGGCACAGATAGTGGAGTGGTTTGCCATTTCCTTCTCCAGCTCATTTTACTGATGAGGAACTGAGGCAAACAGGGTTACATGACTTTCCTAGATAGTAAGTGTCTGAGGTAGGATTTGAACTCATGAAGATGAGTGTTCCTGATTCCAAGCCCATTGCTCTATCCTGGGATGTGGCAGCACCTAGCTGCCCCAGACCCACAGAACCAGGCTGCTTCTCAAAAACAGGGAAGAGATTGGGCCTTCTGAACGCACAAGGTACAGTTGCTTAGGCTGGGAATATTTTCTGTCAAGTAGTAATCATTACATTTTATTGCTTGCAAAACACTTTTTATATTTATATATATATATATATATATGACCTCCTTTGATTGTTGCCATCCTCCCACCCATCCTGTG
Organism: Bettongia penicillata ogilbyi; assembly: GCA_023548195.1. Taxonomy (NCBI): domain Eukaryota; kingdom Metazoa; phylum Chordata; class Mammalia; order Diprotodontia; family Potoroidae; genus Bettongia; species Bettongia penicillata. The sequence continues at coordinate 4,158,855 of JAJHZJ010000397.1, read as the reverse complement.
TAGTAGCACCTTTATTCCTAGACTCATTTTACAGATGGGGAAACTGAGGCTCACAAAAGCAGAAAGAGCTTACTCTAGAAGTGTAAGATTCAGGACATCATCTCTAAATCCAGTAGTCAGGCCTCCATGCTGCTGCTGCCTGCATGTGATGGCCCACAAGCCTCCCATTCTTTGATTCTAAAAGGAAAGAAAAGCCAACCTAGGAAGTCTCCAGAAACCTCAAGAGTTTGTCATTTCATTGGATTTTGAACTGGTAGAGACTCTGGACATCATCCAAGTCCATCTCCTTCATTTTACAAATGAGGAGGCTGAACCTCAGAGGGGCTAAGTAATGTTCCCAAGGTTGTGAGGACAGCAAAGTAGCAGGGCAGGGGGCCTCACCCAGGTCCACATTGTTTATATCAGTTTCCTTTTCCTCCCTTGTCACCCTTACTCCCAGAAAATACCTCTGTATGGCTTTAAAGGAATGTGGTTGTTTTTTCCCTATGTTTTCCTAGAAATCACTAAGTCATTGCCTGCCTCCAGCATGAAGGTCGAAGGAATGGAACCTTTTAAAGAATAGTAAATGAATGACTTTTTCTTTTTCTCTTTCAGCAAAAGGTTCGACTTCTTCTACAAGGTAAGTGCAGGGTAAAGGTGGGAAGGGAGGAATGGGTTTGATTTTGTTTTCTTTAAATAAATGAGGCTGAGTCACTGTGGTGAAGTAGTTAGAGGAGATAGAAGACCTGGGTTTCCGTTTTCTTCCGAGTCTTCCTGGCTGCGTAACCTGGGACAATTCGCGTAACCTCTGAGTGCCCTTAAGCCACTCTCCTGCTGATCTGTGTTCATATTATGTTTCTCACTGGGAAGACCCTGCTGTGCTAATGAAATAACAGATGGGGGAAGAAAGAAAAGTATTTGGCAACCCAAGTACTCACATGCACTCACTACATCCCCACCCTGTGCTCTTTGCGTTTTGTTACGAAATCACTTCCCTGACTTCCTCCTCTGATGCCTGGTCAGAGCAGGAAGGTGACTCAGTGTTCTGCAAGCCTGTGCCAGGCAGGGAGTCAGTCAGTCAACAAGCAATAATTAAGCACTTACAGTGTGCCAGGCAAGTGCTACTAAGCTGGAAAGGCACCCAGGATGGTCGCACAGTTTGCTAGCCAAAGACTGGCCTGAGTCAGCAGGGGCTTATTGCCAGAGGGTCAGCCACCATGGCGATGCGTAGTGTTGACCAAATCAACACAGTGGAGAGCTGTCTCCTCACCAGTACCTCATGCTAGATGTTTTAAAGAGGGTAACCTTTAAAATGCCCTATTCCTAGAGTTGTCCCAATAATTCAGGCCTTTTGTCTGTCAGGCAGTAAACATGTATTAAGCATTTACTATGTGCCACGCTCTCTGCTAAACTAAGCACCAAAGATGCAAAGAAAGGCAAACACAGTGCCTGCCCTCAAGGGGTTTGCGGTCCAGCAGGGGAGACAACCTGCAAACAACGAGGTACAAATGAGCTATTTACAGGACAAGCTGGAAATTGTCAATGGAGGGAAAGAACTAGGGATTGTGAAAGGCTTCCTATAGAAGGTGGGATGCCAGGAACCAAGAGGTTGAAATGAGAAAAGAGAAGGTTCCAGGCCTGAGGGAAAACCAGAGAAAATTTCCAGAGTCAAGAGATATGGAATGTCTCATTTAGGAACAGCAAGGAGACTGGTGTCCCCTATCCCTGAATGTGTGTGGGGTGTGGGAGTGAGGGGAAGGCATAATAAGACTGGATAGGTAGGAGAAGCCAAATTGTGAAGGACTTTAAATGCCAGATAGAGGATTTTATATTAAATACATAATTACTATATTATTAAATGTCCCTAGCAGAGCAGCTGAGTGGCTCTGTGAATGGAGCCCCAGGCCTAGAGTCAAGAAGATTTGAATTCAGATTCAGCCTCTGATATTTACTAGCTGTGTGTCTCTGGACAAGTCATTTATCCCCTATTTGCCTCAGTTTCCCCATCTGTAAAATGGGGATAATAAAAGTACCTATCTCCCAGGTTTTTTGTGAGGATCACATGAGCTAATAATTATAAAGAGCTTAGCACAGTGCCTGCCCTCTACTAGGTGCTTATAAGTGTTAAATATTATTTTTATATAATAAGGTACTAATAATGGCTGGCATTTATTTACCACTTTAAGGTTTACAAAGCATTATACATGTGTTACCTCGCTTGATCTTCACAACTGCCCTGGGAGGTAGGTGCTTGTATTTCCCCCACTTTACAGATGAGAATATAGTTGAAAGAAATTAAGTAACTTGCCCAGAGTCACTCAGTTAACAAGGGTCATGTCAGAGGCAGCACTTGTGTGAGGGGTCTGGAACTCTCGGGTTATCAGGGTCATGACGCCCTCGGGAGAAATCTCTTTGAGATGTCATGTCCTTGCATGACTCACGTGACGGACCACCCTTATGCAATAACCAGCCTTCACATTATCTTAAGCAAGAACAACCGCCCAGCACGTAAGCTCAGCACACAGTGTTTACACACTTCTTGCTTGAATGGAAGCATGTATATAGAATAGAAGAATGCCTGTATATAATCTGAGCTAGCTGAGAATCAATGAAGTGCAATATCATCCTTGCTCCCGCTTCATTCATTCGCGCCCGGAAGGAAGATCTCCTGCAGGCATGAGATCTTTGGGAACTTAACACATCTGAACTCAGGTGTTCCTGACCCCAGGCTTAGCGCTGTACCCACTGGTTATTACCCTGCTTCTGTTCTCCACTTTCTAAAATCCATCTTATGCATATCATCCATTTCATCTTCCTAAATCACCATTTTTATCAGGTCTTTTCACTGCTCAAGAACCTTCAGTGACTCCCCATTGCTTACTAATATAGCTTGTCATTGAAGGCCCATCATATTCAGCTTAGTTTGGTATATTAGGATGAGCATTAACCATGAAAATGGGACCTGAGTTCAAATTCTGCCTTGGCTACTCCTCCCTGTGTGAATTTGGATAAGAGACTTAACTTCTCTGGGCCTCTGTTTTCCCGTCTGTAATATGATGGAGTTGGGTTAGATGATTCTGAGGTCCCTTCTAGCTCTGTAATAATGTTGCCACCTTTCTAACCTTATCTCCCGTTATTCCCCAAGTCAGCTTGGTCCATGTATTGCCCCGCTAAATACGCTTTGGCCTTTTACCACTTCCACCATATTGCCCGTGCATTTCTCACTCCTCTGAAATGTCCTTTTCACCCATAGAAATCTGTCTTTCAAAGTCCAGCTCAAATTCCACTTCCTTCAGGAAGCCCTCCCTGATTGCCTGCTTCATAGCATTCTCTTTAATGACTCCCCAACTTTCTGAATCAAAAGCATTTACATCTAGGACCCAGTTAGTGTAAATGAAGTGTTTGAATTATTTGAATCCACTCTGCCTATTTCCATTCAGATGAAACCAAAGATCCTATTTTATATAATTATATATTTGTAATATATAAATAATATAATTTAATATAAGCATAATAAAATATAAATAAAATTATGTAATATATTATTATATATAATGCATTATATAAATTATCCTATTTTATATAATTATAAATTAAAATAGTGCACATTTAAATACAGGAGACACTTCACAGGTTTTATTGTTCATAATCGGGGTCTGGCTGTAGGGCAGATGACCTTGCAATTAGTTACCCTTACACATACTTGCCTTATGTGTCTCATTCCCCTATTCTACAGTGAGCTCCTAAAGTACAGGGATCATATCTTGTTACATGGATGAAACCGAGCACAACATCCTGCACCAAATGCTCAGCAACATTTGTTGACTGGCCTTTTTTTCTCCCCAAAGAAGGCACAGTAGACCCAGTGTTGTTATGTTCCATACCTTTCTGTAGATTTCTAATGAAACCTCCCCAGGAGCTCTTTCACATGGCCACCTCCAGAATTACTTGGAGTAGAGCTTAATATTTACCTCCCACTAAGTGGCCGACTCTCTCTTGAGGTTCCTAGTTCATCAGCTTTCAGAGTCTATCAATGTTTAAGCCCAAAGCCAGGTAACTCAGCAGCCAAGTTGTGAAGCACCCTCTTTGGACTCAGAGCATCTCTCCAAGTTATAACTGAAATAGGATTTCTCACTCTAGAGGCAGAGATGGTTAACCTGAACTCCATACACCCTAAGAGTTCATGATTTTAGATGGGGGAAAACTTGATCTTTTTATTTCAGTAGAATTGGTTTCCTTTGTAATCCTGTGTATTTTTTAAATGTAATTTTATGTATTAAAAATTATTATTCTGAGAAAGGGTCTATAGGTTCCACCAGACTGCCAGAGGAGTCCCTGACACCTAAAAAAAATTAAAGACCCCTTCTTTATAGGACAGAGAACCATAGGATCAGAGATTTAGAGCAAAAACAGACTTTAGAGGCCATTGAGTTCAAAGCCGCTTCCCCATGCCCATTCTACTGATGAGAAAATCAAGGCACGGAGAAATTAAGTGACTTGCCCAGGATTATACAATAAGTATCTGAGGCAAGATTTGAACCCAGGTCTTACCAACTCCAAGTCTAACACCCCATCCACTAAGCCACAGTGCCTCTATATACAGGCAGATCATGCTGTCTATAATCTATCAGGGCCCAGGAACATAAACATTCATTCAACAAACATTTATTAAGTGTCTCCTGTGCCTAAGGCTTTGTTCTAGAAATGCTGGGAGATGCCAGGATGAATAAGTCATGGTCCCTGCCTTAAAGGAGACTGAAGTCTAACAGGAAAGAAAAGCCAGGAACACACACGTCGCTGAAAGTTAAAAGACAAATGATGAGTCTCCAGCCTTACCCAGGAGAAGTAGTGTGGTGTCATAGAAGGATCACTGGCCTTGGAATCAAAGCCAGAGGTTTGAGATGCAGGTCTTTGTCTGCCAGCTCTCTGAGCTTGGGAAGGTCACCTGATTTTTCTGAGCCTGGGTTTCGTCATAATAACAGTAATTTAATTGGGCACTGTGATTCAGGATCCTCTAGTCAGGTGTACTTACCCCCAGGAGGAAAATGTTCCTGTGGAAACATGGGATTTGTCATGCTCAGTGAGTGCTCCTTGAGCTTGATGCTCTGTCACAGCCAAGATTAACTTTTGTGGACAGACCCTTTCGCTTACCATTGATAATATCCAGTTTGTTGTCCCTTGGACCTCAGGGTTCATGCTTGAAAATCAATCACACCCAGGCAGAATAACAAGGCCTGTTTCTAAAGTATTTGCCAGGTTCTCACCTAGATAGTGCAACTGTAAAATCCCCATTTTACAGAGGGGGATGCTGAGGCTTAGGGAAGTAAAATGGCTTGCTGAAATTCACATAGCTAATAAGTTGAGGCTGAGATTTTAATTCACCTGTATTCCAAGACAAGTGCTCTTTCTACTACAAGGTGCTACTCAGGGAAATATAAGGATGATCATAGTTTGCATTTCTGTCTTACCTTAATATTTACCAAGTGATTTTCTCCCAGTAGCTCTGTGAGTACAAGTATTATTATCTCCACTTTACAGATTCAGGGAACTGAGGCTTAATGAGGTGAGGGGATTCATCTCAATCACCCAGCTAGTATGTGGGATTCCTCATCAGTTCTTTCCATGACATTGCATTGCCTGGGAACCAAGAGCACGGTGATGTCTTAGTTCAGACCCACGGGGGTCACTGTCCTTGAGTAGCATCCATTAAAGTGAGCTGTGTAACTTTGTCACTCGTTTCAAACTACAAAGTGAAGCAATTTTACTGATTTATCTGATGTATCCCTTCTTGGCCTTCTCTTCTAGATTACATGAGCCGGAAAAAAATGCCAGAGACCTAAGTCAGGTATGTAACAGTGCTTCCCAAGGCTTGCTTCTTGAAGGATTCAGCAGAAGAAATTTTTGTGAAAGGAATGGGCTAAAAATGAATGCTGAATGGAATCAGTGGAGGTTTGGGGGCAGAGGGAAGATAGTTACTGACCAGTGTAAATGCCAAGAGAAGAGGTTCTGCTGTTTCTGTATCTTAGCCTTTGGGAAGTCTTCCCACTCAGGCCAATGTGTCCTTGAATGACAGATTTCTTAGGCACAGGTCCAGCCACACCTCCTCATCTTGTACTAGCCTTGTCCCCATCCTTCTAGAAATCTTCCTACGAGGATTCTCCCAATGAAGCCTCTCTGAAGCTTTTTAATATTTCATGTCAACCAGGGTAGTTTTCTTTTACCCATCAGTCTTGGCACATGGCTGACCTTCCTTCTTTTCCAGTCATCCATATCCTTGATGGCTTACGATGACAGAAAGGAATCTGGGTCACACATTGTGCTTGTAATTGCTTTGGGATCCAGATTCAATTCAGTAAATGGCACCCTGCTTCGGACTCTATATTTGACTCTCTAGATAGGCAGGAAGTTATAATAATTTGCTCTTTATATAATAATATATAATCTTTATATATAGTGTATATAATAATAATATATAATCTTTGTATAATATGTCTATATAATTTATGACTTTAACATAATACTTTTTTAATTCTTATATAATTATATATATAAAATATATAATAATTTATCACTTTAAGATAACAATAATACATATTTTATAGCTCTTACTATGTGCCAGGCACTGTACTAAGTGCTTTACAGATGTTATCTCTGATCTTCACAGTAAGCTGATGGGATAGCTACTATTATTATCCCCATTTCACAATTGAGAAAACTGAGGTAAACAGAGCTTAAGTGACTTGACCAAGGTCATACAGTTAATATATGTCTGAGGCAAGATTTGAACTCAGGTCTTCCTGGCTCCAAGATCAGTGCTCCATATCCACTGTACCACCTAGCTGACCTCCTATTCCTTATACCCATACTGTGAAGTAGGTAGTGTGGATTATGTGCCTGTTTTATAGTTTTGGAAATTGAAACCCACCCAGAAAGGTCATTTTTATTTCCTGGGAATCATCCACCTAACAATGGTCCTAGCTAGGACTTGAACCCAAACCTCCTGATTCCCACATCCTTTCCAATGTGATACCCGCCTTTCTCTTCTTGATAATAATTCAACCAAGTTATTTCTAGAGTTTCTTGTTTCTTTGATGGTGAGGCTATATATAATTACCCTGTCTAGGGCCCCATCCCTCCAGAAATCTCTCCCCAGCTGCTTGGTTTTCCCCTCATTGATTACTGTTGCCTAGCCCTCCTTCACCACAGACATCATTTAACCAAGGTAATACTTGCTAAGGTTATTACAACTCTGATACCTGTGGGCTCTTAGGCCCTCCCCAGAGCCCTGGTCATGCTTGACACTCTCCATCCTCACCTATATTTTAGATTTAATCTTTGGAAATGAATTTGGTGCTGGTGACAGCACAGAACTGAAATCCCTGGGACATGGTGTTCTGTCTGTTGGTCACAAAGAGCACAGATAATAACCAAAGGTTGTGACTCACCAGTGATAGCATTGGATCACCTTTGGCAAGGGCAGTTCCTAAGTGTTGGAAAGGAGTCTCTCTCCCAGACTCATTATCTTTTTATTAGAAGGTCTGTAGATAGAACATATCCACTAATAATGAGACCCAGCTTAGAGTCCTGGCTATACTGCTAACTTGCCATGTTTCCTAGGATGAAAAACTTCTCCTCCTTGGTCCTCAGTTTCCTCATTTGTAAAATGACTGGGTGGGATGGGGTGATTGCTGAGATTCCATCTGATGAGAGAATCTAGGATTATTTTGAGAAAACAGCATTCAGAGGAGTAATGGGCTTAAATTCTACAAGAGAAACCAGCCCAGGAAGGATGGGAAGATTCACAAGAAGCTGCCAACCAACCTCAATTTTTTAAGATATGTATGTGGCTAATGTATTTTGCATGACCTCATATGTGTAATTGATATCTCATATTGCTTACTTTCTCAATGAGTCGGGGAGGGACTGGAAGGAAAGAATTTGTAATTCAGAATTTTCAAAAACTGAATATTAAAAATAAAAACAATTATCACTAAAGATATGTATAGAAAATGGAAGGAACAAGAGATGACAGAGGATGGCATGGTACAGCCCTGGAAAAGTTTATCAAAGAGTGCCAAAGGAGTCTAGCAAAGAAGCAAAAGTCAAAAAAAATAAGGGGTTTTCATCTATTTGGGTAAAAACAGAAGATCAAAAAAGGGGTACGACTATTGTTTGGCATGGATGGGGCAAATATAGAGAGCAAGCAGAGAGAGCTGTTCAATTTTTATATTTCTCTCCTATTTGTCTCTAAAATGGAGAATGCCCAAATGACAGAATAAAAATAGCTAACAGGTAATTCATGTCCAAGGTAAGGGAAGAGATAGTAAAAGAGCCTCCCTTTCCTCCTCTCACCCACCCCCACCCCCACCCTAACTGCCCCTGATGAATTCATTGAACTACATCTTTGGCCACTAAGAGAACTGACAGGTGCAGTCACTGAATCACTCTTAGTGATCTTTGAAAGAAGGTGGAAAATAAGAGAAGCAGAACTAGAGAAGAGCAAAGGTCACAATTTTCAGAAAAAAAATTAAGGAATGAAAATAAAATCTATGAACTATAAACCAGTGACTTTTGACTGGGGGGAAATTCTCTAATGATTCATTAGAGAAATAGTCAGTGAACATCTAGCAAAGGGAGCAGTCATCACAAAAAGCCAGCATGGCTCATGGACCGGTCATGCCAGACTAACCTCATCATTCTCTTTTTTGACACTGTTGCTAAGCTAGTAGATCAGAGGAATGCCGTATATGTGGTTTAACTGGGATTTAGCAAAGCATTTGACAGAATATCATGTACTATTCTTATAGAAAACATGGTGGGTGGTGGATTAGACCAGAGATCTCAGACATGTGGCATGAAGCCCATAATACTCTTGAGTGAGCCCTGAACCAGATTGAAATGTAATTGGAAAATATTTGATAAAATTAAAATACAAAAGAACACAGATAATTTTTAATTTGAGGCAGCTAGGTGGTGCTGTGCCAGGCCTGAGGTCAAGAAGGCTCATCTTCCTGAGTTCAAATTGACCTTAGATACTTAGTAGCGGTGACCCTGGGCAAGTCACTTAACCCTGTTTGTCTCAGTTTCATCTTCTGTAAAATGAGCTGCAGAAGGAAATGGTAAACCATTCCAGGATCTCTGTCAAGAAATCCCAAATGGGGTCATAAAGAGACAGACACAACTAAGCAACAATTTTAATATGTTTAAGTCAATATTGTGGCCCACAGGAATCTTAAGGGGCCCCTCTTTTTATTTGAGTTTGACACCATTACACTGGATGACAAAGGCAGAGTCTCAAAAGGTCTTGACAAGCTAGAGCATTAGGAGTAAATGTAATCAGATGAAATCCAAGAAGGATAAATGTCAAGACTTAGACTTGGAATCAGACATCAACTTCACAAACATTTGATGGAAGAAGGCATGGCTAATTAATAGCTTATCTGAAAAAGATCTGGGGTTTCTAGTGGATCACAAGCTCCATAGGAGTCAGCAGAATAATGCAGCAACCCCAAAAGCTAATGCCATCTTGGGCTACATAGAAGGGGGCGGAGGTGATTGTCTTTCTACCCTCAGCCCTGGTCATTTCACATCTGCAGTGTGTGTGTTCATTCCTGGGCACCGCTGTACAAGGAGGCCATGGATAATCTGGAGGGTGTACAGAGGAGGTAGCCAAGATAGTAGAGGGCCTCTATGTCATGAGATTCAGTTGGGAACATCCTGTTTAAAGATAAAATTCTTGGGCAGGGTCTTCAGGTATTTGAAGGTCTTTTGTTTGGAGCAGAGATTAGGCTTGTTCTATTTTACCTTAAAGGGAGCAGAACCATGGATTGAACTAGCAAAGAGGTGAATTCAGGCTAAATGTCAAGAAAAACATTGTAATAATGAGAGTTGTCCAGAAATGGCATGGGCTGCCTCAGGAGGGGATGAGGTTTCCCTCACTGGAGGTCTCCAAGCATGGACTGGATGATCACATGTTCGGTATGTTAGTAGGAATGACCGGGCGAGTTGGACTCAATTACTGTTAAATAGCACTAATAATAATAGTTAATAATAAGCATTTATATAGCACTTTAAGGTTTACAAAGCCTCATCACACTGTGAGGTAGGTACTATTATTAGACCTATTCTACAGATGAGGAAATTGAGGTTGAGAGGGTAAGTGATTTGCCCACTTTAGTGATTGGCAGCACTTCAGATCTTCCTGACTCCAAGTCCAGCTCTCTGTCCACTATCCTACACCTTAAACTACTTCTCTGACATTCCCTTTCAGCTTTAAAATTTGTAGATTCTTTGATTTCCTACAGCTTTGACAGTCTGTGTTCTATGGTCCTTTCCAGCTCTTTGTGGTTCAGTTGTGTCCATGGACTATAGCACACCAGGCCCTTCTGTCTGCCACTATCTGTAGAAGTCTTGTTTCCATGACACTGTCTGTCCTCATTCTCTGCTGTTCCCTTGTTCTTTTGGCTTTAATCTTTCCCAGCATCAGAGTCTTTTCTAATGAGTCTCATCTTTTCATTACGTGGCCAAAGTATTTCAACTTCAGCTTCAGTATTTGACCTTCCAGTGAATAGCCTGAATTAATTTCTTTAAGTATTGAATGATTTGCTCTCCTTGCTGTCCAAGGGACTCTCAAAAGTCTTCTCCAGCACCACAACTTGAAAGTGTGGCATTCAGTTCTCCTTATTGCCCATTTCACACAGCCACACATTGCTACTAGAAAGACCATAATTTTGACTATACAGACCTTTGTCGGCAAGGTGATGTCTCTGCTTTTTAGTATGCTGTCCAGATGTGCCATAGGTTTCCTTCCAAGTAACAAGCATCTCTTAATTTCATGGCTGTAGTCACTGTCTGTGACTTTGAACCTAAGAACATAAAATCTGACATTGCTTCCATTTCTTCTCCCTTTATTTGCCAGGAAGGGATGAGTCTAGTTGCCAAGATCTTGTATCATTGTGAACTAGATTCATTACCTGTACCATGTTCAGCTGTTAAGTTCCCAAAGGATTCCTCTTACCAGATATCAGTTTGCTTTCAGGATCAGAATGCTTTTAGGATATGTTTCCCATAAGCAATTGAGTCAGCTGAGTACATTGGGGAAAAGTCAAAGTGCTAGAGATCTCTGAATAAGATGGAATCCTAGATAGGCATATTCCAGAAGACAAAGGGGTTTGTGGAGAGTAGGGTCCTCCTTACACAAAAGGAGGGGCCGTAGAACTTAATTTGGATATAAAGCTAGCAGCAATAGTAGAGCTCAATCAGTGAATCCCCTTAAATGCTTGTTTCTGACACTGTTGACTGACTTCTAATCCCCAGCCATTTCTTAGACTTCAGTGCTTTCTATCAAGAGAATGGAGAATAACATTAAGTCAAAAGATACGAGTTCAAGCCCCAGCTCAACCACTCACTTCCTCTCTGGGCCTCAATTTCCTTCTCAGTAAATGAGGAGATTGGGTTAGATAGTCTCCAACATCTTCTTAGTGCACTGACTGAATTCTCTGTTGCTCTGTCATCTAGATCCAAGATGCAAATGATATCAACAATGACATCACCTATGCAGATCTGAACCTGCCCAGAGGGAAAAAGAGTGCCCCTCGAGCTGTGGAGACCAACAGTCAGACTGAGTATGCCAGCATCCAGACTGGCCCATCCCCTCAACGAGAGGATAACCTAACCTACGCAGACCTGGACATGGTCCACCTGAATCGATCATCCAAGAAGCCTGCAACCAGACCCGAAGAGTCATATTCAGAATATGCCAGTGTCCAAGTCCAAAGGAAGTGAACACCGCCTCTGGGTTGCTGGTTTCATGGGGCAGCAGCAGCAACAGATCAGGAAGGCTCTTGCTGGAGCACTACAAAGCTGGCGGCACAGTCCCCCAGGAAGTGCAGTGGAAGTGCCCGCCAATCTCTGCTTACCGTGAAAGCTGCGTCCTTTGGGACCCATTGATGAGGAGGGAGGATGGCCCCGCATTGCTCTCCACTGTACACTAACTCATGAGCTTGGTGTGCACTTCCACCAAGGGACCAAGGGCTTTGGGGCAAGCTACGTTTCAAACATTCCCAAATGCAGAGGGTGACATTCCAAAACTAGAGTTGTGTAAAGGAACAGAAATCTGGGAAATTGCTGCCCTTCCCGCTGTGGTGACATCTCAATGGCCTGGGAGCACAGGCTCCCATCCCTGCCCCAGCCCAGCCTGCCCTGCTGGGATGGGGGCACACTCTTTAGACAGATCACCTTCATGGCTTTTCAGTAACACAGTCACTGACTTCAGTGTCCCCCCCTACTATGTTCTTCCAGGGCAAAACACAAATGAAAAGCCTACCTTCTCTTCCCCCAACCCACCTGTGACTGCACGTTGCTCCAGGAGAGAATTCTCCAGATGCTAGAATCTTGTCTGCAGAGAGGCTGGAAAGACAACTTTGTGACTTGTTCAGTGAGACTTGGCTAGGGGTCATGGTCAGGCTTCCCAGCTCTTCTGCTCATGTTCCAGGACAGACTTGGTGTGTCTGTCAGGAGACAGGGACCTTCAGACTAAATCAGAGCACCTACTTACACAACTCACTCTTGCCTAAGGGTCGTGTGTGACTTGACTCTCCCCTGGACAACCCTCCCTCAAACTCAGTTGTCCCAGCTGTAACTCTATTCAGACATGCCTCTCATTTCTAGACCTGAATTTTGCTTCCAGCTCACACTAACACAGCAATGCCTCGCTGCTGTTTACTCCTGTAAATTATTAAGAAATGTGAAATGTGCAATCTTGAAACCAAGGTGTTAGAAAATTTGATCTGTGGTTTTTTTTCCTTTAAAGCATTATATTGACTCTTTGTCATGTGTTGAAGTCCCGTGTTGCACATGGTTGAGTCTTACAGGGTGTAGGAGGGTTTATCCTTTGCTGTTCAGGATGTGTTTTTCTTGAAGCAGAAACAGAATTCTATACAGTTACCAGAAGATTACTGGGCAGATAGACACAGTCCAGCTATTCCTTGGGGGCACCTAGTTTTCTGAGTGTGATTAAATTGGTAATGATGACTTTAGTGGGAGGGAGCAAGTGCCCTATGGCGGATACTTCTGCTAACTTTAACCTTTGCTGTAAGCAGAGCTGCCGAGACAATGTCTCCAGCAATTTGGGGGCAGCCTTGTGTGAGCTAGTGGATAGGCTGCCTGAAAATACCCAAACCAAGCTCCCAACCAGTTCTAACACTCGTTCACTACATGGCCCTAAAAGAGTCACTTAGCCTGATGCCTCAGTTTCTCTACCTGTAGAGTGGAATTGAGAAGATTTGCTACCAATTTCTATAAAGCACTTTATAATTCTGGAGTCCAGAGGACCATTTAGGTGAATTATTCTCCTCGCAGAAGCAGCTAAAGAGCTAAAGTGCCACAGCTCTGAAACCTGTCTTCTCCGGGACATCCCCTTCAGTTTCTGCTCTTTGAAACTCCCAGAGTGAAGCTGGACCAGACAGAGAAGCAGAGAGTTACTGGAGGGCATTGAAACCAGTCTCAGCTCCTCCCTCTTCCTCCCATTTCCAAAGCTGTGGCATAGGCTAATGGCTTCTCCTGGTTTTCCAGCAGTGACACCAATTACCATCCTGTCATTCAGACTGTGAAACAGATCTTCTAGATGGAAGGCTGATGGGGTGAGGGGATGGTGGAGCCAGGAATCCAGGGAGGGCAGATGTTGCATGACCTGTTTTGACTGTGTTGACACATTAACTGTTCAGTCTTTTCCAGCTAAATGCAAATAACCCCACTCTCCCAGGGTTCAATGACTCTATCCAGAATTCTTGGCTAGGTGAGTCAAAAACAAAAGACACCGGCCTAAAGAGAACCTCGGCCCCCCAAGTGAGATCTTTCTCTGGAATATTTCATGTTCCTGGCATTAACAGGCTGTTCGGGGGCAGGGGGGTGAGGGCCAAGGTGGCAGTCCCCAGCCCAAGGCTCACGCTGCCTGGCGTGTGTAGAAGTCAAGGAAGTATCTCATTAAACATGCAGCACGACCATAATTGTTGCCGCAATCAGTGTCTTTGGTGGGGTTTGTTTTAGGTGGCTCGACAACCACCAGCCAGGAACATCTGGTGAAATCATTCCCTTTTCTCATGTAGGTCCTTCCGGAACCCAAAAATGTTGGCTTGCAAACTGCCTCCCTGCTCCCCACTCAGCTTCCTTCACTGGAAACACCATAGTTTTTGAGGAGAACATTCTCAAATCCTCTTCTTCTCTTGGTGCCATTATTTTGTGTGTGTGTCTTTTATCGGGGTAAGGGGTGGCATGGGGGAAGGGGGAGGAAGGAAAGAAGCCAAAGGGAAATAGAGAGCTTCAGCTTTAGCTCAGCTGCTTTGAGAGAGATAACGTGTAGAGACAGTACCACAGCACTCAGGCGAGGAAGAAATAGAAACATGAGAAGAAATGTAGTGTCCAAGGTTTCTTTGAAGAAAACCGGGAAGGAGCCAGGCCCCGATTTGTATATACTTGCTTCTTAAACTTTTTTGGCTTGCAAAATATTTTTGTAATAAAGATTTCTGGGAAATAATAATTTGAAAAGTTGAAAAAAAAACATCTGTTGTCTGCGTTTTTATCTTTGATGGCTATGGTCTGAGTGGTTGCTGAGACATGTACAGAACAGATTGAATGCTCTATATCCTCATTTAAGGAGCATTTATTAATTGCCGTGTTCAGAGCAGAAAAGTCCCTGTCCTCAAGCAGTTTCCATGCTACCATTTTCAAAGTTTCCCATAACGTTTTATAATCCTCTCATTATATTATAATGAGACCCCTCCCAAAATGATCCTCTGCCAAAGCCATCTCATTGTGTCATGACCTCGATTCTGAGTTTCTGAAGGGGCTCTCAGACTCTGGATTGTCCCTACTAAGCTGAAAAGAAGGGAGCCAGTGATGGACAGTGTGTCTGTCTTTGGAGGACCAGCTAGGTGGGGAGAAGCTCAGCACCAGAAGGCTGAGTGAATTTTCTTCAGCCACAACAACTTCCAAAGAATAGATGTTCATTCAAAGGGTGTGATCTGCATTATTAGTGGGAGAAGCCACCCAGAAAGAAAATCAGATTCTAGAAAGTGACCAGAGTTCATGTAAATGCTGAAGCACAGCTGTGCCCATCACCCAAGGGGCACATCTGAGCTGCTGCTAAATCCCTGCCCACATGACCTCCTAAGACCACAGACTTTAGGGCTGGCGGGGGACCTTTGGGACCATTGCCACAGCCTCTCACTTCACAGAGGCAGAGCTGGCCCAGAGAGGGACTCTACAGGGTACCATGCTGCATTTCCCAGACTAGGTTTGCTTACTACAGATACATAAGGCTAGCTCATGGGGACCTTGCTATCCCCTGTTAATACTATTAATAACACTAATGGCTTACATTTACATAGTACTTTTAAAAAACACTTAACCCTATGAGTACAACAGGACAGGTATGGTTAACCTCCATTTTACAACTAATGAAACTGAGGCTCAAAGAAACTAAAGTGAGTTGCCCACAGTCACACAGCTAGAATGTTTTAAATCCAGGATTTGAACTCAGGTCTTCTGACTCCAAGTCCAGTGCTCTTTGCAGTCTCTACTGTCACCTTGGTATCCTGACTTTAAGATCCTAGATTTAGAGCTAGAAAGGACATCAGAGGCCATTTAATTCAATCCCTTCATTTTATGGATGACAAAATTGGAGCATGGAGAGGCTGATTGCCCAAGACTACAGGTAGTAAATATCTGAGGTAAGATTTGAACTCAGGTCTCTTCCTGACTCCCCACACAGTGCCTTATCCATTACATAACCCCATCTGTCAATTTTAGGCAGAGTAGGGACTGGATGACTTCTAAGATTTAAACCTCCTACCTATGTCTACCTCTAATAAGACCTGACACAAACAACATTTTCTTTGCATCCTTTCACCTTGAGTTTTTGTAGCGGTTCTCCTCCTAATGTCTCTGTCTTCAGCTGATGAGGCACAGCAGTGAAATGTCAAGAAAGCACTGGAGCAGAAAGGACATCCTGGCACTCAACCATCATCCTTGCAACTATTTGGGTTGAGGGATAGACCTTGGGCATTGTGGAAACCTAGAGAGCAAAGTTACAGACAAAAAGACAGGTGCTGAATACATCCACGTGGCTACAAACTTAGAGGTAATCCCCAGGGATCACAACCGAGCAAAGCAGGAAGGTGACAAGGAGGCAATGTGAAGAAACACTTTAGATACTAGGGTTGTTCAAACTTAGAAGGACCATTCCAGGAAGTAATGAGTTTTCTGCTTCTGAAAGTATTTAAGCAGAAATTAGTTGTCCAGTTTTAGGAAATACTGTAAATTCCTGATTCAGATAAGAATTGAGCAAGATAGATAGACTCTTATATCTCTTCCAAATCTAAAATTCTAGGATTCCTGGGCAGTGTAGTTTGGTGGGATTCTGGAAACCTGGGTTCTAGCCTCAACTATACCGCTATAATTGTATGACCTTGGGTAAGTCCTTCCCCATCTCTGAGCCTCAGTTTCCTCATTATTACTTTATGGGATTAGAGTAGGGAGTTTCAAAGTGTCCTTCCACCTCCAAGATTCTGTGATTTGTATGTGTATGCAGCACAGAAGTATTGTTGGTTTTCTGTGAAGGTTGTGCTCCCACAGAGTGGGAGTATAATGATAATAATGAGATATTATGGAAATTGCCATTAATGATGCACCACCAGGAGGGCATATATTCAAGCTTATCTTTCCAAAAGGGAAGATGAATTCCTACTGGTATCAGAGACATAACTAGGGCAGGGTGACTGAGGCTTTTCCCCAGGGCACTGAATTTAGCAGTCACTGAAAGCACATGCAGTCCTCAAGAGCATAAAAACAATAGAGTTTAGTGCCTAGTTGGCAATAAGAAAGCTAAAATAAGAAACTACCTAATGGGCAGATTCCTCTCCCTTTGCTTGCACTCCCAAAAGAGTTCTTTGGCCTGCCTTTTCCGCAGCCATACTCTGGGGCTTTAGCTTCTCCCCTCTCCACCAACCGCCCAACTGAACTAAGGGCACCATTTTGTTTAACTTGCCCCATTTGCAAGAATTGCCTGTTACAGGCCTCAGTGATGTCGTGAGAGGCCCTGTGACACAGTGGAGCGAGGAGGATTTTATGAATAATGAGGTCAAAGTTCCAGCCTTAGTTTTGTCACTGACTTGCTATGTGACTTTGGGTCATCAGGTACTTCTTTCTTCTCTAAGCCTGTTTTATCGCCTGTACAATAAGAGGGTTATTGTTGTTCCATCATGTCTGAGTCTTTATGACCCCATTTGGGTTTCCTTGACAGAGATCCTGGAATGGTTTACTATTTCCTTCTGCAACTCATTTTACAGATGAAGAAACTGAGGTAAATGGGGTTAAGTGACTTACCCAGAGTCACACAGGTAGAAAGTAGCTGAGACTGGATTTGAACTCATGAAGATGAGCTTTCCTGACTCCAGGTCCTGCTCTTTATCCACTGTGCCACCTAGCTGCCCCTGTGCCAAACAGCTGTCCCAAAAAGAAGGTAAGGCTAGATAATCTCTAAATTTCCTTCCAACTCTAATAAGCTATGAAAAGTTATCTGTCTAACTACAACCCATCCATATTTTCTCACTTAGCCCTGACTCCCTTGGGGCCTCAGAAATGTATTTGACAGATAACTGGCTTAAGTAAGGGATGCAGCCTATTCATCCAGAAGAATTTGAGGATCCAGTCTACAAACTCTCTTTGCTCAAGTCTGTCCTTCACAGCCCTGCTGGAAAAATCTTTCTTCCTCATAGATCTGTTCTATTCTCTCTCAAAGCTCAAAAAGCCCCACTGGCTCCCTAATACCTAAAGAGTACAATCCAGTAGTGTCTTGGACTTCACCTCCCTCCAAAGTTTGGTGCCTCTTTGGCTTTCCAATCTTATCTCATATTACGCCCCTTCATTCATTTGTTCTTCTGCCTCTGCCTTATGACTTATCAGGAAATATGGAGAGGCAACTGGGCTTAGTCCCAGGATACTGAATTTAAAGAGTGCTGAGTGTAGAAGGTATAGACACCACTTTTCCTTCAACATCATAGAACTAGTACAGCAAGTCATTGGTCAGAATAAGTAACTTTAGGAAGCCACCAGGCAGAGAACTATGGTGATTTCTTACTCCCAGCTACACACAGTGTTCTCACCCTCACCCTCATCCCTGGGTATCTCTCTCCCCCACAGGCCAGTACCCCTTTCCTACCCCCATGCAAACACATACATACACACACACACACACACACACACACACACTATTCAAATGAAAGCATGGTCTGTGCCATTTGCCCCAGGCACACTTAAGTTTCTGATACTTGCCCAAGGTACAGAAATTCCTAGTTATAGATCCGCTTCGCTTACACCTAGAATGACTCTCTTCCTTTCACCTGCTGAAGGCCTGTTTTTTAGGTCTCAACTCAGACACCTCCTCTTCCAAGAAGCCTTTCCCGATCACTCATGGCCTCCCCAGACCTTGTGTAGTATTGGGCTTTTTTCCATATCTCTAATGCACCTATCAGATAATATTGTGTATTATAGTTACCTGAATTTGTTAGAGCTCTTGAAGGGACCTTAGATATTTATTAAGTCTGATCCATACAACCTCTTCCCCTCCACTTACAGATGAGGAAAGTGAAGTCCAGAAAGGAAATGACTCACCCAAGGTCACACAGGAAGTCACAAGCCAAGATTCTAAACACATTTTCTATTCTGAAATCCAATGCACTTTTCCCTAGACTATGACATCATTAGGATACCATATTATAAACTTCCTGTGGGCAGAAACTCTGTCTTAAACATGCTTTGCATCTCCTTCCAGGATCTAGCAGCAGACTCTGCACACAGTAGGTGATTAATGAATGTTGACCAAATAAATGAAATGAAACTTATGCTCTAACTGCCTTGGTACTGTCAGCATCTTCTTCAAATAGGAAGGTGTATTCCAGAAGCTCCCTCTGAAGGTTGAAAAACAAGCAGAGAGGTCAGAAGTAATTGGAGAATCCCCAGAATCCTATCCAGTTGTAAATGAATTCTGTTTGAGCTCAAAAATCAGGACCTAGGGAGGGAGTTGTCCAAGTGGCTGGGCTGGAATTAGAGCATTCACAATTCCTGGCTCCCAGCCCCTTTGGGTTCAGCCCCTTTGCTTCACTTGAGGAGAAGAGGGAATGAAATGTAGGGACCATTTGTCAGAGAAAGGAGCATTTTAGGGAGTGGATCCAAATGATTTGAGAAATGACTTAAAGCAGTTTTGAGAAAGTGAAATGAGGATATGCTGCCTGCAAAGAGAAGAGAGAAACTTCTTGTAATTCATATAATAGGTGTGAGTGTGAAATGAGCAGATACTATACAAATCTGACTAGCCAGGGGTTGGGGTATGGAATTACTGAGGTGACTCCTTTTCTAATATGGATCAAGACAAATCTTGGATACTTTTCTTGCTCCATGACCTTGAAGAATCTTGGTGCCCTTCTCCTGGAAGTAGATTGCAACCAGCCAATCGAACAATAAATCAGCAAGTTGGTATTAAGCACTTATTCTGCTAAGTGCTGGGAATGCAAAGACAGTCCCTGCCCTCAAAGACCTTAAATTCTAATAGGGAAGACAACATTTGCATAAATCAATACATACTAAATAAAACAAAACTCATCCACACCTAAATAGAGGGTCTCCATGAGTTCTTGTGACTGAAAAGATGTCATTCCCTGGTGGCCAGCCTTCACATAATCAACCTCTCCAAACTTAGTTAGGTTGACCCCAGGTGGCAGATAGACCCTACTATACTCAAAATCTATGCCAGCTTGAGAAGGCCTGCCTTGGTGTAGCCTTGGAGAGCCACTAGTCACCTCCACACCATTAATAATGAGGCACTGGAGGAAGACTGGTAGAAAAAAATCAATCAACAGCTATTTTAAATTAGTAGAAAAAAAATCAATCCACAGGTATTTTAAATTAGTAGATTTTTAAATGATTTTTTTTTAAAAAAACTATTTTTATTTGTCTTTGTTTCTTCATTTCCTTGCATATAGCACCATAGGCCCTTAACACCTGCTTGTAAAATTAAATCAGGTCACTCACCAAGTTCCTGTTTCCCATCTCCACCTGCCTACTCCCTGAAAGCTCAGCTCCTGTATATAACACAAGTGCTCCATCTTTCTAGAAGTCTTGCATGATCCTGCCCCACCCCCTGGCTAACAATGTTCTCCCGGCTCCTCAAAATGCTTTACTTCACTTTGTCTGCAATTTAACAAGAGGTTATTAAGTGTCCACTATGATGTGGCTCTGTTGGGGATAGGGGTGCAAGGTAAGATATAAAGGGAGGGGTGCAACCTTTAAAGGGATAAGGCAAATAAGATTATTGGAGTGGAAGAGGGAAAGAGCACTCCTAACCTAGAGGATGAGGAAGACTCAGGAAGCAACAGCTGAACAGAAGAAAGCTGAGGGTTCTTTGAGGGGGCAGGGAAGAGAAGATGCATTTCCAGCATCTGGGCAGCCTGCGCAGTGTGAGAGGCAGGAGACTGGTGGTTGCAACACTGAGGTCAGAAAACAGCAAAGAGGATGATCTGACTGGAGAAAATAATGTGTGAAGGAGAATAAGGTAAAAATAGGTCTAGAAAGGAGCACTGCTTTGCCTGGATCACACTCTACCTTAGGTTACACTGCTTTGAATGTCCCATCCCCTCCTACTGGTGCTTCTGACTCTCAGGTCTCCGCACCATCAATCAGGTGAGTTCCTTGGAGGAGGGAGGATGCCCCTCCCCCCCCCCCCCCCCCCCCCCCGCCCCGCTCCCATTCCCCCAAATTCATTCCCCTCCTAGTTCTGGGCTTCCTGCTAGGCTGACTTGCCAAGGTGCCCCCAGGGACTTCTCCTCGCTCCTTTCTTTCAGCTGCATTTTGTACTTTGAAGGGCAGGTATGTGGCCCAGTACACTGGGCCTGGAGTCAAAAAGACCCAAGCTAAAATCCAACCTCAGACACTAACAGTGTGACCCTGGACAAGTCATTCAACCCTGTTTGCCTCAGTTTCCTCACTTGTAAAATGAACTGGAGAAAGAAATGGTAAACCACTCCAGTATCTTTGCTAGGAAAACCCCAAATGGAGTCACAAAGAGTCAGAGGGGCCCGAACGAAATTTATAGGCCTTCTCCTCCCATTAGAATATAAGCTCCTGGTGGGCAGGCGCTGTCTTATTTTTTCCTTATATTAGTATCCCCAGGGCTCAGTCCAGTGCTTGGCACACAGTAAGCACTTCATAAATGCTTTCTGCCTGCCAGTCCCCCAGGAGACTATCTCCTCGAGGGTACAGACTGTCTTTGTTTTGTTTCAATCTTTGCATTTCCAGGACTTTGCACCTAGTAGTCACTTAGTAAATGTGTGCAGGCAGAGAGCCTTCCCTGGAGTCCAGGACTCCTGACTCTCTCTGCCCTGTCCTCTTTCCCCGCTCCGGGTTCTTTCCACTCCACCTTATCAATAAATGATTGATCTCACTCAGCATGTGGGCCTGCTACAGGGGAGAAAATGTCCTCTGACAGCAAGGGCCCTGGTAACAAGGTCTTAGAAGGAAAACACAGACCAGTCGATAGCCTCAGAAACCAGGAAGGACTTGGGGTGGGGGGAAGAGAGGGCAGGAATGCTGCGCCGCTCTTGGAGATGGAGGGGCCTGGGAATCTGCAGGAGGCAATCACTCTTCCTTCCAGGGCCTCCCAGGGCCTCCCAGGGGGGTCTGGCTGTGGCTCAAGGACAGTTGCCGAGCCCTATTCCAAATCCTGTGGGACTCTCGATTCCTAACCCATCCATCCGGACCTTCTGTTTGCTGAACCTTTCCATCCCTGCACCAGGCCGCCCAGGTCTGGGCATCCATCTCCCTGACATCATTCTTTGCGGCAGGGCTCCTATGTGTATCTTGGCTTACACGGTCATTAAATGTCACTAAAACACATTAAGGGTGAGAGTTTAATCACCCCCGTGATGGGGCACGTCAGCCACATTCTGTTATGTCTCCCTCCCGGCCTATAAATTGGACACTTTGCACATGCAGATGAAAGCATTAAAGTTAATATTATGTGCAGCGACATAAAACTACTGCATGAGGGGAATGAACGGGCATTACTATAGGACCTTTCATTTGGAATTTCTTTTCTTGGGGCAATTAAATCTGGAGTCGGTCTTCTACAAGAAGCACATCTTGCATTTTAATTGTTCTTAAAAAGGGGAGGTGGGGGAACCAAGGGTGAAAAAAAAAGACCTGGTTTACAAAATAATGGTTTATATTTCTTCCCCACTACCCTGTGAGGCAGACAATAATTATTATTACAAGAGCCTAAATTGGATTGTATTTGCATTGTCATCTCATTAGATCCAGTCAACATCTTGAGAAGGAGGTTAGCACTGTCATTATGGGATAGTCCCATTTCACAGATGTGAAAATGCACAGGTTGCTTCCCCCTCTCTGAGTCTCAGTTCCTCATCTGTAAAATGGGAATAATCCTGCCTGCAACTACTTAACAGATCTATTGATTAATCACACAGCTAGTAGGTAGCTAAAAAAGGGACAAGAAAACTGAATTCTACTAGAATTCTAATCCCGTGTTCCTACTTAGACATCTTACCCATCAATTCAGCAGGGTCCTTAACCTAGGATCATAGGGTTTCATTTATTTGATTATTTATTTATTCATTCATTCAATTTATTCATTCATCTGTTTGCTCATTCATCCATTTATGTATTTATTTCTTTATTATCACTCACCATTTCCTTTATTTGCACAAAATAGTGAATAATCATACCCTG
The DNA here is from genome assembly GCA_023548195.1 of Bettongia penicillata ogilbyi. NCBI lineage: Eukaryota > Metazoa > Chordata > Mammalia > Diprotodontia > Potoroidae > Bettongia > Bettongia penicillata. The sequence continues at coordinate 4,136,079 of JAJHZJ010000397.1, read as the reverse complement.
GCTGAGGAGGGAAAAATGGTGATTTGGAGTTTAAAACAAGTCCAGTCCTGAAGCATCTATTTTGAAGGCTTGGGACAAGTAGCCTTAGCCCCAGCATCTTTGGGGTGGACTCAGGCAGGCCTGGGATCACTAGGCTTTGTAGACTTAGACTCCCTGGGCTTCATGACCTTAGAATCAGACTTGGTAGCATTAGGCTCAGACTTGATCCTTGGGCTTCAGACCTGGCTGCCCTGAGATCAGCATTGGTAACCCTGGTGTCAGACTTGGTGATGTTGGGGTCAATAGGTTTGGTAGTGTTGGGGTCAGTGGTTTTGGCAGCCTTGGGGGTCAGTGGTTCTTGTCAGTGGCAGCCTTAGAATTGAGCTTTGTGATCTAAGAGCCTGGGCATTTGGTGCCCCCGTAAGACCTGGGAGCTTGGAACTGGCACACTCAGCACTGGCCTTGAAGGCCTTGGTGCTCAAGACTTTGATGGACTCTGCTTGAGCCTTGGCTTTGGTGTTATTGGCCTGTGTCTTCTTCAGTCCCTTGTTGTTGTGTTTGTTGGCAAAGTGCATGTTTCTATGGGCTCTAAACCTGTAATGTGCAAGAAAAGTCACTGAGGCAAAACTCCCAGTCAATAGCCATTTATTAAAGGAAACTTGCTCCCTTAAATGAATAGGATCTCTGACCTTCCTCATGATCTAAGATGGCCCCCTTCCTCTAGGTTCTTAGTTTTATAGTGCTTGGTACCCAGACGATACAGGTGGAACAGGCAAAATATACAGAGTCTGACTGGTGGATTGACCTTGCCCTTGACCCTCCAGGAAGGTTTACACACAATACAGAATCCCATTGGTTGATAAATGGACTAGTAAGCAAACCTAAATAGAACTACCTTGACCTTCCAGGAGGTCCTACCAAAGCAAATGAGCAGGCTCATGGGGTTGGGTTGATGAGAGGATGTCAAAACAGCTACTTGGGGTCAACAGGCCAATAGAAGTGCAGATCAAAATACAGCAACTAGGGGCCCTCACTGGCCAAATGCTCATAGGCATCTCCTCATGTTGGGCAATAAGGGTCTAATGAAGGGGGGAGAGGCAATGAGATAGCTAGGGTACTTTCTATGTCATTGAGTCACATCTGTCATGCTGGGCTTGGTCCCCTGCTCAGCAGGAAGAAAGGGTAAAAGTCCTCTAGCTATCTTCTTATGCTTAGGCAAGGAAAATTCTTGGTCAGTGACCTTCTGATTATGCAATATACAGTTTGGGGCCTTTTGTAAAAGGTGTGAGGTTTTTTATAAGAGTCTGGAGTCCTTTATAAGAAAGATTCTATCCTATTTGATTATTCCTGATTAGGTGATTTACTAAATGTATGTTGATAGGTATATGTTAATTAATTAGCTACATGTATATTGATAACATTTCTCAGAAATTTGGGATCAATCCCTTTCAGAGACTCTCATGTCTGATCTAGGTTTCTTGGTGCCATTTCTGGGCCATTTTCATAAATAGTTGTGGGTGGTATAGTTCTTAAATTTAGCCATCTTTATGATAGAATAGGATTGAGAGCAAGAGAAAGAAATGATCATAGAATTTTAGATATCGTTTAGTCTAATCTTTTCATTTTCCAAGCAGGAAATTGATGCCCAGAAAGTATAAGATTTAAGTCTCTATTTGTTCCTCAGGGTTCATAGGATCATAGGTTTAAAGCTCCAAGGGACCTGAGAAGCCATCATTTTATAGATGAGGAAACTGAGGCCCAGAAAGGTTAAGCTGCTTACCCAGAATTACATAGCTAGTAAGTATCTGAGATGAGACCTGAACCCAGTGTCTCCTGGATTCAAATCTAGTGCCTTGTGGCTTTGATAGAGAGTTGCAGGCAAAATAACTCTAGGTATTATTAGTTATTATAAACTTATTATTAATTAGATTAATTACTAATTAGAAAGCCAATCAACATTTCTATAGAATTTGCAGTTATGAAGCACTTTATATATTTTATCACCCTCAATCCTCTGAACAGCCGTATGAGGTTGGGAAGGCAAATATTAGAGATATAATATGGTATAATGGAAAAGCCATGGAATCTATTTCTAGTCCCTGGCTTGCCACCAATGATGTGACTTTGAGCAAGGCATTAGTCTTCAATTTCCTCTTTTGTAAAATAATAGCTGACATTTACATAGTTTTTTAAGATTTCCCAAATACTTGGTAAACATTGTCTTATTTGATACTCATAACAATCCTGAGAGACAGACACTATATTATTATCCTCATTTAATGGGGGAGGAAACTGAGGCTCAGAGAAGTTGTCACTTGTCCAGGGTCACATAGCTAATCAGTGTCTGAAGCCAGATTCAGCTATTTGGTGTTTATAAGCTAGAGTGAGTTTATGCTACCATTTCAACTTTCTTTGTCTTCAAGGCAACACTGGCAAAGCTCCAATGAGAACAGAAGAAGCCTGAGTCTCTTTTGAAAACTATGCTATTCTCACCACTGTGAAAGGTCTGGTATTTTTTTTAACTATTGCAAACAAGAGGGATTAGAATTCATTGGCATTTCTATATAGCAATGCCAAAACCCAGAGTAAATAGTAGAAAAAGAAATTCCATTCAAAACAGCTTTTAAAAATGCACAAAATATCTGAAAGTCAATCTACTGAGACAAACTCATTCTTATATAAATACAATTACAAAATACACTTTAAAGAAATAAAGAATGATTTAAATAATTGGAGAATAGTCATTGTTCATGGTTGGGTCATGTCAATACAATAAAAATGAAAAGACTACCTAAATTAATTAACATATTTTGTTTTATGCTAACCAAACTACCAAGGGAATACTATAAAGATAATACATTTACTTAAAACATTTTTCATTTTGAAGAATAAAAAAATATTAGGGAAAATAGGAGAGATGAAGGAAGAATAGCACTTCCATAACACAAATTATAAAACAGAGTAATATTCAGCAAAACCATTGGGTGGTTTTTTGAAAAATAGAAAAATTGATCAGCAGAAAGATCAGATAAAAGAGAATTAGAAAAAAAGCTAAAACTCAATAACACATTGTCCTATAAATCTAAAAACACAGTTAGGGAAGAACTTCCTATTTGTCAGGAGCCACTGGGGAAACTAGAAAGCAATTTGGTAGAAATTAAGTTTGGATCAACATCTTATACCACATACAATAAACTCAAAATAAATAGGCAACTTGAATATAAAAAAAATTGGAAATTAGAAGAAAACATAAAAGTACCTCTCATAGTTATGAATAAGGGGAATATCCTTAATGAAATAAGAGACAGAGGAAATCACAAGAAGAAAAAATAGATAATTTTGATTATATCAAAATGAAAAGTTTTTGAATGAATAACATCAATGTAGTCTAATGTAGGTAATAAGGGAAAGTGTGGGTTGTGGGGAAAAACCCTTGCATAAAATATTCTGATAAGGGTCTATTATCCAAGAAATAAAGGACATTAATACAGACTAAAAGCTATTCACCAATGGATATTAACAAACAATTTTCAAAAGAAGAACTTCAAACTATTAACAACCATGTGAAAGAGTGCTACAAATCTCTAATAAAAAACAGCCACATTTCAAAACAACTCTAAAATTTTATCTCACATCAGAAAATTAATAATGACAGCAAAAGATAGTGTCAATTTTGGAGGGACTTTGTAAAGACAGGGCTAGTAATTCACCGTTGATGGAGCTATGTGTTGATCCAGTCAGTCTGGAAAATAATTTGAAATTATTGAGAAAAAACACTTAGAATATATATACCATGGATCATACAACCATAATTCAGGGATCCTACTGGCAAGTATAAACTTCAAGCATGTTAAAAACAAAGTCAAATGTCTCCTATATACCAAAGTATTCATAAAAGCACTTTTTTGTGATAGCAAAGAACTAGAAACAAGAGTTGTCTATCAACTGAGCAGTAATTAAACAATTGTGGTACATGGAGTAATGGACTATCATTATGCTGTAAGAAATGATGCATAGAACATTCAGAGATGAGTGGGAAGACTTAAATGAACCAATGTAAAATGTAGTCAGTCAAATAAATAAAGAAAAATAATATACACAATGATTACAACAATGAAAATGGAAAGAACCAAAAATAATGGAAATTGAACACCATGCTATTATATGATGATCAAGCTTGACCCTAGACCTATCTCTTCCCTCTTTGGTGAGGTAGGGGAATATTTCACATATTGCCAGGCATGATTCATGTGTTGATTGTTTTTCTGAACTGCTTTTTTTCCTTCCTTTTTTTAAAGTCCTTCTTATAAGGAATGGCTATGTGGGTAGCCATAGATAGAAATATTTGAAAATTTTTTAAAAATGTAAAAACAAAAGGTATCAATCAAAATAAGATTTTCAAAAAGAAGGATGACTTAGCTCCAGAGCACCACTGGATGGAAATTATAGGAAATCAACACCTCTTCCTGACTACAAACACAACCTTCTTCTCCTCATGCCCTGCTACCTCCCTTCCAAGCTAAGAAAATGGATATTTCTATTATTAGCTCCATTTTATAGAGAAAGAAGCTTTGACTCAGAGATGCAGAGATGCACAGGTGAGAAGCATCTGAGACAGTATTTAATCCCAGGTCTTCCTATCTTAGAATCTAACACTCTATCCAGTATTGCTCTCCCTTTCCTCTCCTTTAAACTCCCTAAATTGAAGTCATATGGCTTAATGGATGAAGAACCAGCATTCGTTAGTGTTAGGATAGACTTGCCTCTGATACGTATCAGTGACATAACCATGGACAAGACACTGTATTTGTGTCCCCAGCACCTAGGACAGTAGTACTTAATAAACACTTACTGATTGATTGAGGAACTGCCAATTGATGGAAGGAACTTCCACGTTGGAAGTTCTTATACCAAAGAAATCACAAATATATTCCAAAAAAGTAATTATTATTACCCTTATTTTACAAAGGAATAGATAGTTAAGTGACTTGCAAAATATTGCCTTCAGATGAAAAGGAATGAAGGAATGGGGAGTGTTTTATGAAGGCATAGAACAGGGAAAGGCCGATTGGGTCCTATCCTTTAAACATATGTGTGGGGTTATAGAAAGAGATTTATTCTATTCTTAGTATAGTAATAAGGTTATTGACATTTAAAAAAACAAAACCAAAATAAAGTCCTTTACACTAAGAAGCAATGGGCCTCTGGGAGAAAACACCAGTCAAACCAGTCAAATACCACTGGTTAGACGTTCGGTGTCTTAATGGCATGAAATTCTTCAGCTCAATGCCATAATTTGATTTTACTTTCAAGTATACATTCAGCCAGTTTGGACTGAATCTAAACATATCTTGTTTAAAAAATAAAGCCAATCAAAGCTTTTGGAATATGCCTTCTCTCTGCTCTGCTCCCTCCATTTTATATTTGAACTGAATCCTTTCAACAACAATCTAAGAGACTCTCCCCTGATGTTCCCAGCGTCGTTTCCTTGGGATCAGACAAGAAGGAAGGATTTTGGCCTAAAGGGAGCTGTTTTATGTTAGAAAAGCTGCCTCCTCAGAGGCCAGGGGATTCTGTGTGGAGGAAGATGAGGCTTTTGGCAGGGAGGGCTGCCTTTCACAGCGTGGCTTCATATTGACCATTAGCTCTCCCAGGAGAAAAACTTTGAAGTGCTTAAAAACCTTTCTTGCTCCCTGATTCTTTAAAAATCTTTATCTCATTATCAGATGGTTTGCTTTCCCCCTGGGCTCCCTACCCTTCTTCTCTTGTAACAAATCCACCAGTTTGAGCTTCAAATGGAAGTTTCTGCCGTCATCCTTGGTAAAGCATTCTGTGATATGGAAAAAATGACAAAGAACCTTATAGTCGAATCAGAACCTTAGGCTGGGAAGGGGTTCTCATAGCATTCAAGCCCAACTCTCTCCACTGGATCCATGAATCCCTTGTACATCATTCTGAGAAATGACAATCCTGACTCTGAATTGCAGTGATGGGCAACTTTTTAACCTCAAACATCAGAAATAACGGGTTTGTGTCCTTTCACCAGCATTTATGGCCTGAAAGGTGATAAAAGCATCCTTAGAGTCATCAATATGTCCTAGTAAATTAGGAGCCAGATTAAAACAGAATTGGGAATATTTAGGGACAGTGTTTCAGTGGGTAGAGTGCTGAGTCAGAAAGATCTGAGTTCAAATCCAAACTTATCATTTGAATCTAAATTCAAATTCAGCCTCAGACATTTCCTAATTATGTGACCCTGGGAAAATCACATAACCTTTGCTTGCTTCCATTTCCACATCTGTAAAATGGAAATAATAAGAAAACCTATTTCCCAGGATTGTTGTGAGGATGAAATGAGATGATAATTATAAAGTGCTTAACCCAGTCCCTGGCAAAGACAAAGTATTATACAAATGTTAAATTATTATTATTATTTAGTAAATAAAATACAATAGTAAATAAATAAAATACAATAGAACATAGAAAATATTAGCATGTGGTTTTCTAGGTTAATTTGCAGCCCATGGGGATCTTATGTATGGTTTAGTGGGAATTGGATGAATTAATAATTGTTTCTATTTAGACCAGAAACCCTAAGAGTCTTCCCCTCCCATATTGATTTTCCTGTTTTTTGGTTAGATAAAAGGGGCCAATTTCTGCCTCATTTCTTAACCAGCCTTAATCACCAAATGGGCGTTTCCTCAGTCAAAGTGAGAACTAGGAAAGACCTTAGCTTAAAAAGGCCACAGTGTCCCACTGCATCCTGGGCCATCTCCAGTCTCCTGATCTATATCTCCTACTGGACCCAGATGGCTCCAGAGGAGAAAGTGAGGCTGGTGACTTTGCACAGCCCTGCCTCACTTAAATCCAATTCACTCACAAGTCATGGCATCACCTCCTTGATGTCATGGTCCTCTTCTAGAACAAAGGACAAACCACCACCACCACAACATCACTGATGCAAAGGGTCTTTGACTTGGGGTCAGGATCCTTGCCTCTCATCCATAATCCACTATTTATTTGGCATGAACTTGGGTAAATCATTTTCCCTTTTCGAGATTCAGTTACCTCCTCTATAAAACATGGGATAATAATAGTTGCCTTACCTACCTCATAGGGTCATTGTGAAGAAAGTACTTTGTAAACCTTGAAAGGACAAAGAAATGTGAGTTGTTATTATTCCCTTGTCCAATTCTTACAAAGTTCTTCTTTATACTGAAATTTGTCTTCTAATCTCCACCCCATGGCCCTGGTTTTCCCCTCTAGATCTCTGCAGAACGTCTGATTCTTCTTATTTATAATGGTTTAAAAAAAAAGAAAAAATTCCAGCTAGTGCTGTGGTTACTATGGCTTGGAATTGTGACTCTTCCGTTCTGTGCACATACCTCCCCTTCCATTTCTCATATTTCAACCTACTGGAGCTTTTTCCGTGTTGCTGTGAAGAAATGCTAGCATCAACCCACTCTAAAGTTACAAACACTGAGTGGCCCATTTGAAAAAAGTCCCCCTCCCTCCTTCTTTACTGAACTTCAAGAATTGCATGAACTATTGTTCTTATTTTGAGGCAGGTTTGAAGCCAAAGGAAGGTTCACCCAGAGAAATGGGTCAGTAACATAGGGTCAAGAATCGTAGGACTTAGAACTGTAGATATCATCCAATCCAGTCACTTCTAGTTATAGAAAGGGAGACTGAGCAAAGGACTGGAAAAGCCATTTGTCCAATATCACCCATCTAGAAAGTGGCAGTGCCAGGATGCCAATACAAATCTATATTTTCTAAGGGAGATCAGTCTTTAGCACATTGCATGTATATAAATAAAAGCAAAGGATTATGCTAGAAATAGCCCTCACTTTGGCATCAAGAGACTGAGATTTAAATGCTGGCTCTGTTATTAATTAATTATCTTAATAACTATTATTAATTATCTTAAACCCTGGGCAAATCACCATATCTCAGGATTTCAGTTTCCTCCTTGTAAAATGAGGGGATTGGATTAGAAAATGCTCCCTGAAGGTGAGTCCAGCTCTATATTTATTGCATATTCTCATTTATAGAGCACTTCATAGCTTACAAAGTGTTTTCCTTACAGCATCTCCATGAATGAAATAGGCAGGGCAATAATTGTCATGCACATTTTGAATGAAATCCCTAAGTTGTGAGACACAGCAATCGAAAATACATGGCACCAGATGTTGGAGAGAAACTCTGGGAAGTTGTGTGTGTAGGTGACTAGGATTGGTTCACAAGTTAAATTAAATTGAGAAAGGAGAAAGAGAGACAGAGAGAAACAGAGACAGACAGAGAATGTTCTCCATCTTAAGAGAGGGAAACATGGAGGAGAGAGGTAACTTATGACCTCCCCAGCACTTGCACATGAATGAATGAACAAATTAATTAAAGGCTGTGAGAACCATAGGTGATCATAGGAATTAGTTCCTTTTGCTTGGACCCCAGTTTGGATGAGACAGTCCCTCAGAGATTCTCCACCTCCCTTGAGGCATTGGGTGCCACTTCCTAGAGCCATCCAAGGTTTTCCTATTGTTTTTGGATGCCAGTGCTGAGTGGTAAATAAACCCTCCCATGTTTCTCTCCCTCAAGATGGAGTAGAAATCTGTTCCTATTGAATTCTACAACTCTCTTCTTCCCAGAACACTCAGTGAACTGATCCCAATCCCCTACATCCAAACAGTGTGCCAGGATTTCTCTCCAAAATGTCTAGCAAGTGCCTTCTGGAATGGCTTTGCCTATCAACATAAAGGATAGGGAAAATTAGTATCAGAGAGATAAAACCCAAGGTCACAGAACTAAGAAGTGGTGATAATAATAATAGTGATGATAGTGAGATATATATATGTATATATATATATCTCATATATATATATATGTAAAATATATATATATATGTATATATGTATATGTATATGTACATATATGTATATATATGTATATATGTATATATATATATCTCATATATATATATATATGTAAAATAAAGTAGCATGAGAAATAGAAAGTTGACCTTAGAATCTGGAAGACTTGGGTTCAAGCTTTATCTGTGACACATATTGGCTGTGTGACCCTGGGCAAGTCATTTAACCTCTTAGTGCTCTAGATAAGGCCTTAAAACTATAAGTTACAGAGGGGTTATTTATCTACATTGGAAGGAGTTTCCCCACCAATGAAATGATAGATCTAGACATATATATATATATATATGTATATATATAGGCACAGCTCTACAGAGAAATATCTGTATGACTATATAATTATTATTCAATATAGATTCTACATATGTGTGTATATATATCACAATAATAATGTAAAGAACGATGTATATATTGTTTAGTTTTAAGACCCACATATTCATTTATCCTTACTACCTAGTAAGCTACAGAGTAGGTGGCACAGTGGACAAAGTGCCAGATCTAGAGTCAGGAAGACTCCTCTTTCAAATATGACCTCAGACACTAGCTGTGTGACCCTGAGCAAGTCACTTAACCTTGTTTGCCTCAATTTTCTCATTTGTAAAATGAGCTAGAGAAGGAAAAGGCAAACCACTCCAGTATCTTTGCCAAGAAAATCCTAAATGAGGTCACAAAGAGTCAGATACGACTGAAATAAGGACAACAGCAGCTCTCCACACCATCATTTTTATCTCGGTCACCATCTGGCTCTTGTCATTGTTTCTGGGACAAGTAACTATCCCACTATTATTCTATTTAATGTTCTACAGACTTTGGCACAGATGGATAAAATCATTGCTTTTGTAGCTGAATAAAAGCCTCAGGATGTAAGCTCACCTTCTGTAGGTCCATTGAAAGCATCCTTGGTACAATTCCAGTAGGAAAGGTGATGACAGGAATGCTATGTACCTCATTCCTTTCCCAAATGATTTCGAATTCCACTAGGCTTCTATATTTTGATAGTTTTTCATTCAATATAATATGGAGATTATGAGTATTTGGAATGGGGAAATCTATAAAAAATATTGTTTTTATGCTTCTGGTTAAGATGGCCATGTGAAAGGTCATATAGGCTTCTAGTACTCCAACATTTCAGAAAAAAAAATTTTTAAGGTACCAGATCAAATAATTCTTAAGAAATTCAAAGAGAAACAATTATAAACTCTCTCAGTCAGCCCCGAACTGCACAAAAAGTCAGCCTGCTGGACTTTTCTGGCATAATCACAGGGGAACAAGCCAGAAACCTTCCCATGCTCTGGCTAGAGATACTCCAAGAGACACTGTTTCACTCGGCTCCTACGGTGCTGAGACAGGGGCAGTCTATGGTTGTTGGAAACTCAAAGCACTCTGGCTCCTCTGACTTTGGATGCAGGACCTAGACAAGGCATTGCTCTAGCCAGGATTCTCCAGAGGAATTGGAAATCTACCACACTGTAAAATGAGGCAATATGATGAGTCTGAAGGCTGCTATACTCTGAATCTAAACAATCCAGGAGAAAATAAAACATTCCAGCTCTCTGAGCACAAACACACCAGAGGAGATGGAAATCAATGTTGGGAACTCAGAAAATTGGGTATAAGACCAAGAACAAGCCTTATTACCGTATCCAGAAGTGGGATGGGGTGGGGGGAAGAGTTTGGGTTTTACATAAAATCCCAAACCAGGAAATGAATTGGGAAAAGAACTGAACAGAAGATGATATCAAAAACCATGAAAAAAAATATTGAGTCAAGAGATGCCCAAGCCCAGAATAAGAGAGTTAACTTTACAACTACTTCAAATCTTCAAAAGAAAAAAAAGGGATTTCTTGGCCACAAGGACTGTGAAAGAATCTGGAAAAAAATGAAGCAAGAGATTAAAAAAAGAAATAATAATTCAAATATGAGTTCTGGGAGAAGCAATTGCAATAAGAAATAATAGCTTAGAACAGCATATAGAAAACCTTACCCAAGTAACTGACTTGCTGAAAATTAGAATGGAGCAAATAGAATACAGTAGCCACATGAAACAGAGAAATATTAGAACAAAACCAAATGATTAAAAAAGAGAAGAAAATACAAGCTCTCTTCTCCTTTCATTTATCAGAGTTTCCAAGTCTTTCAAAATTGTTTGTCTTTTTGATATTGCTGCTATTATGTAAGTTTTTCTCCTAGTTCTACTCACTTCATTTTGCATCAGTTCATAAAAGCCTTCCTGGGTTTCTCTGGAAGATGACTTTTGTTATTTCTTTTTTTTTTTAATTCAATTTTATTTTTTTTTCAGTTCTAAATTCTCTCTCTCCATCTTCCTGCTCCCTCAACCATTGAGAAAGCAAGGCAAACAAAACCCATCACAAAAATGTATAGTCTTATAAAACAAATCTCCATATTAGCCATATCCACTCTCCACCCTAACCCTCAAAGAAAAAGAAAAAAAATATGCTTCAGTCTGCATTCTGACTCCACCGGCTCTTTTTCTGGAGGCGGATAACATGTTCCATCATGAATACTTTGTGACTTGCCGGTTGGTCACCGTGTTGATCAATTACTAAGTCTTTCCAAGTTGACTGTCTTTACTATATTACTGTTACTGTATAAATTGTTCTCCTGGTTCTGTTGACTTCACTTCTCATCATTTCATCCAAGTCTTCCTTGGTTTTCTGAAACCATCTTCTCTATCATTTCTTACAGTCCAGTAATATTCCATCACATTAAAAATGATGAATAAACCCATAGGAGCTAATAAGATCACTAAGTAGAAGATGTAGAGACAAACTAGAAGAGGACCCAGGAGAGAGTCTTGAGGGACGTCCACAATTAGGTTGCCATAATAAACCCTACTATTTCCACAAACAAATCCTCACAAGTCAGTCTTTCTCTCTGATGCTTTTCTGTTGATATTTTGTTAACTGAGCTCATGCAGATGTTGCCTGTACAGAGGCTCTTGCCTCCACTCTTGGTTGTTTTGTCATTTTCACTCTTGGTTGTTTTGTCATTTTCACCCAGACATAAAGCACTTATATATATATATATATATATATATATATATATATATATATATATATATATATATATATATATATATATATATATGGGTTTTTTAAATCAGTTTTTCATGCACCTTAAGAATTTTTATCAATCTGCCTTCTTTTGGATGAGGAAGTGTTCATCTTTCTATACCTACATTAGGGTGATAGGCCTTATGTTTAGTAAATTTTAAATGTTTTTAAAAGATAGTTTCCAAATCTGTTATCATCCAATTTATTGTTACAAAAGTGCACAATAAGACTATTAATGTATAGTTACTATTGCTACCCATTCAGTTTTGATTTCAAGGTGCTAGCGAGTCTCATTATATTCACTACAGCTTTCTCCTTTCAATATATCATGCCTGGAGGAGAACTTTTTGTAGGTATTACCTTCACACATAAGTTCTCTGGGGCCTTAAAATTCCAATTTAAAGCCTTCAGACTTAATGTTTCCCTGGAAAGGTTAAGAATTTTATATTTATTGTTCGAAATCACATTTTTGCATAATTAGAGAAAGATTCTACAATATGAAGGAGTCACTTAAAGCATTTTTCAATGGAGTCACATAGCTTGAAGTCATCCATGTATATTAAGTGACTCATAGGATATTTTGGTTCAACTCTTTTTTAACTTCGACATCATACTTTGGTCTGTTTAGGGGAGATAATATTAAAGATTAGGTACACCATAATAGACAATCTATTTTCCCAAAAAATACTACCTGTTATATAAACTGTTCTTGATATTATAGTGTCAATTGGGTATTTTAAAAATAGAACAGTTTTCATCATGGATATCAAATACTATAGCATTCTCTCTATATTTGAGTCTATTGTATATATTTGTGTACAGGAACAAGTCATGAGTGCACAACTGAGTTGAAGCCTTTGTCATCACAAAGGCAGTGTAAATGTGGTGGTGTTTTTCAGTAGCTTGTCCAACAATCACTTAATCAATACTAAGTTGCTCCTTACACCTCTGAGGTTTCCTGGCACAGCCCTTTTGCTCCTCAGCCAATATTCTATTTCTTATAAGTATAATGGAAGAATCTGTGCAGACCTCATTAGCTTTCTCTGCTAATGCAGCCTTTCCTTGTGGAGGATGCTAGGTAGCTTCCTTTGAGAGAATCATGATGTATTATAAGGGAAATGCCTTGGAGAGATTGTGGAACATGTGTAGACATTCTGTAACTGATTCCAGTTGGCTAATCACATGGTTGGGAGAAAGAAGCATTTTTGAATATGCACTGGCTGCAAAAGCAGGCCTGGATTCCAATTCCAATTCCCAGATTCCTGTGGCTTATTCCCCAGTCAGTACACCACTCTCTTCATCTAGAAAAGGACAAATAGATAAATGACAACAACCAGAAAAGCTAAGGATCAATGCCTATTTCTCAAGGCTATATGGCCATAGATGGGGAAATGCCTAAGACCTTTACTCTAACAGCATAGTCTCTCATTGGACTCCCTGACCAAAGGTGAATGAAGCAAAGATAATTGAAGATAATTCAGTCCTTTTGAAGTTATAGACAGTTCCAATTCTGTAGCCAACTGAGAAAGGCTCCTCCCAATTATGTGCTCAGGACCAGAACCAGTGACAAACATGTCTATGCGTGATCAACAGTCTATCCAAGGCACTTCCCTTGCTCATCATCACAATTCTCCTGGAAGCACCTCTTAGTGTCTCTGGTGAAGATCAAACTGATGAGGGACTGTGCACGTACCAGATCTCCATTACACTAATAAGCTGCTTACTGTGAAGTGAATGAATCAATGAGTACCAATCTTATTCAGCCCCATGGCTTCCCAGTTTTGCAGAACTAAGGATTTCAGTCACCTCCCTCACTGTAACTTCTTGCCTTCATTATGTTAAGAGTGTACATGTTTTTCAGGTCTTAACTAATCCAATTTATCCTTTTGTTTCATCAGACTTCTTGAAACCATTTAGATGACCCAAAAATTTCCATATCCTTCTTCATCAAGGGTATTTTCTCCTCTGATTGCTTTCCTCCTCAAATAACTATAGTCAAATTAAGTCAACATACATTTACTAAGCACCTACTATGTGCTATATAGTGAGCTAAATGTTGGTTGGTTGTTGTCCTTTATTGTTAGAGGACCAGAATGACACCACTATGTTAGAGTCAAGTTATAGTGTGTCCAATTGTGGCTGATTAGACCAAGGAGAGCTCAGAAGACTCTACCACAGGTCAGATACAAATAGTCTTTGTGAACATCTGGGGTGGATTCTCTAAATTTGCCCATCTCATGTTTCTTTTGAGCTACTTCAATTCTGCTTTGCTTAAACAGCCCAGTACCTTCTTTGATGTAGGTATGCCATGCTGGGTGGTCCTTTGCTGGCATCTTCCATGTCACACAATCAATTGCAAAGTACTTCAGAGAGACCCTCAGAGTGTCCTTGTATCATTTCTTCTGACTACCACGTGAAAAATAGACCTGGTTTTAAGAAGTTCACAATCTAATGGGGGAGACACCATGCAAACAACTATATACAAACAAGGTATTGAAAATAATCAACAGAGGGAAGACACTAAAATTAAGGGGGATCAGAAGAGGCTTCCTACAGAATGTGAAATTTTGCTTGGGACTTGAAAGAAGCCAGGAGGTAGAAGAACATTCCAGGCATGGGAGACAGCCATCAGAATGCCCATCATCAGGAGATGGGGTATCTTATACAAGGAATAGTAAGAAGGCCAGTGTCACTGTCCCTTCCCCATAGGGTAGGTGGAAGAGAGGAATGTATACTGAGAAGCTAAAGAACTCAGTAGTCAAGTTATTGATTGATATTTGCTTTTGTTCCTTAAGCTACCTAAACCTCATAAATCTCCTTAACCTCTTGGCTTTTGCTGCTTAAGGGAATCTGGAATTTCTGATATCCATTTCTTTGTTCCCAGAGTCTATTCTGCAAGTTCCTTTTTTGTCATTTTTTTGAGGAGGGGCAATATGGCGCCCAACATTTTTACTGCACCCATACTAATTGAACATAATCTGCCATTTCCAGTTATGGATGTCACCTTCCAATGCCTTATTCATAGATCTTCAAAAGCTCTCTGAAGTTGCTTCTGCTATGATAGTGTTTGAGATATTGGAGTACTTTTGCCATCCATTTCATTATTAAGCATAGTTTTAGGAGTTAATATTGAATGAAAATTTTCAGTAATGTCAGGATCTTCAAATTTTCCTTTTTCAGATTTTAGTAGATTTTTGATTTGATCTCTTATTTCATCTAATCTAATCTTAGGGGTGAAGTTATTCCCTCCAATTGCTCTCCACTGCTCAGCAATACTTTGTTGTGTGACTTAGATTTGAGGAGGCCATCACTACTGCCTATATTCTGACTATATCCCTCTCCAGGATTCCTCCATAGGCTTTCTATTTCTTCTAGAATGAACTTTAAAAGCTTTACACTGCTTGGATGCAACCTATTGTTCCATTCTCATTGGATACATTCCTATACATCAGTCCTCCTCTCTATTGCTCACTGATGACAATCCATCTCCCATTTTCATGGCTTTGTACCAGCCATCTCATATTCCTGAAGCATACTCACTCTTTCAACATGTGTATTTGTTACAAGGGTTCTACAACTCTTCCCTCCCTTCTCTCATTTGCTCTTTCTGTTTCTAATTAGAGTGGGGAAGGTTAGCTATAGTGATACAAAAAAAGAAGGGAAACTATTTTTAAAATATATATTTATTTATTTAACTTTTTACATTCATTTTCACAAAATTTTGGGTTCCAAATTTTCTCCCGATTTGTCCCCTCCCCCCCACCCCAATACACCGAGCATTCTCATTTCCCTTATCACCAATCTGCCCTCTCTTCTATCATCCCTCCCTTCTCTTGTCCCCATCTTCTCTTTTGTCCTGTAGGGCCAGATGACTTTCTATTCCCCATTATCTGTATTTCTTATTTCCTAGTAGCAACAATAATACTCGACAGTTGTTCCTAAAACTTTGAGTTCGAAATTCTTCCCATCCCTCCTTCCCCACCCATTCCCTTTGGGAAGGCAGGCAATTCAATATATTGAATTGCCATGGCTGTGTAGTTTTGCAAATGACTTCCATAATAGTCATGTTGTGTAAGACTAACTATATTTCCCTCCATCCTATCCTGCCCCCTATTGCTTCTATTCTCTTTTGATCCTGTCCCTCCCCAAGAGTGTTGATTTCAAATTGCTCCCTCCTCCATTGCCCTCCCTTCCATCATCCCCCCCATCTTGCTTATCTCCTTCTCCCCCACTTTCCTGTATTGTAAGATAGGTTTTCATACCAAAATGAGTGTGCATTTTATTCCTTCCTTTAGTCGAATGTGATGAGGGTAAACTTCTTGTTTTTTTCTCAGCTCTCCTCTTTTTCCCTCCACTAAAAAGTCTCCTGCTTGCCTCTTGAATGAGAGATAATTTACCCCATTCCATTTCACCCTCTCTCTTCCCACTACGTTTCTCTCTCACCATTTACCTTAATTTCTTTTAAGATATGCTCCCATCCTGTTCAATTCATTCTGTGCTTTCTGTCTCTGTATGTGCGTGCATGTGTGTATGTGTGTGTGCGTGCATGGGTGTACATGTGTGTGTGTATGTGTGTGTGTGGTCCCACCAACTACCCAGATACTGAAATGTTTTAAGAGTTACATGTCTTTCCATGTAGGAATGTAAACAGTTCACCTTTGGTAAGTCCCTTATGACTTCTCTTTGCTGTTTGCTTTTTCATGCTTCTTCTCATTCTTGGGTTTGGAAGTCAAATTTTCTTTTCAGCTCTGGTCTTTTCATCAAGAATGCTTGAAAGGCCTCTATTTCATTGAAAGACCATTTTTCCCCTGAAATATTATACTCAGTTTTGCTGGGTAGGTGATTCTTGGTTTGAGTCCTAGTTCCTTTGACTTCTGGAATATCCTATTCCACACCCTTCGATCCCTTAATGTAGAAGCTGCTAGATCTTGTGTTATCCTGATTGTATTTCCATAATACAGGAGTTGTTTCTTTCTAGCTGTTTGCAATAGTTTCTCCTTGACCTGGGAACTCTGGAATTTGACCACAATGTTCTTAGGAGTTTCTCTTTTTGGATCTCTTTCAGGTGGTGATCAATGGATTCCTTCAATACTTACTTTGCCCTCTGGTTCTAGAATGTCAGGGCAGTTTTCCTTGAAAATTTCATGAAAGATGATGTCTAGGCTCTTTTTTTGATCATGACTTTCAGGTAGTCCCATAATTTTTAAATTGTCTCTCCTGGATCTATTTTCCAGGTCTGTTGTTTTTCCAATGAGATATTTAACATTCTCTTCCATTTTTTCATTCTTTTGGTTTTGTTTGGTGATTTCTTGGTTTCTCAGAAAGTCATTAGCCTCCATCTGTTCCATTCTAATTTTGAGAGAACTATTTTCTTCAGTGAGCTTTTGAACCTCTTTTTCCATTTGGCTAATTCTGCTTTTGAAAGCATCCTTCTCCTCACTGACTTTTTGAACCTCTTTTGCCAATTGAGTGAGCCTATTTTGCAAGGTGTTATTTTCTTCAGCATTTTTTTGGGTCTCTTTTATCAAGGTATTGACCCGTTTTTCATGCTTTTCTTGCATGTCTCTCATTTCTCTTCCCAGTTTTTCCTCCACCTATCTAATTTGATTTTCAAAATCCTTTTTGAGCTCTTCCATGGCCTGAGCCCACTGGATATCTATTTCGGATGTTTGGGATACAGAGGCCTTGGCTTCTATGTCTTTCCCTGATGGTAAGCATTGTACTTCCTCATCAGAAAGGAAAGGTGGAAATATCTGTTCCCCAAGAAAGTAAGCTTCTATGGTCTTATTTTTTTTCCCTTTTCTGGGCATTTTCCCATCCAGTTACTTGACTTCTGAGATTCCTCTCCACCCCTGCCTAGATCTGCCCAGTTAGTGCTTGGGGTCTGATATTCAAATGCTGCTCCCCAGCCTCAGGGCTTTCAGTGGTGGGCGTGGCTGCTATTCAATGTGAGCTTAAGTTCTGGTGCTGGGGTGGGGGCAGGGCCACCTCCCAGGGTCAGTTCCCTCAGGGGGTTTATGCTGAGAGCTTCAGTAATGGCCCTGAGCTCCTGCCTGCTCTGGGAGTTCCGGGCCACCGCTGCCTCTGCTGCTGCCTCTGCCACTTCCTCCCAAGGGGGCCCGAGCCACAGAGACACCCCACTCCCCTCTCGACCAGCCCAGAAGTCTCTCTCACTGACCTGTAGCACCTGTGGGTGGAGGGACCTTTACGGCCTCCAGAGATTCCGTCCCTGAAGCCTGCTCGGATCTGCTCCTCTTGGGGGCCACGCGGCCAGGGCAGGGCAGGGGTGGGCTCCCTGTCCGGTGCGATGGACCTTTGGTGCCAGTTTTTTAGGGCTCTCCGGAATGGAAATCTCCTCCACTGCATTGCTGCGTGGCTTGCACTGCTCCAGAATTTGTGGCGAGTTCTTTTTACAGAAAATTTATGGGCTGTGGATTCGGAGCTAGCATACGTGAGTCTTTCTACTCCGCCATCTTGGCTCCTCCCCCCCAAAACTAATATTTTTTAAAGGCACAAAAGAAAACAGATTGAAGTTTAGGAGGAAACAATCAGGACGGTGACATATGATGTATTACATACTCTTTTTTTTTCTTCAAAAATGAATGAAATGGAGATTCATGTCTTCATAGAAAATCTTCCTTCGAGGTTCTTCTGTGGTATGGAAATGCTCCTTTTTTTGGTGTTTAACTAAAGAATTAATTTTTTTTTTTCAAAAGACCGCTCAAGCATCAACTTTTGCCTTTGTTCCAGGCCCTTTTCAGATTCCCTCCACCTACTAGTGTCCTCCATTCCAAAGTGCCTAAAATATAGCTGCTTTGTGCTTATTTGCTTATTATGCAATTTATATTATCATTATATTGTTTTTATTTTATATTATAATATTTATTTTGTTAAATTATTAACATAATATTTTATTATATGTTATTATAAACATATTCCATTTATACTTGAGTTGTATATATTTGTGTAGGTACTTGTCTCCACCATTTGAATGAAAGCTCTTTGTATGCAGGGATTGTTACAATTATTTGGACTGGCATCCCCAGCACCTAGGCCAGTGCCTGGTTCATAGATGGTGTTTCATAGATATGAACTGATTGATAAGATCCATTTCCAATTTTTTTAATGAGACAGAGCTGTTGTATTGCTAAAGCATCCATGCCCTCAGTCCATTTCATGGGCACTCCCAGTTTCCCTGCTTCAGTGGTCAGTGTCATCTGCACTGAACCATATCCAGCAGAAATTGTTGATTTCTTCTGGTATATGCTGCCTTCTTGTTATAGCAGAGCATAAAGGAGTACCATTTGTTCCCTTGGGCTCTGTGTCAAACTGATCATTATGATAATTTCAAGTAGACCCAGCCTGCAGCCTTTCTGTTTATTTCTTTGCCTCTTAGAAATAGTTACAACACACTGACCAGGGTGCTGACCTACTGAGTGGGACTGGCCAGAGCCAATGTGCCAGCATATCAGTGTGTCTGTCAGTCCCTTATAGGTGCCAAAGTGGCATAGGGGTGCCCGAGGTCCCACTTTATGTTACCCAGCTGGTATTACCCTTCTTTGCCATTCCATCCTTTCCCCAACATGGATGACAGGTTAGAAATTAAAGCATCGTTATTTTGATCATCAGTATCACCACCACTGCCACCATCATCATTATTAGCTCACACACATGTATGTATGCATACATATACATATATACATATATAAACTATAGTTTACAAAGAGCTTTCCTCACAATAGCCTTCTAGTCAGGTGGAGCAATGAATACCATATCATCTCATTTCATCAGAGAAGAAAGAGAAGCTGCAAAAGTTTAAGTGACTTGCCCAAGGTCACACAAAATGACTATATAGCAGAAATTGAATGGAAATCTTCCTGACTTCAAGTCCAGTGCTCTTTCCCCCTCTCCCACAATGCATATATTTTATTTAGAGTCACAACAGAGCCTCGTAACTGTCTAATTTATTATTATATAGTATGGTGCCAGATAATTATACACTGTGGTACAATTTGTTATAACTTGGGCCTGGGCCTGTAGCTGCATAATTTATTATTATACAGTGCTGCCGTGCAAAATACTGGGAGCGTGTAATTTATTATAGAGCTTACTACCTAACCTGTAATCCAGAATGCAGCACACATGCAATGTGGGTGAGTTAATGTTACCATGGGAATCTTAACTTAGAAATTTCTTCATTTTTACACTTCTTTGCTGAGGAAAAGAAGCTTATCTGTTACCTTTTACCTGTCTCTGTGGCCGCAGTCATGTGTACACCTGTTGACTTGAACAACACAAGGTGATTTTGATGACATCAGACAGAGAAAGAGTGAAGGCAACCTCAAGCCAGAAAAGGGCAGTGTGGTGAAGTGGAAAGGATGTTAGACCTGACATCATGGTACCTGGGTTCAAATCCTAGCTCTTAGCAAATCAGTTAAATTTGCTTGATTTTTTTTCCTCCTCTATAAAATGAGGCAGGAGGTGGGCTAGGTGTCTCCCAAGGCCCCTTCTCCTCTAAACATGGCAAGGACTTCTCCATAGATTCATAAAAGGTTAGAATTGGGAGTCCCTTTGGGAGTTGGTCTAGATTTGGGAGGCAGGCCTAAAGAAAGTCTGTTCTAAAACTAACAAGAGTTTTAGCAGTGGAAGGACCTTCAAGATTATCTAATGAGCCCCTCTCATGAGTACACTAAAGCCCCCAAAGGAGAAGTGACTTGCCCAAAGTTACTTGAGCAAAGTCTTCTGACCTGACAGGGCTCTTTCCACCACAACCATAGTCTACTTTGAGTTAGGAAGACCTGAATTCTGGTCCCTTCCCAGATATATACTGCCTTTGTGATCCTCTAAAATGATAGGTTGCAGAGAAAATGCTGACCAAAATCAGTAGAGGGAGTTACCTCGTTGGGTAGTTTTCTATGACATCACAGGTCTACTCTCTAGTGCCTGACTATGTGAGAAAAATTTTCTTCTAGCAAATGAATCTCTTGACCTCAGGGAATCTGTCTCATGGGAACAAATGCCTAAAGTTCACAGGATGGAGAACTACTGGGACTTCAGAGATCATCTGACTAGAGGTAGCTAGAGAAAGAGTGATAGACCTCAAGTCAAGAAAACCTTTGTTCAGATTCTTAGACACTAGCTGTGTGACCTTGGGTAAGTCACTTAACCTCTCTCACCTACAAAATGGGCTTTTATAAACCTTACATTGGGTTGTTGTAAGGCTTTGATAGGATAACACATGTAAAGTGCTTTATAAACTCTAAGACACTATAAAGATGCTAGCTTTTTATTGTCATTATAATTATCACATAGCTCAACTCCCCACCGTAAAGTAACTTACTGAAGGTCATCCATTTAGTTAGTAGCAGGGAATCTTTCCATTCTAACACATTGCCTTTCCTGTCAGTACCTAAAACACATATATTTACACCCAACCTATCCAAAGGATATTCATTAAAGAGATAAGCACCATCTAACTCCTGCATCTCTAGAAGGTGCGTAGGACATCTGTGCTGGAAGAGATTTTGGAGATTACCTAGTACAACTCCTTTGTCTCACAGATGGGGAAATTAAGGCCCAGACAAGGGAAGTAGGTTGTCAGTGGTCACTCAGCAA
Source organism: Bettongia penicillata ogilbyi (assembly GCA_023548195.1). NCBI lineage: Eukaryota > Metazoa > Chordata > Mammalia > Diprotodontia > Potoroidae > Bettongia > Bettongia penicillata. Next base: position 4,114,484 of record JAJHZJ010000397.1, on the reverse strand, counting down.
AGCCAGAAGTATATACCACTGATCTCTTGCTCTCATTCAGACATTCTTTCCACCACATCATGACACCCTTTTATCCCATTCCCCTCATTTGAGGCTTGCTGCAATCCTTAGCAACTATGAGACTTTAGGGAGTAGAGTGGGGGAAGAAAGAAGGTTTCCATGCAATGTAAGACCTAATGGGTCTCATGTGAACTTAGTTACCATCAGTCCTATGGGCCTGGCATTTGTATTATAAATCCCTGAGCTTGAGCATGGCAGCTTTCAGGAAGCTCCCTCTTCTCATCCAGAGAGTGACCAAAATAGCTGGGTACCTCAGATTCAAAGGGGTCTGTTGGTTCACAGACAGTCAGGACCACAGCTAGCCACCTCCCACTGAGATACTTATTTTTTCCAGTCAGCTACAGGACATAATTCAAAGGTATTTATTATAATAGCATAGAAAGAGAAATCACAATATAAAAATGTTTAAAATTCACAAAATAGCAATATAACATTCCTCCCCATTCCCCCAGGGCACAACCTCTCAGAAATATACTAAGCATAAGTGTACATGAACAGAATTCATGCATGAGAGGGACACATCTACAGAACACATGTGGCCAGAGTATAGTCATGAAAGGGTAATTCATGTCTCTGATGCTACAGGACCATTGGTGTCCTTGGAGATGTCATCATGCTATATATGGTGGGCTGGTTCTCCACTCACTGGGTGTGGTGTTTTTGCTGGGCTCTTTGCTCAGCTGGTACCCATCTTGGCTTGTGAACTGGTTTCTGGTGGGTGTGTGGTCTCTGATAAACACTACTCCCTGATACAAGCTGCAGGCTCATCTCTTTTAGGGCCAACAGCTGGTCATTTCAGCTCTAAGCTATAATAGTTATAATTTCTCCTTGATTAGGGCAGGCAGACAACGAAGAAAGACTAGGCAGAATAGCCCCAGGCTAAGATTAAATCTTTCTTTTTGATCCCTATGTGTGAGTAGGGTTCAAAGCTCTCTGTTACAGATAACTAACTAAGGGTTAGATATTCCCAAAATGCTCCCTGGTTTAGCACGGATGAATATGAATAAGAACAAAAGGTTAGCTAAGATGGTATAGGCATCAGACTCTACCCTCCTAGCCCACACTTCTGTCTTTATCATGCCTATCTGCCAGCAGTCAAGCTTGGCTACTTTAATGCTCTATTTTGGCCAGGAGGAAAACCTCACTGTCTCCCTCTGCTGCCTCCATTCCTTCTCCCACCAAACAAGAATCTGTAGTTCTGATAAGTTATATGTGGTACATACGAAAATCTGTGACCATCATAAACAATATAAGTTGATAAATGGTATCCAACTACACAGTAGAATTCATACATAGATCCCTAAGACATGACACCCACAGTACAACTACATGTAACTATCATTAGTATTTGGGATTATATATATGTATGTATGTATATATTTTATGTGTATACATATATTTATATGTATGGGTATGTATATATGTTGTTGTGTTATCAATAACATACATGACAACACATCTTTCAAACCAAAGATACACACCTCAGTGCTATATAAAACATATAACGAGATCATATCCAATGACCACGAGCAGAAACATAGAATAGCACTATATCAAGAGTACATGCAGAACACTGTATACTAGTATACATAGCAATGATGTTTAACACAGCAACAAACACGGAAGTCATAGTCAGCATATAATAGCATATATAGCCAAACATCTACTAGCTGTGTGACCTTGAGGAAAGTCATTTAATTTCTGTCTGCCTCAGTTTTCTTGTCTATGGAATGGGGCTAATAATGGCATCTGCTGTCTCTTAGGATTGTTGTATGTATAAAGTAATAAATATTTGTAAAGTATTTTGCAAACTTTAAAGCAATATATGAATGTGATTAATGTTGTAGCCATGGCACACGAAGTATATGTTAGCCGAATTATATCAGGCAGCATGGTTTGATTACATGGGTTGTTGTTGTCCAGTTGTTTTAGTTATGTCTGACTCTTCATGACCTCATTTGAGGTTTTCTTGACAAAGAAACTGGAATGGTTTGCCATTTCCTTTTCCATCTCATTTTACAGATGAGAAAACTGAGGCAAACAGGGTAAAATGATTTGCCCAGGGTCACACAGCTAATAAAGTATCTGAGACCAGATTTGAATCCAAGAAGATGAGCCTTCCTGATTCTAGGCCCAGCACTCTATGCACTCTGGCATCACCTTGCTTCCTGACTATATAGATAACCACTTCTATTTATCTTAAACATCACGCATGAGCTTGGGTCCTGGTCTAATAGGCTTATGGACCATAATCTCCTGAGCTCCTAGACGGCCCAGGCATCTTACCATCATCCTCAGACCTCCTGGCTTATAGGTCCAAACCCAAACTTATCAATGGCTCAGCCTGAATATTGTTGCCTCTGAGCTCTATGGGTACCCTCCATTCTCAGGTGCTTCCACAACTGGAGTATTGGAGAAAAAGGCTGCCTCTCCCAGTCAACATAATCAGATTGCTGGGCACACAACTCAAGATATCATCTCGTGATGCCATCAGTCCTCTTCAAGAACAAAGGATGAACAGCAATAATTAGACTCCTGGGTCTGTAGTCCCAGGACTGAATACATGGATGAGTCAGGGCACTGATCTCTCTTCCCAGGCACTCTGGGTGTCCCGTGTTATTTCTCTGATCTTCTAGCAGATACCACTGCCCAGTGTCTTTCTCATCTGAGTCATTATTTCCTGTGCTATTATCTAGTCCTTAAAGTCTTTTTGGTGAGAGGACTTTTCTTCTTGGTCTTTTTGACTGATTTTTCCATGATTCCTTTTCCTCCAGCTTTCCTCCATGAGGGAGCCCAACTAACTCCCCAATAGGAAATGGGTGTAATGTATTATGTTTTCAGGGCTTCAACCATTCTCCAGCACCATCTTACAGACTGGCACCAGTCTTCCAGCTACTTAATATGGGATGACTTTCTATTGGTCTGCTATCTTGTATGTTCCCTAAGGTTTCTTAGAAGAACTCCATCATCTTGTCGAAGGCTTTGAATTGGTTATGAATTTTTATGTCTCCTCCATCTTCTGAGATGTAAAAGTACAAGTTGATAGGCAAGTTTGCTCTCATTCAGACATCAGCAAGTATTATGCCTGGGAATATAGTATGTATACACAAATGCCAACCCATCTTTTGTCATATCCATAGAGATATGGCCATCAAAACCCTGGGAGGTAACTAAGGACCTATTTGCTGGTCAAGTAGATGACCCAGAAATCTCTAGGGTTCTTATCCCTTGAATTTGACCTGGGACAGAGTCTCAGAGTTTTCAAGTGCTCAAGACATTAAACTAGAGGATATCAGCATGGCCACAGAGAGATAAGGAAACATCTTATTTAGCCACATGGACAAGTAGTGTAGTAGCCAGGCCTTTTCCAGTGGAGAGGTCACACAGAACCATGGGAGGATAAGAATGAATATATCTGAATTTGGTATGGAATGACAAGCAGGAGTAGCTGAATTGAGGAGATATTCAGACCACAAGCTAAGAAGGGACTGGGCCTGTGTTGCTGGCCAAGCAAACCTAGAAGATCAGAAATAGAAACATTTTCTCTTTCTTACTCCCTCTCAGGAAGAAGCTCTGTTTTCCAATCAATCCTTTTACTTCCTGGTTTTTCTTGTCTCTTCCAGGCTGCTTTAGCTAGCACTGAGAGTTTTGATTTCCCTGTTTAATTTTGTTTTGCTATTCAGCTGATTACTTATTTAAAAAATTAAAATAAAAAAACTTGTTGGCCAACAAACCCAAGCTGTTTGCTTGCTTGAATTGTGGAGAGTAAGACTGAGAGAGAAAAAGCTGGAAAAAGCCAACAAAACCCCTTAAAAGGGCAAGAAACCATTTTCCCCTCAGCAAAAATTGTAGGGCGGGGACAAGAAAGGGAGAGAGTGAATAGGATATTTTTATAACCTTTCAGATTGTGCACATCCCAATTTGAACCATCAACTTATTTCCTTCTCACTTTTTTTTTTTTTAATGTCTGTGAGCTAAGAAGTCCCTCTGTGAAGATGAGCAAGCCTCCTGCAGGGCTGCTTAAAAAAATAGTCTATTCTAAGAAGGGGGTAGGGAATGGAGAGAGGAGAAGGACTTCACACAGGCACCAATGATTTGGGCTAAATAATTTAACTGTACAGGAAGCAGCTCTAGCTGTCAGGACTGCGGGATGGATAACCCCTGTCCCCACTCACAAGCTCCCCCTGGTTGTTAGATCAGAAAATGGGATCTGCTGATTCCACCCAAACTTCTAAGACTTCTGTTTTCCCAGCATGCCCCCTAGTGTACATTGCAACTCTTAGGCTCTGGGTATACCTAAGGATGATAAGGTAGGGTTCTAGATTTTATTCCTGACAAAAACCAACACCTTCTTGGTCAGAGAAGAGCCTAGCAGGGAAGTCAAATATAGAGAAATACATGGCCACAACACCTTAGCCACTGTAGAGACTTTTGGATTCCTGGCCGCTCATGCTTGTGAGTACAGGGTGAAATGGTCTATCATTGTGTGGGTATTGCTTATATTTTTCCCATCTTCTTCCAAAAAAAGATACTTTTTAAGTCCATACACACAAGTTCCAACAGCTTGTTAGTGCTTATATCCAACAAGTATTCAGCACAATTTGGCAGGACTTTGCTACGGACATATGGGGCATAAGTCTGACACTTCTTATAGACATCTGCTGCCATGTGAGACCAGGAAAATCTGCTTCTTAGTAGTTCTGCTGCCCTCTCTTGACCCGTGTCCAAAATCATCATATAGTGCTGTTATAACCAGAGAACAGAATGTCTTGAGTATTACCAATTGCTTTCTGTTACTACCTATGGGATCAATTACAGGTTGATACAACATTCCATTGCATAGATGCAATATCTGCCATTGTTTCGCTAGTAAGATGCCCTCTAGGGAAAGAAATAAATCCCCATGCGATACTCCCTCACTTCAGGGTTTGTATCACTTCTTATAGTCTTTTATCATGAAGTTGTTCCCACTGCCAATCATCCAAAGAAAATGAGACAAAGAGGATTGTTTCAATGCCAAAAAACAGATTACTGATGTTATGCTGTCTAGTGGGAGCCCCAAATTCTTAGTTACACTTCCATATGACTGTGGTCCAGCTCCTTCGAAATCACTGATAGCCTTCACCCCTTCTGGGATTATTACCATCACTTTGGATAGTGAGAGGCTCTTGGACAGAAAATTTTGATCTAAATTAGTCCTCTCTGGCCAGTAGTGTATACTGAACTCATAGTTGGCTAATGATGCTAATCATCTCTGGCAGCTAGAATTCAGCTTGGATTCTGGTCAACATATAGGTCAGTGGATTGGTGTCTTTCCTTACTTTAAGTTTAATTCCCAAGTTATAGTCTTTGGATTTCTCAATGACAGCTCATCTCAAAGCCAAGAACTGCAGTTTGCTAATGGGATACCAAATCCTTACAGTCAATATGTCCTCTGCTGAGAAATGCAATAGGTTTCTAGTGACTATAACTCTCTACTGACTTGGGATTGTTCCCAGGCAAATCAAGCTAGCATTAGTGTGCAGGGGGGAAGAAATCTTTCTCAGTTCTTCAAGGCTAACTCTGTTGTATTTGTAATTGACTGAATCCTTAAAAATTTCTTAATACTTCTAATTCTAGCATTTTCTGAATGGTGTCAAAGGAGGCAAGCTAGACTGATGTTTCTTATTTCAGTTCTTTCCAACCATATACATAAGCGAGAGGACAGATCATGGCATCATAGTTTTAGAACTGGAAGGAACCACAGAGGCCCTCTAATCCAACCCCCTCATTTTACAGATGAGAAAACTGAGGCACAGAGAGGTTAAGTAATTTGCCCAGGGTTAGTATCAGAGGCAGGATTTGAACCTTGGTTTTACTGATCCCAAGTTCAGCTTTTCATCCATTATACCAAAAAGCTGAAAAGCTTAGTCATGTAAGTATAACTCTTCTAAAATTTTCTGTAAACTTGGAAAAATCATACAATCATAGATTTAGAGCTAGGAAGGACCTTAGAGGTCATTAAGTCCATTTTACAGAAGAGAAAACTGAGAGGGGAAGAGCCAAGATGACGGAGTAGAAAGACTCACATATGCTAGCTCCGAACCCACAGCCCATATATTTCCTGCAAAAAGAACTCCCCACAAATTCTGGAGCACTACAAGGTGCGCAGAAACACAGTGGAAAAGATTTCTGTTCCAGAGAGCCCTGGAGAGCCGTCCCCAGGGGTCCATCGTGCTCCAGACAGTGGAGCTCACCCCTGAGCTGCCCTGGCCCCACGGCCCCAGAGGAGCAGATCCGAGCAGGCTTCAGGGATGGAATCTCCGGTGGCCACGAAGGTCCCTCCACCCACACGTGCTCCAGGTCAGTGAGAGAGACTTCTGGGCTGGCAGAGAGGGGAGGGGGATGTCTCTGTGACTCAGGCCTCCTTGGGAGGCAGCAGCAGAGGCAGCAGCAGTGGCAGAGGCAGCGGCAGCGACTGGAACTCCTGGAGCAGCAGGCAGAAGTTCAGGGCCATTACCAAAGGTCTCTGCATAAAACCCCTGAGGTAACTGAGCCTAGGAACCGGCCCTGCCCCCACCTGAGCACCAGAACGTAAGCTCACATTAAATAGCAGCTGCACCTGCCGCGGAAAGCCCATTTGAATCTCAGACCCCAAGCACTAGCTGGGCGGATCTAGGCAGGGGTGGAGAGGAATCTCAGAAGCCAAGTAACTGCCTGGGAAAATGCCCAGAAAAGGAAAGAAAAATAAGACTATAGAAAGCTACTTTGATGGGGTACAGATGTTCCCGCCTTTCAATTCTGATGACGAGGAACAACTCTTACCATCAGGGAAAGACGTGGGGGTCGGGGCCTCTGTATCCCAGACACCCCAGGTGGATGTCCAGTGGGCTCAGGCCATGGAAGAGGTCAAAAAGGATTTTGAAAATCAAGTTAGACAGGTGGAGAAAAAACTGGGAAGAGAAATGAGAGACATGCAAGAAAAGCATGAAAAATAGGTCAATACATTGCTAAAGGAGACCCAAAAAAATGCTGAAGAAAATAACACCTTGAAAAATAGGCTAACTCAACTGGCAAAAGAGGTTCAAAAAGCCAATGAGGAGAAGAATGCTTTCAAAAGCAGAATTAGCCAAATGGAAAAAGAGGTTCAAAAGCTCACTGAAGAAAATAGTTCTCTCAAGATTAGAATGGAACAGATGGAGTCTAATGACTTTATGAGAAACCAAGAAATCATAAAACAAAACCAAAAGAATGAAAAAATGGAAGAGAATGTTAAATATCTTATTGGAAAAACAACTGACCTGGAAAATAGATCCAGGAGAGACAATTAGGAAATTATGGGACTACCTGAAAGCCATGATCAAAAAAAGAGCCTAGACATCATCTTCCATGAAATTATCGAAGAAAACTGCCCTGATATTCTAGAACCAGAGGGCAAAATAAGTATTGAAAGAATCCATCGATCACCACCTGAAAGAGATCCAAAAAGAGAAAATCCTAGGAACGTTGTGGCCAAATTCCAGAATTCCCAGCTCAAGGAGAAAATATTGCAAGCTACTAGAAGGAAACAATTCCAGTATTGTGGAAATACAATCAGGATAACACAAGATCTAGCAGCTTTTACATTAAGGGATCGAAGGGCGTGGAATAGGATATTCCAGAAGTCAAAGGAACTAGGACTCAAACCAAGAATCACCTATCCAGCAAAACTGAATATAATATTTCAGGGGAAAAATGGTCTTTCAATGAAATAGAGGACTTTCAAGCATTCTTGATGAAAAGACCAGAGCTGAAAAGAAAATTTGACTTCCAAACCCAAGAATGAGAAGAAGCAGGAAAAAGCAAACAGCAAAGAGAAGTCATAAGGGACTTACCAAAGGTGAACTGTTTACATTCCTACATGGAAAGACATGTAACTCTTAAAACATTTCAGTATCTGGGTAGTTGGTGGGACCACACACACACATACATACACACACATGTACACTTGCACACATATACAGAGACAGAAAGCACAGAGTGAATTGAATAGGATGGGACCATATCTTAAAAGAAATTAAGGTAAATGGTGAGAGAGAAATGTAGTGGGAGGAAAAAGGGTGAAATGGAATGGGGTAAATTATCTCTCATTCAAGAGGCAAGCAGGAGACTTTTTAGTGGAGGGAAAAAGAGGAGAGCTGAGAAAAAAACAAGAAGTTTACCCTCATCACATTCGACTAAAGGAAGGAATAAAATGCACATTCATTTTGGTATGAAAACCTATCTTACAATACAGGAAAGTGGGGGAGAAGGAGATAAGCAAGATGGGGGGGATGATGGAAGGGAGGGCAATGGGAGGAGGGAGCAATTTGAAGTCAACACTCAGGGAGGGACAGGATCAAAAGACAGAATAGAAACAATGGGGGGCAGGATAGGATGGAGGGAAATACAGTTAGTCTTACACAACACGACTGTTATCGAAGTCATTTGCAAAACTACACAGATAGGGCCTATATTGAATTGCCTGCCTTCCCAAAGGGAACGGGTGGGGAGGGAGGGATGGGGAGAATTTGGAACTCAAAGTTTTAGGAACAACTGTTGAGTATTGTTCTTGCTACTAGGAAATAAGAAATACAGTTAATAGGGAATAGAAAGTCATCTGGCCCTACAGGACAAAAGAGAAGATGGGGACAAGAGAAGGGAGGGATGATAGAAGAGAGGGCATATTGGTGATAGGGAAAATTAGAATGCTGGGTGTATTGGGGTGGGGGGAGGGGATAAAAGGGGAGAAAATTTGGAACCCAAAATTTTGTGAAAATGAATGTAAAAATTTAAATAAAAAATTTATATTAAAAAAAAAAGAAAAAAAGAAGAGAAAACTGAGGCCCAGAGAGGTTTAGTGGAGGCAGTTGACGGCATAGTGAATAATAGACCACTGAACCTGGAATCAGGAAGACCTAAGTTCAAATCTTGCCTTAGACACTTACTAGCTTTGTGACCCTGGGCAAGTCATTTAACCTTTGATTGCCTCCATTTCCTCAACTGTAAAATGGAGATTATAATAGTACTTACCTCCCAAAACTGTTGTGAGGAAGAATAAAATGAGATAGAATGCAATAAGCACTTTGCAGACCTTAAAATACTATATAAATACTTGATATTGTTATTATTAAATGACTTACTCAGCATCACACATGTCTGGGATGGGATTTGGACCCAGATCTGCCTGATTACAAGCCCCACACTCTTTCTATCCCACCACACAATTCACAGATATTCTTTGAATGTGACCAATTGATGAGCCCTGCTATCTTCTCAAGATCCATGCTCCCTCCCTAGTGAGACATTATGTGATTTGCATACTTGACAAAAGCTCTCCAAAACCATCACTTGCCAATGGACAGGGTTTTTTTTAATATTTTACTTTTTTCCAGTTACATGTAAAAACAATTTTTGACATTCATTTAAAAAAAAGTCTTGAGTTCCAAATTCTCTCCCTCCACCCTCACTTCATAAGATAGCAAACAATCCAATACAGGTTATACATGTGCAGTCATGCAAAACATATTTCCATATTAATCATGTTATCAAAGAAAACAGACAAAAAAAACCACCAAAAAATAAGGTTAAAAAAGTATGCTTCAGTCTTCATTCAGCTGTCATCAGCTCTTTCTCTGCAAGGGGAGAGCATTTTTCACCATAAGTCTTGAATCTTTGTATTGCTGAGAATAGCTAAGACATTCACAGTTGATCATCATATAATATTGCTGTTACTGTGTACAGTGTCTGATGGATGAGTTCATACTAATTTTGAGCTAATTTTTCCCTTTGTGGGTCTTTCTAAAGGCAGTGAGGATATCTGAACATACCAGAAGTTTCAGATAGTTCATGTTTCCTACCACCTTTCCTGTAAGCCACTGAAATATGGGCATTTCCCATTCATCCACCCCCTATACACATGTGTATATGTACACACACACATACATTCACACATACTTCCAGATCCTTGAAGTATATGCTTCAATTCCTAGAATCTTGCTGAGATGAGAACGGTAGTCACTTTGTCACCCTCTGCTATGGATTTGTAGTATCCACTGCATTCATCCAATACTAAAAGCTACTGCTACCCAACAAATAATCCAAAGTACTTTGACTTTGTGGCATATAACGCTCACTTTAGCACCCTCCTTCAATGCCCAGTAGTCTACAAACATCTATATTCTCCTATTCTTCTCTCTTCTACCACCAGGTGAGTACTGAGCTACTGGACTCTATGATGATGCCATTGACCAATGGTTTCTTCAGATGATTTCTGAGGTCTTCCATAGCCAAGAGGGCAAATTCTGAGATTACTTTTGAAAAGATCAGGCATCATTGAGCTGGATTTTTTTATATTGCTCTTCAGGCATATACCACATCTCACATATGCAATGAGAACATTTTTGCATTAAAATCCTTCCTCAAATTATTCTTCAATTAATTGATCTAGAATCACCAAAGGCAAACTTTTCTGGACCCACTATTGAGGCGGAGAAGTTGGTGCTCCTAAATGGTTCTCATTACTATTGGCTTCTCATTTCCTCTAGGCTTCTATGCAGGAAATATTAGTTATCAGAGTATCTGGGTATTGGGCCCCAGCTTACTTCTCAAAGTATCCTGCTAATATTTTGAAAAGTCTGAAGTTGTCCCAGTCAATGCTGACACACCCAAGATATTTGCTAGTTCTGTATGCACCAGAGCCAGCACCCACTTTTCTGCAGCCACTGACAACTTCCTTAGAGAACATCAATAAATTCCATTTGTGACTAGCCCAAGGGTTTGAATTCAGTCCAAGGGCGCACTTGAGGAGCTAAAGGGATACATGTGGCCTAGATGCTGCAGATTTTCAACTCTTGGGCTAGACTTTCTAATTCAGCCCATAAAGACCTACTCCTCTCTACACTCAAGACATCTTTTGCAAATAGCTCTATAGAATGACTGTAATCCAATCATCACTTGTGATATGCTATCCGCCACAGCAGGACATCCTTTTCAGTTATCATAGTCTCTGCTGCACAAGGTCCAGATAGAAAAATCCAGGAACTGCAGATGAAGAAAAGCTTAGCTTCTTTGAGATCTCAGGTCACCCTTCTCCAACCCCACTGATGTCTCCCAATTCCAAGTCATTCAACTTCTTATATACTAATAACTGATTCCCTTTGGTCCCCATTTGTAACAATTACAAGAAAAACTCTACCTATTTGATCATACTCTGCCATTGCTATTCTTGCATGCGTCTTCTTCGTCTTCTTGTACCAAGCCTTTTTTTTTCGTTGAGGAGAGTGACTCTGTCCACTAAGCTACCTCCCATCAGATCTGTCTTGATCTTTTTCAGTGGACTCTGGGGGATTCAGGGGATCCTCTCATTTGATCTCAATGGCTTGAGATGTCTTAGAACTCTGTGAAGTTATTTTCAGTTGAATCAGCATGCTCTCCCAGCCCATAGACTTTTCCTACTTAGTCAAATAGATTACAATAATTCTGAATATCTAGAAGGAAATGATGTTCCTTTTGCTCACTCTGCCATAGATGGGTCCATAGAAGGACATCATGTAAATTACCTTACTGAGTTAGAAAAAAATAACAAAGTTCATTTGGAAGAACAATAGGTCAAGAATTTCATAGAAACTAGGGAGAAATGATGTACAGGAAAGAAAACCAACAGTATCAGACCTTACACTATATTATTAGGTGAGAGCATTGTTGAAGTGGAAAATGGATAATTTTGATTATTTTAAATTAAAATTTTATTGTATAAATGTAGCCAAGATTAGAAAGAATGCAGGAAATTGGGAGAAAATTTTCATGAACAATCTCTCAGACAGGATGTGATTGTTTTGGAATACTTGCTGTAGTGTAAGAAATGATGAGCTGGATGATTTAGGAAAATGTGGAAAGACTTGGATCTGTGAAGAAAGATGCCATCCACCTCCAGAGAAAGAAATGACAAGTGGAAATGTGCATAGTACAGTCTTACATATATGTGTATATTTATAGGTATCTATGTATGTGTATGTGTATCTGTGTTTAATTGTAGCCTTCTTTAGGGTGGGGTTAGGGGAGGGAAGGAAAAAATAAGAGAAAAAGACATCATGTACTATTTGCCAGGGAACTTGAGTCAGCCTGGCAGATTCCATGCCTTCCACAAGACTTGTACCCTTGACCAAAACCTCCTGTAGTAACTCCTCCAACTGTTAACACAAAGACATGGACCTTTTCTTGCTCTTGCTTGGAGATAGTTGGGAACTTCACACAGGGGCCATTGGGAACTCTCTATATTACCAAGATGGCCATCCAGCACCATCCAAGTACCAGAGTCTGTTGTGTTGTCAATACAAGTACAACATCATAAGCAAGTCCCCTGAGACTCTAACTGACCACATTTCTCTGTCTCAGTTCTGTCATCAATAACAATACTTTAAAAAAAAGAACACTATTGAATCTATATTCAATTTAATCAATATTCAATAGAATCAATGTTCATCAAATATTGATTCAATGATATTCTTTTTAAAAAAAGTGGATTGTTATTAGTAGCTTTAGCTTTGACATCATTTAAATTTCACCATGAATCTTTTCTCTCCCATATCCTACAGATTCGTATCTAATAGCAAGAAATTCTTTTTTAAAAAGAGGGAGAGAAAAAAATTCAGCAAAACTGATATACATATAAACAAATCTAATGTTATAAAACTTTTCCCATACCTGTGGAGCCAAGTATTTGCTAAGGAGCAAAAGTGGCTTCTAACATCGCCTCTTTAGGGCCAAACTTGTTTCATATAATTCTGCAAAATTCTGTTTTGCTTGTTTTGTGGTGTTTGTTCTCTCTTTTTACATTGTTGCAGTCTTTGAGAATATTGTTTTTCTGGTTCTGCTCACCTCACTTTATACCAGCTATAACCAGATGTCCTTGAATTAGCCCTTCTGAGTCCAGAAAGTCAACTGTTAAGTTTTTATTTTGTGAGCATTTCCACCTTGGAAATTGGTAAACACTACAAATCAGAGCTTGACTTACGGTTTTGTTTGTTGTCCCGGGGCGGGGGGGCGGGGGTCCCCAGTCCCAAAGTCTAGACTTAACAGAGAGATGGAGAAAATGTTAATAATGCAGCTTAAACTTTAGAAATATATCCTGCAATTTGGAGAGTTACTTGTTAGACAATCACCAGCACATTCCTTAGAACCTTAGAACCCACGCTTACCTCAAGCCTGGGGCAATTTCCTCAGGAACAGCCTGTAGAGGGAAATGTGACTCTTGATTGAGTGAGGGGCCTCCAAGCCTGGTAGCTATAAAAGACAGAGAATTCAAGAAAGATGGAAGATAGACAAGGCATAGATTTTTGAATGATCAATGGGATATTCCCCTGAAGCTGCAGAAAAGTGGGGCAGCTAGCCCCCTCCCCTAAACTGTCTCCTGATCCCAAGGGCCTATGACCTCACAGCCTGCTAAGAATGGATTTTCCCAGGGAGATCATGCTCTTGTTTGAATTAAAGATTTTATCTTGCTCCCAAGGAGCTAGTTTACTCTTCTGTATTCTTTTCTCTCCTCTAATCTGTATAACTTTACAGATTTCTGTTTATTATTCTCTTAGTTAAATGGGTTTGCTCACTATATGAAATGATTGTTTGTGTTTGTTTGCATTTGGAGGGAAGCAGATAAGTGGAGGAGAATAACTGATGCCTTTCTTTTGAAAGTGACCAAGGAAAGTGGCTTTTATTCTGAAAAGATAGCATTGTAATTCTAGACTACCAATATTTGATATGTGGTAGATGGATATTAATTTTCTAGCCCAATGCCCATGTTGGAGAGAGAAGACTAAAGAAGTGACCTTCTAGCTATAGCCTATTACTTCCCACAAAGCTGGAAATCATGGTCTCCCTTGGAGAAAAGGTGGACCAGATCCCAGATCAGCTATCCAATGCCATGTATGGGTCAGTCATGACGTTTTTTGTACACTTTTAAAACTTTTAAAATTTATTATCTCTCATTTCCATACCCCATTGAACAATTATAAATAAATAACTAAAGTCCTCATAAATATGCAGAATTCTGCAAAACAAAGTCTCACAAGGACCATATTTGAAAAATGTCTTATTCTGTATTTTAAGTCCATCACCTCTCCGGTTGAAAGTGGAAGACATGCTTCATCTTCAGTCCTCTGGACTCTTGGTTTATCCTTGCATTGATCAGAATTCTAAAGTCTTTTAAAGTTGTTTTTCTCTATTACATTATTGTCATTGTGCGAGCTGTTCACCTAGTTTTGCTCCTTTTACCCTGCATCAATCAAATCATGGAGATTTTCCCAGTTCCCTCTGAAATTTTCCATTTCACCATTTCTTACGGCACAAAAATATTCCACTATATTCATATACCACAATTTGTTTAACCACTCCCCAGTAAGACAAAAAGAGCTACTGTAATTTTTTTTTAAACATATGAGCCTTTTCCTCTTTCTTTGGGGTGTAGGTCTAGCAGTGGTATGACAGGATTGAAGGGTACACACCATTTTAGTAACTTTGGGAGTATAGTTCCAAATTGTTGTCTAGAGTGGACCAGACATTACATATTCATGTTTGATCCACCTAAATTACAAGTTCATGGAAGTCTCTCCATACTTCTCCATATTTATCATTCTTGTTGCTTCTTATAGCACAGTTGTATTCCATTAGATTCATTTACCAAAATTTGTTTACATATTCTGCAATTGATCACCACCTATTTTGTTTCTAGTTCTTAGCTACTGTACACACACACACACACACACACACACACACACAAGATGCTGTTCTAAATATTTGGGTGATCAGAGGCATGTCTAACCAGAAGTCAGAGAATTCATTTGGTGGCTGTGGTTGCACCTCTGAAAAGGAGAATAGTTTCCCATATCAACTCCTCTTTTTCAGGGCTGGGAGGTTAATCACCTGTAGTCCATCATTACTTACATCTCCTGCATCTGGAACTGCTAAGAGTGATTCTCTCCCAGCACCAGAGTACACTAAAGATAAAAAGTGAGTTGCTCAAAGTAACTCTCCGCCTCCTAGCATGTTCCTTGTTTTGTCTTCAGTCACTCTTTCTCTTGTCATGCAGGCTTCAAACTTTCTTGCTAATTCCTAGTCATCCTTGTCATCATCATCATCAATCCGCTCAGGAGTTTTACTAATTAATTCCCAAACCATCCTATTACCAGTGGTTTCCGTAAAAATGTTTGTCTCACTATTTTGGGCAGGGGACACAACACCATTACTGCTTCTCTGCCCTTGTATTTCTTGACTTATAATTTAATCTTCCCAATCATGTTCTCAGCATGGTGTGAAAGCTACACAACATCATCTGCACAGCCAGGAGTCTTTGGTGTGGGTCGATTCCTATGAAACAGCACCAAGTTTCTCATACCTGCATAGCCATGGGAACAACTAACCCCAGTGCTTGATCACAATGTCCCCACTGCCCCAGTTCAACATCATGGATAAATGAAATAATAGTTGTTTCTCTGCAGCTGGTATAATCTGAAAAAACAAATATGTTGGAAACTCTGTTGTACCATCAAAATCTGAACTTTTTCCCCAGTGGATCTCTGCACTGTTGAGGAGTATCCAATTCAATTTGATTCAATCAGAATTTATGAAGTACCTACTATGTTCCATTCACCACGCAAGACATTATAGACACCAAGACAAAAGCAAAATCACCCTGACCCTCAAGAAGTCATTTACTGGGAAGGAAAACAATGTGTATATCTATGAGCAGATAAAAGTACGTACAAAGCATAAAGTGAGTGGGGTGGGATGGCTCACACTGCTTCACCAACTATACGGCTGAGGTATGCATTCGTTGTCCCAGACATTATCATTCTAGGGACTCATGATTCCAAGATCAGAGATAGGAGTTATAATAAACTAGGCAAGTCATGTTATAGAGCCAGTGGCCATTGGGTCCTAAGGATGCAATTTTCTGAGCAATTACATCAGTTACTTCTGTTTCTATAGCATCACAACATTGTTTGTGAAAGTTACCCAAATTCTCCTTTATTTTGAAGGAAGAAAAGTATTGTCTTGTGTTGTCGGACACTGCATCTGATGGATGTATCCAGTTTTTGACTCCATCCAAGACTGATATCCTAGATGGGCCCCAACAACATATCAATTGAGTTACCTCCCTCTCACATATGGGGCTCCCATATAAGTTATCCCGAGTTCAAGATACCTTGTGCATCTATATCCATTCAAAATCATAGCTCACAAGCCCCCATTAATGTTTTTACCTTCTCTATACTCAACCAAAGGAAACAAAACTACTCCAAAGTAAAAGTGTTTCCGGAAATAGTATAATAAGAAAAGTCTCAGTAGAACATCCTGCTCATAAATCTAAGGGATACTGTCTTACAAACAAATGGAAAAAGCAGACATATCTTAGTGTTATGCATGAAAGGAGAATCCACAGGGAATACTTGTGGTCAGAGCACACGCATATGCCTGGAATACATTCCCTCCTTGTGCCAACTCCTGGAACCTCTATTGGTTTTCTTCAAAATTCAGGAGCTTCCACCAACATAAAACCTTTCTTTCTCATCACTCCCTCCCCAATAGATTAGTGCTCTATCTTCCTTCAAATTACCTTGATTTACTTACATATATACATGTTATATTCCCTCTTCCCCCTCTCCCTTCCTTATAGAATATAAGCTCTTTGAGGTCAGGGGCTGTTTCATTTTTATTTTTTATTTTATCTTCAATATCTAACACATATCTAATCTAATATCTAACACCTTACACATAGGAGCTGAATTAAATTGAATGAAAGAGCTTAGCGCCAAGGGCAAAAACTCTACTTCTGGAGAGGAAAGTCCCTTCTTATAGTCAACACTCCAAAAGAAACTCCAAAAAGATAGACCATTCTATAGGAAAAAAGAAAGTTGAAAGGGCTTTTGCCCCCAAAGAAGATTTTCTTTTTCTTCTAGTTTGGTAACTGAGTGTGTCAGGATCCCATCTTTTTTCTAACAGAACTATAGCAGGGAAAGTCTGCCAGCTTGGAAGAAAGAGTTCTCTTATCCTCCTATGAAGACAGAAAGCACCGGCCCCCCCACCCCAGCTAAATATTCCCCATCAGGACAGAAGGTGAATGAGTCTTCAATCAGCCTTAACCCTAGGACCAGCAGACTGGAGCAAAGACCAAGAACCACATGAAACCAACAGAAAACAGGTCAGGCAGGAACAAGGAAATGACAGCAACAGAAGACATAGACCATCCTCCAGACATGTACCCCATGTGTCCCTGTGTGAGGACCCCTCAGTGTGTGTGCTCTGGATGCAGGTGTTTCTAAGTGGGACCTAATTGCACAATCATGCCCAGAAATTTGCCTCTGCATGTATATTCTCTGATGTATCCATTCTTCCTGTTGATGATGTGTACATCTGCGGGAAAGTGCACCCCAGGTTTATGGGGAAAATGTTCTGTTGTTAACTTTTCTCATTATGCTAAATGTCTTTGTTTTGAATTAATTGTATACTCTGGCTGGTTTGAGAAAAAATAAACCCATTTGGGGGAGCCTCACGTGCTATGATTTTGAATAGAACTCAAGATGAGCCCTGAACCTTGTAGCCTTGCCTGAGGGACTCTCTCTGTGGGTTAGGCACTTCAGGTCTAATACCAAATACCAAGGGGCAAGAATGAGCATGGGGAAACTGAGGCAATGAGGAAAGGGGCCAAGCAGGAGAACTGCTGAAATCCTGAGTATTCTGGTCTTTAAATTGGGTAGCAACACAATGAGGAAAGGAGGTCAGCAATAGTGCTGGAAAGACTCTCTCCAGTCCTTCCTCTATTCCAGCATGAAGGCAAGTAGTACAAGCGTTATTGTTCCTATTTTTAGTGTCCTAACTATTATTATTAGTCATAATATCTCACATCTCCAGTTCACAAAGAGCTTTCCTCCTAAGAACCCTGTAGGTATTTAGGTCAAAGTTCATTATCCTCATCATGCTGTCAATATTAGAAAAACAACATTGATATCAGCCTAAATCTTCTGGGAACTGAATTAAAAAATCCCACATTGCAGATTGTTTTCACACCCGTTGGGGATGTTATTTGGGCACATCTCCTGAATGCTTACAAATCAACTCACATTTAGCAGTATAAATAACCAGGCCCAACTCGTGACTCCAGCGACCCAAGTGTGAGTTATTGGCTTATTATAGATCCAAGCATCTGGAGACAGATTTCTTCAGCAAATCAGATACATGGCCTTGATCTTTTAAAAAAAAAAAAAGGAAGAGAAAGAGATTATTGAGTTTATATCTAAGACATAGCTGTTAAACTAAAAGGAGGAAAAATAAGGAAAGAAAATAAAATTTTCTCTCACAGACCATTCTGGGATCTTGGGGGAATGAATATTTGGCAGTACAAAAGTTTTTGAGGTATATATAAAGTAACTGACATTTATTTATCACTTTAGAGAAATGCAAAGCACTTTATATAAACCATTTCAAGTGAGTCTCACAATAACTTTGTCAGGCATGATTATCCCCATTTTACAGACGAAGAAGGAAGTAATTATTTGTTTTTGCACTGCATACAGCTTGAGGTCATTGAAAAAATAAAATATTTAAATAAAATAAATATTTATGGGAACACTTTTGGCTTTGGAAAAGAACTGGAAACAAAGTAGATGCCCTTCAGTTGAGCAGTAGCTGAACAAACTCCTGACAAACTCTGGTGAAGCATGACTGTACTATAAGAAATA
Organism: Bettongia penicillata ogilbyi; assembly: GCA_023548195.1. Lineage (NCBI taxonomy): Eukaryota > Metazoa > Chordata > Mammalia > Diprotodontia > Potoroidae > Bettongia > Bettongia penicillata. Next base: position 4,095,693 of record JAJHZJ010000397.1, on the reverse strand, counting down.
ATGAATATTGATAAGCATCAGAAGAGTTACATGAACTGATGCAGAGCAAAGTAAGCAGAGACAGGAAAACAATATACGCAATGACTTTGTTGAGTTATTTTTCAGTCATGACCCCATTTGGGGTTTTCTTGTCAAAGATACTGGAATGGTTTCCCATTTTTTTCTCTAACTCATTTTGTAGATGAGGAAACTGAGGCAAACAGGGTTAAGTGACTTGCCCAGGATCACACAGCTAGTAAGTGCCTGAGGCCAGATTTGAACTCAGGAAGATGCATCTTTCTGACTCTTGGCCTGACACTCTATCCATTTCACCATCCTACATGTGCAATGACTATAACAGTATAAATGGAAAGACATACCACAAAACAATCAAAAGTGAATGCTGCAAAAATTACAAAGAACGATCATGGCCCCAAAAAAGTGCTAAAAGAAGACACTTCCTCTTGCTTCTTTACAGAGTGTGCAATGTTTCTTACGTTTTTTAGATTTCATCATTATATTTGTTGTTCTTGATGATTTTCCTCCTCCTACTATAAATGTGTATGTGTATATATGTATGCATATATGTATATATGATGTACATATATACTTTGTTCTATGGGATGGCTATCTAAGAAGGGGAAGGGGAAGAAATAGGGTGTACAATTTGGACAACATAAAGAGAAAAGATACCAACAAGAATTTATTTTAAAAAATCCAATCTTGCTATGCAGAGTGACCGCTGGATTTGGTGTCAAAAGACCTGTCTGAATCTTGGCTGTGCCAGCTACTATGTCTGCAACTCTGTGCAAGTCATCTCATTTGTTAGGACCTCAGTTTCCTCATTCATATGTGTGTGTGTTTACATATATGTATGTATGTGTGTATATATAATACTTATATATAATATATAATACTTATATATTTTATATATATAATACTTAGAGTACCTTCCTCACAGAGTTGTCATTAGGAAAGTGTTTGCAAACCTTACAACATTATAGACAATGGATTCCTCTATCATTATTGTTATCTCTCATTAATCATTAACATGAATAGATCTAGTTATTAAAAGGATGTCATTATTGTGCTTGTGGTTGTGGGTGTTGTTAGACTTGTGATTTCATTGATATAGGAAGCTCTTGGTAAGGAATTTCTTCTACCAAAACAGGATGGCATCTTCTCTACAACTGAAGAATCCTAGAGGGTTGCCTGGGGCCTTAAGAGGTTTAATGATTTGCCCAAGTCACACTGCCAGCATGTGCCAGAGCCAGGACTTGAATTCAAGTCTTTAGAGGATCATAGTATCATAGATTTAGAACTGGAAGGAGCCTCAGAGATCTTTGAGTTTAAGTCCTTCATTTTACAGATAGAGAAACTGAGTCATGGGGCAATTAAGTGATTTACCCAGGGTCACAGAACTGTTAAATGTCTGAGGATCGATATGAATCTGGGTTTTCCTAATTTTAAGGCAAGATTTCCTTTCACTATGTCACAGCACTTTATCCTCATCATCATCACCATCATCATAAGTATCAGAGAAACAGAAGGTATATAGCAGATGGAATTATCGCTCACTGGTCTTAAGATGAAGCTGTGTAACACCAGGATGGAGTCATGAGTAATGCTGGCAGTCTGGGCTTTCTGAGGTTTAACGAGAAATGTGACCATTTGTCACTATGGACACAGGCTGGAAAACCAACCTCATGTGTGGCATAGCAGCACAGCATTTTCTCGTTACACAGTCAGGTCTGGTGCTCTCAGGGCTAGTCTAAGGGCAGAGCTGCCAACCAGCTTGTTTGGGGCTGGCTTGGCTGGCATGTGACTTGCCTGCCCTACTGTTTATCACAGAAGCCAAGGTTGCTTTTGTTGTTGCATGTTGTGTTGTGGCTGTGTGGGGTTCTTGTAGTTTTGATTTTGGTAATCCCATGTGAGGGTGGGAGGGAAGCTCTCCTACAGCCCAAATTGTGCCCCTGTGCCCAGATACAGGTCCATTAGGCTGCCTCTCACCTGGTAATGTAATCAACCATCTGCCAGTTTTCCTCTCACTGACCAAAGACCACAAGATCCCAGAACCTTCCATTCCACCCACTTCTGAGACCTCAGCATCAGGTCTGGTTCCTCTACCCCAGGTCAAATTGCAAAGTTAAGCTGGGTATAGATCAGCCTGGCTCTTATTTATTTCTAGCTATTTCTCTCCTTGATTTTTCTGAAGGAGAAAAAGAGAATAGAAAAGAAAAAAGCCTCTGTTACATTGCTCCCCCTTTCAACAGTGAAAGGGCTGCTATAGGTCAAAGCCATAACCCCATTCCATTGTGCTCCCTCGTGACCCTGGTGTTTTATGAGGAGATTTTTGTGTAGCACATATATGTTTTATTATTCAAAATTACCTCAAGGAATCCTGATTCAGGGGAAGATGGGGTGAGACTAAAGCATCTACTTTTTAGAATCAGAGCTGGAAAGGCTGTTAGAATTTAGTTCAAGACCCTGCTTTTTTATAGAAGGGGAAAACTGAGGCCCAGAGAGGACAAGTGGCTTGCCCCTGGTCACTTGGACAGAGCTAGGACAAGAAACCAGGATTTCTAGCTCCAAATCCCATACACTGCATTTATGAGCTACTAGTGGAAAGGAAAGAAGCTTCCCTAACTGATTTGTAAAGATAATTTCTCACCTTGTTTTCCCAAAGTCCAGGTGGGACTCCAGATCGGGAGGGGGCACCCCAAAAGTAGTTTTCAGTGTCAATCACAGGATTTATTCAAAGGAATCTTGGAGATCATCAAATCTAATCCTCTCACTTTACAGATATAGGCAGAACAAGGGTAGAGAGTGGTTACTGGTCTTTGACAAGTGGATTTCTAACCCCCTACACTGACAAGGAAACAGAGTGGGGTATGAGCCAGGCCATGGTCACATAGGTAGAAAGTAGCAGAAACAGCACTAGAATCAGGTGCTTTTTTTTCTAACATCACAGAACCAGGCTCAAAGGGCTGGGACACTGCATGCACTCCTTGTTCTCTTAAGGGGCCTATCTGCTTTGGATCTAAGCACAAAATCCAGAATGGGTTCAAACTCAGAGGATCCTAACCTCTAAAGCAAAAACATCTTGGTTTTTTTTTTCATATTCTCCAGTTCATTAAATCTGCATTCTAGGACCACAGAGACAAATTTTTAGAGATAGGTTTTAATATATCTAGAGCCCTTTCCCCTCCCCACAAAATGGGGAGTAAAAAGTATAGACCAGGTATGAGGAAGGTACTGTCTACACTCAAAATAAATACCAATGAACTCAAAAGATTCTGAGTCCTATCAGAGCAATTTAAAAGAGGATTCAGCAACACAACTTATAAATACCATCATATTCTTTCAAGAGGATGATGCTCAGAATGTAAAGTACTATGTGGATTCTTGATTGAATATTTTACACTTCAATTCTGCTCTAAAGTAACGAGTCTGATTGACCATGACACACCCTCCTGTCAATAAACCCCAATGACTTCTAATCCCTCCAGGACAAATTTAAATCCTCTATTCAGCATTCAAAACCCTTCATCATCTGACTCTCTCCTACCTTTCCAGTCTCCTTATACCTTACTTCCCCAGGAACTCTGTGATCCAAAGACACTGGTGTTGCTGTTCCTCAGTTAGACCATCCATCACCTGAGCATGCGCATGTTCCTTGGTTGTCTCACGTGCCTGGATTTCTCTCACTCTTCCTCTCTGCCTCCTGGCCTCCCAGGCTTCCTTTTAGGCTCAGCTAAAATCTCATCTTCTGCAAAAAGTCTTTTCTGATCCCGTTTAATGCCAGGGGCTTCATTCTATTGCGTACCTCTGCTTTATCCTGTATATATCTTGTTTGTATGTAGTTCTTTGCATGTTGTTTCCTCCATTGTAGAAACAAGTGCTTAATAATGCTTACTGCCTGGCTAGGACTAAGAACTCCTGATCCATATCTTCTGTTAGAAGGGCCAGGATTCGGCCCATATCTTGGTAGCCATCTTCTTCAAGACATTGAAGTGGTAGCTGGGGGCTTCTCCCTGGGCAGCTTTAACCAAAAGCACTACAAAGGTTATATTCAAGCATGGATATGTCTCTTCTGTGGTCCTTGTTCATCTAGGATCAGGAAAGAAGAAACACAGACAAGGCAGCCTCAAACCCAGGTTCAGACTTGCCTAAGTAGGACTTGTGCTTTGGGAAGAACCATCCCTTCCTAACCCCTCTTAGGAAGTAGCTCAAGAAAGTGTGGATACAATTTTCAGCTAGAAGAAAAGGAAGCAAGCACTCTCTTTTAAACTTCCAAGGAGACCTCAACTCTCCTGGGTCAACAGCCAACCTGGGAACTCTCATGTGCAAGGCCTTCATCATTGGGTCACATATAGACAGCAAAAGACCCCAAAGCTCCCATGTGATTGACTAAGAGCACATAAGACAGCTCTTCCCACATTCCCAGAGATGGCCCCTATAGGACTCTTTTGTTGTCCGGTGTTTTCAGTCATGTCCAGCTCTCTGTGACCCATTTGGGGTTTTCTTGGCAAAGGTACTAGAATGGTTTGCCATTTCCTTCTCCAGCTCATTTTACAGATGAGAAAACTGAGGCATACAGAGTTGTGACTCCCCCAGGGTCATACAGCTAGTAAATATCTGAGACCTGATTTGAACTCAGGAAGCTGAGCCTTCCAGACACGAGGCCCTGCCCTCTGTCTATACACCACACCACCTGACTGCTCAACTTTGTTGAGAAGCCCAGTCCTTTCTCCATCCTGAGGTGAAAAGGAAGGGGAAGTCAATGACTGGGCTCTAATGATTGCCCTTTATGTCAAATATCCCGGTGGGGCTTCCTTCTTAATCCCCTGATTTTCAGTACCCTGTTCCTGGACTGAATGAACTGTGGCCACTGGATCGCTACAGATTAATTACAAAATCGGCCTTCTCCATCGCTCTATCTGGCCACAAGGGGGAGCCCCAGCATTAGACACTGATGACAGGCGTCTTGGTCCCACCAGCTTGCAGCTGTCAAAGGTTCATGCTTTTCTATAAATCTTCCCTCTGTTGAAAGCCCCCTTAATTGTCCCTGAAAAGTGAAAAAACTCAAAAGTACAGATGAGGCAATATGAGATTCTAGATTTAGTATTGGAAGGCGCTTTGTTCGCCCTCTAGTCCAAACCTTCCATTTACAGATGGGGAACCAGACAGACTTCCCAAGGTTACACACACAGTGAGTGGCAAAGCTAGGCTTCAAACCCACGTCTTTTAACTCCAAACCTAGAGCTTTCTCTCCTCCCCCAGAGTCCCCGGGCTGGCCTACCTCTTTGGTAGGAATCTGTAGTCAAAGGTAGCATGGAACAAACCCTGAATTTGAAGCCAGAAGACCTGTATTCAGGTCCTACCACTTAACAGCTGTAGGATCCTAAGCAAGTCTCTTCCCTTTCTGTCTTCCTATCTGTAAAATGAAGGTGCTGGTCTAGAATTGATTCAGTTCAGTATTGGCTTAGATGCCGTTGGGGTTTCTTTCAACTCTGAGATGCTTCCATTCAAACCATTTCTGCATGAAATGATAGAGTGGAATTTGGTGGCACAGGAAAAAGAGCCTAGATGTAGAAAGAGACGACCTTAGAATTAGCCTTAGAATGAGACGGTCCAGGCTCTGCCATTTACTGCCCCATCCATGTGACCAATGGCAAATCACTTTACCTCTCTGGGCTTTGGTTTTCCTCATTGATAAAGTGAGCAGGTTGGACTACATAATTTCAAAGTCTGCTTCCAGCTCTACAGTTCTGTCATCCCTCCAAGAGCCTCTTTCAATGCCAAGGTCCTATGATTCTGCTATAGAAAATGAGGGCCACCTACCATGCCTTTTTTCCTGAGAGCTTAAAAACAGTGGAGACCCTGGGGTTTCCTACATCATTCCCAAAGTAAGGGCTAATGTGGGTCTAGGATTATCTCTCAAACTCCTGCTCAGAGAGTATATTATTAAAGTGCAAACCTATTACCACTCTTAAAAAAAAAACAGAGCTTGTCTCCACTGGAGAGGGGGTCAGAGCTAGCATTTTCATCTATTAAGGCAGTGCATTCTTATTGAAGCCATGAGTTCAGGGACAGAAAACTACTGCTTCTCTCCTCACACCCATACTTAGATTTCTCATCTCCCAGAAGAGGCACTTTTGAGGGTGGTGAGCAGAAGAAAGAAATGACAAATACATCTTTACAACAGGAAAAATAACATAGTGAGCAGTCATCCCCCTAATAATGATAACTTTCTTTGTTCATGTGCTTTTTAACTAGAGTGTCCTTTAACATTTTTTAGCATGGTACAGTGGAAAGTTGACTAAATTTGGAGTCAGTAGACTTGTCTTTGAAAGCCTACTTCTTCTCTGTACCTCAGTTTCCTCATCAATGATGAGGGAGGACTTGGTGACTGCTCATGTCCTCAGCTCTAAAGCTATAATCTCACAATAACGCTAAGTTTAATTATAGCATTATCATCTCCATTTTCCAGAAAAGGAAACTGAGGCTTAGAGAGACAGGAATAAGGACTTAATCTGTGATTTCATTATTGTAGAGAAATTCTCACGGCGAGGAATTCCCCTCTTCTCATGACAGTGGACACTTTGCTTGGCAACATATAGTCTTAGAGAGTCGCCGCAAATGCTGAAAGGATAAACAGCTTAAGTGTCCAGGGGCACATGGACAGTAGGGGCAGAGGCAAGATCTGAACCCAGATCTTCCCGGCAAGCTCTATCCACTACACCATGGTTTTTTGATAAAATTATCTGTGACTGAGGAAAACAACTGTAGTCTTCGCTCTTTTTCAGAACAATGCTAGAATTATTTTAACTCAGTCAATGTAATAGTGTTTAAAAATAAGGCAAGATAGACTCATTTGGCAGCATGCATAAGATAGTTGGCATTTCTAAGTACTTTAAAGTTTACAAAGCCCTTTCCTTACAATAATTTTGAGAAGGAGGTGATACATGTGTCATTTTCCTCATTTTGCAGTAAGGAAGGTGACAGAGAGAAGTGATTTGATCCAGAATACCCAGCTAGTGCCTGGCACAGCGGGGGAGCAGAAACCAAGTTTCTGACTCCCAGCTGAGGGCCTTTTTCACTATGCCGCGTCAGTGGAGGTGAGGGACATGAAAGAGTTATAGAAAAAAGGAAACAGAACTTAGTCTGGGCCGATGAAGAGCAGGATGAGCAGGATGAAAGTTCATATTGTCTTCAAATGTATATATCAGAGTTGTAATTACGAATCTTTGTTAGTGATGAAAACTAATTGGCAGCAGCACAAATGCCCATGAATCAGATTGCAGCTCTCCTAGAGAACCGAATAATTGCTGGAGACTCTTGTTTTGGATGCTTCTCGCCTTGGTGACACATGATCTTTTAAACTCATAGAAAGCCCCGTGAAGGCAAATGAGCTCATTTGCGTGGAGTGCTTGGAGCGCCTCTGAAGGAAGGCCTGCATAGCTCAAAGGTAGGACTATTAGCTGCATCATTATTATGACAAGAATTTCCCCACTGATGATGGTGTGGGAACGTTGCCATAGAAACAAAATGTTATTAGTAACTCATCCTTTTAAGGTTACTGGGGGGTTGGCATCTCCTAACCAGCTTCTACTCTGAGTCTTCTTAATGATGGGCTCCTGTTTAAGACATGGGCAACAACTAGGTACAATACTACCCTTTGGCATGTGCTCCTTCCTCCCTCCCTCCTTCCTTCCTTCTTTCCTTCTTTCCTTTCTTTCTTCACTTCCTCCCTCTTTCCATTTTTCTTTTTTTCTTGTATCTTTCCTTGCTTCCTTCTATCCTTCCTCCTAGTTTCCTTCTTTTCTCTTTCTTCCTCTTATCCTTTCATCTTCTTTCTTTCCTTCCTTTCTCCCTCCCTTCCTTCTTCTTTTCTCTCTAGCCTTTCTTTCTATTTTCTTTCTTTTCTCTTCCATTCTTCCTTTTTCTTTCCTACCTTTTTCCTTCCATCTTTCCTTTTTTCCTTTCTTCCTTTCTTCCTTCAAACAAGCATTAATTTCCTGCCATATGTAGCATACTATGCTCAGGGCTGGAAGATATACAGATGTAAAGAAACCCTAGTTCCTTCCTTCAGGTAGCTTCTAATAACAGAAGGAGTACAATACAGTTGGAAGAGCACTGTATTCAGTCATAAGACATAGGTTTAAAACATAACTCTGCTCTTTTCTACCATGAGAACAATGATCATGAAGGCAGCTAAAGCAGGTGCTATGGAACCCTTAGACCTTGGTCAGACATGGAAGACACCAAGGTCATCCAATGCATCCTGGGTCATCGCCTGACTTTTGTCATACCACTGCACTTTGATGACTCAGGAAGAGAGAGTGAGGCTTTATCCAGCTCTGCCTCACTTAAATCCAATTCATGTACAAGTCAAGACATCACCCATGATGTCACTGGTCCCCTTCAAAAACCAAAGACAAAATCTATGTAACCTCGTGCCTGTTATTCTCTTGGCTTCAGTTTCTTCATCTGTAAAATTAGAGGGTTGGATTAGATGACCCTAAGGACTCTGGACTCTAAAATAATTAGCTCATGCTTCCGTAGCACATTACGGTTTATTTTTCTTACAACCCTGCTGTCAGGTACGTAGAACAAATATTATCTCCTTCCTCTAGATGAGAAAACTGAGGATCAGAAAGACTTTTAAGTGATTTGTCCAAGGTCGCACTGCTAATAAGTCTTAGAACTGGTATTTTCCACTACTATGATGTATTCTGGTCTAAAGGGCAAGAGAGAAAATGTCCAGGGACAGATGAAACAAATTCAGTCATGACAAGTGCCTTAAGAGAAATATAGTCATAAGAGATCAGATGAGGAAAATTACTTCAACCAAGCTGGTCTAGTCACCATTTTCTGAACATGCCCCATATGTTCTATTTTCATACCCTATTCATCTTTGTGTGTCCCCCATAGCCTAGAACATTGTACTGTAGTAGGAACTTAATAAATGTTCATTAAAATTAATTTGGTAGGGACTTCCTCCTACTTATTTCTATTTCTGTTCAAATATCTCCCCAGTTCCATTAAATTTATTCATTTATTCAGTAAATATTTACTGAGTACCTCCCATAGGCTTGTCCATGTGTTAGATGTTAAAAAGGCTACAGAGATGATTTAGATGTAGCCTCTGCCCTTAAAAAGCTTAGAGTCCAATAGGGAATTCAAGGCATATGTAAGGAAGTGTTACACAAGGCAAAACAATATGACAAATGATGTAGAAGCAAAGGTCTAGGGAGATTGAAATGAAGATCACTTCTTATTGGAGTTATCAAAGAAGTTTCATAAAGAAGGTAATATTTGAATTGGACCTTAGAACCATGAGTAGGAATTGGGCCTGTGGACTCTTTAAGAGGAAAAGCACCCATGGGGAAAGTAAAGTATGGGGTGTTTTCAGAGTCTAACACAAGCTTAAAGGGTCATGTGCATGCTAGTCTTGGGGTGACTGATTACTCAATGCCCTGAGCTGGCATGGCAGGCAGAACACAGTTGCAAGAAAGGGAGAAAAAGATCTGCTCTCTTTGGTCTTGTGGTGTCTTGTGGCTTCTAGCTTTGAGAGAATTGTTCCTTTCAAACCTCCCTTCAGGTTGATGGAGGGAGGTCTCTGGAAAGAAGTAGACATCTAGAACTTGGATCATGTCACAATTCCCAGTTTGTTACATTAGAGACTTCAGAGAATTTCCCTTAGGGTGAGATGTAGGACTCTCTTGGCTGAGTTGGATTATCTCACTCCCAGAGGGAGATCTCGTTTACTCTGTGTATTGTCTCATATATATTCTCATATGTATACTTTCTACCACTTTAGTTTTGCTTTTGACTTGAGTTAATGGGTTTCTTTATTGCTTGCTATGTGTGTTCATTGTGGAAATGGCATTTGGAAAATCAAGGAAGGAGAATGAAGTCTTGGATTTATTGAGGTCTTCCTTTCCTATTAATGACTAGCAGTCAGGAATTTAGCTTGAACCTTAAATTTTCATTCTTAAACTAATTTTATTTAAGGAAACACATAGATAGAATTCTAGTCCAGTGCCCCCTCACTCTGAGCAGAGTGGCCAGCCTCTGGCCCCAACCCCCTGCTTCTCTCCTGACAGAAATAGTCTTCCTTGGAGAAGAGTGGCCAGAGGAGATGCCAGAGATATCTATTCTCGCCTCCCTGTGATCCACATTAAGACAATCGCTTAACAAGAGAAAGGCAAAAAGACCAATTTGAGTATAGGGTACACCAAGGGAAGAGAAAGAGATATTAGTCTAGAAAGGTAGGTGGTGACCAAATTATAGAAGGTCTTAAATACCAGCCTGACTGATTTGTACTTAATTAGGGAGACAATGGGGAACCATTGCAGGCTTCTTAGTAGGAGGCAATATGATCAGACCTGTGTTTTAGGAAGATAGATGTGTCAGTGATATATAAAATGGACTTTTAAAAGGAAAAAGACTAGAAGTATAAAGATCATAGAATTACAGATCTAGAGCTATTAAGAGTTACTAAAGGTCATGTCATCCAATCCCGACATTATACAGATGAGGAAACTGGAGTCTACAGTTGCTGAATGATTTGCCTGGGGTCTCACAGGCAGAAAGGGATAGGGGTAACTCAAAGGTCCCTTCTAGGTCCTCTGATTCTAAGTTCAACATTATTTCTGCTGCACAAAATGAGTCCAAGTGACTATAATATTCTAGATAAGAAGTAACACCTGAACTCTCCCTTACCGGAAGAAAGAAGAGAATGAGAATGGGGAAAAATGGCAAGGTAGATTAGGTAAGAAGTTCACCTAAGCCAGGACTTCTTAAACTGTGGGTCTCAAAAGCTCTGAAAGCTAAACAGCTTCCTTTTTAAAATGAATTTATTCTTGCTAGGTGGCATGGTGGATAGAGCGCCAGACCTGAAGTCATAAAGCCTCAACTTCCTAAGTTCAAATCTGGCCTAAGATGCTTACAAGTGGTGTGACCCTGAGCAAGTCATTTAACTCTGTTTACCTCAGTTTTCTCATCTGGATAAAGAAATGGTAAACCATTCCAGTATCTCCACCAACAAAACCCCAAATGAGGTCACGAGAAGTCAGACAGGACTGAAATTCTTGCTAATGAAGTTTACTGAGGAATAAAAGTCACCACTGCCTACTCCTCGATCTTCACTGACGTGGGACATATCCTTAATTGTTCCACCATCAATATGGCTCCAAGGTAATGGGAATAGGACTAGATTTGGAGTCAGAGGATCTAGTCCTGAAACCCATTTCTTATTCTTACTTGAGTAAAATCACTTCTCTCTATCCCTCAGGTTTCTTAACTGTAAAATGAAGGAGTTGGATTAGATGGCCTCTTAGGTCCCTTCTAGCTATAAAATCCCATGATTTCATCTAGAAAGTTGGGGGGGAAAGAGTTAAGTAAAGGACCTTGATAAAATCCACATTTAGCAGAGTCCCAAGGATTTCCGAGAAGTCTGCAGATTTCAGGAAGTTCATCAGGAAAGAAAGTGACATTTTGATTTCAATATAGTTGGTTGCATTAATAATCTTGTACAGATTCTTTTATCTATTTAAAAATATGATTCTAAGACAGGGTTTCTTGTCCAAATCAAAAGGTCCCTTGACACAAACATGAAAAAGAACTTCTAATTTAGAATGGAAGGAGGAAAAGCAGCCAGAAAAAAAAAAGAAAAGAAACAAAGAAGCCAGCCATCCCCTGAGATGAAAAAGCTCCTGGAGATGGGAAAAGCATGAAGGAGGGGAATAACATCAGATGCTGCAGAGAGATGAAGGAGGTGGAGGATGGGAACACTGAAATATCAGAACTTTCCCTCTCTTCCCCTATAACTCCTGGACCCACAGCTCTGCAGGAGGGTCATAAACAGGAGCAGAACATAAATAGCTTAGTATGCTGTACCCCTACAACCAGGATCTTGCCTCTGTGCTCCTTGAGCTTTTTTCTTTTTCTTTTCTTTTCTTTTCTTATTTTTTTGCCTTTATTTGTATTCTCAGCATTTATCACGGTACCTGGCACATAGTAGGTACTTAATCAATACTTGTTGCCTGATTTCAAATCTATTATTAGTTTCATAGGATTTAGAGGTGGGGGAGAACATAGAGATCATCTAGGTTGGGCCCCTCATTTTACAGATCAGAGAGAAGACAGGACCAAGACTAGAACTCAGATCTTCTGACTTGAACTTTAATATCCTTGCCACTACTGTAAATCACGTATTTTGTCTAAAGTCATTCAGAACATCAGAATCCAAAGTTGAGTTCCTCTTGGACAGTTATTGTAGGGACAGCTATGCAGCACAGTGGATAAAGTATCAGGCCTGGAGTCAGGAAGAACCATCTACATGAGTTCAAATATGACCTCAGATATTAGCTGTGTGACCCTGGGCAAGTCACTTAACCCAGTGTGCCTCAATTTCCTCATCCATAAGATGAACTGGAGAAAGATAAGGCAAACGACTTCCATAACTTTGTCAAGAAAACCCAAAATGGGGTCACAAAGAGTCTGCAATGACTGAATAACAATATTGCAAACCTTAAAATGGTATGCAATTGATAGCTATTATTATTTTCATTATCATTAATCTGCCCTTCACAGTTCCCCTTGGTTTCATTCCCCTTGCTGTCCTTATTGAACAACTTATGGATGAAATTTTAGCTCTGAAACTGAGCCAACATATGTGTTTTTCATTCACTAAATACAATGGGAAATATTGTTACCCCAGTTGCTATACCTTTGATTAAGCTGTATGGATTAGTATATTCAGCCTGACATCAGGCAAAACTGGTTTTGAATTCTGCTTCTGACACTTTCTGGCTGTGTAACCATGGGCAGGTCACTTAACCTAACTGCACCTGTTTCCTCCTTTGTAAAACAAGGATAAAAATACCTGTCATACCCACCTCACTGGGTTGTTGTGTGTCTCAAGAGAGAAAATGTATATAAAGTGCTTTGCAAAATCTAACACACTATATAAATGCCAGTTTTTATTCTCTCTCTGGGACTCTATTTATGAACAAAGCTTCCATTTTCTGTGAACTGAAGTTAAAAGGTGATGGCATGATGGAAGGAGTGCTCATCTGGGACTGAAGAAATCTGGCTTTAGGCCTTACCTCTGCCACTGCCTTGCTATGTGATCTTGGACAAATCTCTTCCCTACCTACTACCAATCTCAGCCTCAGTTTCTACCTCTGTAAAATAAAGTTTTTGAATTCGATCATTTCTTTGGTCCCTCCCAATTCTAACATTCCTCATTCCTAGATCTTTTCTAGTTCTAATGTTTTATGTTCTGTGTTCTAAGGTCTCTCCCAGTGGAGGGATAGCATGGAATCATGAATAGAAGAATGTCTTGGAGTTAAGAAGACCTGGTTCAAATCTTGCCTCTTGCACCTACTCACTGTGTGACTGTGGGTAAATCACTTAACCCTGAATCTCAGTTTCCTCACCTGTGAGAATGAGGAGATCAGACCAGATGTTCTCTAAGGTCTCTCACAGTTTTAAAAATTATAATTCTGTTGTCTACTGTAACAGTAAAATACTAACTATCTAGATTGTTATTAGTAAGGAAAGCTTTGTGAATAGAGCCTATGGGACACAGAGTCATTAACATTTTCATTTTATTTATAATACAGAAGAAAAGAAAGGGGGGAATGATACTGTCCCATTTCAGACAGATCAAACTTCAGTTTAATCATGTAAACTGAATTTTTTTTAAAAAAAGGAAACAAAACAATCTGTACATTAGGAACATCACAATAGACTTAATGGCTGTGGACGAATATTTGTACCAGGCTGCAATTTATATAATACATCAAAATCTCTTATCATTGACCCTCAGATAGCAGGATTATCAAGAAGAGGCATTTGATTCATTCTCTTTGGCCCCAGGTGGAAATTTTAGGGTAAAAGGGGAGAAAGTTATTGGAGGGCAAATTTGAGTTTAAAATAAAAAAGAACTTTCTAGCATTCAGAATTGTCCAGTTGTGAAATGGCTTACTTTGAAAGATAGTAAGTTTCCTGTCAGCAAAGGTGTTCAAGTGAGAGCTGGATGACCACTCAAAGAAGATGCTAAGAGAGAGTTTATAAAGCTTCAGGTAAGGAACTGAATTAGTTAGCTTCCACTGTCCCTTCCTTCCCTGAGATTCTAGGATTTAGTCTGCCTCCTATGGTTCTCAGCGCTACAGCTTTGGAAGGTTGACTACCATCATTCTGAGGTACCTAGGGAGCCGATTTGACTTTTGAATTGTTTCATCACCAGATTTGTTTGTTTTTGAGATGCTGGTTGGAAAGGGTGGTCATTAAGGCATTCTTTCATTTTCTATCTGTTGCTTCTAGACGGCCTCAGTCCAAGTCAATCCCATATGGTGGACCATATGGTGTGGGCTCTCAGCAGCTGATACGGTGACTCAAGTGGCTGATCATTCCTCACCTCATCAGTTTGAATCCACCACAGTTCATCTCGGGTAGGAGAAGGATGCTGATCATTTTAATTAGGCTAACGAGGGCCAAGGGAACAGGTTTGCATTTTAAGTTTGTTGAATCTTTCCCTTAAAGTTTTGGAACTCAAAATGGGTCTTCATCCAAGCATAAATTCCCTATTCATATTCAACTCTACATAAATATTTAAAGAAGCATATTTCACATGTTCCTGATTCATTCAGTATCCCCTCAATCAACATTATTATTGGTAATAAAAACTGTAGTTTCTCCAAGGTCCTTTTCCCCTATTGGTTGGGGAAAGGGGAGAGAAGGAGATCATTATTCAAAGATCTGTTTCCAAACAGAACCAACCATCCAAGGTTCAAAAATGTCAAGATTCTTTTCCCATTAGAAAATAAATTAAGGGAAAGGTCTTGGGATGAGCACTAACAAAGAGTAGAGCAGGAATTCATATATTGACAAATGTGAGGTTTCCTTGAGGACAGAGACATTAATTTACTTAAATATGCACCCATAATAGGCTCTGCACACATTATGCCTTCGATAAATGTTTTTTGAGGGGATGGATAAATGTGGAGGACAACACAGGTCCTCACATTCTTTGGAGGGCATTTAGAATACATTCTTTAGAAGACTCAATCATTTTAGTTACCTGGAATTCAGGTAAGAGTATCTGGGTAGGCAAGTACTCTTCCATTGGACTACATTTCCCAGAAGGTTTTGGGGTAACAAGGGCTGGATCTTGAAAACTCTTTCTCAGGGGCCTATGAAGCGGAGTACACACTCTTTACCCCAATCATTTAGGAGATGTAGTTCCGAGACAGAGTCCCTACACTCCCAGGTGTCTGCTAATGGGTTTTGTAGAGCAGGAAGACACATTGGTCCCTTACCTATAAGGTATTCCTGAGGGGGAAAAAAAGATGAAAATCCACTGATTTGGGGGGTCTCCGGCTGTTTTTTTTGGGGGGGGTGTCTGTTTTGGTGGGATAAGAAATCTCAGTTCCACTGAAATGAGATTCAGAAATGAATGGGAGATTGAAATCAACATGCCTCTCTCCCTGTTGCTCAGCTCAGACACAGACACTGCCTAGACCTGGACGGACTGGGGACCACTGAAGTGGCCGTGGATCTTCCTCCTGTATAAAATATGCAGCCAAGCTCAGAATATAGGTATGATGGAATTAGTCCAGACAAGGAGTAGATCAGCTCCAAGCTCTTTTCGGCTGAGGGCTGAGGAGAAGCTTTATAGACCAGAGAGCTCCCCTGAGTAGGCATTGGGGTCCTCCTCTGAGCGCGTCACCACTTTGAACTGCCGGCGAAGGAAGCCTCCATACCTCTTCTGGTTGTCCCACTTGAGCTTGGGGCGGATCCTTCGCATGAAGCCTCCATAGCGCTTGTGCAAGTCTTCCTGCTCCTGGCCGTCCCCTGCCACCTCGAAGCTCCTCTTGGGATACTTGCGCAGGAAGCCTCCGTAGCGTTTCATCTCATCCTTTGGGCTTCCTGCTGAAGCGGTGGCCCCGTCCTCGCTCGGGTAGCCCAGCTCTCCGGCCTCCAGGGCTCTGTGGTACTGCTGCGAATCTTCCATCATCTCGGACGCAGCCCGTTCACCGAGCTTGGGGAGGAGTCCCACGTACTTGTGACTCGGGCCCCTGCCGTAGGCGTTCTCCTGCATCAGGACATTGGCGAACTTCTCCATGGTCTTGGTGAGTCCTGGGTACGGCTTAGCCTGCTCATCATAGAGCTCTTCAGAGGCCTCTGACATGCCTCCAAGCTCTCCTTTCCCACGAAGACCCAACATAAAAGGAGTGAATAGAGAAAGGAAGTTCTTACACTTCTCCCATTCCGTGTTAGACATCAGGATGGTCTGACACTCCAGGAAACACGTCTGCAGCACACCAAGCAAGAAGACAACAGTCAATCAAAAGAGCATTTATTAAGCACCACGAAGTGCCAGGTACTGTACTAAGCCCTGGAGATACAAAGAAAGGTGGGGAGAGCCCTTGTCCTCAAGGAGCCCAGTCTAATGGGAAGGTAATATGCAAATAACTCCATACAAACAAGATATATGTACACACATACACATGCATATGATAAATGAGATAATCTCAGAGGGAAGACTCAAATGCTAGCTCTAAGCTCCCGAATAAGGTCATCATGTTGACAGATGGAAAGGACCTTTGTAATCATCTTAACATATGCCATACTACTGAGGAGTGAGCCAAGACAAAATTGGTAAACTCAAGTTATGGTAGGTCTAGAAGCAGAAAAGGAGTCAGGGATGGAAAATTAATTTCTTGCCTAATCTCTTGAAAGGAAGACCTTTGTTGTCAGAAGTAGACTAAGATCCCTATGGCATTTTCTAGAAGACCCTGATAGTCTATGTCCTAAAGTCCCATGCACATCAAATATACTGATTGCATGATTCTCTAGTAAACCTATGGAAAGTCATCTGGGTGGTATAGGAGGAACTGAGTTCCAGCCTGGCCTCAGACACTAGCTGTGTGACCCTGAGCAAGTCACTTAATCCTAACTGCCTCATCCCCTCCCCCCAAAAAAAGAAAGCCATCTGATTACTTGAGAGTCAGGTCTTCTTCCTCAGAGCAGTTCAATTATCCGTACCAGGCAGTACCTAGAATAGCAATGACATACTCAAAACCTACCAGTGGGTTGATGGGCTTGTCCAAGTTTTGAGTTTGCACAGCACACATGGAGCATTGGACTGGGCAATCGGCAGAGACTGAGGGAAATGTGCTGAGGCAAAGAATCAGAATCAAGACCTGCCACTCCATTCTGTTCTGGAAACACCTCCTACATAGGGAGAAAGAGAAACACCAGGACTGGAGACAAGGTCATCAGATGCACCAAAAGCTATTCTCTGCTCTGTGGAAAATTGGAACAATGCCCAGGACTTGGTTGTGTTGTTTTGGTTCTTGCCTCCCTTCACCTATATCCAGTCTGCCAGCAAATCCTGCCTTTTCTTCTTGGGTAACCTCCCTGGGACTCACCTTTCTTCTTCATTCCCATGGGTCCCACTCTAGAATCCCAGAAATCTAGAATGTCAGAACTAGAAGGGAATTTTGACTATAGACTGTTAAGTCTGGGAGGGGCTTTATAATACAAAACATGACTTTTCAGAGCAAAAGGAATCTAGTCTGATTCTTTCATTTTACAGTTGGGGAAACTGAGTCCAAGAGAGTGAGTGACTTGCCCAAAATCAAACCACACATGATTCAATGGAAAGAGTCATGGTCTAGAAGTTAGTAGTATTGGGCTCTAGATTCTGTTTTGTCACTTACTCTCTGTATGATCTTAGGCAAGTCACTTCCTCTCTGTGTCTCAGTTTTTTTCTTCTATAAAATTAAGGTATTCAGTTAAATGATTTCTATGGTACCTTCAAGTTTCAATGGTCAGTGATCCCATGGTTGCACCTCAAAGACTGTAACCTCACTTTAAACCATGAACTGAGTCCCAGTTCTGAGCCTGGATCATTTTTTAGCAAGTGGGTATGGGGTTTTTTCCATTGACAACTCAGAATTCTGGGCAATACTTGCTACTTCAAGTTCATTTCAAGATAAATCAAGGAAATGGGAAGGGGGAGAGGGAAGGAAGAAGTAAAAAAATAGAAAGTATAGGAGAGAGAAGGGGAGAAAAGATAAATAGGCGAGGAGAGAGGGAAAGGAGAGAAGGGAGGAGAGGAGAAGCTAGGAAGGGAGGGGAGGAAAGAAGAGAGAAGGAAAAGAGAAGTGAAAGAAGGGGAGAGAGAAAAAAAGGAGTAAAGGAGGTAAACTGAAACTCAGCCAGAGAGTGGGGAGAAAGACAGGGAAGAAAGAATAGGAGAAAGAGAAAGAGAGAAGACAGGACTGAAGACGAAAGGTGTTTTTCTGACATGTTTACACATTTTCATTTGATGAAATACTCAATTATGGTTACCGTGGTAGCACTGAAGGGTTCAAGTAACAGAATCGCTGAGTATCACTCCCTTCTGGCCTTGAATAAATGGAATTCAGAGTCAGCACAGTTATTTCAGGGCAGACAGTTAAGAGGAAAGGGAAAATGGAGATCTCATTCTGGGAGGAGAGGGTTGATAGATCACATAAGGTCTAGTTACTAGCCACCCTCAATCCACAGGCTTTTTCTGTGGATTGGATGAAGCATCTATTATAAAACAGAATAGGTATGCTCAGAAACACGATGATCACCTCTATGGATCACCTCCATGCCTTAGGAGATGCCTTTTATGAGTTGCAGTGGCTAAAAAGTAATCATTTCACTTCCCAAGGCTAAGCTCCTAATGATCCTCCCCGTCTACATTTATCAGGGCAATAAAAACGCAGTCTATTTCTCAGCGTGTACTTAATTAGCTTGGTAAGACTGGCCAGTGATTACATTTTACTGACACAAGCCTCCAGAGTCCAGAGTTACCCAGAACACCATACCATGAGTTACGGGAAGAGATCTGAGGTAGAGGATAATTATTGTGTTCGTCCAAATATTGGTTGCCCTTGTCCTTCCAAACATGATTTGCATCATTCTGTATGCAACCAACAGTTGGATTTGTTTTTCATCATATATGTACCTATACAGGATGTCCCAAAAGTCTTAGTGTGGGTTTAAGCTGATTAAAGTCTAAGGCTGCACCAAGACTTTTGAGATACCCTATAAAATTGTTTTAAAGGTTCATAGACCCCAAGTTAAGGCTCCATGACCTAGTCAACCCCTTCATTGTATGAAAAAAAAAGAAATTTTAAGTATAGAGACTTGGAGTGACCTTCCTAATGTAATATAGGTAGTAAGTGGCAGTACCAGGATTTGAATCCAGGACTTTTGAGTAATACCAAATTAGTTTAAAAAGAAGCTGTCCCCCTACAATGGAATTTCTCTGAAAGGAATGTATGTATGTGTATGCATGCATATGTGCACACATCATACGCACAAATGTACCCACACATGTATGTATGTATGTATATATTCATAAAATCTAAGAAATATTATAAACACACACACAAACACAGGATATCCCAAAAGTCTTAATGTAGTTTTAAGTTCTGAGGACAATCCACATATATACACATGTGCATATCTATTACATATAAAACAAATGCATGTGCACGTACATGTATGTATAGCATTATATGTATACAGTGCACATGCAGGATACATAGAAATATGCATATACACATACCCTATGTACACATGCCTATGTATATATATTCAGGGGATGTATAGATGTATACACATACATGTGCATGTACCCTGTGTACATATGCAAACAGACATGCATGTGTCACATACACATCTATTTCCCTTTCAAAGAAATCTCATTGTAAAGAGGTAGCTTTAAAAAAAAAAAACAATTCATTATTAGTCAGCAGCCCTCGGTTCCAATCCCAGTTCCGCAACTAACTGACTGTGTTACCTTAGGAAAGTTACTCTAATTCTCCACACTCCAATTTTGTCGTCTGTAAAATGAAGGGGTTGGGCTAGGTCATGGGTTCATAACCTGGAGTCTATGAACATTTTAAAAAAACAAAATTTTGATGACTTTCACTATCATTAATTTTCTTGTTAATCCTATAAATATTGTTTGATCTGTTTAAAACAATTATTCTGAGCAGGGGTCCATGGTCTTCACCAGAAAGACTTCCAGTGGGATCTGTGACATCAAAAATGTTCAGATCCCTGAGCTAGGGTCCCTTCTGGCTCTAAATCTATGCTCCTATTTTTTATTAGATAGATCTACACCAATACTCAGGAAAGCAGTTGGAATAGCTTGAAGTCAAATTGCAGGCCAGGCATGTCAGACTGAGAACGGGCCAGAGGACAAGCCTTACCCTCATACTGTCACTTGACCAAATTCTGCCAGTTTGGAGGGAAGCATGGTTGACCCAGGATTCCAGAACAGAAGAGGTCTCTCCTACCTGCTCCAGAGTCCCTTCTTTCCCCATCTAAGGCTGAAATAAGTCCCGAGTAAATTGGGGGAAAGGGAGGAGTCACTAAAGGAAGAAACATTTCACCTTTACTTGGCTCAGCATTCCAAGGACTTAGAGGAAGAATGTATAGTAGGACAGTGGATGTAGTCAGGAAGACCTGGGTTCAAATTATGCTTCAGACACTTGACCTTGGGCTTGATATTTAACCTCTCTGGGCCTCAGTTTCCTCCTGAGGGGACTGGACTTGGCAGCCTCTAAGATTCTTTCTGTCTCTAGATCTATGACCATTTTATCGATGACCATGATATGGACCCAAGTCACTTGACTTTAAGCCCAGTGCTTTTTAGAATGACTGTGATTTATCAAGAATGTATCATTAACTTGATAATAATAAATTACATTTTTTCTAATGCTGTAAAACTTGCAAAATGTATACATTATCTCATTGAAGCCTCATAGCAGTCCTGTGAGATAAAGCATTATTACATTCACCAGGGATGGGTTATGTTTCTGTTCTGGACCCACAGGATTACAGAGTTTTAGAGCTAGAAGGGACCTTGCAGTCATTTAATCCAACCTACCCCCCACAATGCACACATACATACAACCCCATTATAACGTACCTGAGAAGTAGTCATCCACCCTCTTTTTAAGGACAAAAATTGCAATAAGAGGGAGTCCACTGCCTCCCAAGGAAGGCTAGTCCACTTCCAGAAAGTTATTAGGAAGTTTTTCCTTAGGGTAAAATTTCCCTCTGTCAGCTAGTCAGTAGGCATTTATTAAACACTACTACGTATCAAGGTACTGTGCTAAGAGTGGAGATACAAAGGCAGATCACAGTCCTTACCCTTGAGGAGCTCCTGGTCTACTGGGAGAGTAGACATGTGAAGAACTATATACAAGTGAGCCACAGACAGAATATAGCTTCCCCCCTTGCTTTTGCACCCTGGCCTCTTGGAAGCCCTAGCTGCCTTCAAGGCTCAGATTACATGCTGCTCCCTAGGTAGGTCTTTACTTGGCCTTTCCAGTTTTAAGTTCTCTCTCTTACTCTGAAACTATTCTGTATTTATCATATACATATATTATACATATATACATATTCACTTATTTATACATTTGCTTGTTGATTTCTCTAGGTACATGCTGTTTCCTCCCAGCCTTACCCTCACCCACGTAAGCTCCTTGAAGAAAAGGTCCCTTGAGATCTTGTCTCCATGTTCCCTGTACCCAGCACAGTGTCTGGCACATAGTGGCTGCTAGTGGTTGTAAATGACTCGAATCCCAGCCCAGGACTCTCTCCACTAAATGATGCTGTTCCAATAATGCTACCCTATGAAATGATGCTAAATGATATGCTAATTACTCCCAGGCTCATCTCCACCAAGACAAAACAAATACAGCATCCTCCATACCACTCACAGGACCAGGCGACATAGCTCTCTGTGTTCATAGTGGGCCAAGGAGGTCAATGGGAAACAATGGACGTATTAGTACCCTCAGTAGTCATGAAAACCTGATGAAATATGATTTGCTGTCTGTGTGGAGAGGCAAAAGTGCAGCTCACTTAGCTTCATAATGGGTGAAACACAGTAAACAAAGGGTTTAAGGCCCTGCCTGGCACAGGTCAGCCACAACTTCTTTTCAGGCTAATATCCGGAGAAAAGAACAAAGGAACAGCAGAGCAGGGGTCAGTATCACTGCATGATGAACTGAAAATAGTTTAAAAATAAACCCTTTCCTAAGGGGGGGTGGGCATCTAAATCGGGCATACTCTGGTTTAGGTTAGTGAAGAGAGGGTGAGAAAAAATGGTGAGCGGAGAGTGGGCTCGTTGAGTCATGGAAGCTAGAGGCAGAATCATAGACTCTGGAACTGGAGGACCCACGTTTGAATCCTAGCTCACTGATTTCCTACTTCTGTGAACCTAGGCAAGTCGCCATTTCTCTCCGAGCCTTAGTTTCTTGTGCTGCAAGATGAAAATGTCAAACTAGATTGATCTTTTCTGGTCTTTTATGGTGCTAAATGATGATTTCGTGGGCATAGGAAATTCTAAGCAAGGAAACTACCCTGCCAATGTATACTGACACCTCCAACTTATATAGGTTTGGAGAGTTGCCTGGGGCACAGTGACACAACGAATATGTGTCAGGGGTGGTACTTGAACCCAAATCTTTCCAAACCTGAGGCCAACTCTCTATCTGCTATGCCAGGCTGCATCTTAAGCTCTAGGCACTATTTTTGTTGTTCAGTTGTTTCAGACTCTTCATGACCTCATTTGGAGTTTTTTTGGCAAAGAGGTTTGCTATTTCCTTCTCCAGCTTATTTTACAGATGAGGAAACTGAGGCAAACAGAGTTAAGTGACTTGCCCAGGGTCACATAGCTAGTAAGTGTCTGAGGTCAGATTTGAACTCAGGTCTTCCTGACTCCAGGCCTGGTGCTGTATCCACTGCACCACCTAGCTGCCTGTTCTGTATACTATATATAGAACTACAGTATATGTCTGTATGTGTGTATACATATATATACACATATATGCTATGTACTATATAGTATAGTAGATATTTAATAAATGTCTGTTCAATTGAATTGACTAATAGAGAAACAAACTGTACTGAGAAAAAGACAGCTAATCAATACAGGAGAAGAAATGTGTAGAATGAGAATGATGCAGAAAGAAGGGGAAAAGAGAGAGGAAATAAGTAAAAAAAATAGAATAAAGAAATACACAAGTGATCAAAAGAGATATTAGGTAGGGAAGTAAGGGATGAGAAAATGACAAAATCAGTGGAGAAAGGGAAAGGAGAAGGAAGGATAAGATAGAAAATATGTTGCCTCAGAAGTTTAATTTCCATAATGCACATTAAAAAAAATAAACATTTTCTCCATTGCTACTTTCCTAGATTCCTAGCGTTCAGTTCCACTTAGTTAAAGGACCACAGCCTAAAGCTCATAAGAAAAGATCAGAAAACACATGTTGGACTCAATTGCTTTGTGTTTTCATTGGCTGAGATGCAAAGGGCTATTGAGACCCTAGGTAAAAATACCCAGCATCTCTTTGCATAAAGTGACTAGGGGAAGCACCTGTGTTTCAGGCAAAGCAGAGATTTTAGAGACCTAGAGAACAGCTCTGGTGCAAAGGAGAGAACAGATGGGCACATTCAGAAGCTTCCAGAAACATGAGTCCTAAATAGAACTTGCCCATTTAACTCCATTCCCCAGTAAATCAATTTGTGTGAAGTTAGGAGTCTTTGATCAGCACTGGGCTTAACAGGACTCAGCATCACACTTCCTTAAAGTCACTGAGTCAATATTTAGTGCCTAATGTGCCCTGCCTTGCTGGCAGAGATTTCTATTTCAATAAATATTTTTAGCTCTTTGTCAGTTCCGATGAGGAACATGTCATTTATGTCCCAAAGTGACAGGAATTGATGAAAATGGGTGAGAGAAACAGGTTACTTCTCTATATTTTCTCTGACATTTCTTGAAATCATCTCCCAAATATTGATTTCTATCAAAATGATTTAAGACATGTAATAAAATACAATAGCCATGGTGGAAAGTCCCAAGAACCTGGAGGTTTGGACAATCAATAACCAACATTCAAAAAGAGTTCCAAAATTTTGAAGGTAAAAGATAAAATGAATTTATTTCAGGGTGGAGATAAAAAAGAAGGCGCAGTAAGGGGCCATAGCACATGCAGATTTGCTAGATGTTAAAACATTTCTCATCCAAGTGTCAGGTAGTTAAAAGAGCTCTGCATTTGGAGTCAGAGAACCTGGGTTCAAGGCCCAGCCCTGCCACTTAACTATCTGGATAATCCTGAGCAGATCATTGGGCCTCAGTTTTGTTGCCTGTGAAATGAAGGAGTTTGGAGCTGATGACTTTAAAGTCCCTGATAGCTTTAAATCTTGTAGGCTAATGAGTCTAGGCTTTAAAACCTACCAGCTGCATCACCTTGAACATGGTAATAAGACACTTGGAAACATCATTGTTTTAGATGTTAAATGGTGGAATTGGACTAAATTAGAGTCCTAGCAAAGGGGTCCACAGATAGGTCTGGTGGCACAATGGATGCAGTGCTCTATCTGAAGTCAGGAAGACTCATTTTCCTGTGTTCAAATCCAGCCTCAAACACTTACTGACTTTGTGACCCTGGGCAAATCATTTAACCCTGTTTGCCTCAGTTTGATCTAGAGAAGTAAATGGCAAACCAGTCCAATATCTTTATCAAGAAAACCCCAAATGGGGTCACAAAGAGGCAACAAGAATTTTGTCATTGAGTCCTAACCAAGGGGTCCACAAGGCAGCTACATGGTACAGTGGTGAGACTGCTGGGCCTGGAATAAGGAAGACCTGATCTCAAAGCTGGTCTCAGAGACTTAACTAGCTGTGTGAAGCTCGGGCATATCACATACCTTCAATTTGCCTCAGTTAGCTCATCTGTAAAATGGGGATAATGATAGCACCTACTTCCCAGGGTTGTTGTAGGCATCCAATGAGATGATATTTATAAAGCTTTAGTACTAAGTACCTAGCAAGCATTATTTAAATTCTAGTTATTGTTGTTTTTGTTATATTTTAAAGCATCTGTGAACTTGAATGGAGAAAAAATTTGCATCTTTATTTTTCACCAACCTCTAGCTGAAATTTAGCATTGTAGGCAATGAATATGATTCTGAGTTGGGTCCAAAGGCTCCACCTAACTGCCAAAGGGGATCATGACAAAAAAAGGGCTAAGACTCTCCAGATTGTATGGTCTGTCTCTAAAGGGTCCTCCCTAGTGATAACATTTTACATTCTAGTGTATCCATCACTAGAGGCCTTGAAGCAGAGGATGGATGATCTGTTGTTAAGGACACTTTAGTTGGGGTTCCTATTTAGGGAAGGTTTGGATTAGCTAAATGATCCCTTTTAACTTCAGAACTGTGAAACTGTCACTTAAAGCTTTTAGGTTCTAATCTAAGTTCTTCCCACCTCTTAAATTCTATATTTTATGTTCTAAGCACCCTTCCAGCCGTAATGTTCTATGTTGCATATTCTAAGATCCCTCTCAGCCCTTACAAGCTAAGTTTTATCTCATTCTAATATATTCTACATTCTTTTCCAGCTCACGACTATATTTTGTGTTCTGAGGTCTCCCCAAGCTCTGGCATTCTATGACTGCAGATGGTCAAATAATTTACTAAACTGTTCCATCTCCCCGATCAGTTAAAAAATTGTCAATTACATGGAACATTCAGAGGAACTAGTATAAGCCTTCACACCACACCCTCTATAGAAGACACAGGATTTGCATATCATCTAGTGTACCCCTAGCTCACAGAGGGCAAAACAGTGGGCTCCAGATCACCTGTCACCAAGCAGGCAAAAGCCTCCCCCACAAACGTAACTCACCCGCTCCTGTACCGACCACCCCACGCAGGCTTTATCTGCGCTGAGTGCTTGGAGATAAATGACCTACAGAAATAGAACCAAAAGGCAAGGGTAGGAGAAGCAAGAAGAAAATTGAGAGGAAGAAACAAGAGAGAGAAGGAACAGAGGAGAAAAAAAGAAGCAAATTGATATTCTGATACACTTAACAATGACACTTACAGGAGTCCCTGTCAGACTGGGAATACAAAGAAGCATATGTTTTATCAATCTATGAAAGACATACTGAGGAATGAAGGCTTTCTGTCTGTGGGAGGGGTGTTGAAATCAGATCTGTTACCCTGCTGTACATATTTTAGGAGAGGAATGTGATTAAGGAATATTTGTAAAGCACTAGGAGACTGTTGATAAAAGACACTATAGAAAGTAAAAGGCAGCTGGATTTACCTTTAGAATCGCAACCTAAAAGGGACCAGAGAGCTAATCTAGCCCAACCCACATTATTTTACAGATGAGGAAACTGAGGCTCAGAGACAAACAAGTCATAGTCATAGAATTTTAGAGCTGGAACAAAGACCATAAAATGCCAGGACTGGAAGGAATCTGTGAGATTATCTACTCCAATCCCCTCCTTTTATAATTGGAGAAAATGAAGTGATTTGTCCACAGTGGTGATACAGTAAGTCTGTGGCAAAGATGGGATCATACCCTCCTGCCTCCTAGGATAAGACTCTTCCCAAAACCAGTAGAATTTTAGAGTTAAGCATATTTTACTGTACTCTTAATTCTTAGTGTTTCTACTCCAGATTACACAGTTTAAAGCAAAGGTGGGACTAGGATCTTTTGTTCCCCCAGCTTCTAATCCTCTTTTCTTTCCAACATTCAATGCTGCCCAGTATAATGTGGCTAGGCATAACCTTCCCTTTCAGAGTCCTTGCAACTTTTCTTCTTAGAAAAAGTTTGGAATCTTGTATACTTAAATATGTTGGGCTTTTTTCTTTTTTTCATTCAAGCAGAAGGCTTTGCCACTCTCTTCCTCCCCTCTCCCCAACTTGTCTCTGTCACTCGTCCGTCTTACTCTACAATTTTCATCAAAACAAGCACCACTAAAGAGAAGATAAAGGGGATGATTTCCAAATATGCTTGCTTTTAGAATCTATTCTCCCTTCCCCTCTGAGAAAAAGACAAAGGCTTCCTACTTTGCAAGATTACCCAGAATCAAGGCACTGAAATGAATATTACTGTCAGTAATTAAAAATGGTTGGGGGACAAGTAAAAAGGTTTAGAAACACGGCAATTGGTGACTTCCTGGATCTCATTAATGCCCCAAGTCCCTGTTATCTAAAGTCCAGGAAAGATCATAAACTTTTTTTTTTAAGTATCCTAATTCTCTGAAATTCCAAGAAGAGCCCTTGACTTGAAGTCAAGAGAACTCTGAGCCTCAGTTTGTCACTGACCGGCTGGGTGATCTTGGGAAAATCAGTTCTCTTCCCTAGCTTCAGTTTTCTAATCCAGAAATGGGGAGGATAATACTTTCATTCCCTACTTCCAAAGTATATCACTAGGAAAGCTCCGTGTAGATGACAAAGTACCAAGGACATTGAACTGTGCTTATCTGCTCTGAGCATTCCATTCTGTTCGGCCAGGGGAGAGAGTGTAAACCTTGTTGAGAATGGCACAAGGTGGACAGAAATTGAGTTGGCTGAATGTATCCCCAAACTGAGGGGGCACCAGTCTTATCCCAGAAACCATAAAGCTGAGAAAAGTACCAGGCTTGCCGTCCACAAAGTGTAGTTGGCAGCAAAGCTGAGTTACCAACTACATGTATAGAGGAATACACTTCTTTCAAACAAGAATGGGAACTACAGGGAAATCCCAGGGAACAGACACTCAGTAAATCATCCTGGGAACTACTAATGAGCCCCCAATGTGAAATTTTCAGAAGGTCACTCCCACTGGTTTCCAACCTCACTGAGTTCCCCAGGCACAAATCGCTAAGAACAAATAAAATTCCATATCCCCCAACCCCCTGTCCATGCTGAAATTTTACCTGTGTGTATGTCCCTTAGTCTCCGGAAAGCTTCTCCCCTTCCCACAGAAGGGGTGCTCTCTGATGACACGGGCGGGTCCAATCCAGCAGGTTTCTTGCCAGGCTCAGTACGATCTTGTCCCTGGGGTCAGAGGGACAGATCTGTCCTTCCTGAGCAGTCTTCTTCACTGCAACAGCAACAGGGGCTGCAAAGGGACAGCGTGGTCCTCCTCAGAGCTGGAGTTCTGGTGCCTGTTTCCCCCTCTTTTTATTGACACAGAGCCTCCCCCTGTCATGCAGCCCAGATCAGCATAGGCTCTTCAGAGCCAATAGGGGAAGACAGCTCACAGTAGTCAGATGCACACAGACCTCTCGACACCTCCCTGCACAGAACTCCAGCATTCCCCAGGTCCTTCAACTGGTACCTCGTAGAATACTTCACAGTAGGCATCTGCTCAGGGCAGGGATGTGGGGGAGTGAGGAGGAACTTGGGGGGAAGGGGAATAGAGGCAATCATGTCAGAGAATAAATGTGCCACTTGGAATCCAGACACCCTAGCTTCTGATGAGCATACATATGTGTGTGCTACTTCATACATGTATATCTACATATAGAGGGGGCAAATGGGCTGCGTGCCCGTGTACAGCTGCATGTGTAGGTGCTTACATTCATGTGTGTGCCTGTGTGTTTGCCAGTCCCTTCTAGCAGGCTCTGAAGGAATGAGACTGGGAGACCGTGCCAGGCACACCAACACTCATAGAAACATGATGATTTCCAAGCCGCCTGGAACTGACTGTTTAGTCTCCCCTGGCTGCAAAACAAAATGGATAAAGCTCAAAATACAGCACTGAATGTTTGAATCCCCCTCAAAATATGGACTGATAATAACGTGCCTCTGCACCTACTCAGTGACTAAAAGGACATACCCGTCTCACTAATTCATATTGCCTGTGAGCGCTACTCTAGTATTTCATGGTTTCTGAAATATTTCCCCCACAACAAGGCTGTGAAAGAGGCAGAGTAAGTAGGATCATCTCCATTTTACAGAAACTGAGGCTTAGAGATGGGAAATTATTTAGTCATGAGGTTAGTTACTGTTGAAGTTGGAACTTGAACCCACATTTTTTGACTCCCAGTTCAGTACTCTGTCTATCATACTATCTCAGACACTGCTCTTTCAGGGCCAAAACTCTCTTCTAACTGCTGTTAGGTGGTCTTCAGTCTTAGAAAGTGATGTTCTTCTCATCTGCAAAGAAAGCAATAAAAGGTGAGAACAAAAAGCCATTCCTCAGGAGACCACTGAAAGTATCCAAATAGAAGAGTCAGCATGGTACCACTAAAAACAAAACCAAACCCTTACTTAAGTTCAAGTAGCTGTGTGCTTTCATTTCTCTCGACCCTCAGTTTCCACATCTGTAAAATAGGAATAATAATTCTTCTACCTCACAGGGATATAAGGAGGAAAGTTCTTCATAAACAGTAACAGGCTATAAAAATGAAAGCACTTGTGATCGAATCACTTTTCCATTGAACTACAACTGAATCTCCACATAATTACAGAATCTCAGAATGGAAAGGAGACTTGAGACAATTTAGTCTACTCTGTACCTGAACAGGAATCCTCTACATAAGGCATCCTGAACAGTGTTAAAGCCTCTGCATGAAGACCTCTAGAGAAAGAGGCCTTACTCCCTCCTAAGGCGTCCCCTTCCACTTTGGAATAGCTAGTTTTAGGGCAGCTAGGTGGTAAGGTGGATAGAGCGCCAAGATAGGAAGACTCATCTTCCTGAGTTCAAATCTGGCCTTAGACACTTACTAGCTGTATAATCCTGGGCAAGTCACTTGACACTGTTTGCCTCAGTTTCCTCATCTGTAAAATGAATTGCAGAAGGAAATGGCAAATCACTCCAGTGTCTTTGCTAAGAAAACCTCAAAGGTCATGAAATGTCTGAAATGACTGAACAATAATTCTTAAGAAGGTTTTCCTTAGAGGGAAACTAAAATTACCTCCTGAAACTTAGACCCATTGATCCTGGTTTTGTCTTTTGGGAACACACAAAACGAATCTGAACTCTCTTTCACGTGACAACCTTTCATATATCTGAAGGCAGTCCTTGTGTTTCTGCTAAGTTCTTCTCTCCTCAGGGTTAAACACCTTTGAATTTCTCCAGACGTTTCAGAATGGTTTTCTTTCCATGTCTCTTTTCAAAAGGAACCTTGTTTAGGCATGGGGACCAAGCACAGTCAGAAAGCAACAAAGAGAAAGACCCTATAGCACTAGCCACGGACTCACAAGATTCAATAGATATTGCAACCTCCTGGGAGGAAGGGTAATGAAAGGAAAAGGTCACTGGACCTGGGAGTCTGGAGACCTGGGCTACAGTCCTAACTCCACCATTGTCTATGGAGCCATGTGACTTTGAGAAAATCACTTGGTCTCCCTGGGCTTTAATATCTTCCTCTGTTGTGCTAGATGACCTGCAAGTTCTCTTCTAGCTCAGACATTCTATGTCCTAATGATTCTTCTGTTCTAACATTCTATACTATACTGTTAACTTTTGCATTCAATATTCTAAAAAGTCTTCCAGCTTTGACATTCTGTGTTCTGAGGTCCCTCCCAACTCCCACGTTCTATGTTCTAAGGTCTCTCCCAGCTCTCACTTTCTATGTTCTGAGGTCTCTCCCAGCTCTCACTTTCTATGTTCTGAGGTCTCTCCCAGCTCTAACATTCTGTATTCTAGGATCTCTTCAAGCTTTCATGTTCTGTATACCATTCTATGATCTTTCCTCATTTACTTGATATTCTTTCTTCTACGTCCCTTCCTCTCTCCACCACTTCACACTGGCCTTCTGCTGCCTCTCTGAAATAAGGACTTTTCACAGATTGTAAAGCCTCAGTCTTCACTGTCTATTCTACTTCGGTCCTTGTTCCTGGTTCCCCTCGGCCTCATTGCTCTCTGCACAGAATCCCCCTCCTCCGCCTCCTCCTCTTCCCCTATGCTGTAAGCTCTTGATAATTACCTTGGAGTAGACAAAGACTCAAAGAGACAAGAATATAATGGCTTCTATCCTTGGGAGTCAGCAGCAGCAGGAAGCTTTAGAAATAGGGACATACAGTCAACTCTTATCTATTATCCAAAGAACCAAGGCAGGAAACATGATGGTTAAAATAAATCTTTGGATGATCTTCCTCTGAGTTTGTTTCATTTGACTCTTTTCCTCTTCCAGACCTTTAATCAGAGCTACTAACAAATGGTTCATGAGGTTGATACGAATTTCTTCTCTGTTCTCTTTCCTGAAACTGTAGAAAAGAGGGAGTAATTTTTATCATTAATGATAGCTCCTTTCTAAAGCGCTTCCCTGCCAGTCCCTTGGGAGTTAGGTTGTATAAATATAATGCTTCTCATTTTACAGATGGAAAAGCTGAGGCTCAGAGAGATGACACAACTTGTCCTTGTTTATATATCCAAGAAGGATGAAAGTGGGGCAGCTAGGTAGTAGAGTGGATAGAGTGTTGGGACTTGAATCAGGAAGACTCATCTTCCTGAGTTCAAATCTGGTCTC
Source organism: Bettongia penicillata ogilbyi (assembly GCA_023548195.1). Lineage (NCBI taxonomy): Eukaryota > Metazoa > Chordata > Mammalia > Diprotodontia > Potoroidae > Bettongia > Bettongia penicillata. The sequence goes on along the minus strand of JAJHZJ010000397.1, from coordinate 4,064,377 downwards.
AGACACTTACTAGCTGTGTGACTCTAGACAGGTTACTTAAACTCTGTTTACCTCAGTTCCCCCATCTGTGAAATGAGCTGGAAAAGGAAATAGCAAACCACTTCTTTGCCAAGAAAATCCCAGATGTGGTCACGAAGAGGTGGACATGACTGAAACACCTCAACAACAACCAAGTGTGAAAGCCAAGACAGAGTCATAGCCCTAGCAGGACCTTAGAGATCATCTACTCTGACAATTTCCAGTACAAAATCATTATTTTACGGTTGAGGAAACTGAAACCCAGAGAAGTAAAGAATAGACAGAAAAGAGCAGAGCCAGGACTCAAACCACTGACCTCTGACTCCAAGTCCAGTATTTCTCCCACTATTCCCTTTATATCATGAGGGTTCCATACAGCATTACCACACTGGCCCAGTCATGTTTGCTTAGAATTGCCCAAGATTCCCATTGTTTTTCTCTGGCTGAAATGTGGAAAACACCTATAGTACCTCACTTTTCTCATTTATCCAGGCTTTTCTCATTCATTCTTTCCCTATAGCCCTCCATTATGAAGCAAGAGCTACCTTCCTGGTCTGAGCTAAGCTGCTACAGCTGTGCCAACTGCCTCCTCACAGGCCAGCAACAAAGAGCATTCAATAGGAACTCCTGATCTCTCCTCGAGGCTCTAATCCAAATAGTAGAGATGATGCCAGGGTAATCTTATGCACTGCTCTCATCACTTCACTACTCTGCTCAAAGCCTCTGGTGGTTTTCCATTGCCAACAAAATATCAATAATCGTTTAGCATGATATCCAAGGACCCTCCACAATCTCATCCCAGTCTTCTTATCCAGCCTACCCTCACACTACTCCCCTTTGCTTATTATAGTCTTCAGCCAAACTGGATTATTCACCATTTAACCACCATCACCCCCCAAAAGAAATCCCAGATTTTCCTGTTCTTATGCTTTTGCTGTCCCCTAAACCTGGAATGACCCTCCCTCCCATGTCTAAATATTGAAATCCCTCTCCTCCTTCACAGCTTAACTCAAATAGCAACTCCTCCATAAAGTCTGATCTTCCCACTTGAAAATGATCATTACTTCCTCAGACTTTAATTTTTATATTTAGCTGAGAGAGTTGTACTGGATGATCTCTGGGGTCCCTTCCTGTTCTAAATCTATGATCTTACAAGCCTTGCACTTCACTTGCCATCTTTTTTTGCAAAAACAACATAGTCCATCTTGTATTGTTGCTACTAGTATACTTGCCATCTTCTCCACTAGACTGTAAACTCCGTGAGAGCAAGAACCATGGTTTATCAATGTATCTCTCCCAGTGCCCTCCACCATTGTACACTTAATAAAAGTTGGTACAATTTTATAGAAGCATTAAATATTTAGAGCACATGGCACAGAACATTAAAACTAATGGGACCTCGGGACATAGAACACAAAATGTCAGAGCTAGAGAGGACCTAATCATATGTAATAATGCATCCCACAAGACTTCAGCAAAGCTAAAGTTTAGGAAGAATGAAAAGGCATAGTCATTTAAATATAAAGAGGAAGTCTTTTCAGGATAAGAGAGAAGCACCCCACAATTTAGAAGGGGTTTAATGCTTGAGTAGTTCAATTGCTGGGGAAGAGACCATCAGAACAATGAACTTGTCTCTAGTGTACAGTTCTTTGTCCCTAGTCACTTAACTGCATAAGACCCTAGAAAGAGCATTGGAAGTATAAGTGACTAAATCAGAACTTATCATAAGCTAAGGAAGAGTCCCCGTCTGAGCAAACTGGCCAGACCTAGGAACCTCCTGCCTGGAGGTAACAAACCTTAGCATTGACTCTGAAGGCTTCAAAGGGAAGAGACTTGTGATAATCCTAGGCTAAATTTTATTACCTCAGCTGAAAGAGTATGATATCACTCCAACTAGAAAAGGCATTGCAATATTCTAGCTGGAAAGAACAGAGTACCAACCAACCCTGAGAAGAGTCCAGCAATGAGTGACCTGCCTGGTTCAGTCCAGCAATCCAATGACTTTCCTTGGCTCAGTCAAGCAGCAGTGGTTCCTAATAGCCAAAAAATATCCCTGATCTAATAGTATCTGATCTTGGTGAAGAACCAGAACAGCAGCAGACTAATTAATCAACCCGTGAAGAAATTGTACCTTATGAAGAATAAGCCCAGCTAAGATGCTCATACATCTGAGATTCTGTGACCTATGAAGAGTCAGCCTACTTGGACAGGCAAGAAACTCATCCATGACTAACACCATGACATTTTGTGACGTATTCCATAGAATGCTCCCTCATCCCCCTGCAGGCTCTGTATTTGTGGGAAAATGTGGTTTTGGAAAAATACTCTGTAATTACTGTTTCTGCTATGTCATTTGAGTAAATATCTTTACTAAAAAACAGAATCTACTGGTTGATTGTTAAGGGGAAGCACATTGGTGGGAGCTTGTGAACTAGGGTAAAAGGATCGCCACCAATAAGATTACCCCCCAAGAACTGTGGAAGAAAAAGCAACTGCCTCTCTGAGAATTCAACTTGTCAGTGCCAGTGCAAGTCACAAGTGAACCCGGATGATTCAAAGTCTAACAAGATATAGATCTGAAAGGGAGTTTAGTTCAGTTCCTTCACTTTACAGTTGATGAAACTGGGACCAAAATAATGGAGATTATTTGCCCATCACATAACTAATAAATGGCAGAACCAGAATTCAAACCCAAGCCTACTACCTCCAAACTCAGTACTCTACACTATGATACCTCCTTCATGTATAGTGCCAACATGCAGATTTCATTGATATAACCAAGAAATAGACTCATATCTCCACTTGATAGAAAAGCTATTGACTCAAGATTTATAGCATACATTTTCAGATACAGCCAATGCGGGAATTTGTCTTACTTGGCTATATGTATCTGTTATGATGGTATTGTTCCTTTTTTCCCATTTTTTTCCAATTGGAAAATAGGGGTAAGAGGGCAAGGAGGGATGGGGACAGAGTAGCCAAAAAAAATAGAAAAGAAAAAAACATTCGAGACATCTTGATGAAGACATTTTTTTAAAGCAGAGACGAGGTTCAGAATGACCAGAAAGAAGCACAGGCAAAACTTTGAAAACTATAGATAAAATCTGTTCTATATCTAAGAAGAAAAGAAAGCTGTAAATAACAGAGTTCTTCAGTTTCATGTACAATTCTATTTTTATGTTCTACTATGTAAGTGGAAATTCTCATTTTATTAGAGTTTGTTAAGTTCCAAATAAAAACATGAAATAGAGCTTTGTCAGAATCAAATAGGCTGCTTACAGAGGTAAGGAAGTGAATGTCTCCTCTCACAAGACAGAGGATCATAGAACAGAATACAGAGTTGGAAGGGATCCCAGAGGTCATCTAGTCCAACTTTCATTTTATTTATTATTTTTTTTTATTCTAAACCTATTGAACACCAAATAAAATGAGTGTTTCCATATACAAAGTAGAAGAGAAAAGGGGGGATTGTATAGGAAATGTGACTCCCTTGCTTTTAATTTTAAGTATGTAATAAATTCAACATATAGCTTTCAAAACTATCCTGCTTACCTGTGTTTCCCTCTGGTTTTTCTTCTGTTCTTCTCTGTGCATTTAAAAAAATGTTTCAATGACCATCTTTTCTTTTTTTTCTTTTCTCTTCTTTTCTTCTTTGGCAGCCCTATCAATAACCTCCTCTCTCCCCAAGAAAATGACCAAAAAGAAAGAAAGAAAAGAAAAAGAGCTCCTTTGTAACATTATGCACAGTCAGAACAAATTCCCATATTGACCATGTCTGGAGATGTGCATTACATTGGTACCTTCAATACCTTTGCCCTCTGTTAGGAAGTGAGTAGCATGCTCTATCATCAGTTGTCTGGAGCTATGGTTAGTGACTGTATTGATCAGGGTTCTCAAGTTTTTGAAAATTACTTTTCTTTATAATTCTTTATCATTTATAATTTCTTTATCATTGTCACTATATAAATTGTGCTCCTGGTTCTTCTCATTTCACCACGCATCAATTTGTCTAAGTCCTCTCAGGTTTCTCAGAAAACCTGACTTTTTGCCATTTATTATGACATAATAATATTCTATTACATTCTCATGGCATAATTTGTTCAGCTATTCCCTAACCGATGAAGAAAGCCTCTTACCTTCTGATTCTTTGTTGTTGATGTTAAGCCATTTTTCAGTCATGTTTGATGTTTTATGACCTTATTTAATGTTTCCTTGGCAAAGATAGTGGAGTGGTTTGCCATTTCCTTCTTCAGTTCATTTTACAGATGAGGAACTGAGGCAAACAGTGTTAAGTGATTTGCCCAGTCACTTAAAAACTAGTAAGGGTCTGAGACCAGATATGAACTCAGAAAGATGAGTCTTCCTGAGTCCAGGTCTGGCGCTCTATCCACTCTGCCACCTAGCTCTTTACTATAGCAAAAAAAGTACACACACACACACACACACACACACACACACACACACACACACACACACACACACACACACACACACACACACCCCTTTGGCTTTTTTCTCTTTCTTTGATCTTTTTTGGGTATACGCCTAGTAATGATATCACTGGGGTCAAAGTTTAGTGAATTTTTGTTATTTCCTCATTCTAAGGAACAGGGAACTAACGATCAAAAAAGGGAAAAGACGGGCCCCTAGCCAATTAGTGGAAGAAGAAATGAGGACTGGAAATCAAGTACTTTCTGTCATACTAGGCCAAGTTTATTGAATGGGACAGCCAGTGAGAGATATTCCCCTGAATAGTCATCACAATGAGCAGCCATTCTGAAACTATTAACAGAAGTGATGCCTCTCACATATTACTTGTAGTCTTGTATTTGAAGAAGGTGCTATTTTTACCTTCTCTCTCTCTAGGGGGAATGTGTCCCAGCAACCTTTCCTTCCCTTCTGTGTAGAATAACTACCTGCCAAAATTCAAGGGGCTTCCTACATGGGCAATGAAAGCTCATTATAACTACATAGACACATTTTCATCTGTAGTACTAAAGTATGCTGTAGAGAGCCCAAGTTTCCTCTTTTGTAAAATGGAGATTGGACTACAATCTGGTCCCCAAGCTCCTTTCCTAGTTCTGACATTCTAACAGTTCTACAGTCTAACATTCTCTGTTCTAAGGTCTCTCCCAGCTCTATCAATTATGTATCTTATGTTCTAACATTCTATGCTCCAAGGTCCCTTCCAGCTCCAGTATTCTGTAAATCACATATACTCCCCACACATGTGCAGAGAGGACCACTTGTGATTCATATTACTACAGTCTGGTTTCAAGGAGAGAGAAGAGCTCGTGTTTTTCATTAAGAAAGACTCTACCTTAGTAGGGCGACTTTTTTCACACCAGGTGAAGAGATCCTATCTTGAAAGTAGCAAAGCAGTAGCAGCCCTCACTATTGGAAATACTACAAACCACACAAGTTAGTACCCTGAAGGCAGTCTTTTGAAACATATAATTTATGCAATGAGTCCAGATGCTTCTCTTAGGCTCATTCTAAAACAACAAATACTTGTTTATTTCCAGGAGGGAATGAATGATAATATTTCATTTCCCGATGAGAAAGACACCCTGCAGAAGGCACGAGTCTGGGGAAAAAAAAGGGAATGTGTTAGCTTGCTTACATTGCCAAATAGGATGGGATATAGCCTGATGCTGTGTGACTATCTCCAAATTCTGAGCATTAACAAGTTGAGGGTAAATAATACTTCCTAGTGGATGGAATTGGGATGCTCAGTCATCTGTTTATGTCAGTTTTCAAAAGACAGAAGCGAGTAAGTTCTCAGTGATAATGGGTGCCATACTATCATCCTGAGGGGTTTGGGTTGATGATTTTACAGAATAACATCCCATTCTAAGCTGTGTTGCCTGGCAAATGGCCAACACATGTGGAGACTGATCTCAAAACAATATACCCCTGTGAAGAAATAAGAACTGAGCCAAATGAACAACTCAATGTGTGGATCTGAACAAGTTGCTTCCTCCCTGGAACTCAAGTACTTCATCCATAAAATGATGGAATTGGACTAGATGGTCTCCAAATTCCCTCCCAGTTCCTAAACCCCCCTCAGTTCCTAAGGGGTCTTCCCAATCTAAAATGCCATATTCTATTTTCTTCTTATAAAGATATATTTATTGACATCTTTTATCTTTACATCAATCATCTCATCTCCTCCACCTCAATAGTAATTGTTAGCATTTTAAGGTTTGCAAAGCACTTTACATGTCCTTGGGTTTGAACCCCATAAACCCACTGTGAGGTAGGTACTACTATTGTCCAGTCTACAAATGAGGAAACTAAGACTGAGAAAGGTTGAGTGATGTACCCAGGGTCACACAGCTAGTAAGTGTATGCAACAGGATTCAGACTCAGGAGTCTTCTTGACTTTCAGTTCAACACTACCCATTTAACACTTTGCTACCAATTGAAAACTCTCAGGTGACAAAGATAAACAAAGATAAAAGGCAAAGCAAAACTAGTAGATATAGTGACATTATTTTATTCTGATAGCCCCCTACTTCTCTACTGTGAGGAAGGAGGTATGATTAATTATCTTTTCTCCAGGATCTTCATTGATTTTTCATTACTAAGAGTTCAACAGCTTTTTAGTGATCTTTTTCCCTCCACTTACCTTGTGGTAGTCTTGGCCCTATTTATTTCTCTCTGTATCAGTTCAGTCAGATTTTCCCATGTTTCTCTGGATTTTTCCTGTTTATCATATCATTCTGCAAAGCAATATCCCATTTTATTCATGTATCACTGCTTTTCCATTCATTCCCCAATTGATGGGAACCCATTTTGTTTCCAGCTCTTTACTACCACCAAGACAGGTGCTATGAATATTTTGGTATATCTGAAACTTTTGTTTTTTATCTTTGACTTCCTTGAGGCATATGCCCATTAGTCAGATGGGCAGATCTAAACATGTATGTGGTCTAATCACTTTCCTTTCATTATCCCAAATTAAAACCCAGAATGGTTGGACCATTATACTTTACCAGTAAGGTATGCATGTGCCTATCTTCCCCTAATCTCTCCAACATTCATCATTCCAATTTTTTGTTATTATCTCTGCAAATCTGCATGATGTGAGGTAAACCCTGAGAGATGCTTTGATTTTCATTTCTCTAACAGAAATTTGGAGCATGTGTACATGTTGTCATTTATAGTTTGTAATTTTTCTGTTGAAAATTATGTGTTTGAAGATAGGTAGAGAGGTGACAGATTATAGAGAAAGAACACAGTAGATATTACTGAGCTTGATTAATGTTTTGCTTGGTTTTACGTATTTTTTTTATTTTTTATCAGTTGAATTCTCTGTACTTGGGATAGCTGTCTATGGGATAGAAGAAAGCTATCTTATGAAATTAAGGTAATGTAAAAAAATGACATAAAATTTTTAAATTAAACTATTTGTTCATGTACTTTGACCACTTATAATAACAATGATAATAGTTAACATTTATATAGCACTTTAAGGTTTGTAATTGCTTTACATATACTATCTTATTTGATTCTCACAACAACCCTGTGAGGTATACACTATTATTTTTCCCATTTTACAGATGAGGGAACTGAGGCTGAGATAAATGATTTGCCTAGGTTATACAGCTAAGAAGTGTTGGAGGTAAGATTTAAACCCAGATCTTCCAGTTTCCAAGCCCAGTTCTCTTAGTCATTATGTTGATCTGTCACCAATATTAGGGAACAGTTTTTAAGTGTTGTATATTTGTGTCAATTCCCTACATATTTTGGCTGACAATATTCCATGTTCTCTGGTTCCATCTATCTCTAGCATTCTGTGTTCTGTGGCTTCTTCTAGCTATGGTATTTTGTGTTTTAAGGTCCTTTCTTCTCTAACATCTCATGTGCCATGTTCTAAGATCTCTTCCAACCCTGTCTACTGTCTTCTGTCCTCTAGGTCCCTTCTAACCCTGACAGTCAAGGTCCTATATTCTATGGGAGCAAAACAAATCTGCTGAACCAGTTTAGAAGTTGCTGCTTACTCCCAATTCTAGATGATAATAACAACGATACTTCATTTTTCTATAGTACTTCAATGTTTAAAGTATTTGCCTCACTACCACATTATGAGTTAGGCATTATAAATTGTCTTCTTCTTCTCATTTGACAGATAGACTGAGGTTCAGGGAGCTGAAGACACTTGCCCAAGATCATATACCTAGATAAGTGGAACAGTTGGGATCTCTTGTGACTTCAAGTATCATTTTTCCCCACTATGCCATGCTGTCCCTGAATATCTTTGTATTCCTCAGTAGTCATCTTGGTCATCAGAGTGAGTACAATTTACTGAGCAATCCCTGATGATGATTTTCCCAGATGTGCCATAAACATACCACTGAACCCATGTTTACCCGACAGGAAGTAGCCTTGGATAAGTTCCACAGGCCAAGCAATTTAAGCTACTCTTAATAACATTTCTGAATAAGAAGGATTTTTTTTTCCCTTTTTGCTGAAGGGCAAGATTAAATTGCTTTTGTCTCCAGAGCCTATGAATCTTATTGTTTCTTCTAAACTCTACAGTATTTTCCCTTTAATTTCTTCTCATCAACTACCACACTCAGAGCATCCCCTCCTGGCAATGAAAAGGGCCCTTTCCTGAGGAACAGTTGGATTTAGCGCACATGAATATGCCTGGGAGGGTGTGCCAGGTATATTTGTATACTTGTAGACTCTTCCCTTCTTCTTTGCCTTCTGGTTGGCCTATGTTAGTACTCCTCACTCACTGTGAGGCACCCAAGCATAACTCAAAGGCTTTACTGCAAGTCCCACTAAGTTGAAAACAATGGTATATAGGAAATAAATGCATGCTGATTAGGAGTTAGATGACCAGGGTAGCAGAGCAGAAAGAGTTCTGACTCTGGGGTAAGAGGTCCTGTGTCCAAATCTTGCCTTTGAGGCTTATTACCTATGTGACCTTGGACAAGTCATTTAACATCCCTGGGCCTGTTTCCTCATCTGCAAAATAAGAGAATTGAACTAGTATAACTTTCTCTGTCTAGCTGTGTCACCTGTCTGAGTCTGTTTCCTTATATACAATAGGGATAACACATGCCCGACTTCTCTCACAGCATTATTGGATAAGGGTCAGAGGAGATCAAAGAATTTAAAGCTGGAAGAGAACTTAAAGTTAATCTAGCTCAGTCTTCTCATATAAACACATAAGATATATATAACATATATAAACATATAAGACATATGACATATAAAGGGAGGAAAGGACTTAACTACAGACTCACCCAAGTACGAAGTAGAAGAGCCAACATTCAAACTCATGTTCTCTGATTCCCAAATCCATGGCCCTTTCCAACCTACCACACTGCCTCTCCCTGATGCTAACGAAAATTGTTAGAATAAAGTGTCATATGATCGTAAGCCACTGTTAAAAGTACTGTTATTACTTGCCTGAAGCTCTAGTTCTTACCCCTATTCTGTAAAGACCTCATCTCTTGCTTTTCCTGCCCAAGTGACCTAAACTTTTCTTCTATTCTATTTTGGTTGGCTTTTGATAGCCTAATCTAAGGTCTCCCAACCTACTGGGGTCATTTTTTCCCTGGGTCTTATGTGCAAACAAACTACTCTCTCTCATCTCTTCTCCTTAATTATCATAGTGAAGCATATTTTTCCAAAGACCTACCCTAGAAATCTTCACCACTATTAAACACCCACACACACCAATTTCCATGAGTTGAACTAGGATTTTCTTCCTTCTCTATCCCCCAAAACGACACACAGAGAGATCCATAAAGAGAGTCCCACCCCCAAGTTTTGTGACAAATTAAGAAATGGTCAAAAATGTTTGGGCAGGATAAACTTTGGGAAGCCATGAATCTATCTTTCCTTTAATTATCTTTCTGTATCATTGCAGAGGTCTAAGAGTCTTGGTCAAAAGGCCAAAGAGTCTTGTTAGAATAAAGCAAAATCCTCACTGTTTCTGTTTCTGATAAAATTAATATTCAGTTGCTCTTTTGAATCCATCTCCTGATTCATCCTCACACATCCCTGAGATAATAGCAATTAAACATCTGGGTAAAGGAGAGAGTTTGCTATACTCCCCAAAGACTAATAGAAAAGCAAAGTTTTCCAAAGTGAAATCATTCTTTGCTTGGGGGAAGGGGAACGAATTAACATGAATTCCAGATTTGAGGAAAGTAAGTGGGAGTTAATTTCAGATAATGTGGCACTATGTAGCTCCTTGTAAAAAATTAATCTCCACTAGGGCAAATTGGCAGCCTTGAAAACTCACTGAACTCTTGCAGAGTTGCCAGGAACCTGCCTAAAAAAAAAGAAAGAAAAAAAGAAAAGGAAAACTCTCCATTGTTCATCTTTAATATCCAATATCAAGAGAGCTGTCCTTGCAAAAAGGGCCCTGTGACTTTGAACAAAGCACTTCTCTCCAAAAGAACTAAAGTTCATCCTCCATAAAATGAAGGGCTAGGTGGACTAGATGATCTCTTCACTCTTGAACATTCTAAGTTCTAAGGGCCTTTCCAGAGATAATAGTCTATATTCTCTGGGTAGATCATGTGAATGGGTGTGAGTGAGTGTAAATTGGTGTAAATGGTTCGGTCCCCCTAGCTCCACCCACAAGTTTGGGCAACTTAGCATAGTCAAAGGTAATATCTCTTTAGACTTTTAAGTATCCTTGATAGGAATATTCTCATTGACACCAAATTTGGGACATAGGTCACTCATGTTTTAAGTAACAATGGCTGAGCTTAGATGTAGGAAGACCTGGAGTGAGTTCTTTCTCAGACACTTATGGGGGGTAATAATAGCACATACCTCAGGGAGTTGTGATTTTTTAAACTTTAAAGGAGCTATTATTATTATTCCTATTATTCTTCCCACTCAAAACACACCCCTTTCCCAAATTTATTCATTTCCATAGATAGTACCATTATCCTTCCAGTCGGCCAGGTTTACAGTCTTGGGGGAGGGTTATTCATGATTCCCAGCTTTGCAGGTTTGAGTTATTCTTAACTCCTTTCTCTCCTTGAACCCACACACCAATAAACTGTTGATCAATTTTCCACATCTTTGTTTCTCCAAGCAATCTCTACCATAGTTCAGACTTTTATCTCTTCTTCATCACCTCTTGCTTAGACTATTCCAGTACATTCCTAATTCGTCTTAGAGAGTACCCTCCTTCAATTGAATGATAAAGTCAGATGCCAGATTGCAAGAGATTCAAAAGTGAACAAGAGGAAAGGGAGTAAAGACAAAGAGTACAGATAGCTTTTTCTAGGTGTTTGTCTATGAAATGCTGGAGAGATGGAGGATGATAGGATCAAGTGAGGGGTTTTTTTTAAAGGATCGAAATATCTGTAGGCAATAAAAAAAGGAAGTAGTTGATAGGGAAAGACTGAAGATTATTGAGGACAGATGATTGCAGGGAATGGGATCAAAAGTCCCAATAGAGGAAATGACCTTGACCAGAATAAGGTCCATCATTTTTATCACAGAATAGATTGAGGAGAGAATGGGGGAAATTTCAAATGCTTTGTGTACTTTGCTATGTGTTTTGTGCAAAATAGAAATAAAGGACATTAAAAACAAAGACATAAGTAAAAACATGGAGGCAGAAGAGCATAAGACATGTTTTGAGGTAAGTGAGTAATGTAGTTCATTTTTTAGAAATACGGGGAAAGAAGTGGAAGATAACATCTAAAAAGGTAGTCTGAGGCCCAATTGTGGAAGGCCTCAAATACCAAACTAATGAGTTTGGACTTTGTGTTTTAGTCTGGAGAGAGGCACTGAAGTATTGGAGCAGAAGAGTAATCAGAGCAGTTCATTCCAAAAGTATAAAGGGCAGTTCTATAAACGATGGATTGAATAGGTGATAAACCAGTTACAGAAATCCAATTTGAAGTTACTGTAATATAGATAAGAGAGGTAACAAGAGTCCAAACTAGTGTGGTTTTATTTTCCACTGAACCAATGCTGCTTCTTTCCAAATGGGTGTCATGCAAATAAATAAGTATATAATAGTACTTGCAAAGATCACAGATTTGGAAGAGACTTGAAAGTTTAGGAAAACCAACACCTTCATGCTATGGATAAAAATATTGAGCCCCAGAAAAATAAGCAACTTACAGCTAATAATGGCAGATACAGAATTAGAGCCTCTCACTTCAAATCCAGCCCTCTTAACACTGTATCATGCTGTGTGGAGATATCATGCAGTTAGGCTGGTAAAGAGTACATCAATGTGAGAGATATTTTGGAGAGAGGAACAATGGGACTTGACAAATGACTGAATGTTGATGGAGTAAGGAAGGAGAAGTGAGGAGGAGGGTACAGACCAAGATGACTCAGAGGTTAGGCACAGAGGTGGCTGAGAAGATGGTGGTATGCCTGACAGAGATTGGGAAGTGAGGGGGAGGCACACATGTGGAGGGAATGACAACATTTCTGTGCTTTAAGAGTTACAGAGTACTTTCTTCACAACAATCCTATGAGAAAAGAAATATAAAGATTGCTATTCCCATTTTACTGAAAAAGAAACTGAGGAGGAGAAAGATTAAGTTACATACCCAGCTTGTGTTAAGGCCAGGATTCTTTCTTGACTCTAGGTTCATCATTCTTCCCCAAAACACTGCCTAGTAATATGATAATATTGCTAGGATTGCATCATAGACATTTCCATTGTTTCTCTCTATGATGATTCTATACAGTAGGTGAATAAAGCTACCCTAACTCCTTTTCTGAGCACTTTCCCTCAAGATCATTTGTGCCTAAGTGTGATTTCTGTAGGAGTCCTGTCCCTGGAAACTTCTCCAGGGAAATACAATACCACCCCAAGAAGCAATGCTGTACTAAACTAGTGAGCATCAGCTGGCTTCTGTTATTGAACAGAATGCTTGCCAATAAGCCCAGGAAGCTTCTGGAATTCATTCTTTCTGTATCTACTTTCCAAAGCAAAAAAAGAAAAAACTTCCACATAGAATATTTGACCATAGTAAAAAGAAAAGAAAGAAAGAAAGAAAAAGAAAAAAAATCCAAAAGAAGACATTTGGAGAAAGAAATAACAACTTTAGGTGATGTTTCAGTGAAAGTTAAATGTCTCCTTCCTCCTGTGTTCCCCAGGCCCTCGCTTTCTACCTTAATATATACTGTGATAAGAATATATTCTGCATTCCTTTCCATTTCAGCACCAGGGACAGCGGAAGCCCTGCTATGAGAAAATCTCTGAGAGAATAAAAATTAGATAATAATTTAAGGTGACAGGAGCCAGACAGAGGGGGCAGAATTTACATTAGCCCAGCAAAAGCACAATGGAATTTGGCCACACCACTGAAATCCCCAAAAAAGAAGCTCAATTTATAGCTTTAAGACACTTCAGTTGTTTCTGGTTACTAGCACATTGACCAATTTGTATTCATCAGTAAGCATTTATGAAGTCCCTACTATGCACCAGACACTATTTTAAGCTCTGAACCTTTTAACACAAAAATGAAACCATCCATGTCCTCAAAGAGCTCACATTCTATTGGGGGAGATAATATGGTCTAAGCATGTTTTAAGCACTAGTAGGTTCAAGGGGACTCTCACCAATCAACATGGAATAGTGAATAGGGGCTGGCCTTTGAGTCAATAGGGATGAGGTCAATACATACTGGCTGTGTGATTAGTGGAAAGAGTGTGATGAGTCACTTAATCTCTCAGAGAACCAGGCAACTTCCTAAGACTTAAGTAGAGGCAGCATGGTCCTGTGGAAAGATTACTGAGTTTATAGTGCTGAACTTAGTGTCACCAGAGCTGAGTTCAAATTCCAGCACTGCTACTTGTATGACCCTGGATAAGTCATTTCCCTTTTATGGACCTCAATTTCTTCATCTATAAAATGAAGGGGTTGAATAAGCTCCCTTCAAGCTCTAGAAGTATAACGATTTTATAAGTTACAGAGAGTTAGTTGGTATGCATTGATGAAAGGAGTTTCCACACTAGGAATTCACCACATAGATAAATCACAGATCTGGACAAGAAAAAAAAGTATAGTCAACTACTGGGCATTATCTATGTGCAAGAGTCCTGATGAATATCAGGTCACTGTACCCAGATGGCTCAGGAGAAGAAAGTAAGGTTGGTGACCTTGCATAGCCCTCCCTCATTCAAATCAAAGTCAACTGCAAGTCCTGTCATCATCTTGATGTTACAGTTCTCTTCGAGAACGAAGGATAAACACAACCTGTGAGCGAATAGCAGCCCTCCTCTTTCTCCTCCTTCTCCTACTCCTCCTCTTCTCCTCTCCTCTGGTGTTCTACCCAGAAGAAGGTATACTCCATGCCCAAAAGCTGCCTTTTTTCCTTGGGTTTACTGGCTACATTTCTTGCTCAAAGTTCAAGTCTTAAACCCAATTCACTCTGGAGCTCATATATTGGACAAGTGCCTACCCACCTAACACAGAGTGAATGTAATTACTAAATAGTAATTATTTCTCTTTTACCCAGGAACCCTGAGGGTCTTTCCCTCACAGTTTGGTCCAAAGAGTAACTACTTAAAGAAGCCTATTCATTGAATGAGTATATCTCACTCAAAGTGAGAATGTGATAAGACCTTAGCCTGAAAGGGCCAGGGTCTCACATTGCATGATGAATATCAGGCCACTGGATGCAGAAAGCTCAGGAGAAGACAGTGACCTTGCACAGCCCTCCCTCACTCAGATCAAAGTCAACTGCAAATCATGTCATCATCTTTATGTCATAGTACTCTTTGAGAACAAAGGACAAATACAACAATCCATGTGCAAGAAGCACAGGGGAAGACAGCAGAATGTAAAGGAGATATTATATATTAAACACTATCACCTTCAATAAACATTAATTTATTAGTTCAGGGAACATTTGCTAAGCATCTACTATTTAAAATGGTACTGTTTTTTAACATTGGGGAAGATATTGAGAAGAAAAATGCACTGAGACATAAATACAATTCATAGTTTAGGCATAGGGACTGAGCCTGTGAATCCAGTGGTATAAGAAATTTACAGGTAAGGAAATTCCTTCTGCTAATGAAGGTTGGTACTTTGCCTGTAACTTATAGTCTCATACAGTTGCCAAGTAAAGTGCTTCTCAAAGTGTGGTCTAGTGACTCTGAGGCTTTTTCAGGGATCTCTGTGGTTAAAATTATTTTCATAAAAATACTAAAACATTTTAATTTATAATATGGCAAATATTAGTTGTATAACTTACGTAAACTAAAGCTCTCAATAGTTTTTAGAAGTGCAAAGGGATCCTTAGACCAAAAGTTTAAAAACTGCTGGCCCAGAGCATTAAGAAGGTAAGTGACTTTCTCAGGGCCATACAACCAGTATGTGTCAGAGGCAAAGATCTTCTTCATTCTGTCCATTATGTCACACTGACTTAAATATATATATATATATATATATATATATATATATATATATATATATATATATATATATAGTAAGAAAAATGTAAATGGCTATGAGGTCTAAGGAAAAATTGCTTCCACTTCCTTCAAGGACTTTAATCTTTTTCAATGTAGGGGACAAAATGCTGTTGGAGTTAGGAAGACCTGAGTTGGAATTTTCCTCAATGACTGTATCTGACCTTTTGTTTCCTCATTTGTAGACTAAGGATAATAATAGCACCTACCTATTGTGAGGATTCAATTAAATATCTGAAAAGTACTTTACAAACCCAAAAGAAACAGAAATGCTAGATAATTATTATACAACAAACATGAATTTCTAAACTTCCTATGCCCACTCCAGAGAGATGAGGATAATTCCTGGGGCATAAACCATAATAATGTCACTATCTCCCAACATTTTTCAGAGCCAAGGCAATCTCTTGAAATGAGATACCATGAAATTGTCTACTTAAATAGAGGAGGGGAGAGACTATTCAAGTGGAAAACTCAGCTGTATCACTAATGATGGAAAATATATATTATAGAGTCTATAATATAATAATTACAATATGATATACATTGTCTCTCTCTCTCTCTATATATATATATATATATATTATAACTCTATAATATAGACTATTAGAGTTGGAAGGAACCTTACTGACAATTTAGTTTCCAACCTATCACTTTATAACCAGAGGAATTGAGGTTTAGAGGAGTAAATTGACCTGCCTAAGGTTTTACAGGTAGTTAGGACTTCTTCCCGCCTTGATCATCTCTAAGGTCCTTTTCAGATTTAACATTGTGGATTACAAAGTGCCTTCAGCTCTACCATCCTGTTCTAAAGGTCCTTCTGACTCAAACATTCTGTGTTCTGAAGCCCTTTACAGATCTAAAATTCTGTTCTCAAACTCAGTGGTTCCTGGTATATTCTCTTGTAGTAATGTGATGAAACCAACAAGGGGTGGGGGGTGGTAGCAGGGAGGAGCAGCAAAATGATGAGATTTTCTTAGTCTCTGAAGGGAGAAAAATAAGAAAGATATTAATGCTAAAGTAGTGTGGATGGTCTTTTTTCACTCCCTTGAAAGAATCAAAAGGTTTCAGTGCAGAGTGAAAATTCTTCTTCATTTTAGAAGGCAACAAATGAACCTCAACCCCTTGTGAAAAGTAAGTAGTCTGCCCCAGGACATGTGTAGATTGGGGCACAAAGTTCAGTGACTGATGATCTGAGAATGCCCAGCATGAATAACTTCAGAAAAAGCCTGAAGCAAAGACACCACTTAAATGGCTGCTGTAGCAGAAAATCACTCCATTGGCTTGATGTCCTGGGTAAGCAGTTAGCAGGAAACCTCCAGCAAGGACTTAGGAGATGCTCAGAATGAGGATGGATATAGTTTAGCTCCCCCAGCTCTCCAGAAGCAGTTGTCCTGACAACCTGATATGGATTTAATTAGGGGGAAGGAGGGAAAAGTTATCTGTTTAGGAGGGGCAGACCCAGAGGAAATGAAGCTAATCCATACCAGTGAGATGTATAGGCATAGGAAAGAAAGTCCTAAACCAAAAAAAAAAATTACAGATGTAGATTTTATTCAAAAGAACAGAAATGCAGAAGCTAGAAAGGTATTGACTATCCCCTTGGTATATTCCCATGGCTGCCACTTTGAACAGGTTCTTGTACTTAAAGCTCATAGGAAATAATTAACAGTATCTTAATATATCTGGGCAGATATCACTAGAGTATCATTAACCCCATTCTACAGAGGAGAAAACTGAGGCTCAGAAAGAAGTGACTTGTCTAACTTTATAGGGCTAATAAATGACAGGGTTAAAGCTTGAACTTGTGTGTTCTGACTCTAGCTCTTTCTATTGTACTACAATGGGAATCAAAAAAGCTGGCTGGATACATGGAATCCTAGAGCTGGAAGAGAACTCAAAGGTAACACACTCCAACCTGATAAACTCTAGGTTATTTAAGGACTGATCAGTCATCAGTTTGGACATTCACACAGACCTAGTATCCACCTCTTCCTTTCTTCTGGCTATTTCATGACTCACTTGACCTTTCAATAGAGAGCAGGCAAGAGTTATCATAGAATAATGAATCAGAAGGAAAAAGGAACAATATCTAGTCCAGTGTTCTACCCTATACAGAAATTCCCTCAGTATCACCAAAAGTGGTCATTTAAACCTCTGAACAAAGGAGAGCTCACTATTTCATAAGGCAAATTATTTTGCATCATAGAGACCTTAGAACTAGAAGAGACTCTGGAGTAGGGACTCAACCTAGAATCCATGGATACCTTAGAGGTCCATGAACTTGGATAGGAAAATTTTTATAACTGTATTTAAATATAATTTTTTTCCTTTATAATTGTGTGCTTTATTTTATGTATTTAAAAACATTATACTGGGAAAGGATCCATAGGCATCACTGGATTGACAAAAGGGCCCATGGCATAAGAAAGATTAAGAACCCTTGCCTTGGAGGTTATCCAATCCATTACCTTCCCCCATTTTAAATATGAAGAAATTAAAGCAGAGAAATTCAATAACATGTGAAAGGTCATACAATTAGCAAATGGTAAAGCCAGAATTTGAAGTCAGAGTCTCAAATTCCAGATTTCACGCTGCCTCCTACTGTCAGATAGCTTTCAACTCCCATCTCTTCCATTAACTCACTTTATTACACTGGTCAGGTCTCTTCATCTCATCTCTAAAATGATAGATGACCTATTTTCTTAAAATATTTTCCATGAATCTACATTCTATTCTAAGATTCTTTCCAATTCAGACATTTTGTGTTCTAGTCCTGGCTGCAAATAAGAAGTCATTTTTTTTATTATGACATTCATAGGAAAGAGAGTAAGTTAGGCTGTTGAGCTGTCCTTGGGGACCCAAGTAACAGGCAAGAATTCCTCTTAAGCTTCTAGGAGACTGAGTTAGGAAGATGTGTTGAGAACTTGTGGGAGGGAGGTTTGGGCTGAATATAAAGATGAATTTCCTAATGATTAGAACTGGCCAACAAGAGAATGAGTTGCTTTGCAAAATGAAGTTTCCATCATTGAAATTCTTCAAGGAGACACCAAATGACCATATGTTATGGATGTGATAAAGTGGATTAATTCTGCTTTGGTTTCTAATCAAGTGCTTTTACTTTCCAAGGGAACCTCGGGGTCTACGAGGAAACCTCCATGGTTTCACTCCTCCAGAAGGAAACTATCATCTTCAAATGCCATGACCCAACTCATCCATTATGACAGTTCCTGAGCCTTTGACTACCCTCCTCTATGCGTTGGCAAAAATATTGAAAAGTGTTACCCAGAAGCCATACTGTTGAATGTTAATGAGGAAAATCTATAGTTCTGTAGAGAAGCCAGAACAAAAATGTGAAAGTGCAGCTCTTTAAAACAGCAATATATTAGAGTTAACACAAAAAAATACACAATGATCTAAGACAAGTATCCTCACTCACATCTGGAATATGTTCATTTCAGGAAGTATCCTAGCATAGAGAGGTCTCAGAATCTGAGAAGCAATGGACATTGGCATTGGATGGGCACCTAGAATAACAAATGGGGAATTTTAAAATTTAAAAGAAATACAGAACATTAAATAAAGAACTAGAACTGGAAGGGGAGCTTAGAACACAAGAAATCAGAACAAACAGGACCTCTGGGCATAGAATGTCAGAGTGGGAAGGAATCTTAGGGAAAAGAATACAAAATATTAGAATCTGAAGAAGTCAGACTACAACCTCTTGGTTTACAAATTAAGAAACTGAGCCTCAGGGAGGGAAAATGACTTCCTCAGGTTACCCAGAGAATCACTGGCAGAACTAAGACTAGAACTCAGGGATGTCATTGGGTTTTGCAAAGAAATGCGTACAAAGTTAGCACAGTAAGAACAGCAGGTAAGTGAAAAGGTCTATGGCATTCTTATAGTACAGAGTCCAGGAAAAAGTGAGCTCAAGCTCAGGGACTACATGTAGTAAAGGGGTAACCCAGCTCCTGGAAATCCTTTCACTGGAGTCCTTAACATGTTCTCTTTAGGTAGGTTTTGTTTTCTTGCTAGGATCTTTGTTGAGCCTTGAATCTTCATCCAGTCAGTTTTTGACTACTAATGTAGACACGATTATCAGCTGTTTGTGGGATGCTGCTAGAGTTGGCCAATGAAAAGATGGGAAAGCCAAAATCCAGCAGCCCCTGCAAACCTCACATGGTCCTCCTCCATCTGATGGGGAATAGAGCCAAGCCAAAGTATTCTCTTCCCCTATCAAAATATTCCTTCTTAAAGGTGACTCTTCTTTGCCACCAGATATTCATGTCTCGAGTCCCAACTGACTTGATGGTTTTAAACAGGCTTCAGATGGTGTGGACAAGTCTATATCCAAATCCAAAAAATTTCTTTGTTTCAACTAGGTCATGTTCACATTTAGTAAACAAGTGATTAATTAATAAATGTATGAGGTTAAAAAAACTACAAAATGCAATACAAAATAAACACATAGTGATTTTGATAGTGGGGGTACTAACAACTGAGGAAATCGGGAAAGATCTCTTGAAGGAAATGTTGCTTGCATTGAATTTAAAAGTGAGCTATGGGTTCCAAGAGGGAGAGGTGAAGGAGAAAATTCCTAATATAGGAGACAGACTATGCTAAGGCACAGAGAGGAGTAGTAGAATGTCATGTATAGGGAATAACACACAGGCTAATTTGGCTGGATCAAATACATGATGGGAAGTAGTACATAATCAATCTGTAAATGTAGGTTGCAATCATATTATGATCATATTAAGTGCCAAGTAGAGAAGTTAATATTTTTCCTAAAGATAATAAGGAGTTCTTAAAGCTTCTTGAGCAGGAAAGAGACATGATCAGATGTGCTTCTCAAAAATTATTGCAGTAGCTAGGGGAAGGCAAGATTGGAGAGAGGAGGGACTGGAGAAAGGGAGAGAAATTAGGAAGTTATTACAATAGTCTATTAAAGAGAAAATGGTTGCTTGGACTTGGGTAGTTGTATAGCATCAAGACTTGGCAAATGATGAGGTGTGAATGAGAGGGAAGAGTTAAGTATGACCTTAAGGTTCTGAACCCACATGCCTTCAATAGAAATTGAAAAGTTTAGAGGGAAAGATGAAAAGTTCAGTTTGGGACATGTTGAGTTTGAGATGCACATGGGATAGATAACCTGAGTGGATTTGTTCAGTAGGAGGTTAAAGCTGTGGGACTGGAGCTCAGGAGAGATGAAAGCTGGCTATGGAGATTTAGGAGATTTATCTGCATGGAGATAATAGCTGAATCCATGAGAACTGATCACCAAAAGAGAGAGAGATTTATCTGCATGGAGATAATAGTTGAATCCATGAGAACTGATCACCAAAAGAGGAGAGAGCCTAGGACTGAGTCCTGTGAAAGTGCTTAATAGTCTGTAGAACAGACAATGTCAGAGCTAGAAGGGACTTTAGAACATAGAATTTCATATCTGGAAGGGACCTTAGAACACAGATGTCGGAGCTAGAAGAGATCTGGGAACACAGAATATCAATGCTAGAAAGGACTTTAAAATAGAGAATGTTTGAATGGTGAGGGATGCTAGGCTAGAAATTGTTAGAGCTGGAAGGGACTTTTAGAAAGTTATGGATGGAAAGGGCTGATAATATGATAGAATACTGGTGCAGAAAGCCCCCTGAAGATTGTCTAAACCAAACCATTTCATTTTGCAGGTTACTAGAGGCTGAAACAGAGTCAGAGAGGGGAACTGTCAATCTGCCTCTCCTAACCTGCACTTGGGATTTTGACAGGAGAAATCCTTTTATTTAATTGTCTCTGAGATTTAGACTGAGACTTTGAAGGCAAAATAGTCTATAACTGAGGACCTAAGATTATGTGGGTCCCAATTAACATAGAACATGTAACACAGGATGGTAAAGCTGACTGGGAGCTTAGAAGCAGCATGTTGTAGAAGAGGTATGGGATTGGAGTAAGAAGACCTAGGTTTGGACCCTAGCTCTTCTTCTCAGTTGCTGTGGGAGCTTGGGCAAATCATTTAACTTTTTAAGGTCTCATTTTTCTTCATTTCTAAAATGAGAGAATTGGAAAAGATGGTATCTACAGAGGTTCTAATATTCTGCACTATGAGTTGTGCACAACTCATAGTGTTAGAACTGAAGTATACTTAGAACACAGGAGATGAAAGAGGTCTTAGAAATCATCTAGACTAAATCCTCTTTGTTATAGATGAGTAAACTGGGAACCAGAAAGGGGAAGAAAGTTGTCCAAGATTCCTTAGTTTGGTGGCATTGCCAGGACTTGAGCCCAGGGCTCCCAGAGGAATGTTCTTTCCCCCATATTCAAATGGAAGTAAAGTGGGAAGACTCAACCCAGCACTTGAAGGGAACCAAGAATTCATGTGATTGACCAATGTCCCATCCACTCAACTGTGAAAAGTGAATCTCACAGACAGAAGGAAACCAAGGTGGGTCTCATTAAGAAACTCAGCCCCAATCCTGACCTAACTTGTAATCAGGATAATTTCAAGCTGTGGGCTCCTGAATCATTTGGGTAATGGCCCAAGTACACTGGTAGAGTGACAACTTACAGAAGTTGTTTTTCAACCTTACCTGGGTCAGTTCCAACCTACTTGCTATGTTCAAAGTCCTTTCATACAGGGAAAAATTACCCTTGAAAAGGGATTGCTGTAAGTGGATGTTGAAAACTTCCTTTACATGTAATTAGAAAACAAATAAAATACTATTTTAAAAAAAAAAAAAAAAGGATACTTCAGATTAGAACAAAGGTGTCAGATACTACAGGCCTACCAAGAGTGGCCCACACCAGATTAAAACGTCATTGGGAAATATTTAATAAAATAAATGAAAATACAATTAAACATACATAATATTATATTTTTAAAACTAAGTCAATAAGCAGCCCACAGGGATTCTTATGTATGGTTTAGTGGTCCCTGTTTCTATTTGAGTTTGACACTTCTCGTCTAGAACAGTTCCTACACTCCAAGTAATCCAACTTTGTGAGCTCAGCCAGGTGATAGGTGACAGGAGGAAGGAGGTGAAGTCAAAGGTGGAGACTTCTATGAGATTACTTAGTATCATAACAGCTACAGTAGAGCTGGAATGGGCCTTATATTATTCAACTCCTTCACCTTACAGGTGAGGAAACAATCTTAGAGAGTGGAAGCAATTTTCCCAACATCACGTAACAGGTTGTTGGCAAAGTCGGAACTAGGACCCGAAGTTTCTGACTTTTAATCTTTTCACGTAGCTTCTCCCTCGGGAGAAGGTAGCCTCCCACGGTAATTGTCTCACGAATGGCTCCGGGAGTGAGTGTGTCTTTCACAAAAGGGTTACAGTTAAAAGTGACCTTAATCATGAATCATACTGTCAGTTTCCCAGGAAGTTTTTGCAAGTGCTGCTATATATATGTATATTTATATAATATGCACATTTAGAGAGAGCGTACATACAGCTGGTGAAAATGGGCATCAGGAGACCCAAGACATTTTCCTGGAATTGCCACTCACTCCTCTCTCTCTCTCTCTCTCTCTCTCTCTCTCTCTCTCTCTCTCTCTCTCCCCCCCCCCCCCATATCTAATCTGTTGCTAAGGACTATCAATTTTACCTTCCTGACATCTCTCCCATACATCCCCTTCTCTCTTGTCATTGCTGCCACATGAAGCACTCTGGTGCAAATTGTCATCACCAAATGTCTGATGGGGCAAACAAAATGCAACATCATAGACTAGCACACTGGCATGCTGCTAGATCTCCCTGCCTTGTCTTTCTCCACTCCAGGCCATCTTCCACTCGGTTATCAACTCATTTTCCTACAGCTTTCCAAAAGCATAGGTCTTACCTCTTACCATGTTATTCCTCAATTCAATAAATTCCAGTAGTTCCCTACTGCTTCAAAAGCTTCTGTTTGGTGCCCTTTGTAAGCTGGACCCCTATCCCACTTTTCCAATCATCTTATACCTTACCCCTCACTCTCATCCCCCATAAATATTCTTCAATCTGCTGACACCAGCCTCCTGACTATTCCTCTAATAGGATACTCCATCTCCAGACTTCAGGCATTTTCACTTGCTGTCTTCCCTGCCCAGGATACTCTCCTTTCTCATTTCTGCCTCCTGGCTTCCTTCAAATCCCATTTAAAATTCTACCCACTACTGGAAAACCCTCATGTTCCCCTTAATTTTAGTACCCTCCCTCTGCTGATTATCTCCAGTCTACTCTTTATGTGACTTGTATGCACACAGTTGCTTACATGTTGTCTTCCCTATCAGCCTGTGAACTTCTTGAAACCAGAAGTTGTCTTTTGGCTTTCTTTATGTCCCCAGTGCTAAACATGGTACCTGGCACACAGTAAGTGCTTAATAAATGCTTAGTGACTGATTGACCCTGAACAAATCACCTTCTATGGAGAGTGCTTTCTATGTGCCAGCCATTCTGCTAAGCACTTTACAAATATTATCTCATTTCACCCTCACAACAACCCTGGGAGGTAGGTGTTATTATTACCCCAATTTTATAGATGAGGAAACTGAGGCAAACACAGGTTAAGTGATTTACTGAAGGTCACATAGCTAGTATCGGAGACTGGTCAGAGGAAAAAGACCTATCAGAACAAAAATATTAATAGTAGCACTTTTTGTTGTAGCAAAAAACTAGAAATAAAGTTAGTACCCATCAGTTTGAGAGTGGCTAAACAAATTATGGTATATGAATGTAATATAATATTATTGCACCATAAGAAATGATGAAAGTATCAGAGTAAGAAAAAAACAGGAAGATGTGTATGAATTGATGCCAATTGATGTGAGCAGAACGAGAAGAACGATTTATACAATGATTACAATTTTTGTAGTGACTACAAAAGGAAAACTGTGAAAGACTTGAAGAGTTCTGATCAATGTAGTGGCCAGCCACAACTCCAAAAGACTCATGATGAGTCATGCTTCTCTCTATGTCTTCACAGAGAGAGGTGATGGACTAGAGATGCAGAATGAGACATACACTTTCAGAGAGGGTCAGATGTGTGGGGGTTGACTATAGCTTGACTAGAGTTGTTTTTCACAAGGGAAAGCTTTCTATTTTTTAATTGGGGGGAATTATAAGGAGAAGCAAAGGAGGGGAGGTTATTGGTAAAAATAAGAAAAGAGTATCAATGAAAGATTTTTTAAATATACAGAAGAAAGTTCAGAAGGAGTCATAGAAGAAGAAATACTGGAACTAATATGTTAATTATACATACCCATACATTTTATATACATTTTGTGTGTGTATATATATAAAAAGAAAGCTGTACACAATAAAATTCCATAGTTCCATATATAATCCTCTTTTTCTATTAAGAAATGTTCATTTATTATTTGTCAAGTTCATAAAAATAAAGAATAACATTTTTTCATGGAAAAAAATCTATGCATCTATAACAGAATCTCAGGATCTCAGGAGTGGAAAGGGCCTATACATGAATAAGACTTTCCTCTTTAATACCTCTGAATAGAACTGTATCTCAGATGGGTGACCAGGGCTTTGAACCATGGTACTTGAATGTAGAGGAGAATCAGTACAATCAATTACATATACACATATATTTTTTTTCCTAGGGGTATGCTTCATCCTCTTTGATATTAGCACTAGCCTCTGATTCCTGACCCCCCTCATCACCATCATCTCCCTAGTGCCCCAGGTATACTTCTTCCTACTGTGGTGTCACGCCAGGTAAGCCCCCCACCTATTTCAAATATAAAACTTCCTGGTCATAGTTCTATGGGAAAATTAGGTGGTGCAGTGGATACAGTGCTGGACCTGAAGGCAGGAAGACTCATCTTCATGAGTTCAAATCTGGCTTCCTATATGTACTATCTGTGTGACCCTGGATAAGTTACTTAACCCTTTCTGCCTCAGTTTTCTCATCTGCAAAATGAATTGGAGAAGGAAATGAAAAACCATTCCAGTATCTTTGCCAAGGAAACTCCAAATGGAGTCATGAAGACTCAGACAGGACTGAAAAGCTGAATGACCCAGTTCTATCTCCAGCAAGCGATAGTGTTGCATTTGCTTAAAGGGAAAACCTAGAGTCCCATAGGCCATACTCCCCTCTACTTTTGGATAGTTTAATCACCAAGCTTAAATTTGTTTCCTCACAAATTCCCTCCATTGCTCTCAGCTCTACCTTTGGGTTCTAAGTAGAATATATCTAATCCTTTCCACGTCCCAGCCTTTGAAAAATTTAAATTCATTAATTATGTTCCCTTTTACATATTTGCTACTCCAGGATAAAAATCTCAGTTCCTTCCACCAAACCATACATGACATGAGCATAAGGCTTCTCACCATCTTGGTTATACTCTCTCTAAACACTCTCCAGATTATCAATAAGGATAAGACTGCATTTATATTCACATTATTATATGGAAGTGTCAGTTGAGGAAACTCTATTTAACAATGCAGGCTGGCACCATTTGTGCAACTTATAGTGTTAGAGTGTTGCCCAGTGAAATGGGCAAATGACTTGTCCAAAGTCACACAACCAGTATGTGTCTGGGGCAGCATTTGAACCCAGTCTTCCTGGTTTCCAGATTGACTCCCTTCCCATTACACCACACTTCCTCTTAGTACTTTCAGCACTCAGAACAGAACACAATGTTCTAGAAGTATTTTTACCATTACAGAGTATAGCATTCCACTGGACAACTAAATCCAAGTAATATCAAACCATTAATAATTACTCTTCAGATCTGTCCATTTGAACCAATCCCAGAGCCCAATTTTTCCTAATGCACAAGTATTTGGCTTTTTTCCTAAGAATAGTAAGATTTTGTCAAATGATTTCCTAAAATCATAGGCATCTACCCCTAATGATGCTGCATCCTCCCTAAGTTGTCATTTCTCCAGCCTAAACTTCCCCAGTTACTTCAACTAATCATTATAAAATATAATGATATAAGCTTAAGAACCTTCACTGTCCTGATTTTTCTCCTCTGGATGCTGTTCAGCTGTCTCAGTCATGGCTGACTCTTGGCAACCCATTTGGGGTTTTCTTGGCAAAGATACTGGAATGGTTTGCCATTTCCTTCTCTGACTCATTTTGCAGATGAGGAAACTGAGGCAGAGTTGAATGACTTGCCCAAGGTAGCAGCTAATAAGTGTCTGAGGCCGGATTTGAGTTCAGTAAGATGAATCTTTCTGACTTGAGGCCCAGCACTATCCATTGCACTATCTCCTCTGAATAGTCTGTAATATAGACAACATTATTCCTAAATTTTGGCTCCTAAAACTGAACACAAAATTCTACTCGGTCAATAAACATTTTAAGCACCTATTATGTACAGGCTGAGAGAAATTCTTATTGATAACTAATGATTTGGGGAGATTCAGAGTTCCTCCTCTTTTTTCTGTTTCAAGACCTCAGTCTCTGAAGGCTGAGATAAACTTCTCCTTCATCCAACCCAACACAACCTCATAAGGAATCACTAGTCAGGTGAATTCCATTCAATCAAGCATGAATGGAGACAGATCTAGAGAGCTCGAGGCAATCTGGGTATGTAAGGACGGTCTCTCTATCCAAGAGTGACACAATATCACTCTCAGCCCATTATTGGAGTAAACCCACTTCTCTTGGTAAAGTCCATCTCTAATCAAACTGTTAACTAGTTAAAGTGGATGATTATTTGATGCAACACTTCTTGTCCAAAGACACATTGCCCAGGGTTACACATAGCTAATAAATGTCTGAGACTGGATTTGGACTCTGATCTTTCTAACTCCAGACCTAGTACTCTCTCTACTATACCACCTAGCTGCCCCAAAGGCATACATACCTAAAAAAAGTAGCCATGCAGTCTCTTTGACAGAACTAGAGGATAAGGAGCCTTCTTTTCATCTCTTGACTGTGATTGATAGAACTGATTATAATCTACCCCAAAACTTTGTCTCTCTAAATTATTTTAATCACCAGAAGTCACTGTGCTAAGTGTTGGGTAACCATCACCTCCTCCACTAATGTAACCTAAGTTCCTATTTGCTTTTTTGACTTCCATATCATACTGCTGACCCTTATTCACTTGAAGTTCATTAAAACTGCTAGATTTTTTTTCAATAAAACAACCAATCATAGCTCCCCCCAACTTGTATTGTGCAAGACTTAACCTTTATGCCTATTACATTTCATCTTATTAGATTCAGCCCAATGCTAATCCAGTATGGTCTTTTGGATCCTGACCCTGTCATACCATGTGTTGGTTATCTCTCCCTCCTAGCTTTGTATCATCTGCAAATTTAATAAGCATGCCAAATATATTTTTATCTAAGTCACTGATATGAATTTTAAATACTGTAGTATCTGGCACTTCAATGGGGACCTCCTTCCAAGCTGTTAATGACTACTCTTTGGGCTTGGTCATTCAACTATTTCCCAATCCACCCAACTACACATTTGTCTAGTCTACATCTTTCCAGCTTCACAAGAACAGCAGGATATGCTTTTGACAAAGGCTTTGCTAAAATCTAGGTAAATTATATCTACCTCATCCTTCTGCTCTGTCAACATAGCAACTCTGTCAAAAAAGGAAACAAAGTGAGTCTGCCATACACAATCTGTTTGCTGGTGAAGTTGCCTGTGTCCTTTATAATCACTACTTCCTTTTCTAGATGGTCGCTAGTCATCCTTTTAATGATACACATATTTTAGATGTTTTGCATGACTTTATATGTATAATAAATATTGTGTTTCTTGACTTCTCAATAGGTGGGGGAGGGGTGGGAAGGGAGAGAATTTGGAACTGACAATTAAAATTAATATATACATGTAGACACACATATGTATATATACATGCATATTTTAGAATTTTGCCAGAAACTGAACTTAGACTACTGACCTATGTAGTTGCCAGATTCAACTTTATTCTCTTTTGAAAAAGGAGACACTTTGCCTGCTCCAGTCCTGGGGTAATTCTATCATTTTCTACATTATTTCACCAACGGTGTCTCAGCATTTGCATCTAATAATTCTTTCAGAACCTTAAGATGTGGTTTATCTGTATGTGGTGATGAACATACATAGCTAGTTACTCACTTCCATCTCCTTACTTTTCCTGGATATTAATTCTCTCTTGGCCATTTTTACTTTGTTTTTTTCCAGTCCAAAAATAGTTTTCCTTGGCAGAGAAAACAATAAAATATGAGCTGAGCATCTCTGTCTTCTGATAGCATTTTCCCCTCCTTCCAAGCAGCAGTCTTATCAAAGCTATCGGTCACAGAGAATGGAATGCTAGACCTGGAGTCATAAAGACCTGAGTTCAAATTTGGCCCCCAAACTCTATTTGCTGTGTGACTCTAGGCAACTCTCTTGACCTCTATCTGCCTCAGTTTTCCCATCTGTAAAATGGGGATATAATAACTCCTACCTCCCAGAGTTGTTGTAAGGATCAAACGAGATAATGTTTTTAAAGTGCTTTGCAAATCTTAAAGAGCTAAATAAATGCTAGCTATTATAATTATTATAAGCTTCTCCTCTTTCCCCCCATAGCTTTTTTATTCCATTTTTTATTCTTAACTTTCCCTCCCAACCTCAGTTCATTCCCAGCTTTAGCACTCCTGACATTATTATTACAATACCAAAACCATACTTTTCTATTTTTCATCTCTTATCTGTCCTCGAATCCAACTTCTGTCAATGTCTTTTAAGAACCTAAATTGGCTGGGGAGTTTCCCAAGCATGCACATCAGCTTCTGTGTAAGTAAGGGCCTTTTCCTCATCTTTTGATAAAGATTTGGAATAATTATTTTTATTCTTGAACGTCTCCCATTCCTCCTTTGTTAACTTCCTCAAACACATCCAATCAATTGTCAAATTCATTTTTCTACCCCCTTATGTGTCCCCTTCTATCTACTCCCATGGACACCACCCTGGTTCAGAACATCCTCCCCTCCCACAGGACTATTACAACAACCTCCTAATTGGTTTCCTTGCCTCCAGTCTTTGTCCTTTATAATTTATCCTTTATACAGCTACCAAATTGATATTCCTACAGCACAAGTGGAATTTTACAATTTCACTACTCAAATAGGGATGACTCCCTATTGTCCCGCAGATGAAATAAAAACTCCTCTGCTTGATATTTAACGTCCATCACAATCTGGCTCCCACCCATCTTTTCACTTTGATTATACACTAGTCCCCATCATATTACTACATCTTCCAGTCAAACTGGCCTCCTTGTTTTTCCCTTCTTGTTTTACATGATACTGACTTCCTGCCCCCACAACTTTGCACAGTTGTTCCCCCAGGTTTTCAATGTTCTTCTTCACCTCTGCCTCTTGGAATTCCAAACTGACTTCAAGGCTCAGCTTATGCCACCTTCAAGAGACCTTTCCTAATTCTCCCAATCAGTTAATAGTCAATAAGTACTATGAGCCAGGCACTGTGTTAAGCTCTAAGGAAACAAAAAAAAAGACAAAAAATAGTCCTTGATCCCAAGAAGATTATATTCTAGTGAGAAAGGCAACATGCAAATAACTGGATATGAACATAGAGAAATATGTATGCGTGTATATAGATATATACATGGCAACATGCACATAACATAACATATATACATGTATACCTATATACCTAGTGGTTTTATTTATATCTATTTATACCTAAATATATATTACATCTCTGTATTTAAATATATATTTTTATTTAACTATATTATATATTTAAACAATATACAAGTTTATATTTAACTATATTATATACATTTATATTTAAATAAAGAATGTTTATATTTAAATATAACATTTATATTTAAATATAATATGTGTTTATATTTAAATATAATATATAGGTATTTGTATGTTGCCTCCCTAATTAGAATATGGTCTTCTTAAGGTATACATGTGTGATTATGTTGTGTATGTCTGTGTATATGTGTGTGTATTTCTATATCTAGTTATATAACATATATAGCTATACATCAAGCTATATAAATGAAGTGATAACTCTAGTTAGAAAAATGAAGGTAATCTGAAATTTTGCCTTCTACAAAGAGTAAAATTTGAACTGAGTCTTGAAGGAAACCAGGCAAACTATAAGACTGAGGTGAGAGTGCAGAGAATTCCAGACATGGGGAACAGCTAATGTAAAGGCATGGAGATGAGAAGTAGAGTTGCGTTCAAGAGATAGCAAAGAGACCAGTGTATCTGGAACATAGAGTATGGGGATAAGGGGGGTCAGGTACTGAAAGGTAGGAAAAGGATGATTATGAGGAATTTTAATACCAAATAGAAAACTTTATATTTGCTCCGAGCTTCTGGACCCATTTGGGGCAGGAGGGAGGAAAGGTAGGGTCAGACATAGTCTTTATAAACATCACCTTGGCATCTGAGTGAAAGGTGGATTGATGTGGGGAGAGCCTGGAGAGACATAGACTGATTAGAAGGCTGTTTCAGTACTCTAGTGAGAGGCAACTAGGTCCTAAACCAGTGCTGTGGCTATATTAGAAAAGGGAAGGGGGACATATGCAAGAGATGTTATGAAGGTAGACTTAGATTTAATAGTAGATTGAACGCATTGGGGTAAGTTTGGGTGAGGAATTCAAGAAGAAACCAAGGTCTCAAGCCTGGGTGACTTGAAGGATAGTGATGTCCTTCACAGTAACAGGGAAGTTTAGAAGGATGTCATTGTCTGGGGAAAGATAATAATGAGCTCTATTTTTGAGACTTACAGCACACCTAGTTTGAGAAGTTCAAGAACCAGTTGGAAATGCATCATTGTTGCCCTTCAGAAAGACAAGAGCCAGATATTTTGATCTGGTAATTATCTACATAAAAATAATAATTTAACTCATGGAAACTAATCCCCTATAAGCCCCCAGAAATTACTTTCATATTTATTTTCAATATATTTTGTATTATGTATGTATTTCCCCCAGTGAAGAGCAGGGAACTGATCATTTTTGTCAGTATCTTGCACATTTTTTCCTGTACCTAGCACATATAACATGTGCTTAACACAGGGAAGTCACAAAATCACAAAATCTAAGTTGGAAGGGAAGGTGAAAAGGAGAGGAAGGGCAAAAGCTCTACTAAGCACCAGCTAAGTGCCAGCCACTGGGCTAAGCACTGCTCTCAGTAGCCCTAAGAGGAAGGTGTTATTATTATTCCTATTTTAAAGTTGAGGAAACTGAGGCAGGCAGAAGTTAAGTAGCTTGCTGAGGGTCACATATCTAGCAAGTGTTGGAGACTGACTTTGAACAAAGGTCTGACTCCACTGCCTGAGCTCTATCCACCAACTCGGATCTGAATGGGAATTCTCTTTCCAATAAAGGAGCAGTAGCAACACCTGCACACTCTACCTCATATACTATTGTTAGGATCATTTGAGAGAATGTATTTGCAGTTCTGTAAGAATGGTATCTGCAGGGGTCATACACAGAATCAGCTAAGATTGGCAAGGAAAGCTAAAGATGACAAAAGAATTTTGATGTGTGTGTGTACACGTGTGTGTGTGTGCGTGTTTTGTAGTCAACAAAACTGGGGGCAAGAGAAGCATCAAAGAAAGAATAGGTTCATTGCTCAGGTTGGTTGGGATAATGATATCTAAAGATAGAGATAAGGCAGAGCTATTCAATTTTTATTTTGC